>CM056494.1:25487182-26687182 GCA_029783415.1 Anisodus acutangulus
GAAGCAACTCAAACGAATGTGAGAGGAGCCCCTAAGTAGAAGAAGCAACATGGCAATCATCTCAGGCAGAGCCTGGGCTGGTCCCAACTCCTCCTCATCAAAAGGCTCATCATGAAGTTAAACCTCCGACGTGGTGGATAATGATCTAGCACGGGCCTAAGCGGCCATCTGTGCTCCACCCCTATTCGGTGCTGCTCCACGGGGTCTACCCCTACTACGACCTCTTTTCTCTGCCTCTGCCTCTACTGCAGGCATCAGAGCCTCATCTCTAGCCGCGTTGGCACGTGTCCTCATCATTTATGAGAGAATATGAAAAGTAAGGTCATAAACCAATTTGATCAAACTAGCATGAAAGGAATGAAAGAAGTGATGTTTTCTAAGAGTCTTATAGCCTCTCGAATCCAAGGTTGCTGAGGCACCTGTACCTCGTGGAGACGTCTAGTAGAGTCTTTCGGATCGGTGTAGAGACGTCCATACTTATCTTAGAGAGGCTATAAGACTCTAAGAAAACTTCACTTATTTCATTCCTTTCATGCTAGTTTGATCAAATTGGTTTATGACCTTACTTTTCCTATTCTCTCATAGATGGTGAGAACACGCTCCAATGCCTGCGGTAGAGGCATAGGCAGATGAAGAGGCCGTGGTAGGGGTAGACCCCGTGGAGCAACACCGGATAGGGGTAGAGCACATATAGCCGCTTAGGCCCATGCTAGATCATTATCCACCACGTCGGAGGTTTAACGTCATGATTAGCCTTTTGAGGAGGAGGAGCTGGGACCAGCCCGGGCTCTGCCTGAGATGATTGCCATGCTAGTGCTTCAAGATGCCATGGTTCGCATCTTGAGCCTTCTTGATGGATTGACCCAGACTGGTATTCTTCCAACTACTCCTGATGGGTCGTAAAACTGAGTGGGTGGTTAGACTCCAGATCTGTATCATACTCCGGGTCACATCCTGCAGCTGTTATGGCACCCCGTATTGATGAGATCCCAGCGCCGGATATTGGTCCTCGGCCAGTTCATGTAGCAGTTCCAATACAATGAGCGGAAGACTTGAGAGCAATTCTCTAACATAAAACCTCTATGTTCTTATGGTGTACACCCGATGAGGATGCGTATGAGTTCATTGTGAGTTGCCATGAGAGACTTCACACTTTAGGTATTGTCGAGTCATGTGGAGTGGATTATGTTTCTCTTCACATGATTGGGGATGCATGATACACTCAAATTACACCTAATAAATGGCGTAAAGCGGGCGTTGTTAAATATAGTAACCCGACTAGGTTGGAGTTGAATCCCACAGGGAATAGGGTGCGAAAAGGTTACTATTGTAGTGTATTACTTGACTTTCGATATTTGTTCATATTTCGGTAAGGTTGTAAAAAATTGTGTATTTCTACTAGGTATTTTGAGTTGATTGTAATTAATTGGATTAAGAAACCAAGGTTGTGTCCCCTCTATATGAGATGTAATGCTATATGTGTAAGTGTGATATACTTCTAATTATTAGAATTGTTCTATTGTATGCACATAATCTCTATGTGACCTCCTAATCTTTCCCAATAGTTAGGAAGTATTTCTCTTTATGATTTTTTCAAATATAAAAGAGTTGAAATTAAGAACGATTAATTATGCCAAGTAAACTCCTCTTATTCCTAAGTGAGTTTACTAAATGAGAGTTAACGTCAGAATTCTTGTTACTTATCCCTACCAAACCCTACTCACCTTTCTAAGTAAAGTAAAAATTTAAGGCTTAAGCTAATGTTTGCAACCATTAACTAACATGAACTACTAAGAAATAAGTAAATACTAACAACCCATTATGCATCTATCAATATTAAACACCCATCATTGGGTCCACAACCTTAGTATTAAAATTAGCTACTCATAATGTTGACTACAAGACAAAGCATTAGAGAATTCATTAAAGCTTACAATGGAATAAAGAAGATGAAAAGATATAATCTTATCCTTGAAAGCTTGAACAAATGATAAGTATTCAACGCTATGGAGTAAAGTCTAAAATCTGATGACGAATGACCCATAAAACTCTAAAAACCTATTTATACAGGTTCAAAAATGCGGAAATTACATCTGACAAAATTGCCCTAATGGAACTAAGTATGGACCGTACAATCAAGTACGGTCCGTATAATTATATACGGTCTCTCAACTGCTCTTCTAGGACAAATTATACGCCCATTTGTATGGCACATACTTGTGAAGTACGGTCCGTACAATTGCTCATTCAGTTGTCTTAAGTGAAATGGCCTTCAATGTATAGTATGAAGTAGGCCCGTACATAATTATACTTTGTCACGATCCCTTTTAGGAATCGTGGTGGCACCTACACCTTTCCCACCGGTAGGCGAACCACTCCCAATCCGTTAATATATATAAGGAAAAATTGTGGAAGCATAACGATTACTTAAACAAGCTGTCTAACATAATATAGAAATGCGAAACATAAGTCTGAGAATCATGATACAACCCCCCAATGATCTAGTCAATAATATAAGAGCACTAATACGAATACAAGTCTGAATAGAAAGGCAACATAAGCCAAACTAAATATCAGTCTAAAAGTCTGAAACATGTGTGTAGAACAGAAATAAAGACAAGGCAAGAGATAGAAAATCCAAGGCCTGCCGGAAGTAGCATCCTCACCCTAAATACTGAAAGTCAACCCGCTCGGATTCAAGATCAAGGTCTTGAACTGGTAGAAGGCACTGTATCTAAAATAGAAAAGAATGCAGCAAGTGTAGTATGAGTACACAACGTACACCCGTAGGCATCATAGGCCGAAAACGACAGAAAATACGCGATTAGAGATAAATTTCAAGTTGACACCAAATAATCCTATACTAAATAGTTCGGTAATCCAAGTAAGTCACATTGTCCACATAATAATTCACTGAATCAACAAGTCTCTTTGTTCATATAAGGGTTCATAATCATATAATTCACCACAATTTCAGAAAAGTTTAATGACCATAACCCAAGTTATCAAACAACCAAATAAGACATGTTGACCTTAGTACACAACACCCTATTGCAATCCACTTCACGGGATATCACAATTATTCTGATCATTACCACATTAGCTTTTTATTCCCCCTAACTCCTGGGCTTGGTTATAATTTCACACAAGTAAGGGCGGAACATGTATTTGTTCATTTAACATTCTCATTATACTCTACGTAAAGGTATAAGTCGTTTATCCTTGATTAAGAAGGGGATCTACGCATACATAACATACAAATTATTTAGCTACAACACCTCGACTAATTCTTCACTAGTCTTTTTATCAAATAATGTTATCAATCATCAAGCAATATAAGACATGCATAGTTTTCTATGATCAATAAGATAGTCCCATCAATAAAATCCACTGACCATAATATAGTTCCACAGCGAGTACTCAGACTCATAAAGGTGTAACCACTAAACTCATTGCACAGAGAAAAAGCCAATATTAGTATTCAATCCGGTCCAATATAATCAATCCAATCATCCAATCCATTTAATCAGGAAGTCACCCAAGTTCTAATATCAATATGTATCACCTTACCAAACAATAAGTATTCACAGTATAAATGAATGTTTGAATGATATGAATGCAATGCATATGCCAGGTACCATTTACCTCCAGTATACATGCGTTCAAATTCTATGAACAACACACACATGGGGGACCCGTGAAATCCATATACTCCTCTGGAATTTCCTATCGGAGCCCAGCTCTTGGCTGAATAATAATGACTATTGCAGGCGTGCGACCTGTTCCTCTGCGTATTATCATCATCCAGAATTTCCCATCAGATCCCAGCTTTATGGTTGTAGTATCATCATCAATCAATGTTGCCAAAATCTCATAAGTATTCTTACCTTCCCGGTCTCTTGGACCCACAATATTTTCATACCACTCTCATATCAATATCATCAGAATCATGAGTGTATGGATGCAAATGATAATATAAGGCAAGAAATCGAGATGTGTGAGATGCAATAAAGTATAAGAGATGAATATCACATGTTTCCAGGAAATCAACATCACATAATCCAAGTAAAATCAGGATAATCATATCGAAATCAATGTGATGAATAAACACAACAATGGCAAATATGGCAACGAGCCCACATAATGGCAACAAGCCCAATCAACAGTAGTCGGAATCAGCTCAAGGCTGATTCCGTAAATTATCTATCATCACAGTTCAATACCGGTACCCACTCAAATGTTCATCACAACCATTTGAGTGGGACCACCAAACGCGCCCAATATCCCTCAACATTTATAACTAATTAGGTACTTCTATCGATGTCTAGTGAAAGTAAACTGTAGCTGGGCCAAGCAGGAGCCTCCAACGGTTAACCCTCCACGCAAGGCTTTCCCTTTCGGAGTGCCTCATGGTAATTGAAGCCTAACACACATATATTATATGTTAAAATCAAGCTATCACATTATACAAGGACATAGTCCTTAAACATAAAAAGACTTTCTAAAACCAACCCCGGGCCCACGGTATCAAAATCCAAACTTTATTACCCAAAAAGCATAAACACATACCATATAATCATATGCTTATGTTAATTGAGAATCTAAGCTCATTAGGACCTTTAATTGCACAATCTAGGAAAACCCCCAATTTATAAACCCTAGAATTTCCCCAAAATTGGAAAGAGATTCTATACATAAATTGAATGCTACAACATGATCTATCATATTCCAATGATAATTTACAATATGAAGACAATTTAAGCCATAATACACCCTTAAATCAAAGATTCAGCCTCTCTTAATCTACTATGAACACTAGAATTCATCTTCCCCAATTTACATACACTATATTCCACCATTAGAGACTTAAAACATGAGAACATAACCACTAGGATGAAGAATTTTACCTCAAATGAAGAACTTAATCCCAATCTTCGAGAGTCCCCTCTTGGCAGCTCTAGAACTGAGGAAATGTTATTTTAGAAAAGTGATTCGACCTAGGGAATTTATGAGGTTACCAGATATAGCGATTCCGCCCTCGCAGACCTGATTCCGTTGGCGCGGTCTCACTCCGGCATAACAAGACCTCGCTGGGGCGTAGTCACTTGACAGCTCACCCCAGCGCAGAAGTGAAAAAATCCCACAGAGGCGCATTCGTCTCCGTGAGAGAACCTCTGTCGAGGAGGAACCTTACCAAACTCTCAAGCCCCGCTTCTGCGAGCCAACCTCTGTAGAGGCGAACACATAGGAACGGGCAACCCACCTGTTGGGATGGACACCAGACACCGACAACTTAGATTAATCAAACTTCTACCAAACACCTGAAACACTCCCGAGATCCCTAGACACAAACTAGACACAGTGCTACAAACTCACTAGCGCCCTGGGATTTCCCATTTGATCATTCTAAGAAATATTTTTCTAAAGAATAGCCCAAAATAACCAATTATCCAAATTTCACAATTAAAGCCATAATGTACATCCGATTGTCTTGAGAAGCGAACCAATGAGTCAACTAAGTCATAAATGACCCTCCGAAACTACCAGAAGTAACAAAACCTAGAAATGAACCCACCTACTCAAAATCAACCTTGAGTTAAACTATCCAACTCTAAGGTTCTTATTTTTTATTTTTCATTCAGAACTCACATAAATAGATATCAAGATCCGTGCCACCCATCCCTGCGCATCACAAACCCCACAGAGTCTATGAGAAGGGTAATTTAGTCAAATAAAGGTATTTATCTAAAAATGAGCGATAGGTCATTACATTAGATACCAATTAAACAAACTATCATCGAATGAAAAGAAATGAAGTATGAAGCTGATGGGTAACCAAGGAATCCCCATCATAACCTCATGAAGTCTCAACAAGCAAGAAATATACATGGAGTACCGCTTGTTTACTATATTCGTCAAGACTACCTATAACTGTGCTCAACCCAACTTTCTATTCCTTCATACCCAAGATTTCTTTCACAACTGATCCTCGAATGTAAGCGTTGACCCCGCTCAAATTTCCTAATATTATCATAACCATACCTTTATACGCATTCGATTGAATTCACCAATAACACCTTAAATACTACCATCCTTTAGTTGTATCCACAAACCATTGTCCAACCTGTACCGATAGAACAATCTGATCCTACTAATATTCTTTCACAACTATCAATGCCGTTCTTCGCACCAAGATTTCTTAGAAACACATAGGCACACGCCATAAGCCCAAACCATGGCTTCCTTTTGCCAGGAAAGATTCTTGTTTATCTGAGAAATTTCTTAGTAATTTCATTCAAAACTGATCTGATCCAAGGCCAATTATGCTAATTCCAGTCCCGTTAGTTTTGTACCCCGAAGTCAAAATCACCTAGTCGAAACCCATTTCCCAGTTATTCTCGAATCTCCGAATTGCCATACTAATAAATATACCTACTTATTACCTTGTCGTGCCCAATATGTCAAAAATCAATTGATCACTCCAAGACTTCACATAACCATTTATACCTACTCAATCCATACCAAGTACCCATGTAAACCACTAGAACTATCCGAATCATCATTATCCAAGAAATATCAACAATCCCACTCGAAAACTTTAATGAGAGCCGATAACACTGTCATACCTCCATTCCGAATCAAAATCTATTGAACCCTTATCGGTGGCTTACTAGAATATGATAAATATCATAAGTCTTCCTGGCAATATAGACATAGGCCACCCGACCCTAATTGAACAATGCTAACCCAAAAATAAGTGCTCAAATTTTTAAATCATTGATAATCATCCGACTGATTCCAAACATAACTGATAGGCTTTCCTACATGCAGTGACCTCTTAAGTCTCTTTTCTTATGAATAATCAAACATGTACAATCACCCACGACTCCAAAAGTTGGTTATGTCTGAGTCATTCACTTAGTACCAAAGAACTATAACTTATGATTGTAATCTTCATGTTTCTCAACTTACATCCAGATGGTGTCAAATCCCGCAACACTCGCGCCTTAAAAAATCCTAACATATCAGCCTTACGATTCCTGCTCTTTACCTTTTGCAACTACTTACAAGTCCTTAATCCTTAAAATACTCATCCATGCTATTAATCAACAATGCTTCAACACAGTCTACCACCTGTCGCCAAATACGAGCCCCATGGAATATTCGTCATAACACCAAGTTGATTACCATAGACATACTCCCCGCCCTATTCTGAAGAAGAACCTTACTCATTCCCAATCAGATCAACCATGCATTTATTGAAATTCTTAATTCTCTACCTTTCATTTCAATCACACCGACCACTAACGACCGATCACTACTCAAACCTGTTCCAGAGTGTACTGAAATCTCATAGGTCTCGCAAATAACTAAACTAATCCTGTGAATATTGCACTGCGCACCCAACCACATAGAGTTTTCCTCGCCTCACTCTAACCTTAAAACTAGAAGCTCCTCCCAAATTCGGCACATTCCATGAACCATCCTTTGTAAATTCCTCGTCTAGGCAAAGATCAACCCACTCTGGCTGACAATCATTTAGTACCCAAGAGATAACCCAAACCATCTCTAAACTAGTCTAAAATCCAAAATTGATCCTTAATTACCGAACTTACAATACCGCTAACATTCTCATGGAGTTTCGTTGAAGTACCCCTGCCAAAAATCTCTAACCCAAATAATCCTTCTTCTATATTGGCTCATACATTCACCAACCTGATACTCGATACCCGAAGCTTTTCATAACTAGAATTAGATCAAACTGTCGTCAATCTATTATCGTAATATCCACATTGACCACTAACTTATTCGAGAGTATTATACGATGCTTGTCTGCAAAGAACCAACCCTTACCTTATTTTTATCCAACCCTAACACATCCAGCTAACCATGCAATTTTTTCTTGTCCTTCGGTCATCTCCAAAGTCATGATACCAGTAATTATAGAACATTCTTAAGTGTTAACCTTTACATACCATACCCCCAATTCTTATCCAAGAACTAGACGCAACACCGAGTAATTCCTTAAATCGAACATCACACTTGTCCAATGCTAGAGTCATTCCTATTAGTTGATCATTGGCTCCCATTAGCCTACGATGTAGTCCAATATACCAACTCATATACAATCGCTTACACTTACTCTATACTAAACAGTTGCGAAATAACTCATAAATCAACAATCTCTTAGTTTCAACACTCTCTTTTTATCACTAACTTCAAATGCCAAGTAACCTTACGAACACACTCTTTATTTGTTGAAACGCGACTACCTATTTCCTTAAGCTTCACCCGTCACAAATAACCTCGCCCCTAGACCAGAATAGATAGTCATTTCCTGAAGTAACCCACAACTACTAGTTCTTACTCTGCTACCACAATTCTGTCAAGTCGAAGCCAAACTTTAGCTTTCATAACTTATACGACATCTACCCTCATACATCTTGCAACTTATCCTAGCAATCATGTTAGATACCAATTTTCCCTTCCTACAATAGAGATTGATCCATCCAATTACTTTTTCTTGCACCTCTGTATTCCCATTTTCACTCTTCCAAGATATCACCGAACTGAGGGGTCTCCAGAAAAAACTCCAATAAATTGAACCTTTAAACATAGATGAGTACTGAACTCGATCACACATCCATATCATGGTAACACACATTGTACCTATCGTGCGACGCTATTTTGAACCACTTACGCATGAACTTAAGAGCATGTTACCACAATCGGAGATAGAATATGAAGAATAAGTTTCAGATACTAATTTGATTGATCTTAGCACGAAATGAATGAAGAAAGTGAAGTTTTCTAAATGTCTCATAGCCTCTCGAAGATAAGTACGAACATCTTCGCACCGATCCGTAAGACTCTACAAGACATTGCTCTTGTATTTAAGACCGTTTAACCTAAAGCTCTGATACCAACTTTGTCGCGACCCCTTTTTAGAATCGTGGTGGCACCTACACCTTTCCAACTGGTAGGCAATCCACTCCCAATCCATTAACATGATATGAGTAAAAAATGTGGAAGCATAACGATTACTTAAACAAGCTGTCTAACATAATATAGAAATGTAGAACATAAGTATGAGAATCATGATACGACCCCCAAAGATCTAGTTAATAATATAAGAGAACTAATACGAATACAAGTCTGAATAGAAAGCCAACATAAGCCAAACTAAATATCAGTCTAAAAGTCTGAAACATGTGTGTAGAACAGAAATAAAGACAAGGCAAGAGATAGAGAATCCAAGGCCTGCCGAAAGTAGCATCCTCACCCTGAATACTGGAAGTCAGCCCGCTCAGATTCAAGTTCAAGGTCTTGAACTGGTAGAATGCACTGTATCTGCATCCTAAAAGAATGCAGCAGGTGTAGTATGAGTACACAACGTACACCCGTAGGCATCATAGGCAAAATATGACAGAAAATACGCGATTAGAGATAAATTTCATATTGACACCAAATAATCCTATACTAAATAGTTCGGAAATCCAAGTAAGTCACATTGTCCACATAATAATTCACTGAATCAACAAGTCTCTTTGTTCATATAAGGGTTCATAATCATATAAGTCACCACAATTTCAGAAGAGTTTAATGACCATAACCCAAGTTATCAAACAACCAAATAAGACAGGTTGACCTTAGTACACAACATCCTATTGCAATCCACTTCACGGGATATCACAATTATTCTGATCATTACCACATTAGCTTTTTATTGCCCCTAACTCCTGGGCTTGGTTATAATTTCACACAAGTAAGGGCGGAATATGTATTTGTTCATTTAACATTCTCATTATACTCTAAGTAAAGGTCTACATCATTTATCCTTGATTAAGAAGGGGATCTACGCATGCATAACATATAAATTATTTAGCTACAACACCTCGTAAGTATTCTTACCTTCCCAATCTCTTGGACCCATAACATTTTCATACCACTCTTATATAAATATCATCAAAACCATGAGTGTATGAATGCTAATGACAATATAAGGCAAGAAATCAGGATGTATGAAATGCAACCAAGTATAAGAGATGAATATCACAAGCTTCCAGGAAATCAATATCACATAATCCAAGTAAAATCAGGATAATCATATCAAAATATATGTGATGAATAAACACATCAATGGAAAATATGACGACAAGCCCACATAATGGCAAGAAGCCCAATCAACGGTAGTCGAAATTAGCTCAAGGTTGATTCTGCAAATTACCCATCATCACAGTTCAACACCGGTACCTACTCAAACGTTCATCACAACCGTTTGAGTGGGATCCCTAAACGCGTCCAATGCCCTGCAACATTTATAACTAATTATGTAATTCTATTGAAGTCTAGTGAAAGTAAATAGTGGCCTATCTCTGGGCCGAGCAGAAGCCTCTAACAGTCAACCCTCCATGCAAGCCTTGCCCTTTCGGAGTGCCTCATGGTAATCAAAGTCTAACACACATATATTATACTTTAAAATTAAGCGATAACATAATACAAGGACAATAACAACAACAACATACCTAGTGAAATCCAATAATGTGGGATCTGGGGAGGGTAGAGTGTATGCAGACCTTACCTCTACCTTGGTATGTAGAGAGACTGTTGCCAGAAGACCCTCGACTCAAGAAAAAGTATAGGCACAAGCAAAAGTAAGAGAAACGGTCAGACCCAGATAAGAAAGTTAAAGCAGTATGAAAATGAGCGTAACAAAAGCAAAACGGCCATGATAAAACATTCTTGAAAAAAGATGCAGTAACTAACACAGGTAAATAAGATAAACAAAGTACACGAAAGAACATAAATCAGCAGAAATCAAAGGACAGAGAACTATAAAACAATACTGCACCTACTAGTATGATAAGCTAAGCAGGGATACAATAATAACACTACAACTACCAGAATATAATCATAAGTAGGACTACGCTCAACTACTTCCTACCCTTCTATCCTAATTCGTGTCCTCCATAACTCCCTATCTAAGGTCATGTCCTCAGTAAGTTGCACCTGCGCCATATCCTGTCTAATCACCTCTCCCCAGTACTTCTTCCGCCTACCTCTACCCCTCTTGAACTTGTCCATATCCAACCTCTCACACCTCAACACTAGGGCATTTGTGCCTATCATCTGCACATGCCCAAACTGTCTCAACCTCACTTTCCGAACCTTATCCTCCACTGATGCCACTCCCACTCTGTTCCGGATATCATCATTTCTATTCATATCCCTCCTTATATGCCCACACATCTATCTCAGCATCCTTATCTCCGGAACTTTTATCTTTTAGATGTGCGAAGTTTTGACTGGCCAACACTCCGTCCCATACAACATAGTCGGTCTGACCACCACCCTATAGAACTTGACTTTAAGTTTTGGATTCATTCACCCTGCACTAATATGATGTGTGACATCTTCATCAATCTCTCTATTCCCTTGGATATGCCCGAGTTACTTGAAACTTCCCTTTATTTGGAATGACCTAAGTACCAAGCCTCACCTCCACACCTGTCTCATGGTCTCTCCCATTACTGAACTTGCACTCAAAGTCTTCTATCTTGGTCTTACTCGGCCTGAACCCTTTAGACTCCAGTGTCTGTCTCCAAACCTCCAACTTAGCGTTCACTCCACTGCGAGTCTCCTCAATCAGGAGTATGTCATCTGTGAATAACATACATCATGGCACCTCCCCTTGAATTTGTCATGTCAGTCCATCCATCACCAAGGAAAATAAGAATAGGCTAAGAGTTGATCCCTGTGCAACCCCATCATCACTGGAAAGTGCTTCGAGTCTCCTCCTACTATTCGTACCATGGTATTGGCTCCATCATACATATCCTTGATCACCCTAGTGTATGCCACATGTACACCTCTAACATCCAAACATCTCCATAGAACCTCCCTAGGGACTTTTTCGTATGCCTTCTCGAGGTCGATGAAAACTATATGTAAGTCCCTCTTCCTCTCCCTATACTTTTCCACCGACCTCCTAATAAGATGAATGTCTTCTGTAGTTGAATGTCCCAGAATTAATCCAAACTATTTCTTGGAAATAGACACGCCTCTTCTTACCCTTATCTCTACGACCCTTTCCCAAACTTTCATAGTGTGGCTTAGCAGCTTGATAACCCTATAGTTGATACAACTCTGGATGTCACCTTTGTTATTCTACAAAGGAATCATTGTACTCCACCTCCATTCCTCGAGCATTCTTGTCATCTTAAAAATGACATTAAACAACTCAGTCAATCTCTCTAAACTTGCCCTGGCTGCGCTCTTCCAAAATTTAACTGGGATCTCATCAGGCCCGGTCGCTCATTCCATGCGTATCCTGCGAACAACACCCTTAACCTCCTCAACCTTATTACTTCTACAATATCAAAAATCTCGGTACCTTCCGGATTGCTCCAGATCTCCCAACACAATGTCTTTATCTCCTTCTTCGTTCAAGAGTTTATGGAAGTAAGACTGCCACCTCCGTCTAATAAGTGCATCCTCCACCAATACTTTGCCATCTTCGTCTATGATGTACCTCATATGATCCAAGTCATGGGTCCTCCTCTCCCTCGCTTTAGCTAGTTTGTACAACTTCTGTACTTCGCCGCCGTAACTGCTAGCTTTGCCTCCTTTCTCGCTATCTTATATAAATCCATATATGTCCACTTCTCCACATCATTCTTTCTTTCTACCAATTTCTCATACGCCACTTTCTTTGCTTCCACCTTCTCTTGAACTTTACCATTCCACCACCAGTCCCCTCGATGACCACCACGACTACCCCGTGAGACCCCTAGAACTTCTCTAGCTACCTCTCATATGTAACTAGCCATCCTATCCCACATACCGATCGCATCCCTACTACTCCCCCAAGCCCCGTGGCCATCAGCCTCTCCCCAATCTCCTGTGCACTAGCCATGGTCAAACTCCCCATTTGATTCTTAGCCTGTCATCCACAATCCTCCTCTTTTTCTCCATCTTGATATCCAAATCCATCACAAAAAGCTTATGCCGAGATGTAATTTACTCACTCGGAATAACCTTGCAGTCTTTACAAAGACCGATATCAACATTCCTAATGAGAAAAAAGTATATCTAAGTCTTAGCCACCGAACTACGGAAAGTCACCAAGTGCTCCTCTTTCTTCAGGAACCTCAAGTTGGTTATCACCATCCCAAAAGCTTTAGTGAACTCCAAAAGTTAGACGCCTTCCCCGTTCCTGTCTGTTAGGCCAAAGCCTCCATGCACGTCATCATAGCCCCCGAAAGTGACCTAATATGTCCATTGAAATCCTCTCCTACAAATAACTTTTGAGTGGGTGGTATACCTCCCACCACCTTATCTAAATCCTCCCAAAAGTGCCTCTTCTCCTTCTCGTTCAAGCCCGCCTGTGGCACGTAAACACTAATAATGTTCATAGTAAACCCTCCAACTACCAACTTAATCGCTATCATCCTATCATTGACCCTCCTAACCTCTACCACCTGATCCCTTAACTTGCTGTCTACTAAAATTCCTATCCCATTCCTATACCTCTACCTACCCGAGAACCATAACTTATACCCATCCACATCCTTAGCCTTAGGTCCTACCCATTTAGTCTCTTAGACACATGCTATATTAATACTCCTCTTATTAAGAATCTTAACTAGCTCTATGGACTTCCCCGTTAAAGTCCCAATGTTCCAAGACCCTATTCGTTAACCTAGCATCTTCCTTACCCCACTTACCCCCTAACCCTCACCCCTGCCCCCGACCGAGAACATGACCCTAGTCTACCATCATTCACCAAAGCCACTAGAGCAAAATACTAATCAAAGGTTAACGCTAACACACACGAAAACCAATACTAAAGTACAAGTTAGCAAGAATCTAGAGGTAAGTTAGGCTACTATTGACCAGAATGATAAAACAAAGGACAAGAATGTAACGTCAAGATTCAGGAAAGCATAACAAACAAATTTAACAACAAAGATAGCGTAAAACAAATAAAACTAATCAAAGGTTTAAACTAAAACATCTGGTAATGAGTCTACAACCAGAATGATAGCACAAAACACAAAACTTCCAGAAAGGAAACAATGCAAATAAAACTAAAGAAGGATCTTGAATATTATAATAAAGTAAACAAATAGAATACCAAATTAAGAATACCTATTAATAAATCAAGATAATGCACTTATGGTAGTAACAAAAATTAATATAAAAATAGTAGAGATAAGCCAACAAAAACACCAATTACTAAAGGGGATAAGGAATGGCAAAATCAGCAAACACATAACTAGAAAAACAAAATAGGGAGCATGCAATTTAGCAAATCGCTACTACCAAAATAAAGAAATATAAAAAATTAGTAAACTAACTAATACAGTAACATAAGATAGGTACGAAGAATAAGATCAAGAAATGGTAGAACCTGATTTTTTCGGTAGTAGTCGTTGTCTGGTTGGTCGCCGTCGACAATTGTGGCCTATAATGTTGGTAGTCACGGTGTTAGGGTTTTGAACAGTGGATAGAGAAAAAAGGATGAAGGTGGGGGAGATGAGAGAGAGCAGAGAAGATAAGAGAAGAGAAGAGAAGAGAAGAGAGAAAGAAAAAAGAGAGAGAAACCTGATGATGAATGGGTGGTTGTTTGGCGGCGATGGTGGTGGTGTGGGTCTAGCCATTACCGGCAGTAGTAGAGAGTGCAAAAGTCAAAGAGAGAGAAAAGGAGCAGAGTCCTTAATATAAGGACGTAGTCCTTAAACATACCAAGACTTCGCAAAACCAACCCCGTGCCCACGGTATCAAAATCCAAACTTTATTACCCAAAAAACATAAACACATACTAGATAATCATATCATTATGTTAATTGGGAATCTATGCTCATTAGGAAAACCCCAAATTTATAAATTCTAGAATTTCCCCAAAATTGGAAAGGGCTTCTATACACAAATTGAATGCTACAACATGATCTTCTATCATATCCCAATGACAATTTACAATATGAAGACAATTTAAATCATAATACACCCTTAAATCAAAGATTCAACCTCTTATAATCTACTATTAGATTTCATCTTCCCCAATTCACATACACTATATTCCCCCATTAGAGACTTAAATTATGAGAATATAATCACAAGGATGTAGAATCTTACCTCAAATGAATAAGTTAATCCCAATCTTCAAGAAACCCCTCTTGGCAACTCTAGAACCGAGGAAATGTTATTTTGGAAAAGTGATTCGACCTAGGGAATTTATGAGGTTACCAGGTACAATGATTTCGCCCCCGCAGACCTGACTCCGCTAGCGCGGTCTCGCTCCGGCATAATAAGAGCTCGCTGGGGCGCATTTACTTGACAGCTCTCCCCAGCGCAAAAGCAAATAGTATCCTCCAGAGGTGCATTCGCCTCCGTGAGAGAACCTCCACCGAGGAGGAACCTTACCAAACTCTCAAGCTTCGCTTCTACGAGCCAGCCTCCACAGAGGCAGATACACAGGAGTGGAAAACCCATCTGCTGGAGCGGACACCAGACACCAATAACTTTGATTCCAAATTAAACTTCTACCAAACACCTGAAACACTCCCGAGACCTCCCGAACATAAAACAAACATGTTTCCCTAAGGTAAAAAGTGATACAAACTCACTCGCACCCTTAGGTTTACCATTTGATCAAGCTAAGACATACTTTTCTAAAGAATCGCCCAAAATAACTAAATATCCAAATTTCACAATTAAAGCCATAAAGTACATCCGATTGTCTAGGGAAGCAAACCAACGACTCGACTAAGTCATAAATGACCCTGCTAGGTTATGCTTAACCTTATTGTGAGACTTGAGTAGAGAAGCTTGATGGATCTAGAGCACCTGAACATGGTTTAGGCTGGACTTGTGCGATGTGTGACTTGAGAGTACTTATGCTTAATTAAATTGTAGACTTACTGTAGGTTGGTTAATTGAATTATTCTTATACTTAAGTAACTAACTAGTAGAGAGAGATATAAAAAAGTACCAACTTTCGCCACAATTATATCTAGGGTCAGTCGGCGATACTTGCTGATTACACATGTTTCCCGTACTCATTATATGCTTGCTGCACTCTATGTGCAGGTAGTGAGCCAGAAGACAACACCGGAGTAGCTTGATCTACTTCATCAGAGAGCATGATATTTGGAGTCTAGGGTGAGCCGCAACTTCTTCCCCGACACTAGAACTCCATTCTACCTTATGTTCTGTTCCTGTTATGTCTAGACAGATGGTGTATTGCTATATTCAGACAGTCTATGTATTTCTCATTCAGAGTTATATTCAGATATTTTTACAGCTTGTACTCATAAGTATCGGATCTAGTTGGGGTTTTTTGAAACTTATGTATTTTTATTTAAAAGACTTGTTAAATTACTTCTTCCTTACTTTTTTACTTCCACAATATATTAATGTTGTATGTTGGGATCACCTACGGATTAGGGTAGTATTTGGGGTCGTGATAAATACTAACAAGACACTCAGGTATCATAAAGTAATAATGTATATATGAAGTATTGCCCATACAAATTCATCATATCAAGATTCATCAAAAGTCAAGTAGTTTATGTTTTTTCCATCAAAGTCCAGTATCAATGTACGACCCATACAAATATGTGCAGTCCGTACTTCTCTGAATTTTGTGGACTTTTGGTGAAATTTCCTTGTTTTTGCCTTTCGGTCATCACTTACCTAAAACACAACAAAAACACATCAAAAAGACACAAACTTGCTAAAGAATAAGTAAAATTTGTCGTTAAAAGGCATCAAATGTGCGGTAATTCTATGGCACATCAATGCAAAATGTTGGTGGAGGTCTTATATTGAGTGTCGGCTAGCTGAGTCACCTCTGTGACTTGGACCCAATTCTATTTGGTTTTCTTAGAGAATTATGTTCCCCTCGGTTTGAGAGCTTGTAAGAGAGAGGACATACACAGTCCTCAAGGTGGTCATGGGGGTACATAGTCTGAGGGAGGACGTACCCATTGCTATGCTTTTCCAGGTAGACTAGAGGTCGAGGCTTCTGGTACAGTTATCATAAGTATCATCTCAGTCTATCATTGATCTACCTCAATATTGTTTGATCTAAGTTCTGTGTTCTTTTATGTGTCTACTTACTTCTCTACGGGTCTGGCTATTTTATGTTATATGCTAGATGTACCTATTTGTGTTTCTACTAATGTTGGTGATTCTATGGTAGCAGATCGAGTCTATCATTCTTATCTAGTTATTTTTATGAGGTATGACACTTGGGTAGATCTGGTGATTCTGGATATGGTATATTTTGATTTTATTTGGGTATGGATTGGTCATCACCTATCATGCGATCCTGGACTGTCATGCCAAAGTAGTCACATTGCAATACCGGGTATTCCAAGGTTAGAATGGAAAGGTACTCCTAGCCTGCACAAAAAAAGATCATATCTTTCATTCGGTCGAGGAAGTTAGTGCATAAGGGGTTCTTGGCGTATTTGGTGCATATTGGGGATACTAGTGTAGATACTTCACTTGAGTCTATACGAGTGATGAGTGAGTTTGCAGAGGTCTTTCTGATAGATTTTCCTGGTACACCGCCAGATCAGGACATTGACTTTTGTATTGATTTGTAGCCAGACACTCGTCTAATATTTATTCCTCCGTATCAGATGGCTCCGGTAGAATTGAGAGAGTTGAAGGAACAATTACAGGATTTGTTGATCACGGGGTTCATTTGACCTAGCATGTCTCCTTGGGGTGCTCCCATGCTATTTGTGAAGAAGAATAATGGTACAATGCAGATGTGTATTGATTATCGATAATTGAACAAGTCCGCAATCAGGAATAAGTATCCTATAACCCGCATTGATGATTTATTAGACCAACTTCAAGGTACATCAGTGTTCTGTATGATTAATTTAAGGTCAGGGAACTATCAGTTAAAGATTAGGGCGTATGATATTCCTAAAACAACCTTCAAGACTAGTTATGGCCACTATAAGTTCTTGGTTATGTCATTTGGGCTTACAAATGGCCCCACAACCTTTTTGGATTTGATGAATGAGATTTTCAAGCCCATTTTGGATTCTTTCATCATTGTCTTCATTGATGACATTTTTGTGTATTCGAAGAGTAAGGAGGATCATGAGAAGCATTTGAGGATTGTCCTTGGATTATTGAAGGAGAAGAAGCTTTATGCTAAATATTCTAAGTGTTAGTTCTAACTTAGTTCAGTAGCATTTCTAGGGTATGTAGTGTTGAAGGAGGGTATTATGGTGGATTCTAAGAAGATTGAGACAATCAGAGATTGGGCTAGGCCTACTTCACTGAGCGAGATTCAGAGTTTTGTGGGCCTTGTGAGGTATTATCATCGCTTCGTGAAGGGTTTCTCATCTATTGCTTCCCATATGACCATGTTAACTTAAAAATATGTATCATTTCAGTTGTCGAATGAGTGTGAGGAGATCTTTCAAAAGCTCAAGTCTTTATTGACCTCAACATCAATTTTGGCTTTACTAGTAGACGCAAAGGATTTTACAGTATATTGTGATGCTTTACAGATTGGATTAGGTTATGTGTCGATGTAAGAAGGCAATGTTATAGTGTATGCATCCAAGCAGTTGAAGGTGCATGAGAAGAACTACCCCACTCATGATTTAGAGTTGGCAGTGGTAGTCTTCGCATTGAAGATTTTGAGGCACAACTTGTATGGGCTTCACTGTGAGGTATTCATCGATCATCGTAGTCTTCAGTTAGAAGAATTTTAATTCTAGGCAACGTAAATGAATGATGTTGCTTATGGATTATGATATTACCATTCTTTATCATCCGTGAAAGGCAAATGTGGTAGCGGATGCGTTGAGCTGAAAAGCACTAAGTCTGGGTAGCTTAACGCAGTTGATTGTGGATGAGCATCATTTAACTATCGAGGTTCAATCCTTGGCCAATAGTATGGTGAGGCTTGATATTTCATAACTTGGTAGAATTTTGGCTTGTGTTGAGGCACGATAATCTTTTTTGGAGAAAATTAAGGCCCTACAGTTTGATGATGTGTAAGATTAGAGATAAGGTGTTGCGAGGAGAATCTAAGGAGGCAATTTTTGATGATGAGGGAGTGATGAGGATTAAGGGGCATGTTTATGTTCCTTGTGTTGGAGGATTGACTAGATTGATCATGGAGAAGGCTCATAATTCCAGATATTCTATACATATAGGTGCAACAAAGATGTATCGTGATTCAAAGAAGCATTATTGGTGGGGAAAGATGAACAAATATATTGTGGAGTTTGTGTCTCAGTGTTTAAATTTTCAGCAAGTCAAGTATGAGCACAAGAGACAGGGTGGTGTGACTTAGCGGATGCCCATACCCGAGTGGAAATGGGAGAGGATAGCTATGGAATTCGCAGTTGGACTACTAAAAACTTTGGGAAAGTTTGATGCCATTTGGGTTATTGTGGATAGGTTGACAAGTATGTGCACTTCATTCTAGTTCAGAGGATCTACAATTCAGAGAAGTTAGAAAAGATCTACATTAGAGAGATTGTTCGATTGTATGAGGTGCCCATGTCTATCATTTTAGAATGGGTCACTCATTTTACTTCTCATTTCTTCAGGATTTTGCAAAAAGAGTTGGGAACTTATTTGGATCTAAGCATAGTATTTCACCCACAGACGGACGGTCAATCTGAGTGGACCATTCAGGTTTTGGAGGATATGTTACAGGCTTATGTGATTGATTTTGGTGGTCATTGGGACAAGTTCTTACCTTTGATAGAGTTTGGTTACAACAACATTTATCACTCTAGCATTGAGATGGCGCCATATGAGGCTTTGTATGGTAGGAGCTGTCGTTCCCCGATTGTTTGGTTTGATGTATTTTAGGTGAGGCAATAGGGTACTGATCTGTTGAGATACTCATTGGAAAAAGTGAAGTTGATTTAGGACAAGCTCCTAGTGGTTCAGAGTAGACAAAATGAGTATGCAGATTGGAAGGTCCGTGATATGGAGTTTATGGTTAGTGATCGGGTTCTATTGGAAGTCCCGCATATGAAAGGAGTGATGAGGTTTGGGAAGAAAAAAAAGTTGAGTCCTAGGTATATCAAGCCATTTGAGGTTCTTCGGAGGGTTGGTGAGGTGGCATATGAGTTAGCTCTACCTGGGTCTTTCCGATGTTCATATGGTATTCCATGTTTCCATATTGAAGAAATACTATGTTGATGGGTCCTACATCATTCAATAGTACTCACTGCTATTTGATCAAAGTTTGGAATTTGAAGAAGAGCATGTGGCCACTTTGAATAGACTGGATAGAAAGTTGAGGTCTAAGGAGATTGCTTATGTGAAGGTGCAATGGAAGCACCATCCAATTGAGGAGGCTACTTGGGATGATGAGGGCCACACCTTAGTGACTTTGATGAGCACTTGGGTGACACCGATGTATTGTGTTTTGGGGATCATACTTAGGTTGATCTTGACTAATGTTATGTGGGATTATCACCATATTTGCTCTTATTTGTGATTGTTGTTTGGATTTACTCATCACTCTATGCCTCATAATATGGAAAGACTGAATATCTAAAACTATGTGTTATTGATGATATTGAGGTATGTGTTTACTCATCTCTTAAACATGATTACATCTCATATTTCATGATTACTTGTCAATTTACCGTTGCATTCATACACTTATATTATCATGCACACTCAGATGGATTGGTTATAGAATGTTAATTGGTCCAATGAGGCTAGAAAAACAAAGGTAAATGATATTGTTATGAAATGATTTTGATGCTGAGATGATGTGATATGATGTGGCTCGATAAATGAGTCTATCATTGATGCTCTACCAGTTCGATAGATCATTTCGGTTGGTTGTGAAGGGGTATATGGACTCACAGAGTCCCCTATTTGTCATAGCTATGTGGTGACATACAGTAGCATGTGTATACCAGGTTGTTGAGAGGTACCTCACATTCATGCATATCATACATTAGTATTCATACTACTTATGAGAATTGTGCCTATTTGGAAACTTCTATGTTGAGGTAATTATGTGTTGGACGATAATTGCGCTGTTCTAATATGACTTATGTGTTAAGCAATAATTGTCTAGGATCTAGGAAATTTGTGAGTCAACTCAATTCTTATATATGTTACATGTTATCCATCGTTGTCGGCCTATGATGCTTACGGAAGTATGATGTATACTCATACTACACTTGTTGCATTCTTATTTGGATGCAGAAATAGCATCGTCTACTAATGCCAGACCTCGTGGCTGACGTCTGAGGCGTTGACTAGAGATTTCAAAGTAGGCCTGCTGTTCCTAAGCAACCCTGGATTCTCCACTCATTTACTCATAATCTTGTTTTACTAATTTCAAGATAGTATTCAGACATTTGTACTTCTTATGATGTAGTAGATCTTGTACTATTCAGACTAAATTTTGGGAAGTGTAATAACTAGATATTTTTGGTATTTTATGACTTCTTCTATGTATGGCAAGACATTTTAGTAGTAATTTATTCCTTTTCTGTTTTTTTAAGTTTTATTGTGTTGTTGGGTTTAAAAGTGGTTCGTCTACCGGAAGGGATAGTGTAGGTGCCACTATGACTCCTAAATAGGGTCGGGATAGTAGGAACTCACCTTGAATATTTTTGGGAAGTCCTAGGGTGTTTTCTCTCCAAAAGGATAGTTTAGAATGAAGTGAGAAAAGTTTTTCGAAGTTGGAGATATATACAAATTTGGGAAAAATCACACCAGGCACAAAATGGCCTTCCGCGGTGCATGGGGAATCATGGCTCGCGTCGCACTAGGCACATTTTACTGAGCCTGCTGATTATTCAGTATCTCTAAAATTTATGCTTGGCGCGGGGCGCGGGGCGCGGGGCGCGTCGCGCTAGGCTAATTTTCCACTGATACATCATCATTTGATAAAATGGTCATAACTCCCAGAACATAGCCCCAATTGACCTAATCCTTATATGGTTGGAAAGATATTTCAAAAGGCTACAACTTTTATGCTTTGATGTTTTCAAAATTCACAAAGTATAAGGGGTTATGCTCGCTTGAAGTGTGGCATTGTGCAAACTCACTTGAAAATAAGTTCCGTAGAGTCTTCCGACTCTAATTTTTCCGAAGACTATTCTTTGTTATACCCCGTACTTTAGACGTTGTTGCCTTTGTAAGTTGGCCGACGTAAGTTCATAGAGATTGATACCCCTCAACAAGGTTAGTAAAGGTTTATCAAAGTGTTAAGTAAGTTTCGGGGAAGTTCAGGACTAATCGGATCGAAGGAAATGAGTTTCGGCAAATATTGACAAAACTAGGTCTCTGCGGAGCATTCTGTGGACTGCAAAACTGGTCTGCAAGACACACTATCAATTGAAAAAAGAATAAAAGATGTTCAAACTTCTTCGCAAATTTGTCACCCACTCTACGACCGCAGAGTTCTGCGGACTACAGAAGGGTTCTGCGAGGCGCAGAACCAAGACATTGGCCAACCATTTTGGACTATTTAAGCGATGCTTCATCATTTTTACTCATTCTTCGACCAAAATAGAGTATAGACACCCCCTAAACTCTGCCAAGACACTATCCAAAGGTTCCTAAGCTAATCCTAAGCTAAATTACTGAAGTACTTCATTAAAAGTGTTGTAAAAGTGGTGGAGATCACATAGTTGATGTTGTTGTTGATGTATGTATCCTTTCAAGATAAAAGAGAAATTTTGTAAGGCTTATTTTTGCTGAATTAAGGTAAGTTCCTCCTCTCCTCCATGTATTTGAGTATGCCTAAGTCTTAGCTAAGTCATATGGACGGAAAAAGGTGTAAGATAATTCTTGGGAAAAATGATAATATTGTCATGTCTGTTGAAGATCTTATGGTAGATATAAGGTTGAATATTTTTTTGTATATGGTTGTTGTATGCTAGATGTATTAATCTTGATGTTGGATATATATGAGAAGTGAAAGGGATAAGGGAAATGTTGTTCAAATTGTTGTAGACAAGTTTGTCGCTCTTTTGTGCACTGACCTATAGTTTTCGTATCTGAACAATGGTTCCTTATCGCTTGTTGTAGATTGAGGTTCTAACTGACTGAGGCAATGTTGCGTGGGTTAAGTAGTTAACAAGGTATGTAAGGCTTAACTTTTCTTGTATTGGCATGATCCGAACGAATACGAAACGTAAACGAATGTCCCTCCAAAATGACTCTCTTCTTAAATTAGAAGCATTAATGTCTTTCATTCCATGAAATGTTATCTAATCTTGTTTGTCTCTTGTCGAGAGTACTTTCCCCATTATAGATGCATTCCTTCTTATGTGGTCTTTTGTGTTCTTTATTGGTATCATGACAGTTGATAAAATGTTAGTTATATAATGATAGTTACAGGTATAACGACCTTACATCACTCCAACAAGCCTATAATGCTCATAATGACTCTCATGCATATATATGTATGTATCTATATATGTACGACGACGTTATATACATATAGTACATATGGTACCACATATCAGTTGGTTGTGATAATTATGATGATGATGATGCCCACAGAGGCTTGATGACGTTATATATGCATATATATGTATGACAATGTTATATACGTGTATACAATATATATATACATATCATGGACCACAGTGGAAAATCCAGAATTACAGGTTGACCCTTCTTGTCCCTCATTTACTTTGATGTATATACTTATGCTTTTACTTGCCTTACATATTCAGTACATTATTCGTGCTGATGTCCCTTTGTTGGGGTATTGCGTTTCATACCTGCAGGTTCAGATAGACGGATTGACGATCCTCCCTAGTAGGCCCTCTGCTCAGCATGGTGTTTTTGAACTCCCCTTATTCTGGAGTTGTTGTGTCAAGTTGGTATGCTCTTTTTGTATAAGTTATGGGTATGGCAGAGCCCTATCCCGACCTTATAATGTCATTACTACTCCTAGAGGCTTGTAGACGTATGTCCTGTATATAGCTGTCATGTTTGGCCTTGTCATCATTTATTTTGATGTAAGAACTTTCATGGTGGCCTTGTCGGCCTGTATCTATGTATATATATGTACATTAAGATGGTACCTACAATAATTTATAGTTCTATTTTCATTCAGTCTATCATGGGGCCTTGACGACCCGTTTGGTTGTTAAATTTTAAGAATGAGTCAAGTATGTTGGTGCTCAGCAAGTAAGGCCCGGGTGTCAGTCGTGCCTCTCTGGTTTGGGGTGTGACACTTGGTATTAGAGCAAGTATGTCCTAGGGAGTCTACAATATGAGAGTGAGGTTAGTCCTGGGGATGTCTACAAGTCGTGTCTAGTAGAGTCTTATTTATGGGTGTATAGCGCACCACACTTATAAATATGAGGCTACATGACATTTAGATGGTTACACTCCTTTCATAATCTAGATCGTGCAGTAGAGCATATTTGTAAGAATTCGAGTCTATCTCATGCTTTATGCAGTCCCAGTAACACCGATTACCATAAAGACTTCGATTAGTTCATATTCGTAGTCGATTAATGAAAGATCCCTACGAGATCATTGATACACCAGAGATGCGAGTATTATACTAGAGTTTCAGAGTGTGAGTAATTATTTTATGCATATATAGAGAAGGTAAAGCAAGTATAGAATGGTGTAGTGTTGATTTTAGGATGTTAAGGAAGTTAAGTGCATGGGGTATATAGTGTCGAAATGCGGAAGACTGTAAGGAGATTGATATTCAGACAATATGATATAAGTATTGTTATTTCGCTTTCAATGATGGTAAAACCACAATGAAAAGTACCTATACTGATTTTTAATCTATTCATATTAAGAGATGTGGGGTTAGAAAGAAGCAGGCTCTCGGGTTCTAGTAACGATTAGAACAACCTTTACCATGGGCAGTACGGAAGAATAGTACAATTATGTTGAAGGCACCCCTTTAGAAAATATATACATGATGTACCCAGGGATTTGTTAATTGGATATAACCTTTGAAGATTTAAGAGCCAAGTGTTGGACTTTTGTGTGTGTGTAGGGTAAATATTTTCTTAGGAAGGTAAATAGGTTTAGTGGGTGCCTAGAAGATAAGGAAAATTGAGGAGGGAAAAGTTAAAAAGCGAAGGGATGTTTTGTAACAAATATTTGGAATAAGGAGAGAAATGAGATGGATAGTAAAGCGATGGTACTCGTTGGTAGTCGAGTAAACCCCCAAAAAACAAGAAGAAGTAAGTACCAAGTGGTGAATATGAATGTGTTATGAGGATATCTACTATGAGATTTGAACAGTCACATGTCAACAACACATACCATTCAGATAGTCTAGCTCTCTGCGTAAGGGAATATCAATATCAGGAAATTCCTTCGGTTAGATGGGATAAGAGTCGGAACTTCGAGAGATTATTATAAGGAAAGGTATTGAGAAGTTGCAAAGTAAGAAATTATGAAGGTAAGAGAATAAATTGTAAGAGAAAGAGGTAATCCTTAAAAGTTACACAGAAAGAAGCCCTTAAGATTAAATTTCTTGCTAGAAGATGAAAAGTTTATTGAGACTGAGCATGCCAGTTACAGACACATGATGTTCCATTAGTGTAGATGACTTAGTGACATCGAGAAAAAGGAAATTATGTCAAAGCAGATTGTAAGTTGTCAAACATTTGCAGAAGTATGGGAGGAGTTAAGATAACAATATGATCTTTTTAATACATACATCTATGAGTACAGAGTGTGGTCCTCCTCCTATAGGGGAGATGGTACGATGAAGAATGATGCAAGACTCACCTGATGGTTCAATAAGAAGACGAGAAGGTTACGATAAGGAATTTTAAGACAAACTAGATTATGACCTCCAGATTTAGCGAATATGTTATGATCATGAAATTAGATGTAAGTATTAACGGTAAGAAGATGGGTAGCAAGTCCCTGATCAAAGGAATTAAGCAACGACAATGGCCACAAAATATATGAGACTTAAAAGAGAAAAGCGTAGCCCGCATGTAAAGACAAAGGCATGAAAATGGTATTCATGATTAATGAATAGAAGTGGTAAATAAGGTCAAGATGGAAGACGATCTAAGGGACCGAAAGAGCCGTCAGTTGATACAAAATTCCACAGTATGGGATGGTTTTAGAACTAGAAGTTTTAACCTCAACATCAAGAGATCACAATTCTCAGAAAATAATTTAGATGGAAAAAAATGATAAAAAAGGCCAACGTAAAGCGAATCAAGTTAAAGGATTATGAATGTCTAGAAGGAAAGGGGATGCAAGTAATTTAAAATACACTTGAAATTGGTACTGTCGGGATAAGAGTGATTATAAAAACAAGAGTGTAAATGGTGACACTCAAAGATGCCCAAGCTCTTATAGGAATATGTAACGACGAAGTTGTTGAGAATATATATATTGCTAGAAGATGTTAGCTAAGAAGTTTAAATATGGGTGTATAACTTAATAAGAAAGTATGTCAATTATTACTGTTTGATGTGTTGGTTAAATAAAGGATCGAGATTATGACCCAGAGTGAAACTTAAGGCAGTATAAATAAGGGACTCCTAGATGGTAGAAGTTGTAATAAATCAATGCATTATAATATGCATGTTCAACATGGGTAAGGAAATTAGTACGTTTACGCTTAAAAGGCGATTAAGAAAGCCAAGAGGGATAGCAGACCCAAGCTATAAGGGAGGCAGAGGTGACTATGCATTAGAAGATTGACGTGATGTCTTTTATAACCATAAGAACCTCCAGTACCCCTCCTTTTCTAGGAAGCGATAGCTAAAATTGAGATGATTTTCTTATATTGAAGGTAAGGGCGCCATTCAAGACGAGTCGTAACAATACCAAAATCCATGAGTCTTCCTAAAGAAAGTGACAACTTTTGAGATTAAGAAGTAAATAAAGGCCAACCTTCAAAAGATAGATTACAACAGATGAGTCGCTAACCAAAGCTCAGTAGTAGTACTCTTAGTGGTCAAGGGAAAAGACGAGGATAAAAGATTTTTGCTCTAAGTACAATTTAAACCGAAAATTTAGCATAGCAAGATGATAGCCTTTAAGGGAACTTAAGGCAAGATAGATGAGCAGATCATTATGACTGATTTAAGATCGCTTATAGTTACTAGTAATGAGAAAGTACGAAAAGGTTTCCTTCCAAATCCTGAATGAGAGTTTCAATGATATTATCTATGGAATATTTACGGTTGAAGCACTACGAACCATAAGAATTCCAAAACATTGATCGACACACGAGGATAAGTTCATGCAGGGATTGAAGGTTTGAGTATTCTAAAAGATCTTATGTGTCAATAACCCTATAGTATTGACACTAGTACAACCAGCCATGTACCCACTTCTAGGGTATGAGTTAAAGAAAGGAATAAGTCTAAGGAAGGTATCGACCAACTTTATGAAATCCTGATTAATGATTTCAAAAGACGTTATTCTTGATTCAATAGAGTCATGTTTCAGATATAGAGATAAGAAACATCATGATAAAGACCCCAGTTATAGGAAAGTTGGGAAGATACTTAATGAAAGAAAATCACAATCCTTGAACTTGATGGAATATGATACTTTAGGGTCACATATGTATTCCCAGTATAACGAAACTGCGAGACACGATTCCAACCAGATGTCCTAAGATGTATTAGGACATTAATGAGCATATTAAAGAAGCGATGTGAGAAGGGATTTTATAGAGATTGCAAATTAGTATATTAATTGTCAACAAATGAATATTTAACACCATAAGCAAATGAGTAGGCTCATGAAGAACCCGCTGGAGAAAGGGAAATGGTTAGCATAGGTTTTACTAAAGGTTTATTTCATTGATGTCATAATGTTGATTCCTATCCAAGTAAATGTTAGTAGACCGACTAGCCGATCCATTTCTTGTCAATCAGAACTACATTTATAGCCGTGAACGACATGAGATTGTATGATTAAGAAGATGATTCACCTCCATGATATCCCTAGATTTATTACATGTGACAAAGAGCACTCAATTTGTAACTAAATTTGGAAGGGTGTTTTGGGAAGGGTTATAGGTACTCCGGCTAGCCCCACCCCCAAACAGAAGCAAATTGAGCTTATCATTTAGACGCGCGAGGGCACATTATGAATTTGCATGGTGGGTTCTAAAGAAAATTAGGATGACCACCTACGTTGTGTGCAATGGCAACTATCATGTTAAGCATCTGAATGGCACTATATGAAGCCTTAAATGAGCAAGAGATGTGGAACTCCTATCGAATAGTTTGAAACAAGTAACCCATAGTCAGTGAGATCTAATTTAAAATATCAAGTCATAGAATAAGTAAATTCCCTTGGCAGAGGATGGTGACTGATCAGAATCATCGGTAAGACATATTCAGATAGATAACAACAAGATTTATGGTTCTTAAAAGTATCGCCTATGAAAGGTGTGAACAATTTCGGAAAGATAGACAGGTTTAACCTTAAGTATGTTGGACCGTATAATGTTATTAGAAGAAATTGACCAAGCGACCTATGTACCATGATAACCCCCAGACATCAGAGCAGATCATCCAGTATTTCATACGTTAATTCTTTGAAAGTGCATAAACAATCCCTCCCG
The DNA here is from genome assembly GCA_029783415.1 of Anisodus acutangulus. NCBI lineage: Eukaryota > Viridiplantae > Streptophyta > Magnoliopsida > Solanales > Solanaceae > Anisodus > Anisodus acutangulus. Next base: position 25,515,753 of record CM056494.1, read on the forward strand.
TATTACCCCTATAGAGGATGTTCAAGTTACAGATGACTTATCATTCGAAGAGACTGTTACTATCTTAGACCGTCAGGTACGCAAGCTACAAACAAAGAAGTAACATACATTAAAGGGCTGTGAAGGAACAATAATTTGGGAGGAATGGCGTAGGAAACTGAAGAGAACATGCAGTCCAAATATCCTCACTTGTTTCAGCCTATAAGTTTATATAGACACTCGTGCGATACTATAACCCTATTTCTATCTTATAGCTTATCTTGTATACTTTATAAAGGCAACATTATTAATACAGATGTAACTAATACAATTTATATTTCAACATTTGATGGTTGAGGTGAGTTATGGCTAACTTTTCTTGACTTCTAGGTAAATGAGTGGTCGTATGAGGCTGATGTTATTATGTTATGTTATTGTGTGGCCGTGGGTGACATAGGATATATTTTCTGGCTGCTTGACAAATTTTGGATAGTATTGTTTGTAGAGGAAACTCTGCCAAAATTTTAGAAATCCTTAAGAGTTAAAATCCTAAAGATACGTCACTCCTACATTTGCCGACGAATGTTCTTAAGGGGGAAGGATGTTACACCTTGTAGTTTTATGTCAAGTCACACCGTCGATTAACTTAAGAATTTCAAGGAGATATGAGCCCTTACAAAGGGTTAATGATTGTTTAAGACTTGTTCATAGAGGTGTCGGGAAGCATAGAAGTTAAATGAATTAAAGAGGATACATTTTGCAAAATTTCGACAAAGTTACAACAGTACAGTGGGATATACGAATCGTACATTGAGGTGTGACCCATAAAATTGTGCTTGGGAGACCCTATCAAGCTTGGAAATTTGGGAAAATTTCTGTCTAAGAGGTATGTGCCATACATGTGGCCGTACATTTTGTACGGGCCGTACTTTCGGTCATACATTCAGGCGGTGGCCGACTTTGTTTCATTTTAAATAAGTTTGGGGCTTATTTCTTGTCAATTTTTTACCAAACTTTTCCCTTACTCTCTCCCAAGACCTCCCAACAGATTCCTAAGATTTAAAGTTGGTTCCAAGGTGATTACACCATAATCCATCATCAAGAAGACACTTGGAGTGAGGAATAACACTACCATGGTGTTGTTATGTAATTGACGGTTGTTCCAAATGGAAAAAAACTTTGACCTGATGTTGTGCAAGTTGTATAAGGTAAGTGCATTACTCTCTTGCTTGTGCTAAAGCTTATGTAAGTGTTGGATGAGTGGTTTGAGTCAAATACTACAAGCTAGTACTTAAATGATAGGAAGTAAACTCGTCTTGTTGTTGAACTTTTTTGAGGCTATGTTATGACTCCTCGTGGCTGGAAACTATGATAAATAACTTGGTTTTGATATCATGATCGTTATTATGATTATGTACATATTGAACTTGTTATAGAGATTGATAACTAGAAAAGGGAATGGATACATAACACTTGAAAATTGTTCATATTATTGTATTGTGTTAATTGTTGTGTTGTTTGTTGAAACTAGGAGTTAGTGTTGGATTGTTGAACCTTGTTGATGGCTGGCATTAGAAGAAGAAGCGAGAAAAGTAATAAGGAGGTTGTTCTAAGGTTAAGTTATCGTAAGTAAAGGGTATGGAGTTCTACGAATGCTATATGCTCGATAAAATGTCATAATGAATTGACCTTCTAGTCATTTATCTAAACTTGGCTTGCATCATCTTTATTTCATAGGTTGACATTCGTAGAACGTGAGAGGCTTCACAAGCTAATGATTGGTCAAATGATAAGGTATGTAAGGATTCCGACTTTCTTTTCTTTTGGAATGATTGTAATAGAACGACTAATATAGAATGCCCCTCAAATAAAGGTTATACTCTTGGCTATTAGGATGCGCCTATCCTTTACTCTATTGATTGGACTATTGCATCTTATCTATTCCTTGTCGGGAGTACTTTTATCACTTTATGATATCTCTTGACATGTCCCTTATCGGCAGTACTTATTGCATTTTATAATAATCCTTGATATAAGATTGGTTCCGAGTTCCTTGTTGGATTATAACGATTGTTGTCCACAATCCTATAATGATAGGAGGGGGTTAATGACCTTATGTCACTCCACCTTGTTCACACTGGTCTTCTAAGGTCATTCACGCATTATATATATGTATTTATTTTCTATTGAGTCGCGCTATAGTCGGCCGGGTACGACATGTATTGTGCACACCATTACAGTTGGATACGTTGTTACTGAGTCTTATTATGGTCGGTTATGATATTACTGAGTCCTATTATGGCCGGGTACGATATGATAATGATGTTTCCCTATTATGTGGCCTATATATACATATATGACTACATTTTTAAAAGGAAAGCATGCATATGCCGTCAATGGCATTCAGAGCTACAGGTTGTCTCTTCCCTATCCTTATTTATATTTTTGCACCTATTTATATTTCTTACCTTACATATTCAGTACATTGTTTGTACTGATAACCCTTGCTAGGGCGATGCGTTTCATGCACTATAGGTTCATATAGACGGAGTGATGCTCACTTCCAATAGGACTCCAGCTCAGTGGTGGTGTCAGAGCTCTCCATTTGTTTTGGAGGTTCTAATCAGAGTCAGTATGATTATATATATATATATATATATATATATATATATATATATAAAATCAAAGTCAGTATGGTTATGACGGGGCCCTGTTCTAACCTAATGATGTATATGTACTCTTAGAGGCTTGTAGATAGTTGCCTTGTGTATTAGAGTCATGTGTGGCCTTATCGGCATCCCTATTAGTCAGTTGATACATATTGTGACCTTGTTGACTTTCTTCATATTATATATGTGGGCATTTATGCTCCTACAGGTAATTATGTCTTATTTCCTTATGAGTGTTATTCTGAGGCCTTGTTGGTCCAAATTCATGTGTATCCAGGGTAGGGATGATATGTGGTACGCTCGAGCCATTAGGTACCGAGTGTCGGCCACACCTCTAAGGTTGGGGTGTGACATAAAAGCCATGCCTAGTAGAGTCTTATTTATGGGTGTGTAGTGCACCACACTTATAAATAGGAGGCTATTGGGCATTTAGGATGGTTGATTTACTTATTGTTCTAAATCGTGAGATAGAGTTGAGTTATAAAGATTCAATTCCTAACCCTATCATGTTTATGATTTCAGCGATACCTATGACGAGGAAGAAGTCCTATTGTAAGAGGGTATTAGAAATGGTTGCGGGAGAGGGTACTAGTCAGGTGTCGCCCGCTACTGTAGGACAGGGTGAGTCACAGAGTGAGACCCTGTCCCAAGCTTCACGGACTCTGCCACCTACACAGGAGTATAGGGGGCTCCAACACATCCAGTTCCTCTACTTGACACTACTGATGAGGATTTTGATATGCGGAGTGCGGTGCAGTTGTTGACCAAGTTAGTTTCCGCTCAAGCCCATCATCAGGGTACAAGATCTTTTGACCAAGCAGTTAGTGTGAGATTTGGGATTTCATTAACTTGAACCCTCTGGTATTCAATGGATCTAATCCTAAGGAGGACCCACAGAATTTCATAAATCAAGTTCACATGACGCTATGACTGATATATGCTACAGATACTGAGTCGGTAGAGTTAGCATCCTACATACTGCGGGATGTTTCCGTAGTCCAGGGGACCACACACACCACCAGTTGTGTGGAAAGAGTTCTCTGAGGCTTTCTTGCACCGTTATTTGCTAGCAGAATTACGAGGGGCTAGACTTGATCTGTTCCTACATCTTCAGTAGGGAACATGAGTGTGGGTGAGTACATTCTTCAGTTCGACTTTCTGTCTAGATATGCTTTCTTGATAGTGGTTGAGATGAGTGATCGAGCGCATCGATTTGTGAGTGGTTTGGGGCCGCATCTTATTAATGAGTGCACTACGGCCTCTCTGAATGATGGGATGGATATATCTCATACATAGGAATATACTCAGACTCTTGACGATCATAAGTGACAGCAACGTGCCTACGAGCATCGTGATAGGGGTCAACAAAAGCGGGTAAGCTCTATAGGTTATTTGGTGAACCTCGAGGTGAGTTTAGGAAACAATTTCCTAAGCTTCTAGCCTATCCAGCGGCGAGTGCACGATCATAGTTTCCGGTGCCGAGGTTTGATCAATTTGCTCAGTCTAGACCAGGTTAGAGTTGATGGGTATCAAGGTCTTTATAGAAAGGATTATAGTCTGATGAGGCCGTCTTTGCCTCAGTGTGATCAGTGTAGTAAGGCCCATCGGGGGTTTTGTCGACAAGGATCGAATATGTGTTATTCTTGTGGTTATTCCAATCACATTATGCAAGATTATCTGTTGAGAGGCGGGGTTGGTATGGCCCAGTCGACCAGATATACTACAGTTTTACCATCATTAGTACGCCCTCTAAGGCAGAGTTCTCAGACAACATCTGCTCTAGGAAGAGGTAGGGGTAGGGCGTCTATTTTCTAATGTAATCAGAACTGCATTTATGCATTGATGTTTCGACATAATCATGAGTCTTCACCTAATGTCATTACATGTATATTATTAGTCTTTTCAGATGATGTATATGTATTGATAGATCCAGGCTGCACTCTATTTTACATTACTCATTTTATTGCTAGTAAGTTTGGTATGGATCCTGAATTGATAAGAGAGCCATTTGTGGTAATATATGCCAATTGGTGAGTTGGAAATTTCTAAATGGGTCTATCGGAACTGTCTAGTGTTATTTTGTAGCCGTCAGACTCGAGCGGACCTAGTATAGTTGCAAATGGTTGATTTTGATATTATTATGGACATGGATTTGATAGCGTCGTGTTATGCTAATGTTGATTGCCAAACAAAGATTGTTAGATTCCAATTTCCAGGTAAGCCAATCCTAGAATAGATGGGAAATATTGCAGAAAAGTTATTTTAGGAACATCTAGTTCCGTAACCTTCAACTGATGGTACCCTGATTTGAGGTCAATCTTGAAATGACATAGGGCACCCTCAAGTTGGTCAAATAGGTCATCTATTCTGGGAAGAGGATGTGTGTTCTTGATGGTAACTATCACACCCCAAACCCGAGCCTAGACGTAACACGACACTCGGTGCCTGACTACATATGATCGAGCGAACCAACTGACTGGCTGAATCAACATGTGATATCATAATATACTGAATGTAGAAAATAAACTAACACATGGGGATATAATGTAAGTCTGAATGATAAAAATCAAAGTGCGGAACAAGTCTGAAGTATATGAATGTAGCTGATATGGCTAACACACAAGCCTGCTAAGTACTAACTGACTACTGTTCTAGTCTATGAAGCCTCTAAGAATAATGAAGTATTAATTGTTACCGGGACAAGGCCCCCAACATTACCTGACTATCTGAAATAGCTAATGAATGTAAATAAGATAACACCCCGAAACACTTGGGATTACCAAATCAACTGATATTGGAACCTAGCGAGCTGAGTTATCAACCTATAAATCATGCGCGATGCAGGCCCTGAACTGATAACTGATAACATATAACTGATAAAGGAAGTGAAAAAAAGATGTAAATAATATAAATACTTCATGTTCTGAACTGGAGAATCACTAGTTTGACTGAAATAATAAATTGTGGCCTTAGGCCAAATATATGTGCAAATATTTGTGGTTGTGGGTCCAAGTATATGTACATATAAACTGTCACATTGCGCCCAAATACATATGTGGCCTTGGGCCCAAATACAAGTGTTCAACATAAATAATTTACAATAAGGAACTGAGAATTCATATTGTAAAACATGATACTGGAATACTGAATTATACTAATATGAGATACTGAACATGAATTCATACTGAAGGTCTGATATAAAGTACAAACTACTTCTATACTGATATGGGACATGGATTCATGAACTATTCATGGATATTAGAGTAGTCTTTCTGCACAACATTTTTATAGTATGAGACTGAGAATCGTGGAATATCAACCATGAGTCTATAAAGAATACGTACAGAGTTCACAACAATCAAAGTGATAATTATGGACGACTACAAAGTTATAATCTTAAAGATAGATATTCCGATCTTTTCATGAACTAGGGCATAATCCCAAATTCTGAAGTAATTCATAGTAATCTTGATTAACGAGGCATGTGGATGATTAAAGATGTTCCCACACGTAGAGAGTTAGCCTCACACACCTGTAATCACATGTTTAACTGAAATAAAGAATATGAATACTTCATGTTCTAAAATGGAGAATCACATGTTTAATTGAAATAATAAACTGTGGCCTTAGGCCCAAGTATACGTATACATAGACTGTGGCCTTGCTGCCAAATACATTATGGCCTTGGGCCCAAATACAGGTGTTCAACATAAATAATTTATAATAAGGAACTGAGAATTCATATTGTAATACATGATACTGGAATACTGAATTATACCAATATGAGATACTAAACATGAATTCATACTAAATGTCTGATATAAAGTATTGACTACTTCTATACTGATATGGGACATAGATCTATGAACTATTTATGAATATTAGAGTAGTCTTTCTGTACAACAGTTTTGTAGTCTGAGACTAAGACTCATGGAATATCAAAGATGAGTCTATAAAGAATACGTACTGAGTTCACAACAATAAAAGTGATAATTATGAACAACTACAAAGTTATAATCTTAAATATAGACATTCTGGTCTTTTCATGAACTAGGGCATAATCTCAAATTCTGAAGTAATTTGTAGTAATCTTGATGAACGAGGCGTGGCAATGATTAAAGATGTTCCCACACATAGAGAGTTAGCCTCACATACCTGTAATTACTTCTAGCAATGAACTATGTTGTTTTCTAATGAAGAATGCTCCAAACCCTAGCTTGAATTACTTGTGAAGGATTTCGTTGTTAATCCTATATTTTTTGTTATAGGATCATGTTACTAATCATGATTTAATGCTAGAATTACTAAAGAATCGTTAGGAGATAACTTACCTTATTGTGGCCGTTTTAGAGGAGAGGAAAACAACTTCTAAGGGTTTTTGAATGAAGTGGGAGAAGTCTCAAGGAGTTAGAAATATTTAAAACTTGGAAAAATTTGCGTTTTGCAGGAAAATAGGCCTGGCGCGGCGCAACCATGCTCAAGGCGGGCACCCAACGCCAGGCTTATTTTTCTGAGCCGACAATGTTTGGTAAATCATGCATAACTTTTTGTACGGGTGTCTGTTTGACCTCGACCATATACCTTTATTTCAAAGTGCTACAACTTTAATGATGGAAGTATTCTTAAATTCCTTATAGAATTTTCCGAATACTCGCTTGAAGTGAGGCCTTGTGCAAACTCACTTGAAAACATGGCCCGTAGAGTAGCTTTTGACTATACTTTGCCCAAAGACTCTTCTTATAACATGATTAGTCTTCAAAACACTTCCTATACTCTTAATATTAGTTCCATTACATTCCATTGTACGGGTCAATCCTTAACTTGAAGGTACGAGGTGTTACAATATCTCCCCCTTGGGATCATTCGTCCTCGAATGATAGGACGGATGATGGTTCATGGTTAGCAATATGACTAACTCTGGAATTTTACAAAACATTTGACAGGGTTTCCTCTGTAAATAGGACTATCCCAAAAAATTTCAAACACCTGCCAGCTAACCAAATCACAACACAAGTGTCACAGGGCATCTTAATACACATGACATGACATAACATGGTAACTGAAATATGGACGTGACTAACATGAATAATGAGCTGACATGAATACATGAATACTATCTTTCATGAATACCCGTCTGACATGAACACATGAATATTGAACTGAATGAATTCGTAAATACTAAACTAAAGGGTGAACTGGATAAATATTGAACTGACGTCAATATCTGATTACTAAGCTGGCATAAATATCTGAGTACTGAACTGACATGAGTATCTGAGCACTAAACTGATATGAATATCTGTATGTTGGAAATGTAAATGTCATAACACAATACTGAGTGTACGGAGACTAACTCTGGTGGTAATTCTAGCTCGTAAGCCACTTGACCTATCATTCGTAGGTTTGATAAATATGGGACTAAGTTTCCCTTTCTTCTCAAATCGCATGATGCCTTTCATAGGCAAAACTTTCAAGAAATACCCTATCGTTAACGTGAAACTCTGAATCTCTGCGTCACATATCCGAATAAGATTTTATATGACACTTAGTCATTTTCAAAGATCCTGACTCAAGTTAACCCTTTTTCCATAGCCTGATAGATCAAGTTTGGCCTTAGCAGTTCTGTTTTGCTAACTTCAAACTTATCAATAGGTGATTTACACCTCTGCCCATACAAGGCTTCAAATGGTGTCATCTTGATACTGGCATGATATATATAACCTTACACAAGCTCAATGAGAGGCAAATGATCATCCCAATTACCTATAAAGTGTAGAACACATGCTCTCAACATATCTTTAAGCGTTTGGGTAGTGTGCCCTACCTGAAAATCTGTCTAAGGATGAAAAATGGTACTGAGACTTATCTTGGTACCCAATCCTTTCTGAAAAGACTTCCAAAAGTTTGTTGTGAACTGTATACCTCGATCTGAAACAATGGACACTTGAGTCCCATGAAATCTGATAATTTCTTGAGTATGCTACTTGGTGTAGTCTTCTATTGACTTTGCAGTCCTCACTAGAAAGGGTGTGCTATCTTAGTATGTCAATATGTAATCCCCAAATTGAATCATGATTTCTAATGAGCAAGGTACCATGTTAAAAATTCCATTTTTATCATTTCCACTCATTGCTATCTACATTCGGTGCTAAACGAACGTGCTTCTAGTGCTCGACTTTCATTTGCTGATAATTCGGACACTTTACTACGAAATCTGTTATGTTATTTTTCATATCATTCCACCAATAAATCTCCTTAATATCATAATACTTCTTTGTGGAACTCGGTGAATAAAATATGTGGAATTGTGTGCTTCAGACATAATCCGCTTTTCGAGCCTATCTATGTCTAGAACGCATAGTCTGCCTCTATATTTCAAAGTACCATCATCTCCCCCCTTGTTCAAAAGACGTCGTCTTGTGTTTGTGAATACCTTCTTTTAGGTGCAATAAGTAAGGATCACCAAACTATTTCTCATTTACTTCGGCTACTAAGGATGATTCTGCCCTACTCTAAACAACAATGCCACTATTTTTAGAGTCCAAGAGTCGGACTCCTAGGTTTTCCATATAATAAACTGCTCTCGCTATGATTCTCCTAGATAACTCAACAAGAGCTAAACTCCCTATATATGGTTTCTTTATAAGAAGTTACCTGAAATACCCCTAGTAATGTTGTGCGCTGGGTCTTTCACCAGCACCCTGAAATTAGAGTCTCGTGCAATGGCATCACCACTGTAACACATATCTGGGCATGATCTTATAACTTTTCTATGATTTCTTTACCAATAATAACTAAGCTCGATGATTATTCGGCTCACTTCATGTTTCTTACACACTCTAGGCACATTCTTTGTGGCGATTATATCATTTTGTCCTCATTATTGAACTGAATTTCTTCATATCCCATGCTAACTATTTGGATTTCAATGTAGACTTACTAACGACTTACACACCTCCCCCTTAAACCAAAGGTTAAGATCTTATACTTGCGGATCCTTCTCTTTTCTTGGGATCCGAACAACTTTCCTTACCTTCTACAATTCCTTTGCACTTTACATCACTGACGACTCATCTTTTGTCTCACTTCTGAGCAATATTTCTTACCAGGAAACTGAATTACTTACATAAATGAAAAGCTAATGTATTCACAACTATCATACATAATCTTAATGACTTAAGTCTACTCACACTGTCAACCTTAGGGAAACCCCTTTTTGATAACTCTTAAAGATATTCTTCCGTAATTTTCTCTCTTACGGTTTAGCCAGTTTCTTCTTCCACTAATCACTATACCTCGAATGTAATTGAAACGCTTGGGTTTTAACATATATTCGGATGTATTCAAACTATCATCCACTTACTAGAGTTCATCTTACTAAGGAAATCAAATCTTACCTCTACTAACTCTGCTGAAACTGCTAATGTGTTGTATCTACTCAAAACTTACTTACTATTCTTTCGTTAACCACCTACTAGCATCATGTTCTCTTATTCCTCTCTTATTCTACAGTCGTATACTATCTTTTCTAACTGGTAAAGTTGCTGCCATGTGACCAGGAGGTCATGGGTTCAAGCCGTGGAAACAGCCTCATGCATAAATGCAAGGTAAGGCTGTGTACAACAAACCCTTGTGGTCCGGCCCTTCCCCGGGGCATAGCGGGAGCTTAGTGAAACGGCTGCCCTTTTATACTATCTTTTCTAAACTATAGGCATGGATCACAGTTAGGGAAATTTCATCTGTATTAAACGAAAAATTAGAACAACTAACCCCAAACTTTCTATACACTTCAAAATCATTTCAGACTATACACATCTGGGATAAACACTTAATCAGATAACCTAAGATGGAACTGTCATATATTTTATCTCATAGTAATATCTGTTTCTTGTAATAACTTACTAACGTAGTACTTTCTAGTTCTAGTATGAATAAACTTGAACAATTAAAAATATTCCTTGAATTTTACTATAGTCTGTCCTTTGTTCTCATTTCATACACCATATCCCCTTATCCATGTACATGAGTCGTATAAGAATATATCTTTTATCACACGTCTTGACTCGTTCAATTTTTACCTTAAGCTCTTTTCTGTTCAAAACCATAGTGATCAATTTCTATGCCCGCTGTAGCTAAATTCTTAACATGTTACCCCGTGGGGTCTGGCATCTGATCTATCATCATTATACTTGTGGCTCCATGTCCAAAAATCAAAATAAAATTATTCTGTGAGGTATAGAACATATGTATATACTATCATCCATCAACTTGTCCTTTAGAGTGTACCATTATCTGATAATTTACTTCATGCGCCATTCAGTGAGTCTTGGGTCTTAACCCAGACTTGGAACATACGAATATTTTGCTATAGTCACTGCTACGTACACTTTCTTTCAACACCCAATGGCACCAATGTATATACTCACAAGTCACAAGAATTTGGATACACTGAAAATTGGAAATTTGATAACTAAATAACTAAATACTGACGTACTGAATAACCATAGCCCTGCTAATTGAAAGACTGCATAACTCGTAACTGAGGTAAACTAATAGCCGTAAAGCATGATACCTGTTTTGTACTTTCTGATAAGGGTTATGCCCTAGTCTGTAGTAACTATGCAGTTTTTCCCACTTTCAATATCACTTCAAGTCTCTTCTATTAACAGTATGCACTCCATAATTATAACTCAATGGGTAATCACCCTAACTTGGACTGTGAATTACTTGTTTGTCGCTTGCGCATTCGATACGTTTAGAATTCGATAAGAAAAGAAGGTTACTTATTACTCTAAGCTTCATGCACGATCTAGAGTAGAAAGAATGGTAACTTTCCCTAAATGCCATATATCCTCCCAATTATAAGTGTGGCGCACTTTACACCCATAAGTAGGACTCTACTAGACACGACTTCATAGACTCCATAGGACACTTGAACCTAATGCTCTGATACCAATCTTTGTCATGCCCCGAACCCGGGTCTGGATGTAACACGTCACTCGATGCCTGACTACTTGTGATCAAACGATCTAACTGGCTAGTTGAATCAACATGTGATATCCTAGCATAGTGAATATGGAAAATAAACTAACACATGTTGATATACTACAAGTCTAAATGATATAAATCAAAGTATAAAATGAGTCTGAAGTATATGAATGTAGCTGATATGGCTAACACACAAGCCTGCCAAGTACTGACTGATTGTTATTCTAGTCTATGAAGCCTCTAAGAATAATGAAGTACTAACTGTTATCGGGACAAGGCCCCCGACATACCTGACTGTCTTAAATAGTTAATGATTGCAAATAAGATAACACCCCAAAAGACTGGGGCTGACCAAATTAGCTGATACTGGAACCTAGCAAACTGAGTCGTCAACCTATAAATCATAACCTGCATCACGAGATGCAGGCCCCGGGCAAAGGAACATTAGTACATTTGAATTGCACTAGTATGTAAAACCAACTGAAAGAATAAATAGCTTTAGGGTGCTTGAGAATGGGCAACCCAAATCAATAAATAGATACTGCACTGAAACTGAAACTGAACTGATAACTGATAATTGAAGTGAACAAAAGAAGTAAAGAAGATAAATACTTCATGTTCTAAAATGGAGAATCACTTGTTTAACTGAAAGAATAAAATGTGGCCTTAGGCCAAATATATGTGCGAAAATTTGTGGTCGCGAACCCAAATATTCGTATACATAAATTGTCACCTTGTGCCGAAATACATATATGGCCTTGGGCCCAAATACAAGTGTTCTACATAAACAATTTACAAAAAGGAAATGAGAATTCATATTGTAAAACATGATACTGGAATTTTGAATTATACTAATGTGAGATACTGAACATGAATTCATACTGAAAGTCTGATATAAAGTACTAACTACTTCTATACTGATGTCGGACATGGATTCATGAACTATTCATGGATATTAGAGTAGTCTTTCTGCACAATATTTTTTTAGTATGAGACAGAGACTCATGGAATATCAAACATAAGTCTATAGAGAATAGTACATACTTCACAACAATCAAAGTGATAAGTATGAACGACTACAAAGTTATAATCTTAAAGATACACATTCTGATCTTTTCATGAACTAGGATATAATCCCAAATTCTAAAGTAATTCATAGTAATCTTGATTAACGAGGAGTGGGGATGATTAAATATGTTCCCACACATAGAGAGTTAGCCTCACATACCTGTAATCGCTCCTAACAACAAATTATGTTATTTTTTTATGAAGAACACTCCAAAACCTAGCTTGACTTACTTGTGAAGGATTTCATTGTTAATCCTATGTTTTAGTTAGAGGATCATGTTACTAATCATGATTTAATGCTAGAATTACTAAGGAACCATTAGGAGCGAACTTACCTTGTTGTGGGAGGTTCAGATGAGAGGAAAACGGCTACTAAGGGTTTTTGAATGAAGTGGGGGAAGTCTCAAAGAGTTAGAGACATTTAAAACTTGGAAAAAAACGTGTCTTGCTAGGAAATAGGCCTGGCCTAGTGTGGCTCAGCCACACCCAAGGCGCGCGCCCAGCCCCAGGCTTATTTTGACTGAGTAGACAATGTTTGGTAAATCATGCATAACTTTTCGTACATGTGTCTGTTTGACCTTAACCATATACTATTGGAAATGTATTTCAATGAGCCCCAAATTTCAGGAAAGAAGTGTTCTCAAATTCCTTATATAATATTCTGAATACGCGCTTGAAGTGAGGCCTTGTGCAAACTCACTTGAAAACATGGCCCATAGAGTAGCTTTCGACTATACTTTGCCAAAATACTCTTCTTATAACTTGATTAGCTTTTAAAACACTTCCTATACTCCTCTTATTATCTCCATTACATTCCATTATAAGGGTCAAACCTTAGCCCGAATGTACGAGGTGTTACAGTAACTTTGTTAAGTTGACGCTAATCAATGCACATACGCAAAAACCCATCTTTATTTCAGACAAACAAGACCGGTGCGCCCCAAGGTGATACACTTGGCCTTATAAATCCCTCATCAAGAAGATATTTCAACTGGACTTTAACTCTTTCAACTTAGCTAGAGCCATTCTCTATAGAAGAATAGAGATCGACTTAGTGCCGGAAAGTAGATGGATTCCAAAGTCAATCTCTCTATCGGGTGGGTCTCTGGGAAGATCTTTGAGAAACACTTCTAGAACTCATTAACAATTGGTATGGACTGGAGAGTGGGGACCTGAGTATCTGCATCCCTAATTCGAAAGAGGTGATAAATGTACCCCTTAGATATCATCTTTTTGGCATTAAGATAGGAAATAAACCTACTCCTAGGCACCACTGCATCACCCTTACATTTTAAAACTAGCTCACCAGGAATGAAACTTACTATCTTGGTTTTACAACCCATTGTGGCATAACATGATGTCAACCAATCCATGCCCATAATCACATCGAAGTCTATCATTTCCAACTCTACTAAGTATGCTATGGTATTGCGGTAGACTCTAACTGGACAACCCTTATACACATATCTAGTTATGACTGATTCTCCAACTGGGTGGATACTTCAAAAGGCCCATGCAACTTTTCTGGTTCTATCCCAAATTTCTTAGCAATAAAAGAGGGTTACATGTGATAGGTGGATCCGGGATCCATAAGGGCATAAGCATCATAAGTGAAGACTGTTAATATACTTGCGATGACATCTACGTGAGCCTCTGTGTCGTGCCGATCTGCCAGTGTATACAAGTGGTTCTAACCTCCGCTCGTATTATCTGACTTTGCTGCACCACGCCTTTCTTGGGCTTGAGAATTGTGAGGAGCTGTTGAATTTGTGGACTGAGCCACATTACCCCCAGTACCTTGTATTACTAATGGACAATCCCTCAGATAGCAACCTTGCTAACCAAATCTAAAACAACTAATCATGTTCGAATGACACACTCATGGGTGCCTCTTACCCCACTTATTGCACAAAGGATGTTGAAACCCTCAATGACCCACACTGACTTGCGACTATGAGCCTACTGCTCCAAAATTCTAGCTTTTCTAATTAAACTTAGACCTTAGGACTGGTGCATCAGTTGTAGAGAGAGCAAGTCTTGATGACGTATTTTTGAAGAAATGTCTATTTCCACCTCCTTGCGATCCTCCATGATTGAAGTTACCTGCAGATTTAGATCTTTTATTAAATTCCATGTCTTTCTCCTTCTGTAGCGTCTCTTTTTCCTTCATTTTGCTCTCATTACCTTGTATAAAAGCAATCATCTTGGTAATAGTCATTTATTTGTTGTGAGCAGCAATGTTAGTATCACAAAACAAATAACGGTCAAGACCCAACACAAAGCGCCTAACTCTGGCTCTCATATCCAGAACCATGTGTGGAGCATACTTAGCTAAAGAAATTTTTTTGAGGTAGTACTCATTCACACTGATATTATTCTACTTGAGCCTCTTGAATTCGAAGTCCTTGCCTTCTTGACATTTAGCGGCTAGAAGTGGTCAATGAAAGCATTTGCGAATTCATCCCAAGTCGCAGGAGATGCACTTTTCCCTCGGGACTGTTCCCATAACTCATACCAAATATTAGCAACATCCTGCAATTGATAAGCTCCCAACTCTGCTGCCTCTATCTCAGTAGGACACGAAAAACCTTCTAAAGCCCAAAAATGAAATTTTGCGGATCCCCTGCCTTAATAAATCCTGTGAACACTTGAGGCTTCATATGTAGAAATTCCTGGGTCTTGGGACTGGATGACCCTCCACTAGTATCTGTACTTGGAGCCATTTCCTGATGTTGAGCTTGTGTGGCAACAATTTGGGTGAGTAGTTTGATAGCCCTCCTAACATTCATGTCAGATGAACTGGATGACAAAATTGGAGTACGGACCCCCGCAAGCCCTCAAGTAGAAAGTGGGGGTGTTGTACCCGATGTGGCTCTCTGAGTCTAAGTGTCCTCCTCCTGAGCAACATCAGTAGTATCTCTCTGGCTAGTAGCTGAAATCCTCTTGGTGCACTTTATTTTCACAGGCATTTTCTAAAATATATAATTCGCATGAGTTAGAAGAATTCCTGAAAGTACTGCTCTAACTGCACGATCAAGAGTATGAAAGAAGTGAAACAATCTTAAATGTCTCGGTGGTCAGCTGTTTATATGTGTGGTGCGCATACATACGTAAAATATATCCCACTAGACACGGCTTCATTGATTCCCTAGGACACTTGACCCTAGTGCTCTGATACTAAGCTTTGTCATGCCTCGAACCATGGCCTGGACGTAACACAACACTCGGTGCCTGGCTACATATGACCGAGCAAACCAATTGGCTGGATAAATCAACATATTGTATATACTGAATGCAAAATATAACTTATAAACATGCTGAGATACTGACAAGTCTAATTGATAAATCAAAATTATGGAATAAGTCTGAAGTGTATGAATGTAGCCAACATGGCTAACACAAAGGCCTGCTAAACACTGATTGATTATTGTTCTAGTGTATGAAGCCTCTAAGAATAATAAAGTATGGAATGTTTACCGGGACAAGCTACCGGGCATACCTAATCAACTAAAATAATTGAAAGACTGAAAGATAGATAACGCCCTGAGGAAACTAGGGCTTACCAAGCAGCTGATACGAGAATCCTAGTGAGCAAATATGTCATCCTGTAAATCATTACCTGCATCACGAGATGCAGGCCCCGGTAAAAAGGGACGTCAGTACATTTGAATTGTACTGGTATGTAAAACTAACTGAAGGAAAAAATAGTCCTGTGGTACTCGGGAAAGGGCATCCCAAATCAATAAATAAATACATACTGAAACTGAAACATGATGATAACTGAATAGATCAAGAGAAGTATAATCAGAAGTACTCCTTGTTCTGAATGTGAATTCACATGCTTAAACGGAATTAATAATATGTGGCCTCACTCCCAATATAAGTGCACAAATATGTGGCTTAGGCTCCAAGTATATGTATACATAAACCTTGGCCACGGGCCTAAATATAGGTATTCAACATTCAATAGTTTATATTAAGAAACTAAGAATCATATTGTAATGCATACCACTGGAATACTGAACATTAATATGCCGAGACATGTTTACATAAGCTGATTATGGAGATTAAAACATTAACTATTCCTAAGCATACTGAGTTTTCATGACTTAGACCCATGGGATATCAAATACGAGTCTATACTGATTTCATACTGAGTTCACGATATTCGGAAAGGAAATCATGAATGAATTATGAAACTATATTAATTTGGAGAATGGAAGTGTCACAGCCCAACCTAGGGAGGTGTGGTCGGCACCCGGTGCCTGGCTAGGCCCGAGCGAACCCAACTGTAACTCAAATAATCTATGTCTTAAAAGAAAAGCTAGGCCAATAAGGCTGACTTGTAAACTCATCAATGCAACTCAGGCTGATAAGGTCATGTGCTAAAGTGTATGCAAACAACAAAAGCCCAATATATATATATATATATATATATATATATATATATATATATATATATATATATATGCCGAAAAGACCGCCATGCTGACACTACTATAACCATAGAAAATGTCTAGTAGCCTCTAAAGAGTGATAACTATATATGGTCGGGATAGGGCCTCGGCCTACCCATAGTCTGTATATACACAAAAATCTAGACCTGGTAACTCTGAATGACCTAGAGCTTATAACACAAGCTAGTACTCGACAAATCTACTGAGAAGGTCCTCCATGCTGTCTATCAGGACGTGTAGGCATGAAATGCAGCACCCCAACACATGGACATTAATATGAAATAATGTACCAAGTATGTAAGGTAACTGTATAACTGAAACTTTAACTTAACTGAAATATGAAGCATACTAAATATATCTGAGAGTCAACAGAAGTTTGGAGGCATAACTACATATCTCGAACTTCTAAACAACTATACAAACCATGGAAAACTATTTAACCGTGTGTAATGTGACTAAAAGGAAGTAAATAGCCCCAGAGGCAATCAACATATCCCCAAAGGCAATCTGTATAGCCTCGAAGGAAAGTGCACATTATATATAGCCCCGAAGGCAAAAGTAACATAACTCTGAAGGCGATGAAATGTATGAGATGCTATAACCCCTTAGGCATAAAGGAACTCTATATGTTTTATTATTATGCTTTCGATTGTCTTGACCGATTAGCTAACTATAAGCTCATTTATAACAAAGGAAAGTCATTACAATAGGGTCATGGTAACCCAAGCACAATCGCTACGAATAACAAGTTTTATGCGAGTGATCGGGAGTACTACAACAAAGGAATCATGCCAAACAATGAAAGAAGGGACAACCTCACATACCTTAGCTTATCTTGTCTCAATAAGGCAACGTAACTCGGGAGTACTACAGCAAAGAAATCATGCCAAACAATGAAAGAAGGGACAACCTCATATACCTTAGCTTATATTATCTCAACAAGGCAATGTAACTGGCCCATAATGCACTTCAATAAATACCAAAACAAGTGCACAATAATCACTACCATAACTAGTAGCACATACGATAATCAAAAAGTTTGATTTAGAATTAAACTTAGTTCTCTTCCTCTGTCCTTCAACTTTAATTTCCACCAACATACCCAATACATGGAAGACTATGATAACAACAACATTAACATCACACTCAAGCTATTCTTGGTTATTTCCATCCATAGGAAGATATACATTTCCAACAGCCCAACAATATGACAACATTTTTTCTAAGCAACATTCTTGTCTCTTTCTTGTAGTTTTCCACTTCTTCAACTCAATCAATACAAGAACTAAGTTAAACATAGTGAAAAAAGGTTAAGATTACTTTAAAATATCTAGAGAAACTCCAACAACAACCTCCTTTAGTCTGAGATAACACACAACAATAATACAATACTAAGAAAGGCCCTATTCAATTTCACATCAACTTGTAGGAGTTAAATCTTTCTCAAATCACCTTGAGATCTTGTGAAAACACCCTTGATTGGTGGAGAACCCTTGGGAGAGTATTCAGGGATGTTTTTTGGCTGAGAGAGGTGAAAATGAACTGTTAAAAGAGCTCAACCGCTTAAATAGCACATCGGGAAATTGCACCACCTGGAGGATGCATTTGGTTCTACGGCGCAGATGATCAACTACGAATGCACCTCCAGGGGCATTTCAAGATAGAAATTTCACAAATTCTCCTCCTCAACTACATCGAAGAACCGCGGGGCATTTGGCCATATGCACCGCATATTCCCCCTCTAGTTTAACGGACTCTGTCGAAACTCATTTCCTTCGATTCATTTGACCTCAAAACCTCTTGGTACACTCTTAACACTTTCCTAAAGTCTTCATTACCCTCATATGGGCCTCATAACTTATCCAATCTTACATTAGTTCACCTATGACATAATCGACATGAAGAATACCAACACAAATGGCTTAGCGACTCTTGAATTCTTGTATCCTCTTAAAGGTTACAATTACTTACTTCCTTTATAACCTCAAAGATAATATCTTCCTTGGCTTAAGAAAATTCCATCGTACAAAGGTAGGGGATGTAACATCCTTCACCCGTTACATTCATCCTCGAATGTTGGGGTACCATAGCCGTAAGACTTTAACTCTTAATCCTCCAATTTTTTTTGGCAGAGTCTCCTGTGTAAATAGGACTGAAACCACCCTGCACGTAGCTAGAAAATGTACTATACATGCCACAGAGGGCCAATATCTACAACCAATAACACTTTGCCTCACACAGACGCTAATCATAAGCCTGCATAACATCAAAAGTTGGCACCTTATATTGTAGTGTATCTACCATTCTCATAATAATTTTTAATATGTCTTTCTTATGGACGTCACTAACCCCTGAGCATTACTCCTACTCTAATTCTTACTCTTTTAGTTCAAGTATGTTTAGTATATTCTAGTCCCACTCATTATCTATCAATTGGCCCCCCTCTTGGCCATCTAACACTTAATCCTTATTTGTCAAGCTTTTTATCGTATATTCTCTTACAAATGGTTATCATTCCTTTGGGTAAGCCTACAACATTCATCTCTCTTAAATTTCCCCTATCCTTTAACACTTGGTTCTTTTCTAACTTATATTCCTCCTCAGATGTTTAAAATATTTCTAATTTCCTCTCGGGTTCATTCTCTTATCTAGTCTTTAACACTGTCTTTCTACAATTAGCCTTAAGTATAGCATGCTAATTCCATTGATAACACAGTCTTCGCCAATACTCCATACTAGTATAACAAGACGCTAGCCTATCCTTAACACCTAAAATGACTATGTCTAGCTCTATAAGGTCAACTAAGCTCTGATGATTGCATATTATTACCATATGATCTTTCTAAACCCGCCTAACAATAGCTAAATCAACAATTGATTTGAACACTATGAACAACGTAGTTAGAAACTCAAGTACAACATTAAACTCCCCCACAACTAACGGAGTAATAAAATAAGAGGTAGGTCCAAAACTTGTCGGAGGATAAATACCATACGAACACAAACTCATTGTACCTGCCATAGCATCTATGAGAAACTTAGAGTCTTGTCTATCGGCTAAAGCATAGATGCAGTTCTGACTACCGCTTCAACTTGAAGTTCCACCTCAACCTCGACCTCTTCCAGTAGAATATTGGGACCCTTGGCCTGGGATGCACTATAGCAGATGACCCTGCCACCAAGTCAGTCGGCTGAGCTAAGCTACCTTAATCTCTATCTAGGAAATCCCTCATTCTGTGACCCTCACAACCGCATGTATAACTAATGGTCGATCCTAACATGCACCTTCATAATGCCCTGTGTCACAAGTATCACAACACGGAAGGATATATCTCATCTAGTCTGAACTCTACTGCCACTGCGAACCTAATGCTTGTGAGCTCTAACCCTATCCTGATGGGGCATAATAATCAAATCCATGACCCTGCGACTGAGAAGACTGAGGCCTGGCTAGACATATGAACGATCGTGGCCTGGAAATACCCTGGAACTCCTCTTGAGGCCCTATAAGTGTGACTCTCTTATGCAATATCCGATTGCTGATGGCAACACTCTTCCAAATTCTGAGTGAAGGAATATATGCGAGAGATATCCATATTCTAATACACGAAAACTGTAGTACAAGACTCAATGTAATCTGGTGAAATATATGTTATAAACCGATGAATCTAGGCCCATATCATGTCAACAAAAGCTGGGGCATACCTCGCCAATGAATCAAATCAGAGACTATACTCTCGAATGCTCATATCCCCTCATACTAAAGCATAAAAAACTAGCCAACTCAAGCGTCTCGAATCTCTAGTGGAAGGTAGTGATCTATAAAGGCATCTACAAACTCATCCCTAGTTGCTAGAGGTGCCTCCAGCTATCGAGACCACTATCATCCTTTATACCAAAGAACGACTATATCTCATAAACTGAAAGAAGCTAGCTCAACTGCCTCGGTCTCTGAGGTATGAATAACCCCTAAGACCCTATGAAGCTGATCAATATAGTCACGAGGGTCCTCATGTCGATTTGTTCCCATAAACTATGGAGGACTCACGACCAGAAACTCTCAAACCTGTGAAATTCCGAGCCCCTCAGAAGATACTACACTCACTGGCGCTCTAGGCTGACACTGAGCAACTACTATCTGAGTAGTACTGCACTCCTCAAGTCTTGATCTGATAGAATGGGAGGGGAAACTAGGGTGCTACAGCTCTAGGAATCTCCTCAGGTGAATGAGTCGGAAGCAAGTGTGAGGATGTTTCACCCTGGGCCTCAAATATGTCCACTTGACTAGCGTTACTCTGCTAGTAACCTTACATGCCATCTCATTAACCCTCTGACTAGTTATTGTCCCGCGAGTCATTGTCATATCTGAATACAACATCCAAATGGTATGTTAGGCTTGAATTCTTAGGGTTCACTCTAAAGCACAATTTAGATTTGAAAGAAGGGTAACCAACTCCTAGATGTCTTGTACAAGAAATGACTTGTATACTCCCTAGGACACGACCTGCTCTAATACCAAGTTTGTCACACCCCAATTTGTAGAGGTGTGGCTGGCACCTAGTGCTTGGATAGGCCCGAGCGAACCCAGCTGCAACTCAAATAATCTATGTCTCGGAAGACAAGCTAGGCAAATAAGGCCGACATGTAAACTCATCAATGCAACACATGCCGACAGGGCCATATGCTAAAGTATATGCAAACAGTAAAAGCCCAAAACATATATATATATATATATACATACATACACACACACACAATGGCCGACAAGGCCACCATGCTAACACTGGTACAAACATAGGAAACGTCTATAAGCCTCTAAAGAGTGATAATTGTACCATGGTCGGGACAGGGCACCCACCTACCCATAGTCTGTATATACACAAATCTAGACCTGGTAACTCCGAATAACTTGGAGCTTACCACAAAAGCTGGTACTCGACAAATTTACTGATAAGGTCCTCTTTGTTGTCTATCAGGACCTACAAGCATGAAATACAATGCCCCAATAAAGGGACGTCAATGTACCGAGTATGTAAGGTAACATAATAACTAAAACTATAAATGAACTAAAATATGAAGCATACCGAATATAACTGAGAGTCAACAGAAGTCTACAGGCATACTTACCTATCTCAGACTCCAAAACAACTATACAAAGCATGGCAAACTATTTAACCTCGTGTAAGGCAACCAAAAGGAAGTAAATAGCCCTGAAGGCAAATGCATAGCCCCAAAGGCAATCAACGTAGCCCCGAAGGCAATATATATAGCCCGAAGGCAATCTGTATAGCCCTAAAGGCAAGTGCACATTATATATAGCTCCGAAGGAAAAGTAACATAGCCCAAAGGGGATTGAATGTATGAGATGTTATAGTCCCGTAGGCATAACTTAACTCTATACATTCAGTTATTATGCTTTCGATCATTTTGACTGTTTAGCTAACTATAAACTCATTTCTAACAAGGGAAAGTCACTACAATAGGGTCATGGTAACCCAAGCACAATCGCTACGAATATCATATTTTTATGTGAGTGATCAGGACAACTATAGCAAAGGAATCATGCCAAACAGTGAAAGAATGGACAACCTCACATACCTTAGCTTATCTTCTCTCAACAAGCAACATAACTCGGGAGTACTATAGCAAAGGAATCATGCCAAACAATAAAATAAGGGACAACCTCACATACCTTAGCTTATCTTATCTAAACAAGGCAATGTAACTGGACCATAACACACTTCAATCCATACCAAAACAATTGCATGATAATTACTACCATAACTAGTAGCAAATACAATAATCGACAAGTTCGATTTAGAATTAAACTTAGTTCTCTTCCTCTCTCCATCAACTTTAATTTCCACTAACATACCCAATACATGGAAGACTATGATAACAACAACATCAATATCACACTCAAGCTATTCGTGGTGATTTCCAACTATAGAAAGATATAGATACACTTCAAACAGCCTAACAATATGATAACATTTTTTCTAAGGAACATTCTTGCCTCTTTCATGTAGTTTTCCACTTTTCCAACTCAATCAACACAAGAAATATCTTAAACATAGTGACAAGAGGTTAAACTTACCTTAAAAGATCTGGATAAACTCCAACAACAACCTCCTTTAGTCTGAGACAACACATAACAACAATATAACACTAAGAAAGGCCCTCTTCAAGTTTGCATCAACTTGTAAGAGTTGAATCTTGCTTAAATCACCTTGAGATCTTAAAAAAAACTTGATTTATGGAGAACCCTTGGGAGAGTATTTGGGAACATTTTGTAATTGAGAGAGGTGAAAATGAAATGTTAAAAGAACTCCACCACTTACATAAAAAAATTTGGAAATTGCACCTCCTGGAGGATGTGTTTGGTTCTATGTGGCAGATGACCAAATGCGAACACACCTCCAGGGGCATTTCAAAACTTCTCCTCTACTTCGTCTAAGAACTGCAGTGCATTTGGCCATATACGCCGCATATGCCCCCTCCCCAGCTTGGCAGACTCCGTTGAAACTCATTTCTTTAAATTCGTTTGATCCCGAAACCTCTTAGTACACTCTTAACACTTGCCTAAAGTCTTACTTACCCTCATATGGGTGTCATAAATTATTTCATCTTACAGTAGTTTGCCTACAACATAATCGACGTGAAGAAGACCAACACAAACGGCTTAGCGACTCTTGAATTCTTGTGGCCTCTTAAAGGTTAAATTTACTTATTTCATTTATAACCTCAAATATAATCTCTTCCTTGGCTTACGTTGACTAACTTAAGAAAATTCCATCGTACAAAGGTATGGGATGTAACATAAGTTTTGAAGCTCTTCACTAAACTATGGCTTAACTCTATTTCTGAGGCAATTCATAATAGTTGTAAAAGAACGAGGCATGGGGAGAATCATTAACATTCCCACATGTAGAGAGTTAGTCTTACATACCTCACTTCCGGCCTTTTAAGTGTATCACAACATTCGTCTCCTCTTTCGACGTTAATTTATAGCAATATGGATCAAGGAGAATCAATGTTATCACTCTTGCTTATATTTTGGTCACTTAGACATTTTATCAAACCCCTTAAGGGTATAAAGCTTCATAATCCTTATTAATGGTGTTTCTAAAACAAATAACTCATTCTCTTGCTTCTAGGAAATCCTACAATCTCAAATAAATATAATTAACATCATTCTTCATCACCCATATGATTATAACAATTATAAATCAACAATCCATAACCCTACCATAGTTCATATGATTCTTTTTATCAAACCCATCAACTAATATCTCAAGAACCTATGGTTTATAATCATTAATCCAATGCTATGATTAATTAAAGGGTAAAGACGATACCTTTTTTATATTCAAGCTTCTCAAACTTGAATTCTAGGGCTTTCTCTCCAATGAAGAAGACTCAATCAATATCTAGGGATTTTGAAGGGTTAAATCATGTTAATGATATGTTGAGGAATTGGAATTAACTAGCAATCATAATTAAACATACCTTGGAGTGCTCTTGAGGCTTTGGGACAAGTTATTTCTTGTTCTAGGGTAATTTGTGTGATTAGGGGTATTAGGAAAATAAACCTCAAGCTTAAATATGAGTTAGAATATGAAAATCTAAATTTTGACTCGAAACCCGACCTTTTCCACGATGGGTTCATGATCCATGGCCATCGCCGGACCCCTTGCAGGTCAAGGTTCAAAGAGTGTGATTTCCTATGCTCGGCCTGTGACGCATGGCCGTCGAGGGTGGCTCGTGTCGGCTTCTGCGTAGTGTTTTATGAACATGCATAACTTATGGTACAGAGTTCCGTTCAACCTCCACAATATATTGTTGGAAAGGTATTTCAAAGATTTACAGTTTTGATATTTTAACTTTCTCAAATTCCCTATGGATCTTCACTAAATCGGGTTGTAAGGCAGACCTACCGTAAATATAGTTGATTCTATCGGATCTTAAGCACCTTACTACTCGTCTTGATTTTAAAATAACAATATCCACCCAAACTTATCCCGATAGCACTTCACGTGTCTAAAATTTCACATTAATACTAAGTTAACATATTCATACTTAATTCAGATTTACGAAGTGTAACATTCTCCTTGTTGAACCAAAGGAGTACATGAAATCAAATGTTGAATTATTAGCGCATCATCAGTCTCCTTAGTGTGTACAGACTCACTCAACGAATCCTCCTCATTGTCATTATGCTTAACATTGGGATTTTTCCATATCATGACCTTAGTGTTTTATTATTCAGATCTTAAATATCTCTCAGTTGATCATGTGTTGCTTTACCACTTGCTTACTAAAAGTTGCCTACTCCCATGCCTTTGTTGATTGATGTTGCTGGATATCAATCACCATCTGATACCTATATGATCTCATGATCCTTGCCAATATGACAACTAGAACCCTTAGCAAAATTCTCACTTTTTGGTTGATTATTACTGGTTTTTACGCCTTGTTATAAACTCTTCACTACTGACTTTGTGTCAACTGTATTCATTGAGTCCTAGCTAACCATATTATGCTTCTACTTAATCACTCCTTAATTAGATTACATACCTTGTTGTGAACTATTTTGAGTTTAATTGGAGTTATTCTGTAACACCTTGTACCATCGGGATAAGGTTTGACACATACAATGGAAACATAATGAAACTAATATGAGGAGTATAGGAAGTGTTATAAGAAGAGTCTTTGAGCAAATTATAGTCGGAAGCTACTCTACGGGTCATGTTTTCAAGTGAGTTTGCACAAGGACTCACCTCAAGTGAGTATTCAGAAAATTCTATAAGGACTTTGGGAAAACGTTATTCATGAAAGTTGTAGCCCTTTGCAATACCTTTCCATACATATTTGGTGTAGCTCCAACGGAGCTCTGTGGTAGGAGTTATGACCATTTTACTGAGATGTTGTCAGTACCATAGAAAAATGTAAAACATTTGTCTAAGTGTAAAATGGATAGGGGAGCTCGCCCGACAAAGCCCAGAGTGAGACAAAACCTCGCTATATACCTCTCCCAGCAATGTGGGATGTCCAAAATGCATCTTTTATCAAAAAATCATCTAAGTTTAAAATGGACAGGGGAGCTCGCCCCGCGAGGTCCAGAGCGAGACAACACCTCACTATGGACCTCACTCAGCAAGACAGGGGGTCCAAAATGCCAATCCTTTAACTATAACACTTAGTCCAAAAAATAATTCACCAACTCGTCCAACCACGTAAAAAACCCTCCCAAGAGTATTTTTTTCTCTCCTCTCAACCTCCCACAACAAGGTAAGTTCATTCATAATGATTTATTAGTAATTATAATATTAAATCATGATTAATGACATGTTTCTTCAACCAAAAACATAGGATTAATAAGTAACCCTTCTTTAACGATTTGAAGTTAGGGTTTGAGTGTTCTGCGTCATAGAATCAAGAAAATTTATTGGATTGGAGCATTTACAAGTATGTGAGGCTAACTCACTACGTGTGAAAACTTTATTAATCATCCACACGCATCGTTCATCAAGATTATTACGAATTTCTTCAGATATAGAGATTATGCCCTGGTTTATGAAAAGTCTAGAACTTCTATCTTCTAAGAATATAACCTCGTAGTTGTTCATAATTATCACTTCGAATATTGTAAACTCATTACATAATCAGTATAGACTCGTGTTCGATACCCCACGAGTCTCAGATGTGACAATTCAGTGCTATGAATAGTTAATACTTCAAACTTCATAATCAGTCTATGAATACATATCTTAGTCTAGTTCGATTCAATATTTAAGTGTCATACATTACAGTATAATTCTCAGTTTCGTTCCTCAACTTATGATACTTCTTTGAAAGGGCAGAAATATGATGAACCAATATGTTATACACTTACGTTATGATTTTACATGATGATGAAATATGATGACTCTATAGTTTAGGTACTCATGAAAGGATTTCACAAAATCATAAAGTGTTTAAGAAATGTAATTGTATCAATTGACAAGCATGCCTAAATTCAAGAACGCTTATGCATAGTAACACTTTATATCCCATGAATAGTTCATGAGTTCATGTCTTAGTTTAGTATAGTAATAATCAGTACTGCATATGAGCACCTCAGTATGTTTTCATGTCTCAGTATAGAAACTCTCAATATCCCATAACAATGTTACATTATGACTCTAAATATTCACGTTAGAACTACAGTTATGCACATAACCTGGCAGTGGATGATGTTACCCGCCATGTTGTGAACCATGGTGTATTATGATATATACACTAGCAATGGATGATGTTGCCCGCCATGTTATAAACCATGGTGCATTATGATATATAGCCTAGCATTGGATGATGTTGCTCGCCATATTATGAATCATGGTGCATTATGATATATATCCTGGCAGTAGGTGATCTTGCCCGCTATGTCATGACCCATGGTGTATTGTTTTAGATACTCGTTCCCTGAGTTAAAATAGATTACAAACCCAAGTATGGTTCATTACAGAACAGAAGTAACTACCCCCCTCCCATGTTCAACAAATTACTATGCTCAATGATACTTATGTCTATGATTCAGTTTCAGTTTCATGTTCCTATTATATTATGTGTTTGCTTATTCTTTCAGTTGATTTACATATAGTACAATTCAAATGTACTAATGTCCCTTTGCCTGAGGCTTGCACTTCATTGTACAAGTATTAAGTTTCAGGATGACGGACCCGCACGCTAGGACTTCACTTGTATCAGCTATTGGTGAGCCCCATTTCATTCAGGGTGCCAGTTGGTTATTTTTTTCATGACTATGTTTTAGAATAGAGGTATGCCAGGTTCTTGTCCTGATAAACATTTTTGAAGTCAGATTCATATTTTAGAGGTTTCATAGACTAGTCTTGTTAGCATAGCATGACAATATTATTTTCAGACTTATCATGTTTTATTAAGATATTTCTCTATGATATATCAGATTATATTTCAGTATTCAGTTTGTATGTTTTATTATCAATATTATTTCATGCTTTCGATGTTCATATTGATTCAGCAACCATGTGGTTCGCTCGGTCACATGCCATATTTTGCCCAAGCCATAGTTCAGGGTATTATAAAGTTTGGTATCATAGCCTAGGTTCAAGTGTCTTAAGGAGTCTATGAAACTGTGTTTAGTGGGGTCACTTTTATATGTGTATGCATGCCACACATATAAACAGTTGATCACCAACACATTTAGTATTGTCTTACTTCTTTCATACTCTAGATCGTGCAATTAGAGCAGTACTTTCAAGAATTCTTTTAACTCGTTCCATGAAGCCTAGAGCAGTAAGTAACATTCTCTCTCCATTGAATTCCAAATGTATCGAATACGCAAGTGACGAGAAGGAAATTCAAGGTCTAAGTGAGGATGACTACCCATTTCTAGTATAATCGGAAAGTGCATGTTGGTAACAAATGAGACTTGAGATAGTATCAAAAGTGGAACAAAATTCATAGTTACTATAGACCAGAGCATAACCCTTATCAGAAAGTACAAAGGAAATTATCATGTTTTATGGTTATTAGTTTATCTCAGTTACCAGCTATTCATTCCTTCAGTTAGAAAGATTATGGTTATTCAGTATGCTAGTGTTCAGTTATGTAGTTATCACATCTTCAATTTTAAGTGTATTGAGATTCTTGGGACTTTACTTGTGAGGATAGAGCGGAACCTATGGGTGCTAAAAGAAAGTGTAAGTAACATTGACTATAGCGGGATCTTCACATTTTTCAAGTCCGGGTTAAGACTCAAGACTTGCCAAGTGGTGCGTGATATATTTATCAGGTGATAGTACCATTTTAAGGACAAGTTTATGTATGATAGCATGTGTATGCTCTATACCTTACAGAATAAGTTTATTTGGATTTTTAGACCATGCAGTTACAAGTGTGAGGATGATAGCTCCGATTTAAGACCCAACAATGTAACATGTTATGAAGTTAGCCGCAATGGGCATAAACGGCTCACGATAGTTTTGAGCAGAAAATAGCCTAAGAGCAAATCACATGTAATCCTAGAATGTCTTGATTTTTCCCCCAAAGATATATATTTTGTCGTATGACCCATGCACATGACAAATAAGAGATTTTGCACGATATGAGAACCATGAGCAGACGATATTGAATTCCTGAGAATAGTTTTAAATCATTTAAGTTTAATCAGATCAGAAACAGAGAGTATGGCATTAGTAACTTACTACAAGGAGCAAATATTATTATGAGATAGGAAGATTTGTCAGTTCTCCTTAAATTATGTGAGTAAGTGTTTATCCCGGATTGTATAATATGATATGTTTTTAAAGTGTATAGAAAGTTTGGGGTTAGGTATTTCAATTTTTCATTTAAGATTGACGAAATATCTCCTAAGTGTGATCCATATCTATAGTACAAAAAAGATAGTATACGATCATAGAATAGGGTCAGATGATGAGGGAATTAGAGATAATCTACGCTTCACTTTAGTATTCAGGACAGAACCAGGGAACATGATGCTAGTAGGTGGTTAGTAGAGAATAGTAAGTATTTTTTTAGTAGATACAGTGAATTAGCAATTTCAGCAAAGCTAGTAGAGGTACGATGATTTCCTTAGTATAGTATTCATTCAGTTCAATATCCATGTGTTCATGCCATACCGATATTCAAGCCATTCCAGTATTCATATTAGTCACGTTCATTCTTCAGTTACCATGTAATGTCATATCATGTGTATTAAGATGTCATGTGAGTCTTGCATTGTGCTTTGGTTAGCTTGTAGGTGTTTGAAAATGTTGGGATAGTCCTATTTACAGAGGAGTCTCTGCCAAATTTTGGCAATATTCAAGAGTTAGACATATTCCTAACCATGATCCATCATTCGAGGACGAATGATCCCAAGGGGGAGATATTGTAACACCTTGTACCTTCGGGCTAAGGTTTGACTCGTACGATGGAAACATAGTGGAACTAATATGAGTAGTATTGTACTTTTACCTGGGGCCTGCACTTCACGGTGCAGGTACTAAGTTTTAGGACGATGGACCTGCACGCTCGGACTTCACTTGTATCATCTATTGGTGAGCTCCATTTCATTCGGAGTATCAGTTGGTTATTTTTTTCATGTCTATGTTTTAGAATAGAGGTATGCCAGGGTCTTGTCCTGGTAAACAGTTTCGCAGTCAGATTCATGTTTTAGAGGTTTCATAGACTAGTCTAGTTAGCATAGCATGATAGCATTGTTTTCAGACTTATCATATTTTATTCAGATATTTCCGCTATGATATATCATATTATATTTTAGTATTTAGTTTGCATGTTTTATTATCAATATTATTTCATGCTTTCGATGCCCATGTTGATTCAACAGCCATGTGCTTCGCTCGGTCACATGGAGTCAGGCACCGAGCGTCGTGTTTCGCCCAGATCATAGTTCAGGGCATTACATACTTTTCCTGGACTTGTCCTCGGCATCAACATGTTTCTTTTTCTTCTCCTCTCCGTCTAAAGCTTCAAATTTATTCTTTGTAGTTCCAGGAGTAGGTATATAAATATTATTTGCTGCTGGTTTAATTTTTTATCCAACTTTGTAGCTTTGCCATTTTTCTCTAGTCTATTATCCTTTTTTGAGTTCCATTCTCTATATGTTACTGGCTTGGTTTGTTACCAACTACTTTTCCACTTTTCAAAACCTTCACCTGCTCCTTTAGTTTTGTTCTTTCTTCTTCTTTTCTTCCACAACCTCCTCTTGTTGCTTTTCTTCTTTCTTGTACAATTCTAGATGAAGAACATGACATTAATGTTCATTATAACCTTGCAACTTACATCTCTTACAATACTTAGGAAATAAACCATAATTAATCTTTGTTCACTTTAATTTCACCTCTTATCTCTCCTTCTTCCTTAAACCAACAATAATCCTTTTCAGAAAATCGCTAGTAGATTGCATCTACCTTAACCCTAGCACAACTAGGTCTAATTTGATTTTTTTATGGCCGTGTCTACTTATAAAGGTTTCCCAACAGCAGTCACAAGTGAAGAAATAAATTCCTTAACAAAGTAATTTAGAGGAAGATAAGCCATGCCACCGCAATCGTTGTTTCTTCATCAGGAACAAACAACGGATCCCACTCAAGGGTTCGCATAGGATACGATTAGTTGTGGTAGGTAATATAAAATGCAGGATCTGAAAGCATGTTTACGTAATCTTCCAGAATGGTTAACTGAATCAAAACATACATATTTCGTAGCAAATCAATGTTACATTCTCCTTTAAGCTCGCATTGATTTGGAATCTATATTTTCAACTCTTTGACATCGTGCCGCCATTCGTATGAGAATTTTCCAACAATTGCATATTGCAAGTTCTCTTGTAACACCATTCTCCATACAAGCATGTGATCGGCTTAAGAGATATAGGCTGCATGGCCATGGTTTCATTAGTTGTCGTGGTTGTCATGCCTAAAATTAAGGTTCCAGTGTAAATTAGCTTCGAGGATGATGGAGTAGAGTTTATAGGGTTTGTATGAGGCTGAGCAACCTCCGGAAGATACTGCCCGCCGACCATTTTTTCCATTGACTGCGTGAGAAAGAAGTTTTCCATCTAGGATTTTTCTACGGTTTAGGTTTATATTTTTACACACCCGCTTTTCTTTTAGAGTAGTGATAAATAGCTTTAGAGTTTACATCTTTTTGTTTATTTTTTGAGAATTTTATTAGGATTTGACGTCTTTTAGTTTATTATTTGTTACAATATTTCTAGAGTTTTATTTTACTGAAATCGAAGATTGTAATCCATTTTTTAAAGCTCAAATTCGTAGTTTTTATACCACTAATAAAAGTTCAATAGTTTGTTTGGTCATGCATTTGCCAACTCACCTCATCCCTCTAGATAATAGTATCAACCTGTGACATCTAATTATCACGTGGTAAAATATTATTTGCATCGAATGAATAATATACATATCTTAACTTAAACGCTTAATTTATACACATTATAGGCTTAATTTTTACTTAACTATGATAAAATAGTATTATTTAGTGTAAACAAGGGCGTGAACAAATTGTTCCCTATATTATATCAATAATAACAGATAAATTAAGATGAGAGTTAGAGCGGTAAATAAATTAATACTGTTACAGTCGGTAGAAGTTAAAATGTTGAATATTCAAAGAAATTAATTTTGAAACTGATAAAACTTCAAATCCTAATAAAGCAAATCAAAGGAATCATCAAGTAAGGTACTACGTAATTTTCAAAAAAGCCTTCGTCATAGCGAATTAGTGAAATAGATAAAAAAGAATAAAATGCATGCAAAGAATACACCATGAGATAACTTTCTTAGCACAAACGATTTTTATAAATATACCTCAGAAATTAGAGAATGGAATATTTCAGTGCATTGCAAACTTATATGTATCTACTCCACAATAATATGAGGTCTTCTGGCCATTACATGCCGAGCTTCTACATTCATTCCTCTACAATCTATGCTCGGCCTTTCTAGCTCTTTTCCTGCAAAGCAACTTAAAGAAAACTCATAAGAGGCTAAAATGCAAGTTAAACTAATTTAAAAGTTTTATATTGAAATTGAAAATCTTTTTACCATAACGTAACACGTTAAACAAAACTAACCAAATGTATTTTCAACAGCCTTTGGTTGAACGACTCGATTTTTTTTAGCAACTCTGTTTATTAACAAACTTTTATATCGTCTTAATACGATGTATTCTTGTATTTAAATGATAATTTACCATTTTATATGTTTTTTTAGTTGAAATTACTCAGAATATACCAATCCTTGTAGGAATAAAATTGAGTTCTAAAGGTAATTGTTGGGTCCGGGGCTACGGATAAGCAAGAATATGTAAGAATAAAACAGTAACAGCTAAAACAATTAAAACAATTTCTGGATGTTGCATTCAATGTTGTGTCAACATCTTAGGCAACATTGTGATAAAACAGTTATAAACCTTTATAGAGTAAATGCAGCGGAAAAGTAAAGAGACACAAGGTTTATATTTTCAAGGGTATATATTAATATATCCCTTGATGGTCAATGACCAAAGAATTGTATAAATTATATACAATTACAAATGAATTTCTTTTTACAAAATTGAACAATAAATGCGAAAAAAAATTATAAATAAAAATGAAGTCGCAGATGACTTCAGCCTAAAGTTAAAAGATCTAAAAATATAAATACAACATTTTCATTACTATTGCTTGAACTATATGCTTGATCTAGAATCTGAGCAGCAGTAGTAATGTGGGACTAGATGTTGTTATACAACTTTAGGCTAAGTGTGTTGATCCAGTTTCTAAGGTGAATATCCGAGAACTCTCTTGGTAATTCTTCTCGTTTAATTTTGGATATCGATACTCTGAAGTTCCCTTCTATTTATAGTGTGGAACTTTCCTTGAAATCCTCACTGGTTGGTTGCGGAGGCTGAGTAAAAGAAGGCTTCCGCTTGGACCGGTTCTTGCTCCTTCAAAAGCTCAACGTTCTGGACTTGGTCTTCACGCTGCTTCCTCTCCAAGCTTTGACTGTTTCTTTTACCACGTTTTAAACACAACATCATTGTTAGTTTGCCTAGGTCACTTTTTACTCACATTAACACAACCTGTTTTGGCCGGAAGAATAGGCAAAATCGTTACAGGGATGTTGTCAGGAATGTTGTCACAACATCGCAGGCAACATTCTTATTTTCATAAGATGTTGTCCTGAGCATTTACAGATGTTGTCACAACATCCATCCAACATCAACAATCTCCCCCTTTTTGCCTTTCTTCACAAAACTCCATACGAAGCAAAAATGACTAGGATCGATTCCGATGTAGTCCTTACATTCCAAGAATCGATAGGATCGATGTTATGCTCCCTTAATCTGCAGAGCAAATTTCAAGCGATGTTGTATCAATGATTTGATCGGATAGGAGTTATGTTACGTTAGTCGTGACTTACTTACGGCAAGCTGCGTGTCAGTCTGATAACCATTCATAACAATCCACATCAGACAAACATATATAAACAGCTTTTGAAAGCAGTCACAATGTCTGCAAGAACAGACCAAATGTTTCAAAGTAAAAAATACAAACACAAATAATATTCCAAATGTCAGTAATGTCAGTATAGTCCACTATTCAAATAAACATTCATCATTAAATCAACATTCCATCAGCATAATCATCCTTGACTAGAGTAATCAAGTCACAATAGCTTCCAGCCGCTTTTTGTGAACAATCACTCTGTGCAACACCATCTTCATCTCCATGGCTTCAGAAGTAGTTAGCAATCAATCATCTCACCTCCTCTCCCCTGCATCATTACCTGCACTTTATCGATGCGGCTCCCCCTGTCGCTTCTAGCGGCGACGCCAGCCTATCCCTGTCTGTCTGTTTCCAGTAGCAGCATCAGCATCAACATCATCTCCCCCTCTTTGTGAAGAAAGTAAGCCCATGTAATAGTTCCTGGCTCACACTAGTTCTTGAATTTGTCTGTCAAGTTCAGCAATGTGCTGTCGTAGCCAGTCTTTGGACATTGGGACCTGTACTTGAGCAATGTTTCCAGGAATGTCGGCAACATCCTTTGATGTGTTAGTGTCCCATTCATATTTCTTCCAGAGCAGGTCCATAACCTTGTCCCTCATTAACAAGCGCTCGTTGTCTTGAAGTAAACCTCTAAAAATTTGGACTCAGCTTTTCTCCTTTTGGAGTCTTAAAACCTTGGTTGAGCAGGATTTGAAAAATCAAGAAGGGGTATGGAAGGGCAGAGTTGCTTTGTTTTTCTTCCAAGTTGACAACATGGTTGAATATAAGTGTTCCTAAGTCCACTTTCTGATTCCTTCCAATCTTAAAAAGCAGTGATGCTTGATCAAGGGTCATTACTGTCTCGTTGAGAGAGAGTAGCCAGTTGTATATAGCAAGTTTGTGCAAAGTGGCAAACAAGGCAGTGAGTTTCGACACAGGGATGCGAGGAGCCCAAACAGTGATCAAATTCCCTCTAAGGTACTTGATCATTGAATTGAGTTCCTCCACAATGGGGTTTGGTTGAGGTTCGCTTTTACTAATAATTATCCCAAGGGTGGAGTTGATGATATTAGGTGTAAAATTGTATACCTTGTTGTATAGGTACACTTTCCCAAATTTCTTTGAGGTTGTGTCCTTAACAGCAAGCATCAGATTAGCATAGAACACCCTAATCACCTTCTCACAATAAGGATTCTTACCAGATACATAGCTTAAGATGTTTCGACTACTTAAGAAATCAACTAAACCATTTTTGGAGAATGAAGTTAGGTCAATCACCTTCTCACCTCTAACTCCTCTATTCTTAAACCAATTCCAATTGCTGGAGCATGATTTAGTTTGAAACATGAAAGAGTATGGAATTACCTCAGAATCTGTTTCAGATTCTTTGTATACTTGTTCGGATGAGGTGGCTGCAGGTGTTGCCTCGGATGTTGGGGCAACATAGTCTGGGTCCATTTTCTCGTCTGTTGCCTTTGATGTTGAGGCAACATATTTATCAAAATTCCAGTATGTTCTATGGACCCCTTTAGGAATGAAGTTTCGTAGAGGTGTGTCATCAGACATCTCTTCTTCTACTTTTTCCTTCTCAGATTCTGCTTGTGGAGTGGAAGTCGATGGAGTTTTGGAGGAACTAGGCTCACTGAAATTGGTGTCAGTGCTGCTGCTTGTGGTAGTATCAATAGGGAAAGTCGACTCTTCCCTGGATCTTTTGGCAGACTGGTGGTATTCACCGAATTGGTTTTCGAAAACCCTCTTTGATCTTTGCATAGGAAATGTCAATTTTGAGGCAAGGTTCGAGAAATCAGATGTTGCATCAACATCGATTGGGTTTTCATTATCGCCTGGGTAGCTCACCTGTAATAGCTTATCTGAACCAAGCAGGATCATAGCCTGTGTGCAGTCCTCCTCGACAGGTCTCAAGTCATTAATAGAAGTATAATGCTTATAAACCTTGTCGTTACTTGCTGGACTAGTCGACATTGGAGAATAATCTATGGTGTTTGTTGATTTTGGGGACACGGACATGGGAGAGGCTTTTGAAGGATTAGGCGTATTGGAGAAGCTTTGGGTTTTGAGAAATGACGGTGTTGTTTGGGCTGTCATGGTTTAATGGGTTGGTAGTCGGCTGATGTGACAATTCCAAGACAAAAAATGGAGGTTTTATTATGGCAAAGTATACTTACACTTAAACTCCTTTTCCTTAAATTTAGATTCTATAGAAGAATAAAAACTCTTTACACACCTAAAATAGGATATCATAGCACATATCATCATTTTTTAAAAAAAAAAAAACGGTCATCCAGAATTTTTGGACTTCCAGTTAAAAACAGAGACTTTGTAAATACCAAAAACATGAATAAAATAAGATAAACCAGTTTGATCAATGTACTGGAACACGATGTTGTTGATGATGTTGGCAACATTTCAAAGTTAAACATGCATTATGAGACTCCAAGAATTTTCTGATTTGGTAGATAATATTTCCATACATGTTCCCTATGAGACTGATCGCTGGACTAATGTAACATTTTACCATTGTCCTTAATCAACTTAGTTGAACACATACAGATTAAAAAAAATATTGAGGAATTTTCAACCTTTTTGAACACGTGGTACTCCTATAGAATAGGAACGATACCAATCTTAGAGCTTTGCTCTTTTTGTATACATCCAAATCTTTTAGTAGAGGCTTCGCCTTCATATCTTGTCATTTTAGAGTCATGCTTGATTCTTTTTTAAAAAATGCAACATCACTACAACATTTATCCTGTATATTGACTCAACAGTAAATGTTACCCAGAATGTTAGGATAACATTTCGGACAACATCTACCTAGTCTGTCTTATTTTCAAAGAAAACAGAGACCAAGAGATTTTTTCAAGCTAGAAAATCTCTCATGATCCAAAGGTTTGGTAAAAATGTCAGCCAGTTGAGAAAGAGTATCAACATGTTCGATTTGAACTAGCTGGTTTTCCACTAAGTCTCTTAAAAATGATGTCTTATATCTATGTGCTTTGTACGTGAATGCTGGACTGGATTTTTGGAAATAATAATAGCACTCAGATTATTACAGTACAAAATCATGGAGTTATTAGATATGACATAGTCATCTAGCATATGTCGTAACCAAATCAGTTGAGCACAACAACTTCCGGCTGCCACATATTCAGATTTGGCAGTCGAGAGTGATACACAATTTTATTTACGACTGTACCATGAGACTAGATTATTGCCAAGATAGAAACACCCACCACTAGTGCTTTTTCTATCATCTACATTACCGGCCCAATCCGAGTCATTATATCCTATTAGATTAGGATTAGTGTCTTTGGAGTACCAAATTCCCAAGTCACTTGTACCGGCAATGTATCGAATGATACGTTTCACAACATTAAAATGAGATATCTTGGGACTGGCTTGGAGCCTGGCGCAAACACATACGCTAAACATGATATCGGGGCGATTGGCAGTAAGGTATAGAAGGCTACCTATCATAGATCGGTATAATGTTGGGTCAACATCTTGTCCAACATCGTCTTTACATACCTGTTGCGCAGAGCCCATTAGAGTCTTCATGTGTTTAGCATTTTTCAGACCAAATCTCCTAATAAGATTCTTGGCGTATTTGGTTTGAGATACAAAGATCCAATCTTCATTCTGTTTAATCTGCAAGCCTAAGAAAAATGTTAGTTCTCCAATCATGTTCATCTCAAATGTTGTCGACATTGCTTCGACAAAAGACTTTACTAGAGATTCTGTAGTCGAACCAAAAATAATATCATCAACATAGATTTGAGCTATTATTACATCTACACCGTGTCTTTTAATGAATAATGTTCTGACAGCTTCTCCACGGGTAAAACCAAACTCAACAAGAAAGTTAGTTAGACGATCATACCATGCACGTGATGCTTGTTTTAGTCCATACAAGGCTTTCTTGAGCTTGTACACATGATGTGGATGGTGAGGATCCTCAAATCCCTTTGGTTGTTCAACATAAACTTCTTTGTCCAAGTATCCATTGAGAAAGGCACCTTTAACGTCCATTTGGTGCAAGGTAATCTTTAAATAGCAAGCAATAGCAAGAAGTAACCTTATTGACTCAATTCTAACCACAGGAGCGAAGGTCTCGTCATAGTCGATACCTTCTACTTGTGTATATCCTTGAGCAACAAGTCGAGCTTTGTTCCTGACAATCTTCCCTAACTCATCTGATTTGTTTTTGAATATTCACTTGGTCCCAATAACATTTATGTTGTTGGGTCGTGGTACCAAGTCCCAAACCTCATTTTGGGAAAATTGTTCAAGCTTTTCTTGCATGGCTTGAATCCAAAAATTATCTTTTAATGCTTCCCCAATATTTTTAGGTTCCAAAGTAGATGTAAGACAAAAGAGACTTACCTGTTGATATATGGTGGACATGCACACATACCTTACCATTTCAATGTAATTTACTGGCTCTTTCCATCTTGTACGCCTCTCCTAAAAAACTCCCCCTATCACCTGGTCGGGTGGATGGTTCCTTTTAATCCTCGATGGAGAGTCTCTTCTCACTTTATCATTCAGTTCAGTAGCAGATTCCTCCTCGATTTCGTCCCCTGTGTTCTCTTTTTGAGGTTCAGATGTTTCTTCTGATGTTGGGACAACATCTGGGACTACATTTGTTTCTTCTGTGGGTTGCTCCTCTTCAACTGTAACCACAATGTTGTTTTCTGAAGATCTACCAGATATATCCAGCAGGTCATCGAAAATAACATTGCCTTATTGTTGTATGGTCTTTGTCCGAAGATTGTATATTAAATAAGCATGGCTATTCTGAGAGTAGCTAACGAATATTCCCTTGTCACTCTTAGAGTCAAATTTGGCCAGTTTATCCCTGTCATTAAGAATATAGCACACACACCCAAAGACATAAAAGTACCGCACTGTAGGTTTCTTTCCATTTAACAGTTCATAGGGTGTCATCTTGGTCCCTGGCCTTAAATAAATTCTATTAGTTATGTGACATGTCATGTTCAAGGCTTCTGCCCAAAACCTTTTTGACAATTGGTTAGAACTTAACATAACTCTAGCCATTTCTTATAGAGTTCTGTTCTTTCTCTCGGCAACCCCATTTTGTTGTGGTGTTTTTGGTGCCGAAAATTCATGGAATATGCCTTTCTTTTCGCAGAATTTTGCAAAGATTTGATTTTCAAACTTCTTTCCATGATCAGATCTAATTCTGAAAATCGAAGAACAAAACAGATTTTTAATCCTAGAGTAAAGTGCTCTAAACATCTCAAAGGTTTGTGATTTTTCTTTTAAAAAATAGATCCAAGTGAATCTGGAAAAATCATCTACTATCACATAAGAATATCTCATTCCTCCTAGGCTATCTACCTCGATTGGACCCATAATATCCATATGCAATAATTGGAAATAATGAGACGTACCTGAATGTTGTCCGTCACGTTGGAAAACATTATGAGAGACTCGGGTCTGCTTTCCTTTCAAACAATCTTCACACAGTGTTTTATCTTTTCGATCCAGTCTGGGAATGCCTCTGACAGCTTCAAATGAGATCAGCTTCTCCAAGGTGCCGTAGTTGACATGTCCCAACTTTTGATGCCAAAGTGTCAGGTCACCTACCTTTGCGGAGTTGCAAAACTCTTGTCTACCGACTAGGTAGCAATTATCTCCCGTTCGGGTTCCTGACATGACACATTTTTCTGCAGAATCTGTAACCTTGCATCCAAGCTTGTTGAATTTCACCTCGAGATCATCATCACATAGTTGGCTTATCCTAAGAAGATTAGCAACCAAACCTTCTACATGAAGAACATTTTTCAAGGCTGGTACATTCGGAACATTAAGAGTTCTTTTACCAATTATCTTACTCTTACTTCCTCCTCCAAATGTCATGTATCCTCCATTGAATGCTCCATACTCCTTCAATAGGCTTTTGGTACCTGTCATATGACGTGAGCAGCCACTATCAAAATACCAAGACCCTGTAATGTTAGTACGCAAACCAGTTATGCACACATTACATTTCAGATTCAATTTGGGTATCCATTCCTTTTTCTTCCTTCTGCTTTCAGGCAGGTTGTTTTGAATGTTGTCAGTGATGTTGGGCAACATTGCTGACGACATTTTAGGCAATATCTTGAGAGCAGAGTTTTGAAGTTTGTAGCAGTAGGGCATAAGATGTGCTAACTTTTTACAGAAGCTACATACAAACTTCGATTCAATTTCAGTGATCTGAGAGTTGCTCGTATTTTCTTTGTCAAATTTTATCCTCTCAGTTTTACTATGGATTCTGGCAGTATTTGTTTTGCTAGGAGATTGGTACCCAAGTCCAGCCCTTGTAGGATTATTGAAGTTTAATATTTCATCCAGTTTGGAGGTTCCCATGTTGAGCCTTTGAAAGGTGGTCTCAGCTACGTTCAGTCGTGCACGAATCTTACCAAGATCTAGGTCCTTCTTGGTAAGTACCACCTCTAATCGGTTGATTGTGCCTTTCAGATTGCTATTCTCAAGAGCCAATAATTTTGCTTTTGAGTCTAGTTGCTCAGATTAAGTGATTAAGGCTTTACACAGATTTTGTAATTTCTTTATTACGTCGTCTTTGGAGTCAACTAGATCCAAATTTATAGCCTCAGATGAAGAAATAAATCCACTAAAACAATTTACATCAGAATAGTCAAAGTATACATACCTCTCTGATGTTGAAGACATTCCATATGTTGAGTCTGATGTTGTCGCAACATTGTCAATAACATCTTCATCGTTGGACAGTGAATGTTCGAACATGGCTTCCAGCATTGCCTGTGGTTCTTCTTCTTGATCTCCTTCATCCTCTTCGTTCTCATCATCACTGAGAGTTAGCCACATAACCTTACCAATTTTTCTAAGGGTGTTTGCACACTCATTAGCATAGTGTCCCCAACCCGAGCATGCATGACACTGCACTCCCTCGAGTTTCTTGGGATTGAAATTGGTACTGTCGGAGTTAGATTTTCTCAGTAGATTATGATTTCTTTGCTCAGAAGG
The DNA here is from genome assembly GCA_029783415.1 of Anisodus acutangulus. Lineage (NCBI taxonomy): Eukaryota > Viridiplantae > Streptophyta > Magnoliopsida > Solanales > Solanaceae > Anisodus > Anisodus acutangulus. Next base: position 25,556,981 of record CM056494.1, read on the forward strand.
TGACCTATTCGGATGTTTATTGAAGAGTGGGTTTTGATGTTATTTGTATTTGGCCTTATTGCGATCAATGCTGATCTTTCTCACCATCGAATTGAATCGACGAGTAAGTAAGGCAACAGTTGCACCATTTCCCAGTTCCTCCAAGTTTTCTTCCTCGTTTTCCAATTCAGTTTTAGAGGTTTGTCCTTGGAGTGTCAAAGTCTTGTCTTTATACAGATCTCTTTGGCTCTTCATGTTCATCTCATATGTTTGAAAGATGCTCATCAAGGCATGTAGATCCATAGTAGCAAGATTATGGGCCTCTTCAATAGCACAAATCTTAGTATTAAACCTTTCAGGAAGAGATCTGAGAGCTTTATCCACAAGTTGTGTGTTGGTTAAAGGAGAACCGAGCACTTGACACTGATTAGCAATGTCAATTAACTTTTCAAAATAGGATTTTATGTCTTCAGATTCTTCCATCCTTAAGCGTTCGTATTGGCTCAAAATCATGCGAAGCTTTGTACGTCGTACACTTGAGGTACCTTCACAATGAGTTTGTAAGGTCTCCCAAGCGTCCTTGGCTGTAGTACAATTCTGGATTAGTTTGAACATATAGAGATCTACCTATCCAAATATCGCATTTAGGGCCTTTTCATTGAAGCTCGCACTGTTGATCTCTTCCGCGGTCTATTCAGATTCGGGTTTGGTAAGTACATTACCATCCTCGTCTGCTGGGTACTTGGGAATCACATAGCCTTCGGAAACTGATCTCCAAGCTCGAACATCAATGGATTTGATGTGCGAATGTAGTCGGATTTTCCAATAGGCATAGTTAGTTCCGTCAAGAATTGAAAGTCTACCAACGTTTTGTATAGCTGAGTCCATAGCCGTAATATTCATAATCAAACACTTATTGTATCAAGTGTTGGCTCTGATACCACTTGTTGGGTCAGGGGCTACGGATAAGCAAGAATATGTAAGAATAAAACAGTAACAACTAAAACAATTAAAACAATTTCTGGATGTTGCCTTCAATGTTGTGTCAACATCTTAGGCAACATTGTGATAAAACAGTTATAAACCTTTATAGAGTAAATGCAGCGGAAAAGTAAAGAGACACAAGGTTTATATTTTCAAGGGTATATATTAATATATCCCTTGATGGTCAATGACCAAAGAATTGTATAAATTATATACATTTACAAATGAATTTCTTTTTACAAGATTGAACAATAAATGCGAAAAAGAAATTACAAATAAAAATGAAGTCGCAGATGACTTCAGCCTAAAGTTAAAAGATCTAAAAAGATAAATACAACATCTTCATTACTATTGCTTGAACTATATGCTTGATCTAGAATCTGAGCAGCAGTAGTAATGTGGGACTAGATGTTGTTATACAACTTTAGGCTAAGTGTGTTGATCCAGTTTCTAAGGTGAATATCCGAGAGCTCTCTTGGTAATTCTTCTCGTTTAATTCTGGATATCGATACTCTGAAGTTCCCTTCTATTTATAGTGTGGAACTTCACTTGAAATCCTCACTGGTTGGTTGCGGAGGCTGAGTAAAGAAGGCTTCAGCTTGGACCGGTTCTTGCTCTTTCAAAAGCTCAACGTTCTGGACTTGGTCTTCACGTTGCTTCCTCTCCAAGCTTTGACTGTTTCTTTTACCACGTTTTAAACACAACATCATTGTTAGTTTGCCTAGGTCATTTTTTACTCACATTAACACAACCTATTTTGGCCGGAAGAATAGGCAAAATCGTTATAGGGATGTTGTCAGGAATGTTGTCACAACATCGCAGGCAACATTCTTATTTTCATAAGATGTTGTCCTGAGCATTCACAGATGTTGTCACAACATCCATCCAACATCAACAGTAACAAACTCATCCAACTTTAACGGGATTCTAAAAAAATTATCTACCCCAAATATGATAATAAATTTCCAAATGCCTGATATATCATTCGTTACTGATACATGGTTACCACGAAAAAAACGAGGGCGTTATTTCATGGTACTAAATAATTCAAATATTTATATTGCAATATGGATATTGTTGGACTCATTTAACCTTGTAGAATATGTTTTTTTAATAGATTGAGAGTATTCGGAGGATTTGAGAAAAAAGAAAATATGTTCGAGTTGGTTGGAAGGCTTCGGATTAAGGTAAGTTAAGATTTTAACTTTAATAGAATATTTTTCTCAACTAATTAATAATAAATTGTGAAGTACTACGCATAGGGGGTAATGTATTAGCAAGGTGATGAGCGCTTATGGGGGTACTGAGTGACCTGTCAGGTTTATTTATCAGTCATGCCTATCTTTGATTGATTTGAGCTATGCGCATGAAGATTATTTGACTAGTGAAATTATTATAATCAATATTCCATGCTAGCGAAAATATTATAAGAAATATTCCAGGCTAGCGAAAATATTATAAGCAATATTCTCGTGCTAGTTTCAGTTTTAGCTATGCACATGTTGATTATACATTTAGCTGTCGATCATATCTTATTTATATTTTATATGACTGCATATGATACTTTGATTATGTTATGATATACACATTGAATTCGTCTATGCTAGTTACTTGATATGCACATGAAGTTGCTGGTTATTTGATATTGTTGGAAATTAGCCTTTAGCGGGAGTTGCGACCGACCAACTTTAACGGCTTAAACACTAGTGTTACGTACGTTGGAGAATCCGGTTCTTCACACATGCATGATCTACTAAGTACGTAGATAACCGTAGGGCCAAGAATCGTCAAATTTCATTGAGAAATGAAAGAGATATTGGTTCACGAAGTAAGGTGTTTGAAGCATGGAAAAGTGTGGTGTGTGATCAATTCTCCCTCATCGGTAGAGGAAGAAAGAATTGTTGTGTATATAAGACTCGAAATTGGTTTGGGGTTTGGGATCCCAAGGGGTATCCCATGTGTTTAAAGAGGAGGACCTAGATGTGCTTGGTTCGAGGAAAGACCACTTGCCTTGCGCCGCCCTTGCCGTCAGGTTTTGAGTGGTAAGTGGTGTGGGCCTTCTGATATTATCTTTTTGGGCCAGAGAACTTTGCCAGAAGTACAGTTTGATCCCAGAAGTTTCAGATGTACAGTTTGGTCCCTGAAGTTTCAAGATGTACAGTTTGGTCCCTGAAGTTTCCATAAAGTCAGAATTTGGCTGAATTACTCCTCCTATAATGGCCAATCCGTTGGTGTTCTTCACCATTTATTTTGGTGACATTACTACCTCCATAATGGCCATTACTTGGCTAGTAATGACACTTATGGAGGCAGTTTTGCTGCTCCTCCCTCACCTATATAAACACCCCTTACACCATTGTTGAGGCACACTTACAATATACACGAAAATACACAAGCAGAACAGTTTCTTCCTACATCTTTCAAGCATCATTTCGTTACTCAATATTCTTCACGGTAGCATTTGAGTTTCCTTTGCTCAAGTGTTTCATTGTTGTTTTATCTTGGGAGACAAATTGTCCAGGACGTATAAAGGATACATACGGGGAAATATTGTCTTAAGGACATAGTGCCACACTCGACTCAGCAAAAACAGTTTTTCAGTTTTTCTTGTTCATCTTTGTAATTTTTAGTTTTCTAGTTGAATTGTAATTTCAATTCTTAAATAAGCAGTTACTTTTAATTTCCGTTCCTGCAATCCTTTGTAAAGCCAACAGATATGTACGTTGAGTTCGTCCACACTAGTTACTTGATATGAATATGGAGTTGGGTTGTGTTGGTTATCTGATATGAATATTAAGTTCGTCCTTATGGTGTGTGGATAACACGGTTGTCCCTCATGTCTCACTGTCCAAACCACCCCAATTGGATAGTGCGCGCGCAGATTGTGTTGGAGGTACTGAGTTGTAATATTGAAAGAGAACCAGTGTTGTGTAATTAATTCATTGACTGCTATATGTGCACATTATCTCACATATGTTGTATATGTGCATAATTACTATGCTAATTTGGTTAAATTATTTATATTGTTATTTCATTTATGTTGAGATCATATAAATTGTACATGTTAAGGTAATTATTTTAAAAGTCAACCCTCGTTACTATCTTGTTGATATCGATTAATGATACTTATTGAGTATACATTATATTTATACTCATACTACTCTTGCTGTACTTGTGATCTTGTGGTAGCTGTATCTTTGATCATGGGTAGAGCCAGGCCTTTGGAGACTCAGCGTGAACTGCTTCATAGTTTGTAGTGTGGTGGACCTACCTCGATTTTTACATGTCTATTGATATTCAGACAATGTGTTTATTTTGTTTAATTACCACTAAGTGCATCTTAGTGGTTTTATTTTATTAAATAATAATAGTTCAACAACCAAAAAAAAAGAAAAGAAAAAATTAAACATTGTCTAATTCCTCAAACATTTCGACATTCCCCGCCCTATTTTTCTTTGACCTTCCAGATTCTTTCCCATCTGGAGTGCGTGCATCAGAGCTGGAGTCGGAGCATTCAACGACAAAGCTTATATGGAGTGTATCTAAGCTGGAGATAGAGCAAATCGCCGACATGAATGGCGAATCGATGATGAAGCTCATCTGGAGTGCATCAGAGTGGGAGATGGAGATAATCGATGGTGGATCTATGGAGCAAATCGACAAAGAAGCTTCACTTGTCTAATTTTGGAGTAGATCTACTTTTATGGGTAAGATTCGATTTCTCTATAACACTTCACTTTAAACACCCTACTATAGCTTTTGATCCTGATCTGTTGCCTTGAAATTTTGTTTGTTGTTTTGTTTCATTAATATCATATTATAGCACCTCAAACTCTTGCCAGGCACTTGTCTTGAACCATGTAGAGTCATCCTCTAGATCACAAGTAAGAAATTTTGCACACAGCTCATATGATCATAGCTTGGCGTAGCTGTGTGTAGTGTCGTGAGAATCTGTAAAATTCATTATTGTATAATTGAACATCTTGTATTTGTCTGCATTATACTGTATGCCTCATGATAACCATGTATTGATTAACTTTCAATAGGCTGAGCAAAGCTAATACCACACATTGAGAATCAATCATTAACCGGTATTACATTAGACATACAGATAATCCATTCCACTACTATGTAATTGCTCCTCTTTTCTGCATAGTTATGATTCTGAGGTGAGAAGTATGAGTCTTGTCCAAGTTGATAATCCTTTTTTCTGCACTTGGTAGTTCAAAGAAAATGTTGAAACACTTCACCTACAAAATCAAAAGCTATGTTAGTTAAATAGTATGCCATGGTGTTTCATTCCCTGAAGATGTGCTGCATTATAACATTGAAATTGTCCATCATCTTCTTGATTATGTCCACTTTCTTCACAACAGCCCAAGGTGGTCTCCAAATTCCTTCTAACACCTTTTTCATCAACATTGAGTTAGTTTCCAAAATCAAAGGCTGAAATTTCTTCTCAACCTAGTAAGATAATCCTTCTAAGATAGCTCTTGCCTCAGCTACCACATTAGTGGTTTCCTCCAGTTTCTTGATCATTGCATAGACCAGATCTCTTCTATTATCCCTATCACAAAATTCTATGGAACTTGGTCCTGAATTTCCTCTTGAAGCACCATCAATTTTCCGTTGTACCACCCTTCATATGCATACTGCAAAGATACTATTTTTGTAACCATCATGGGCTTATAATCCTCCATATATTGAATCATATCACGCCAGATGAATGGTATATCTTTCATCCAAGGGTATGTTACTCTTGCAAGGTAAAATAGGCTATTATTCACTTTATGTACCACTTTATTAAAAGTTCCCTTTTTACCATTTTTCTAGTTGCTCCTCCTTTTTCATATCTCCCATATGATAAATGTTGGTACTGCTTAAACAAGGTCGCAGTTTTACACAATATTTTGCTTCTGTCTATGCTGTTATGACCTGATGTAACTGGACCAATTGTACATTAAGTTTTGTTGCTACCATAAAGGTCCTCAAAGACTCTTCAGCAAAATCACTAGTTAGAAACAAATGCTAAAATGTTTCCTGTAGACTTACTCTGCAACACTAACACCTAGAAATCAATACAATTCCCATTCTCCACAACTGATCATCTGTTCGTATTTTGAATTTTCATACTCTCCATAAGAAGGAGATTTTGAAAGGTACACCTTTACTCCATATATGTATGTATGCAGGTTGAGGGTGGTCTTTCATTCTGAAAATATTTCATGCACTACTAATAGTAAAATTACCTATACTATTAGCCATCCACAAATGCCTAACCCAATATCCTTCGGGAGCTTCCACATGAATATTTGCTTCAACATGTTCAACAATATCTTCTGGAAAATTCTGATTTAGCATTTGTATGTTCCACTTCCATTATGAATAAATTGTGAAACATCCTCAAGATCTTCATTGACTGGAAACTGTTCTGGCACAACATGATATAGGCATCTCAGTTTAGACCAATTTTCATGTCACACACACTGATCCTCCCTTTATTTCCCACCATGTTTCTTGTTCAACCATCTATGTTATTTCTAACATTCTCTTTCAAATTTGTGAACCATTTTTTCATCGTACTAAATTTGAAATTGCCTTCTTACAAAATTAATTCCACATACAATTGGCTCATAATGTATTGGAGGTTTTGAACTTCTACCACAGCTTAGCACTATGGGTAGTGGATACATCAAATAGACATCTAAATCCCAAACCTCCCTCCGTGTTGGTAAGCAACAGTTCTGCCATGATGCCCAATGCTTACTTCTCCCTTCTTCTTTATTGCTCCAGAAAAATCTAGCAAAGATCCTATGGAGTTCTATCAAGATATATTTAGGAGGGGAAATGAATTATAACATGTATACAGGTAGACTTTAAAGAACACTCCTGATTAATGTTGTGTTACCTCCATAAGACAACAATTTTTCCTTCCAAGAATGAAGCTTAGCCTTTACTTTCTTGATCATATCTGCCTAGAATATTTTCTTCTTCCTTGAATGGAATGGAATATTGGGCACCCCAAGTATATAAAGGGAAACTATCCCTTCTGAAACCCAGTGATTTCCCCCACTAAACTTACCAAACTACAGGCCACCTTATTATACATATAATAGAAACGTTTTTCAGTGTTAATCAATTGTCCTGATGTTGCTTCATAGCTCTTTAGCACCCTCATAATCTGCTTCAAAGAGTTAGTTTCTGCAGAAGTAAAAATAATTGTGTCATCTGCATATGCCAAGTGGTTCAAAGGAGTTGATCATTTAGGCATATCATATCCTTAAAATTATTTGTCATCAAATAACGCATTTAATCCCCTGGACAACACTGTTGCCAATAAATAAACAAAGCTGAGGACAAAGGATCTCCTTGCTTCACAACTCTACTTGATTGAAAGAAACATGTAGCCTATCTATTTATCAGTACTGATGTCAGATAACAATCTTCATATCATACTAATAAAATGCTCAGCAAATATCATAGATCTCAGTACATGCATCAGGAATTTCCAAACTATTCTATCATATGTCTTTTCCATGTCTAGTTTTAGCATCACATTTGCAGGTTTTCCTCTGAGACTTATATCCCTTACTATTTCCTGTGTAAGTAATATGTTCTCAAAGATACTCCTTCCTTAACAAAGCCAGACTCCTTCCTTAACAAAGGAAGACTGATTTGAAGAAATCAGTGAAGGCAGTAATCCTTCAATTCTATCATGCACCACTCCTAAGATCACTTTATTGATGAAATGAGACAAACTTATGGGCCTCATGTTTGAAAAAGTTATAATTTATTCCTTCTTAGGTTATGGTTGTCACTTCCGGAACTGAAGAGACAATTGAAATTTAATCAAATAAATACAACTGATGGCTCTAAAACATCCTATAGAAACACTTACTGAACCTTACTGTACTTCTGTCTTTTTGAATCTTCTTTAGAGTCTTTCTGATGATGACTTTGGGTCGCTATGTGTCCCAATATTTTGGGATCAGTTACTGTGTACTTGGGATCATATACTTTTATTACTGTTTCTTGACTTCTTTTTACCTTTCTTTGGAATGGAGAAATCACATTAGTGCATAATTAGTAATCTCTGAAGCGATAACGAGATCTAATATGTACAAGTACAATAAATATATATCCCACAAATAAGCCTTTGTAGGTCGTCAAAATATGCCCCAATGGGCCATTAAATAAGCCTCTATGGCCAATAAATAAGCCTCGGTAGGCCGGCAAATAAGCCACTATGGGCCATCTACTTTAGATGACAATTATCTCCCATATAAATATATCTATTTCATATAGCTAGCTCTTTTCTGATTATATTATTGATTTGGGGAAAGTCGTACAAATAATTCAAGTGTTTAGAAGATACATTAGTTTGCGAACAACACAATGGAGTCTAATTACTTTCAAGAATCAAATCAAGACTTATATTGATCAAATACGAACTTAGTGGTCATGAGTGAGTCAACCGGACGAGTTCACAATTCATCCTAAACATCATTTCGTCACACATTAATGACCTGTAAACGCTATCATCTTAAACCACCCTCTATGTCCAAATTATGACCGTATACAACTGCTAATATCATTTATCTTAAACAACTGTCTAAGATCCTTTCAACGATCACATTAGCCATATGATTCAACTTAATTAACGGCCATCTGCGTGCTACTCATGTAATTCATCTTAACTATCATTCCATCCTCCACTAATGATATTAACACATAATTCGTCTTATTTAATTCTTTATATCCCAATAATAACCAAGTAAAAGTACCAATACCATTCATCTTACATACGTTTTATAGCCCATTTAAGGATACTTTAAGAACTCTCGACATCTCTTATCTTAAATGCAACCTATGCCTTTTTTACGATGCTTTAGAAACTCAACTTTGGAGAAGGACTATTTGAATGGAGTATCAATAATGAAACATATGACATACTCTTACTTAACTTATGAGACATATAACATGGAATCAATATACGTTTCGTAACTCTAGACTGTACAATACACAGGGGGGAAATAACTGGGGTCGTGCCATAGTGGCGAGTCAAGAAATAGACTTATGTACCTCGAATTCGAGCTCAAAGATTTCATCATGAAATTTCAGTATCCATCTATCACGTTGTTTTCTATCTATCATAGTGTAGGCTGTCTATGTCGATTCAAAGGACATGCTTAGAGTTATTAATAGGCATGAATGGTGGATATTTTCCTTTAGCCGAGAGATGCAAGTTTCCATTTTTCCATGCCATTACTTGGCTGGAAATAGATATTTTTATAGCTCCCTAATGGTAGTAGATAATTTTATTATTGAAGAAACTTGTCCCAAAGTCTCAAAGGAAGTTGGTCGTATATAGCCTTGATGAAGGAGGTGAATATTTGAAACAAAGAGACTAAAATTATTTAGCTACAAAGTTACTCAATTCCTCCAATAATATATTCATTGATATGATATGTGACTCTTGTACTTATATATTTAGCAAACATTATCACGTGAGCAAACATGGGAAAAGTTAATGAAATAAGAGATTTTGTCCTTATCTTAAGAGACTACTTGTTACATCCCGTATTTTCATACGCTGAGTTGCGTCATTAGTTAGTTGACGTAAGCTCGGACTAGAAGATTATCTTTAAGGTTACAAGTACTTAAACTATGTTTAACAAGTGTTAAGTGAGTATTGTGAATATTAGAGGCTAAACGAATCGAAAGGATTAAGTTTCGTTGAATTCCTACGTTTGGTCATGAGTTACGACAGAATTTGGCCCAACTTTCCATGGGTATATTTCCAAGTATATGATGACTTAAGGAGTGTGTTACTATCCATATTTAATTTCATGGAGTCTAGTTTCCAATGCATCAAACCGTTCATCAATCGGAGCTCTCTACAAAATGTTACGTACGTTTAAAGAAAGCGATGCAGAGCAGAACTGAAAAACAATGGGAAGTACGGATCATTTTTATGAAGTACGACCCATACCGTAGACCGTACATTTGAGGCGGTAGAGGCTTCTTTTTATATATAAATTAGTGGAGCATGGTTTTAACTTCATTTTCATCATTTTAAGATCCAAAACACCCCAAAATTATCTCCCGTGGTTCATAGATAGTTCAAGGGTGGAATAAAAGGTCAAGTAAGCTAATCAAATGCAATACACTTTGTGCTGCTTGTTAGATCGTTGTTCTTCTTCTTGTAGTTGATTTTGAGAGTCCTTCAAAATTAAGTAAGCTCATGTTTGGGCCTGTTCTTGTTGGTTAAGGTAATACTATGTCTTCTCTACATATGTTTGAGCTTGTCTAAGTCTTAGCTATTTTGATTGATTAAGAATTTGAAAGATAAAGGCCAGAAATCATTTTTTTGATGTTGTTGCATCTTAGACTGTGTTGAAGTTGTATATATGGCTTTATGTGTCTTGAAATCATGAAGAGTGGCTTGTGTATTTTTGTTGTTGTTATGTTGCGTATGGTAGAAAGAAGATAAGTGTTGGTTACTGCTATAAGACGAGCTTGCCACTCGATGTGTTATTCGTGTCTGTTAGAGAGTTAAGTGTGTAGTTGTTGGTTGGTTGTGTTTTATTGTTGTTTTAGGGACTTGAGGAAGGTAATAGAGTCATGGGAGATGATGGCGTTCTGTTCTAGAATAAGCTTAATGTTGGATATACGATAGTTGAATCATATGTAGCTTGACGATAGCATCATTTTCATTATTGTAGATTAAAGTGCAACAAGTAAACTCAAGGAGGTTGTGGAACATGTTAGGCACATGTATGTAAGTCTTACTATTTCTTTCATTCTGGCATGATCCTATGAATAACAACATGTATCGAAACATTTGTAAAAGAAGACTCTATTATTGATCGTTGATAACATGTTTGTTCCTTACTTTTGATAGTGATTTCATGATCTTTATTGCCCTTACCAGGAGTACTTTCTGCACTTTATGATATCTCTTGATTTGTCCCTTGTCGGGAGTACTTTTCACATTTCATAATATTTCTTATTATGATTGGTTTTGAGTCTCTTGTTGGATTGTAACGATTGTGATTGTAACGATCTTGTGTCAATCCACAGTCCCTTGTTGGGGCACTGTGTTTCATGCACATAGGTTTAGATATATGGAGAAATGTCAATTTTTGTAGGACCTTAGCTCAGCAATGGTGTCAGAGCTCTCCACTTATTCTGGAGGTGCTAGTCAGAGTCAATATGATTTTATATACATAGTTATGGGTATAGCGGGGCCCTGTCCCGACCTGATGATGTTCATATACTCCTTAGAGGCTTGTAGACAGTTGTCCTTTATACAGAAGTCATGTATGGCCTTGACGGCCTTCCTATTAGTCAGATGATGTGCATTGTGGCCTTGTCGGCCTTCTCGGTCTATATATATCCTTATACCACCTAAAATCTCAAACGGTTTTATGCTTGAGCTAGTTGAGACTCTTCTTCCTCTCCAACTAGATCCGTCCACTTATTCGGACTAGAAATTGAAATTGGTTCTGTGTTTTCCAGAAGATATGACTGAGGAATCCCCTTCATGGCATAGTCTGCTGGAGTTTGATATCTTGGTTGGCTTGGTCCAATTAAATCTTTTGAAGGTTTCTTGGAGGAAACTGAAATTGCTTGTTGTGCAGTGACAATTTGTTGTTGGGAAATAATGTCTTGTGGCTTTCTGGAGATACCCTCTGGTGTTGTCTCATTTGGATGAGGAAGGGCTGGAAGTTGTGAAAGTTATTTCTTTTTCTTTGTCATTTTATCTGCCCGGCAAGAATTCCCGAGTGAGAAAATCTGAAATTGAGTTTGAGCTCCCTTTGATATATTCTATATATAGATAAAATAGCTTGTCATCTAGCAAATATATGTTTTGAGGCAAAGTTTTGTACATCTTTTTGCAAAACTGATTTTGTGGCTTTATAATCAATTCGTAACAGAAATTTCTGGTTTAGTAAATCAACTTGAAATTTAGAGATGCAGAAGACAATTGCCAAAATTTCTTTTTAAATTGTGGGATAATTTTGTTGGGAATTATTCCAATGCTTAGATGCAAATACAATGATATTTTCTTTATCATTTTTTCTTTGCTTTAGAATTCTGCCATAACCAATGTCCGATGCATCTGTTTCAACTATTTTAAATGTAGAAGGATCAGGGAGACACAAACAAGGAAGGTTTTTAACTTTCAATTTTATCTCTTTGACAATGTTGATGTGGATGTTGGTCCACGGAGGCAGAGGTTTCTTCCGCCTATCATGAAGAGGCTTTAATAAATTGCTAAATTCGGGAATGAAATCGGACACATAATTATTATAGCCTAAGAACCTTTGGAGTTGAGTTTCATCTAAGATTTGATCGGAAAATTTGTTAGCAAATTGAATGGGCCTTTGAATAGGGACAATGGTCCCTTGCTTGATATTGTGCCCAAGAAATCAGATGCCTATTTGGAAAAGACTATACTTGGTTTTAGATAAACTAAGTCATTTTCTCTAATGATATTAAAGAAAACTTTTAAATGTTTAAAATGTTGGTCAATGCTAGTAGAAAATATTAAGACATCATCAATGTAAATAATAATGAATTTTGAAAATGGGTTAAGAATATTATTCATGATCCTTTTGGACTTAGAGGGAGCATTTTTTAGACCAAATGACATTATGTTCCATTCGTATTACCCAAATGGTACAGTAAAAGCAGTCTTATATCAAGAAGATCTTGTTCTTTTGAGAGAACATTGATCTCAGGTTGGTTATCTTGGGTTTCCTGATTAGACTGTGACGAACACGATTCCAGGTCATCACCCTCAAGTTGGTTAAATTGTTGCTCAAACTCGTCATCAGCCATTTCAGAAGTACAGTTTCATCTAGTAAGAGTTATTCTATTTGGTTGGGGATAAACTCATCTAGATTAAGGTTTCTAACCTTCCCAATAAATTTGCAATATTTGGCAATATGTCTTGGTTTGTGACACTTGTAACATTTGCAAGAATTAGGAGATGCAGAAGTCGATACTCTGGGTGCTTCTTTAGGTTTGGAGGGAGAAAGTTTTATCTTGCTAAACTTGGGTGTAAAAGATTTAGATTTTGAGACATCTATATTCTTAGACATGCCTTTTATGAGATTTCTTGCGACAATGTGTCCAAATTATTCACAAAAACTACCTAAATCTCGGCAAGTCTGCGCCCTATCTTTGGCTAATTGTCTTAATATCTTAACTTGGCGACATATTTTTAGAGCAACTTGTTGGATGACACTAGTAAGTTGTCCATATGTGATATGTTCATAAGGAATAATATCACCATTGTATTGATTTTGGAGTTCTTCCTAAACTAAGTCTCTAAAGGATTTGGGTAAACCATCCAAGAATTTTTCCTTCCAATATAGGAGGATATCATCAGGTCTTTCATAGATTCTGGTGAGAAAAGAATCCTTATACCACCTAAAATCTGAAAGGGTTTTACACTTAAGGTTGTCAGGTTTGAAAGGTGTGGCAACAACTGTATTGTTAGCATAGCTTGCTGAAAATTCTTGTGACAGAGGTAGTTCAGAGAAAACTTCTCCTCCGGTGGTGGTTTTCAAATTTTTGTAACATTAATAGATTTAGGAAAAGGGGAATCTAATTGGTGATAATCAGCATAACCTTTAAACCACTCAAAGAATTTTAACTTATTTTTTAATAGAGTTTAAAAATTCATAATAAATTTCTTGGAAATTTTTCCTTGTATCTCCTTGAAAAAATTTGAAAAAACAAGTTCTTTTTAACATGTTTCCTGGAGAGTAAAAATCTGCCCCGAGATTCTCTTTGTCATTTTGAAATCCTTTTTTCAAAACTCCTAATTCAGCACCTAAGGATGAATAGGTGGGTGATTGGGGTTGCTCAAAGTTGTCTTCAGTTGGATGAGGTATTTCCACAGAGTACTTGGCTTGTGGGATTTTGGATTCGAAGTTAACTATTTCAATTCTAGCAGGAAATGAAGAAACTAATTGTCTGGCAGACTGGATCTCAGATTGTACTGAAGAAGAAGTAGAGACTCTTTGGCTAAGAGATCTCTGGAAGGAAATGGACACAGATTCGCTAGCAAATTGTTGGATCTGAGAAACTGTAGTATTTTCATGCTTTTCGGCTGAAGTAGCATCCTGCAACATCCAGTTTCGAGGTAGAGAGACTTGGCTCTAGGAAATGGGTTTAGGGACCGACAGGTGAGATCTTTGTAAATCTGTTTGGAAGAGAACGGTCTCACCTTTGTGAAGTGTTCCTATGTCTCCACTATTGAAGGCTAAACCAATAGCTTTATATTAAATTCTATATATGATAGCTACTGAGAGGGAACCAGTTTTTGTCTTATAGTTGGATGTCTTGACATTAAGTGTTAGGAAATCTAATATATTTCTATCTTTGAGAGACACGGTAAATTTTGAAAAATAATCAAAGTAAATTGGACCACTACAAAGGCTAGTTTCTACCATTCCTAGCATAGAATCATTGAAGTCTAGAAATCTTGAATCTCTAAGGCAGAGAAGGAGAGATGTATCTAAACCTTCTTTAGAATGAGGCTTAGCTGCAATCTGGACTAATCCAAAATGGAGATAGTTGTATTTTCATCTATACTTCTCTATAGACTTTGGATCTAAAATTTTGATATCCTCATGATCAGATTCAAGAGAAATGGTTTGCTCTATGGTTGAGATGTGATGATCAAACTCTGTCGTAAACCAGAAGTTTACTGACTCCAATATGCTTGTACTTTGGCATGATCGACTGGAACACCCTTGATCTATAATGATGAGACGAATTATAGAAAATTCAAATGGGCATCCATTAAAGAACCTGAAGATTCTTTTAAATAGTGATTTTTCTTGTCCTTCTTGTTATCAAGGCAAGTTAATTATTAGGTCATCACCTACAAAGGTTGGGTTTGAATCCCCTGAATTTTTGGAACGTATACATGGGGATATTTGTGGACCTATTCATCCACATAGTGGATGATTTAGATATTTTATAGTCCTAATAGATGTTTCTTCTAGATGGTCTCATGTGTGCCTACTGTCATCTCACAACCTGACATTTGTGAAATAATTGACACAAATAATTTGATTAGGGGCACAGTTTTTCTGATAATCCGATAAAGCCTATTCGCCTTGTTAATGCTGCAGAATTTTTATCACAAACATTTAATGATTATTGTTTATCAATTGGGATAAAATTTGAACATCTTGTAGCTCGTGTTCACACTCAAAATGGTCTTGCAGAGTCATTAATTAAACATCTGCATTTGATAGCAAGACCATTACTTATGAAAATGAGGTTGCCCATGTCTGTTTAGGGTCACGCTATATTGCATTCAGCAAAACTTGTTCGTCTCAAACCGACAACTAATCATAAATTCTCTCATTTGCAATTGATTTTGGGTCAAGAACCTAATATATCCCATCTAAGAATTTTTTGATGTGTTGTATATGTGTGTATAGCACCACCACATCACACCAAGAAGGGGCATCAAAGAAGATTAGGAATATATGTTGGGTTTGAATCACCCTTTATTATTCGCTACCTTGAACCATTAATAGGAGATATGTTCACTACTCGTTTTGCAGATTGTCGATTTGATGAGACACTTTTTTCCAAAATTAGGGGGAGAAACTAGTGAAATAAAAAGAAAAATTTTGTGAAATAATCCATCATTATCTCATCTTGATCCACGTGCCTCTATTTGTGAGCAAGAGGTCCAAAAGATTATTCACTTGTAGAAAATAGCAAATCAAATATCAGACGCATTTACAAATTTAAAAAGGATTACCAAATCACATATCCCTGCAGAGAATGTACCAATTCGGATTGATGTCCTGTAGGACAATCTACCTGTGTCATAGCAAATGGGTCCAAAGCACGCTTGAAGCATGGTAGACCATTGGGTTCTAAGGATCGAAATCCTAGAAAAAGAAAAATGAATGGTCAAGATGACGCTATGAAGGAACCTCATAAAGAAATTCAAGATTTCAATGATACTGATATTGTTGAAGAAATCAATGAGCCTGAGACTCAAGAAAATGAGGAAATATCAATAAATCCGATTGATTATGGGACTAATTTGAATCGATTGAAAATAAATGTGAATTATGTCTTTGCATACAATGTTGCAACTAGAATTATGCAAGATGGTGAGGATCTTGAACCCCAATCTGTTAAAGAATGTCGACAAAGATGTGATTGGCCAAAGTGGCAAGAGGAAATTCAATCAGAGTTAAATTCACTTACCAAACATGAAGTTTTTGGACCTGTAGTCCAAACACCTAATGGTATTAAACCAGTTGGCTATAAATGGGTTTTTGTGCGAAAAAGAAATGAGAAAATGAAATACAAAGATATAAGGCACGCCTTGTTGCAAAATGATTCTCACAAAGGCCTGGCGTCGATTATGAAGAGACATACTCACCTATTATGGACGCAATAACGTTACATTATCTCATTAATTTTGTTATCCATGAGAGACTTGAGATGCATTTGATGAATATGGTTACAGCCTATCTCTATGGATCACTTGATAATGAAATATACATGAAAATCCTTGAATGATTTAAGATGCCTGAAGCATATATTTCAAAGACTCGAGAAATGTATTTCATCAGATTGCAAAGATCATTGTATGGTTTGAAACAATTAGAGCGCATGTGATATAACGGCTTAGTGAGTATGTATTGAAGGAAGGCTATATAAATGATGTCATTTACTATGTTTTTTTTATAAAAAAAAACAATATAGGAGTTTGTTATACTTGTTGTCTATGTTGACGACATAAATCTCATTGGGACTCCTACAGAGCTCAAAAAGGCAATTTATTATTTAAAGAAGAAATTTAAGATGAAGGATCTTGTAAAGACAAAATTATGCCTTGGTTTGCAAATTGAACATCTGACATATGATATATTTCTCCATCAATTTGCCTATACATAAAAGGTGTTAAAAATGATTTTACATGGATGAAGCATATTTATTAAATACTTCGATGGTTGTTCAATCACTTAATGAAATGAGGATCTGTTCCGACCTCAAGAAAAAAATGAGGAAATTCTTGGTCCTGAAGTACCATATCTTAGTGCAATTGGTGCACTAATGTATCTTGTCAATACCACAAGGCTTGACATTGCATTTTCAGTTAATGTGTTAGTGAGATATAGTTGTGCTCCTATAAGGAGACATTGAAACGGAATTAAACACATATTGCGGTATCTAAAAAGGACTATCGATATGGACTTATATTATGCTAACAATTCTAGTCCCGATCTTGTTGGTTATGCCGATGCAGGGTATTTATTTGACCCACACAAAGCTAGATCCCAAACAGGCTATGTGTTTATATGTGGGGGTACTGTCATAACTTGGCGATCTATAAAGCAGTCTATCGTTGCGACCTCATCAAATCATGCTGAGATAATAGCTATTCATGAAGCAAGTCGAGAAGTTGTGTGGTTGAGGTCATTCGAGAAAAATGTGGTTTGAAATGTGAAAAGATACCCACGATCTTATATGAAGATAATGCAGGATGCATTGCCCAATTGAAAGGAGGATTCATAAAAGGAGATAGAACAAAGCACATTTCACCAAAGTTATTCTTCACACACGAGCTCCACATCAATGTGCAACAGATTCGTTCGAGTGATAATATGGCTGATTTATTCACCAAGCCTCTACCAACTGCAATTTTCGAGAAGATGGTGCACAAGATCGGGATGCGAAGACTCAAGTATTTGGATTGAAGTTCACATCAGGGGGAGTTAATATGCGTTGTATTCTTTTTTCCCTACAACTTTTAGTCTCACTGAGTTTTCCTTGTAAGGTTTTTAATGAGGCAACCAGAATGCATATTATTAGAAATGTGTACTCTGTTTCTTTCACTTGGATTTTTTCCACTGAATTTTTCTAGTAAGGTTTTAATAAGGCACATTATCTAACAAATATACATTCAAGGGGGAGTGTTATAAATATTTATTATTATTGTGAATGTCTATCTCTACAAGGAAAGTTAGGGCTAGTAACTTTGGGACCAAATTAATTTTCTATTATGAAAATAGAGATGTTCCCTTCATTGTATTTTTATCCCTCAAGAGAAAAAAAAGAATTCTCCTCTTTCTCTACAATATTATTGTTCTTGTTCTATTGTTTTATAACAGATTTATCCCTTTATGCTACAATTTTGTGCAGTCGTAGTTTCTTCTTCTTTTTTGCCGTTCAAAGAACTTTCCAACAAAAAAATAAAGAAGCTTCCATGTGGTTTTAATTTATCTGAAAATTAAAAAAATCAAAACCATAACCGTATTTAAGCCAAAATTCAGTTTGAAAACATCACTGCTATTTACAATTCTCATGGTACAATTAGGTATTTGGATGTTACATACCAAACTGTGCACGTTCATTCAGATGAATATTAGTCAAAAGAACAAAAAAGAACATTGCATGTGGAAGATGTGATTTTAATTTCCAAGAAGATTCTTGTTGAGTAACCTTACAACTTCTCATCTTATAATTAAGGTGGAACACTGAGCATTCAAGGTCGTCTCTCCCAAAATGGCAATTGATAAGTATTATATCTTGACCCAAACTCCCATATTATAATGTAATTCCACTAACTACATTGAATTGAGTCTCTGAGGAAAATGAGGTTCTCATGTTATTCTTCAAATACATGTTTTCTATCTTGATTTGCTAGAGGTCAATAATTTAATTAATCTTTGACAATTGGGCATTAGTTATTGTTCAAAAGCAACCAAATAAATGTAGTAGTAATTTAAAGCCTCTGTCTCATGGTTTTTTGGATTGTACATCTTCACCGACTCTTTGAGTAAGAATAGTAAATTGAGTAATACTTGCACTCCATCCCAGTTTAAGTATTTAAGTTTGACTGGGCACTAACTTTAGGAAATAAAATGAGACTTTACAATTTTGTGGCCTTAAATTTATGAGGTAGAATGTTGGAATTGAAAAATTTATTAAATATAAAAAAAAAACTTTTTGAGATATACAAAATGAGTAATCTTTTTACATTAAGCATCGGTTTCGGAATGTGGCATTAATTATTCATTTGAGAACGAGGACTGCTTTAATTTTCTATGGACGTAGTTTCTACGTACTTAATTCACACGTGAGTACCAATATGCTTTTACCCAATCTTTGACTTGCATAAAATAAGTACATTGAATAGATGTTGACTTCAAACCTTCAGTAGAAGAAAGGTCAATCTTTTGCCATCTTCTTTAGCTTGTAAGAATATTTTTATTTTCCACAGGTCAAGTCCACTCTTTTTTTTTCTTTTCTCTTTTCTTTTTTTTTTAAAAATATTTGCTCCATATATGTATAGATAGATAGTTCTTTCGCTATCTTCTTCTCTTGTTATACCCATCCTTAATTTCAGGAAGTTTCTTTTTTTTTTCCATGCTTCATCAGCAATATTACCTCTGGTTCATTATATATGTTAGTTTGAGGATTTTATACACCCCGTAAGGAAGATATTTAATCATTTTAATTATAATAGTATTTGTTCAAACTATTCATTATCTCTATTTAAACATCTCACTTAATAAGTACTCCCTCCGTCCCAATTAAAGTATTTTAGTTTGACTGGACACAAAGTTTAAAAAATAAAAGGAGATTTTTGAATCTTATGATTCTAAATTAAAGATGTGTGTAATGTACTAAAATGTCTTTGAATCTTGTGGTTTTAAACTTATCATGTAAGATATTTGAATTGTCAACTTACTAAATATAGAAAGAGACTCTTTTTCAAACAGACCAAAAAAATAAAACAATACACTTATATTGAGACGGATGTAGTACTTCACTAATTAGAACAGTAAGAGCAAATTTGAAAAAAGAAACAAGTAATAAATGATTGTTTATTTTTTTAGGAAGTCAAATATTTTAGAATAAATTCAATTTGTCTAAGACATTAAACATTTAAGATTGAATACCCAAAAACAAAAGTAAATTGTAGCTTGTGAAGTTTCCTTTCCTAACAGGCTATTCATCTTCTTTCTCGTTTGAATGGTTAATAACATAAAGATTTTTTTATCTGTATAAGGCTTAACCCTTGGTAGACTGTAAGTAATCATTTTTACCAAATTATCAATTGATACTTTCCATAGAAATACACATTACATATAATTACCTTATAACTGATCATATAGAAATACTTTTTGCAATCAATGCATAAGACTCAACCCTGAAACAAAAAGTGGCTTCTTGGAATTCAGTGATCCTCTTTGCAATACAAATCATACTAGCAAAAAAGAGCTGCGTGCATGTACTGAAAAGTATGTTTTTGGCTGTTTCTTTTCTTTCTTTCTTTTTTTTTTGTGTTGTTTAGAGAAGTTGGTACGAAATTTAATTATGTCTAATTTAGATACGAGTCTCTTTCAGAAGTTTTGTGGAAACTGAAATGATCATCTGTGGAAATTTAACAGAAAACAAAATCGCAAGAACGGAGTATTTTCTTTGTCTGATTTTGAAGTTTGGTGTATTTTGATGAATCGTATGGAACTCAGTAATAAGTTGGAGCATAAATTCATGTTTGATGTACTGATTATGCGTTCAATGTCTCTAGTTAGACAGATTTTGTTGGTTACCATGGTGGCAGGAAACGGGAAATAAGTAACTGCTAAGTATTACAACAAAATGAAATTACAACAACTGAAATTTCAATAAACTGAAAACAAGAAACTGAGATTACAAGCACTTTGATTTGCTGGGTCGAGTGATGACACTCTGTCTTTAAGACAAGATTGACCCGTATATATCTTTTCTACGTTCTGGACAATAGTCTCCCAAGATAAAACAGCAACTCAACAAATGAGCAAAAGAAACTCAAGTGTTACTTTGAAGAATTTAGTGTAATGAAATGATGCTGGAAAGTAGTAGGAAGAATTCTGTTTTTTCGTTTGTGTGTTGTAGTCTCAACAATTGAGCCAAAGACTTCAATATATAGTGCATGGAGGGGACTTGTCAACTGCCCAACTAATTGCAGGAGTAATTCAGCCAAATAAATGACTGAATTAATGTGCAACAGATTAGAGCTTTAGTGAGAGTTATTCAGTCAAGTAATGACTGAATTGATGTGCAGATTAATGGAGGTTAACGTTCCAAAACCAACAGCAAAAGCACAAGTTCTCTGTCCAATTTTATCTTACAAGGACCAAAAAGATAATATCAGAAGAAACCCAGGGCCCAAGGCCCAAGACCGGAGCCTGGACCGGACGGGCGGCGGCGACGGCGTGCGTGTGGGCTTAGCCTCGAACCAAAGCACATCTAGGTCCTCCCTCCTTCAAACACATGGGTTACCCTTTGGGGTCCTAAACCCTTAGCCAATTTTGAGAATTATAAACTAAACAAATCTTCCTTCCCCCATCGATGAGGGAAAATTGGTCTATACCACATTTTCATGCTTCAAACAGCTCACTTCGTAGACCAATATCTCTTTCATTTCTCAACGAAATTTGACGATCCTTGGCCCTACGGTCATCTACTCACTTAGTAGATTATGCACGTGTGAAGAATCAAAGTCTCCAACATGCGGAACCCTAGTGTTTAAGTCATTAAAGATGGGTGGACGCAACTCCCACCAAAGGCAAATTTCCAACAATCCCCTCTTGAAAGAGATTTTAACGCACTCACATGGTGCCTATTTTCAGCAATATTTCAGCGGACCGATGTTGCATAAGGAGAGGTAGTTTCAGCTTTGAACCTTCCATAGTTAAATACCATCGGACTTACTTACTGCGCGGTGAACGTGATGTCTTGAACCGTCAGTATTTAGTGTAAGCCAAGTCAATAGTACCAACACAACAAATTTCCTTACTCTTTTCTTCGTAATGTTTTATCCGTTTTAGCCGTGGACACTTCTTGGATTCTTAAGTGCGTTCATTTGAGGCAGCATGTCCTCACACTTAAATAGGTGGTCTCCTAAAGGTATCCTGCTATACCCCACTTCACAAGTGTTAAGAACCATTAAAAGTTTCCCCAAACCTAACCTCAACCGTTGAGGATCATTAAAGGTTTTGAAAACTTAACCTTTACCCACACTGCAGATAGCACTTAACGTCTATCGCGGGAACGACTTTGGGTTTATGTTCCTTACAGAAATCATAACCCGAAGTGCTCTTGCTTCCACCGAAGCGCTCAACTGAACCTTTACAACTTAGTTTTTCCATTGAACCAAATTCCTGGGATCTCCAGTCAGTAAGGTTGGGTTACCACCGTATTGGTCCTTAAAGCTTGGGTTTTAAGCCCATTCTCCTAGACAAGCAAAATATCTGATCTCTGGGTATGGCCTTTGTCAGTGGGTCTGCTATGTTATCCTTTGATTTTATGTAATCAATGGATATTATACATGTGGTGATCAGTTGTCTAACGGTCTTATATCTGCGTCGAATATGACGAGATTTTCCGTTGTACATAGAACTTCGTGTCCTAAAGCCGACTGGTTGTCGCAGTGAATCATCACTGAAGGTACGGGTTTGTCCCAACAAGGAACATCCTCTAAGAAGTCGTGAAGCCACTCAGCTTCTTCTCCTGTTTTGTCTAAAGCGATAAACTCTGATTCCATCGTGGATCGGGCGATGCAAGTTTGCTTAGAGGATTTCCAAGACACAGCCCACCACCAATTGTAAATACATACCCACTGGTGGACTTGGTGTTCTCTATATCAGATATCCAGTTTGCATCACTGTACCCCTCTAGTACAGTTGGATATCTCGAATAATGCAACCTGTAATTTAGCGTGTACTTCAGGCAACGTAGCACCCGATTCAACGCTCTCCAATTATCATTACTTGGATTACGGGTAAACCTAGCCAACTTGTTTACTGCATAAGCAATATCAGGTCGGGTGCAGTTTGTTACGTACATCAAACTCCCAATCACCTATGCATATTGCTCCTGGCATACGGGTGCACCACAATTTTTATCAAGTTTTTTATTTCTATCCAGTGGTGACTTCATAGGCGAACTGTCAAACACCTCAAACTTTCTCAAAACATCATCGATGTAGTGAGACTGAGATAAGACCAGTCTGTCAGACGTCTTAGAGATTTTCATCCCTAAGATGACATCTGCGATACCCATATCATTCATGTCGAAGCATTGTTTCAACATGTTCTTAGTCTCTAGGATTACCCTAGGACTGCTTCATGTGATCAACATGTCATCTACGTATAGGCATATCAGGGACCAAACTGTAAATATGAAACAATTTGGATCCAAAAAGATAATATCAGCCCAAAGCCCACGAC
This sequence comes from Anisodus acutangulus, assembly GCA_029783415.1. Classification (NCBI taxonomy): domain Eukaryota; kingdom Viridiplantae; phylum Streptophyta; class Magnoliopsida; order Solanales; family Solanaceae; genus Anisodus; species Anisodus acutangulus. The sequence continues at coordinate 25,580,224 of CM056494.1, forward strand.
CCAAGCTCTGACCAAACGGGCGGGCGGCGGCGCGCGTGTGGGCTTAGCCTCGAACCAAAGCACATCTAGGTCCTCCCTCCTTCAAACACATGGGTTACCATTTGGGGTCCCAAACCCTTAGCTAATTTTGAGACTTATAAACTAAACAAATCTTCCTTCCCCCACCGATGAGGGAGAATTGGTCTATACCACATTTTCATGTTTCAAACACCTCACTTCGTGGACCAATATCTCTTTCATTTCTCAACGAAATTTGACGATCATTGGCCCTACGGTCATGTACTCACTTAGTAGATTATGCACGTGTGAAGAATCAAAGTCTCCAACATGCGGAACCCTAGTGTTTAAGTCATTAAAGATAGGTGGACGCAACTCCCACCAAAGACAAATTTTCAACAAATTTTATATTTTGATACACACATTGATAAAACAACATCTAAAAGGAAGCTAGTGGGATGGCAATTAGGGCACGGTGGGGCAAGGCATACCTGACCTGCTAAAATTTAGGTCCGCCCCTGTCCTATTAAGCCTTGTCCCGCTCTACCCCATTTAACTGTTAGAATTTTTTTTAATAAATAATTTCAGTATTCTATTTAATTTTTTAAACGAGAAAAACCCTTTTTATATTTTTAAAACACAAAAAATCATTATTAGGGAATACTCTATTTAATTTTCTTATTAGTAAAACATTGTGTTATTCTCTTTTATATTGAATCAGTGAAAAATTAGCATAAATGGGGCAGAGCGGGATTTCACTGGGTATGTTGGTTGGTTGAAAAAATAGCATAAAACAAAATATGCTAAATTAAATTTAAACCAACTGTTAATTATTAGATTATTTAGCCTTGGGTCCAGATATTGATAAAGGACTATTGAAGAGATAAAGATAATTAGGACTAAAAATTAATCATAAGATAATATTAAACGAAAAATAGTGGACATCGTCATTGCTTTATTTATAAAACTAAATTTTAACATTGGATTAAAACACAAAACATGGAGAATAACCTAATACTCTCACGTCCTTCCAGTATTGTGTGATGATGATCGAGATTATAGTTCTCCCAATTGCATGGTAATAACTTATTTGTACCGAGTATTTATACTAAGACAATGATGTAAGACACTTTTTGCATATTCACTTTTTAATACCTAATCATAGTTAAATAATGTATGTATTTTCACTTTGATTTGTTAATTTTTAAGGTTAACTATTTAATTAGATATAAATATTCGATGCGGATAAGGATTTGACTAATGTAATACTGTAAACAATATGTATGTTATTATAATGTGTAATATAGAACTTAAACATTTGAATAAATACATATTCCATCCAAGAATGATGTATGGGGCGGAGTGTTGGTCGGTCAAGACTTCGCACACCCAAAAGATAAAAGTTGCGGAGATGAGGATGCTAAGATGGATGTGTGGGCACACAAGGAGGGATAGAATTAGAAATGATGATATCAGGGACAGAGTGGAAGTGGCCTCGGTGGAGGATAAGATGCGAGAAGCTAGGTTGAGATGGTTCGGACACTGTAGAGGAGAGACATAAATGCCCCAGTGCAGAGGTGTGAAAGATTGGCTATGGACGGGTACATGAGGGGTAGAGGTAGGCCGATGAAGTATTGGGGAGATGTGATTAGACGGGATATGACGCAGGTGCAACTCACTGAGGACATGACCTTAGATAGGGGGTTATGGAGGACATGTATTAGGGTAGAAGGATAGTAGGTAGTCTAGTGTAGTCCTACCTACGCTTACAAACTGCTAGTTGTAGTATTATTATTGTAGGCTCGCATAGCCTATCATATTGTTTTATAGTCCCTTGTCGTTTGATTTATGCAGCTATGCGTATTTTGTTTGTCTTATTTACTTGCATTAGCTAATGCCTCTTTTTGCTTCTTTCTTTTTCAGAATGCGTTGTCATGACTTACGCACTTTGTGTGTCTTACTTTGCTTGGCCTTGTGCTTTGTTTTGAGCCGAGGGTCTCTCGGAAACAGTCGCTCTACCTACCAAGGTAGAGGTAAAGTCTGTGTATTGTACACTCTACCCTCCCCAGACCCCACATTATAGGATTTCACTGGGTATGTTGTTAATGTGCCTTTACTCACTTTATGAAACCCAATGTGTTCCAATTCAATGCTTCTTTTATTGTAAGTCTTTGCACATTTCTCCATCTGATTCTTGACCTTTCTCATTAATATACATTCTACTACTGTGTGGTCAATTCCCGTGCCTTACTTGACTATTACTAAAACATTATTTAGTATACATTGTCTTTTAAACGAATTGAACAATAGTATGTTCCTTTATACCATTAGGAATGACTTCTAGAGGTGGCTTTGACAGAAGAATTTGTGTCAATATATACTTTTCCAGGTTTTTACACAAGAAAGACTAACGTCACAAAGAGAGATGATTAATCACCTTCTCTTTGCAAATGCAGAGGTTCATTTAATAAAGTGAAAAAAAGTAGAGGAAAAAAATGAGAGAAAATAAAATCAGGTGTAGTTGTAATAAGAGCACGCATTAACTAGGATTAAGAATTAGGATTTCCTTAAACCACAAAGTCTAACCATGTATTACTACTACTTCCGGTTCCAAATATTACTCCCTCTGTCTCAAATGTTAAGAGTCTCACATCGGAAATGGAATGGGAACATGGACTTCTTATATGGACTTGGACAATCTTCACCCTACAAACTAGATTTTGGGGTTGAGTTAGGCCCAAGATTTCATATAAGACTCGCACCGCACCCGCACCGCCTAGTAGATTACAAGTTGATACCTTCTACATTCAATATTGAAGAGATACAATTGAGCAAGCAAATAAAAAACAAAAGAGGTAAGATATACTAAATGGATATTCTCTTGGTCTGAAAATGTCATAACTATCTGCACCCTTCTTTTTTCAAATAAAAAAACAGCTAGCATATGTAGCTTACTAAAACAACAAAATGGTCCAGGCATCCTATTTTCTAGCATTTACTCTTGATGACCATAGCAGACAATCTCAAAGGATTAATCAGTAGCAAACTTTTATCCTTATAGCCAATAATATTATCATATAAAAAAAAAACAATATTTGTTTTTACTACTGTTATTTTTGGTGAAGCGTGTTGATTAGAAACCAGAACTAGAGAATAATAAGCAATTGAACCTCAATTGTTAAAGTTCCCTTCATATGCATATAGTATTACTTTTTACATGATTTTATCAACTATAATAGGAGAACTAAGCAAGTGTTGTATTTTATGGAAATATACATAGAGATGCTCCTAAAGTTCCTGAAGCACTTGATTAAACTGAATTGATAAATGCGGGGGATTGTGTATTTTAATCGAGAAAATACTTGGTACCTCTGTAGAGACGAGGACTTGTCAAAGCGTCAAGGCAGGTAGACGGGTATGCGGGTACCCAACGGGTGGTGAGGCGGGTAATGGATACCCGCTGGGTAAGTGGGGCGGGAGCAGGTGTAATCCTATACCCGCCAGGCGGGTACAAGTGGAGGAATTACTACCCGTGATGGGTGGTGGGGCGGGTGTGGGGGTGAGTTTTAGGTGGCGTGTACGGGTATGGGTACCCTTCCCCCGCCCCCGCCCAGTTGACATCCCTAAGTGTATCAAAACAAAATCCTTGTTGTCTATTACTCTCCAGACTTGAATGTCTCTATTCTTGATAGGCCCAAACTTTTTGGACTCATCTTCAAGCAAGGCGACATTACATTCATAGGTAGAGCTTTGATATATCAGTAGATGGATTAGCCATCAGCTTTTCCCTTGGTGATTCACATTGTCTCAACAGAATCTATGCTCAAAATATATATAGTTGTTGCTGCATAAGGTTGGCTCACTCGTCTCAACACTCTTTGGCACAAACCTCTTATAAGCAAGCAAGACTACCTTTTTCTCCATAAAGTACGTAAAATGAAAAGGTATGTGTTATAGAAAATGTACATGAATTTTTGGAAAATGACAGGTTTAGAGAATTGATGTTTCATCTTTTATTTTGTCGAATGTCTTTTTCCATTTAATTGATTAATTATTAGGCAGTTTTAGATATTTTTAATAAGTTAAACAAAACAAAAAAGAGGAAAAGGCCAAAAACTGAGAAAAAAGATAAATAGTTTTCCTTGCCTAAGAGATGTGCCGCATCATCTCTTCTGTGACCCCAATTATAATAACAGTAATGAAGCTACGGTGTCCCAAAATTATGGCAAAAATGGATATCCTCATTGCTGCACTGCAGAACCTGTTTCTATCATTGATTGACTGAGATGGCTGCAAGCTTCAGTTTGATGGCTTCAAATTCCGCATTTTGTCTCTCCTCGTTTGTCAACCAGAATGATAAGCATCGGCTGATAAAATCACCTGGACAACTCGCAGGAGAAATACCCCTGCAAACTTTGGGCTTTCCAAAACTCATAATAAGTTGTAAATTCGTTTCTGAGGGATATTTTATGTAATTCTCCAGAATTTCCCTAATCGCTCTGCACCAGATAGGGCGGGCCACCTTCAGGAATTCATGCACGGCCAACACTGGAAGGCCCACGCTTCCCACCTCAGACTCCTGCTTCCCTCCTCTTCCATGGAAATCTGAACCCCCAAGCTTCAGCAGATCATACGCATCTGCTAGGTCACTGTATGCTGCTCATAACAGGTGTATGGGAATATAATGAGAGGCAGATCCAGGATTTCAGATCAGTGGATGCAGAGTATCACTACACACCCACTATCACTGTGGTAGTTGGTACAAAATTATGAGTAAATGAATTTTTATATCAATTTGCTAGACTATATTTATGGTTCGAGTCGAGGGCCAGCTCCCCACATGCTACATCTACCCCGAGATATAATTGAGGTGAACACAAGAAGAGGTGAGGACAAGACGTCCACAACGGAAGAAAGAAAGTGGGCAGTAAGTTACATCGCAAGAACTGACTTCTAAATAGGCTGGGTATCTGTCAAAGGTACACAAGGTTCCTTTAAACTTGTACAATGCAAGACAACAAAAAAAATACAACTATTTACATAAATAGTTTCAGCCTACGACTTCAATGTACCATGAAAGTGGGGAGAAACAATGCCGATGAACATCAACTATTTCATGTTAATTAGGGAAATTGCAACAAACAAAACCTCACATTTCGAAACTTGTTGGTATCATTACTTACCTGTCAATATTAGTCCTTCATTTATGTATATAAGCAGAAGACTTCACAAAATAACACATCTGGCTTGACATCCAACCAGTAGAAGAGGAACAGGAAGGTGAAAAATTAGAGGGATCATACTTGATATACGAATTTCAATTTGATTATTCCCTTCTTGGTATATTTCAATTAGATTATTACTTTGACGTACTTTTTCAAAGTATACATTTAAAAGTAACATATTCAAAAAAATCATTTTAAGTAGTAGTATACATTAGGGCAATAGTTCTGGTACCTGCTAGTTTTCCATCACTCCTGTAGGCCTCTATACCATGTAGGCCAACTTCTTTCAATCTTCTAACAACAGCAATTGGATCTTTTAATGCCCATGGATGTGCCAAAACTGCCACACCTCCTGTCTCACATATAAATTGGACGGCTTCCTCTGCAAGTGGCTCGCTTCCCCTGTAGCAAGCACTCCTCATCAAACTTTCAATGAATAAAAATAACCTTAGCTATATATTTAATCTAACCAAAGTGTGATGATTACGTAGCATAAGCAGGTCCTCCGTCATAAAGATATCGGGAAAATGCTTGTTTTAGATTCTCTACATGGCCAGCTTCAACCATAGCACGGGCAACATGCAGCCTCCCTGGAGCAACTCCTTTTCCTGCAATTTTTGCTACCTGCTCCCACTTAAGTGGCAACTTCAGTTTGTTAAGTTTTAAAATCATGTTCTCGGCACGGAGGAAACGTCCATCCCGTATACTACTCAGGAACTTGTCTACTTGATCAAGTTTCGCTGGTCCACAACTGCTGTAGTATGCAAGAATGTGCACTGGTTCATCTGATGCAGAGTCCCTCCTGTAATGAGAACCTTTAAATTTCTGCAGTTGAGTGATGACAGGATTCAAAAATCTCCAGGATCAACAGTGTCGTCAATTTTGTAATGAAACACCAAAAAACAGAAAATTCACGGAAGACCACATGGTATCATAGAGTACTTTAGAGATAGCAAAAATAAGTTCTATATCTTTGCCCTGTTTAAAGGTATAACATCAAACCAAATCAATACTGACCCTTGGGACCCATGGGAGAACATTGTACTAATTTCAACTCCGGGAATAATTTTAATGCCAAATCTATTAGCTGCTTCCAGTGCTTCAGGGATGCCCGACATAGTATCATGATCTGTCAATGAAAGAACTTTCACCTGTTATGAGCAAGTTGCACTCAATTAGTTGCTCAATATGCAATTACATGTCAAAAAACAAAAACTAACAGTTAAGGTAACCTAGCCAACTAATTGTGAACAAAAGAATCTCATAGAAGCAGATTTATTTCATAGAAAGGAAAAAGGTGGCAATGTTTTACTGATGTTGGATCTTTTCCCCCCACCTACAAAAGATGTACAGTTCCTCTTTACCTGTGATTAGATAGCTTCTCACTTGATCACTTATTCAACAAAGTAAAGGTATAAATTCACATTGTCTAGCGTTTCAAAGAGCATCAAATGGCAAGCCACCTCCCCCAGTACCGAAGATGGATAAGTTAATGCGCTGAACTAGCTTCTCAATAACTAGTGTGCTGGATGGGATTCCTACTCACTTAATGTCATTTCCTATCCCTGAAGAAGTAAAAGGCAATTGGATAGAATAAGGTGACATTTTCTGTGAGAAGGAAATTAAGATAGAAGAAATATGCATTTAGTGAAATAGAACAGCCACAAGTGACAAAATTTGAAGGTTTCGGATTTAAAAATCTCAATCTACGAAACAAAAGATTGCTTTTAAAGTGGCATTGGAGATTTAAGGCGACAAAGAGGAATTACTGATGGATGTGATAATCACTAAATATGGTAAAAGATACAAATGGTGCATGCATCAATCTGGTGAGAAAACAATATGGGCCATCTGTATGGAAATATATAGAGAGCCTACGGGATGAATTCAATGACAAGGTCAGACAAAAGGTGGGGCAATGATAGCAAAACAAAAATGCAAACTGATAGATGGTTGGATGACCTACCACTGAAGGAGGTAATCCCGGACATTTATGGGATTGGTAACAACAAAGAGTGTACAAAAATGTGACAGTTTCTTAGGTATGGAGAGGAAGAAAAGATGATAACTTCACAATCAAAGAATGCTATAAGAATTCCTGTTGGGCATGGAAGATCGACTGGCCCTGGAAGATGATTTGGAGGACCATGGCACAAAGGCAGTATGTTTCACTTGACTGCAGCACACAATGCTTGTTTAACCAAGGATAATTCCCAGAAGAGTGGGATCTATATTAGCAGTAGTGCTACATATGTTAGAAGCTTTGGTATCTGTCAATCATCTTTTATTACACTCTAATCACATGTGGTAAATGTTCCTAAATACTTTTGGAGTACATTGCGTATAAACCTGGAAGCATTCAGAAGCTTTAACTAGCTGGAATGGACAAATCACTATAAAGGGCTGCAAGCAGCTTGGGAATGCAGTACCGATCTGAATGCTATGGATCATTTGGCTGGAAGAAACAGCAGATGCTTCTGCTGAAAGAAAGAACATATGTCCTATGTGAAGTGTAAATGTCTTTAAGAGTCTTTTCGTTTCGTATAAGAAGAACGTCGTAGCTGATTTTGCCTTTTTGATGGATCTTATGTACTCCTTCAATCTGTAGAAGGAGAAGAACTTCCTCTGTATCATCGCAGTACTTTCTCATACTTACCAATAAAAGTTGTACCTTTTCATCAAAAGAAAAAAAAAATACGGAAATGACAAACAGAGGACCTTAGGTGATGCAGGCTTGACAGAATTTAACTTTAGGCATGGCCTGATGGCTGTATTATCTTGGAATGTCATGTGGCTTTATTGGCAGCACAACAGAAGCGAAAGAATGTTACTATGTCCCTGTTTACTGGTATCTATCATAGGACAGAGATGGTTACCTAATACATATTCTATAAAGTACATATGGAACTTGATAAAATTAAAGAAACCGGTTCTCAGGACCCATGTCCCAGGAGCATGCCTTTTCCTTTTGAAGAACTAGAATACCCCACACAGGAAAAAAGGCAATCACTCTAGACAAGGCGTTCTTCTGTTTGCTAAGTAGCATTCAGTGTTTCCTGAACGCCAAGAGAACAATTGACCTAGCCACTTTGCCACTCAGGAAAAAAAATAGAGAAACCAATCCATGTTACGTTTTTAATACATCAGATAGCAGTCAGACTGTATGTTGATTCTTAGTCAAAGCTTGCAGACTATTCTAGGACAACAATAAATGATCATAGCATTCTGTGAACTGTTTCTTTTTTACAAGTTGAGTGCAATTAAAGTACTTGGGGTATTAACTATTCCGAAACATAGCAAGGTGACTTAACCGGAACTACATGGTAATGTATAAGGATTAGATAGGAACGAAAATTAAATAGTTAGAAGGTCTCACACCAATAACTGAGCAAGATTCTTCATTTAAAAAGGAAGATGGGAACAGAAAAGTTTCATGTGCCTCAGAAGGTCTGCAACAGAACTGTTCAAGCTTCAAGTTCAGTTATGTAAACATTATGTTTCGGCTTTTATCCAACTTTCAACGCTCATCTACCCAATTTGAGCACACAAAATGGGGGTAAAGATTGGAAGCCAAAAAGGGTACCTTTCACTGTGTAGATGCTTGACCACACAAGTAGGCAGATAAAATAACAGAACAGCAAGAAGCATTGGACCGCCAAGGTATTTATAATAGCTTCAATGAGATTACAACCTCAACAAAGTAGACCTTCAACGCATTCACTTGCAAAGCAGTAACTGAGCTCACTCATAGCATATATTGCAGATAGGTGTAGAATATATCACATGGGTGCAGGGGCGAATTTAATGTATAAATTATGGTGCACATGAACCCATGATCTCTCCGCAAAACAAGGTATTTTATGTACATATTTTCTAGAATTGATATAATATTATTTGCGGGCACCCATGCTCCAAAAAGGCTGAATGGTGCACTTGGTTAAATGTTGAGTTATTTACCTAGCGGAATAGGGATCAGTTCCCACTTAGTACATTGTTTTCTCCTTTTTTTTTAGTGGTGCACCCATGTTCTAGAAATCCTAGATCCACCTTTGTACGGGAGCGCAACTGAGATTAATGACATTTTCAAGGTGTTAAAAAATGGAATCTATAGCATCTTCCTCCCTACTGATTTATTACTTGATTCAAAGTGCCACCATATTTTTCTCCAGCAGTTTCTTTTTGTTTTCAAAAGACAAAGCAACATTATTAATGAGTGAAATGACACACAAGTTCACCACTGTGACAACCGATGTGACTGGATAAACAATATCCAACACTACTCAGCAAATACTTTACTTACAATAACCGGAAAGGAATGAAGCCTAAGGAAAGAGAAACTAGTTGAACCATTATCCCCTGTTTGGATGGTTGCTTCCCGTGGTTCATTATTGTATAATTTTCATTGATACCCATTGTCCTTAAAATTATGTTGTATGATGTTGTAAACCCGTTATAATTCTGTGGTTATATAACCATGAAACAACCCAATTTTTATAACCACGGATTTTGTGGTTTTTGCGTGATTGCTTATTTCATTTACCCATTATAACCCCACCACAACCCCTCACCAGCACCCCAGCACCCACCCCTCCACCACCTACTTATTTTTTAAAGATCCTATTTTATCCTTTACTCTAATTTTATTAATATGTATAAACTAGTTTGTAATTAAGGTTTAAGGTTATTTTAGTAAACTTATATGTATACGGTAAAACATAGTCAAACCAAATAATAAAAATGGACCACAAGAAATGATACAATCTATCAAAACATTGTATTAATATAATACAATACTATAACCATGGGTAAAGACCATCCAAACAGAGTGTTAATCTCAAGGTCCAGTAAATACAATCTACAAGAAAGCATAAAATGCACAGAATTGAAAAGGGTACTGACCCCATTTTGATGGGCTCTGTCGACGAGGTTGGAAGGGGACAAGAAGCCGTCACTATGAATAGAATGAGAATGAAGTTCAAAGAGTAACTTGTCTTTGGGTTGATTCCAGGGAAGGGCAAAATCGTCAGTGGGTGAATGAGGAGAGCGGTGGTCCAAGAAAACCCATTCACTCACACAATTGTATGCCCAAGTCTGTTCAGATGTCATTCTCCTCTTTGAACCACCTCTCTTCTTCTTCTTCTTCTTGTTCTTCGCCCCTTGTTTCTTCGCCATATCTTTGTCGCCCATCATATTATTCTCTACCAATTCAACAACTGAAGCACACAGACAGGCTTTATCTATATGGGGCACTGGCTCGGGAGGGACTGTTGGGTAACCAAGAGGGTGTTTTTATTGGATTTTAAAAATAGTTTATAAGTTAAATATTTTTTATCTAAAAAGTAAAAAAATAAAATAAAAAATAAGCACTTAAAATAAGTGAATCCTAACCCTCTATAAAAGATCCATTGAAGTTTTCTTTCTTTTGAATTCTGTCTAATTAAAAAGGGTCGTAAGTTTCTTTCTTAGTGAAATGATTCACTTTTTTTATTAGGTAAAAATACTCTATTTTATTTGTGATTTAGAACATTTTCGCATCTTTTAAAAATTACAAATTAATCCAAAATTAATTATTAAAAATAAAAAAATAAATTTTCCCAAAATCTCTTCCAATGTCTCTTTTTTCTTGTTTTCTATATTCTTCTTCTTGCACTCTCAATCTATCCTCTATGCACGTGATTATGAATTATTGAGGTCCTAAAGCTCTTCTCTTTTTGATGAAGTTGGTTTCAGAAAAATTGAGTTCAAAACTGTGTCTAGGACAGACCCCCTCGAGAATGACCACACTTCCTCAACCTGAAGCAACACCTCCTCCTAAGCCACCTGAACCACCGGGTGAGGCAAACCACATGGAGGAAGATATAGCACCAAAGCGGACCTTCAAAGGAATTCTCATTGACAAAAACATCACAATAAATGTTTCTTACTTCACGGATTCCTCAACCAGTAACAATCTTTGAAATGTGGAGGCAGACGATGATCAAATATCACTCAGCTTATCATGGAGATTCTCCCTCATATTGAAACAATTTGGAAAGAGAACCTCCCACCAATTCTTGAAAAGTAAATTGATGGATTTATGGAAGCCTACAGAAAGTCTTACTCTAATTGACTTAGGTTGGATTTTTATATTGTCAAATTTACTCTGGATGAAAATATGGCTAACGTACTCCATGAAGGACAATGGTTCATTTAAGGTAGTTTCCTAACTGTCAAAAGATGGGAACCAAACTTTGTCCCAGCAACTACACTCAAGAACATACTGCAATATGGGTTCGTCTACCACAACTCCCCACTAAATTCTACGATAGACTAATCCTGGAAAAAATAGGCAGGAAGCTAGGCAAGTTATTGAAAATTGATACTTGCACTTCAGCAACTTTGAGGAGGAGATATGCAAAGTTATGTATACAAATATCTCTTGAATATCCGGTCAGAACAAGTGGTACGATTGGAAATCACAAGCAAGAAGTGCTATATGATGGCGAAGAAATTCTATGCAAAGGTTGTAGAAGAGTTGCACATACTCAAGAGAAATGTCCTTACTATATTTGTTAGATATTAATCTCCCTTGGGGAGTCTTTCATTAATATCAAGGTATATATAGAGTATAATATTCATCCCTTATACAATAGGAATCCTAAGCCTATACAAAAGGGGAATCCTAGTCTTACCATAATTATATTTACACAATATATGGAAATATTCTAATTATGGAGAGGGAATATATTGTTTCCTATATTTACACGTTTACACACCCCCTCAGTCGGAGCGGGAGGAGGCCGAACGCTGAGACTGGATCTGAAGTCAAGAAATAACTGTCTGGGAAGTCCTTTGGTAAATATGTCTGCATACTGATAGGATGATGGAACATGTAACACTCTGACATGGCCTAACGCAACTTTCTCACGAACGAAGTGTAGGTCTATCTCAATATGTTCGCTGATGTTGAACCGGATTATGAGAAAGATACATGGAAGAGATGTTATCACAATACACAATAGATGCCTGACGCAAAGGACACTGAAGTTCTAACAGTAAATTTTTGAGCCAACAAATCTCAGCTACTACATTTGTAATGCCTATGTACTCAGCCTCGGCACTGGAGCGAGATAGGGTATCCTATCGCTTGGCAGACCAAGAAATCAGATTATCCCTTAAGAAAACACAAAAGTCGGAGGTGGAGCGTCGCGTGTCCGGACACCCTGCCCAATCTGCATCCGTATATGAAAGCAACCTGCAGTGCGAGAAGGGTATAGGTGCAAACCATAATCAAGAGTGCCCTTAATGTATCGAATGATACACTTAAGAAACGATGAAATGAGACTCCTGGGCATGCATGAATCAGACACTTTGAACAACATAAGTTATGTCCGCCTGGTAAATGTGAGATCTTGAAGTGCACTGCAAGGATCCTATACTGAGTAGGATCGAGACTGGAGCACCATCCATAAGACCGAGCTTAGATTTGGAATCAACTGGAGTAGGCACTTCTTTGCGATTCGCCATCTTAGCCCTCAGACACAATCTCTTCTCGCATACTTACGCCGACACAAGAACATATGATTGGCGCACTGGTCACTGATATCCCCAAAAAATAACTCAGCTTCCCCAAATCAGTCATTGCAAATTCGGACTTTAGCAAGACAATAATCTCATTTTTCAATCCGTCGGAGGAGGCAGTAAGAACAATATCATCCACGTAAAGTAATAAGTAAGCAGTGCTACTACCTCGATGAAAAATAAAAAGTGATGTATCACTCTTGCTGCATACAAACCCAATCTGCAAGATATACCTGGCAAAGCGATCATACCACGCATGGAGGGCCTGCTTCAGGCCATATAGTGACTTACGAAGACGGCACACATAGTGAGGAACTGCTGGATGGGTGAACCCTGGTGGCTGATGCATGTAGGCTGTCTCTCGCAGATCCCCATGTAAGAATGCATTCTTCACGTCAAGCTGATGGATCGGCCAATGTTTGCCCATGGCTATGCTCAAAACTGTGCGGATGGTAGCCGGTTTGATAACCGGGCTGAAGGTCTCACCAAAATCAATGCCCTCCTGCTGATTTGTGCCATTAGCCACAAGACGGGCCTTCTACATCTCAAGATCCCCATTGTCTCTGAACTTGTGACGAAATAGCCACATACAACGAATGACATTCACCCCCTCAGGTCTAGGTACTAGATCCCACGTGTGCTGTTTAGTTAAAGCATTTAATTCCTCATACATAGCCGCATTCCAATTAGGGTCTTATTTGGCCAATTTTGGGTTCTTTGGAAGTGGAGAGATGGTTTGGGCAGACAAGTTGAAATGGACTTTGGGTTTGAAGATAACATGATTTGAACGAGTTTCCATTGGATGGGTAGGGACAGTGGGTGGCGGAATGGTGTCTGAGACAGGGGGTAAAGTCGGATAAGGAAAAGGTGGGGGCGAAGCCGTCGGAGGAGCCGCGGCTCCTGGATCTAGAGTCACGGCGCTAGAAGGTTGACAGGCTTCTCTGAAGTTTGGGCGTCGCGGCGCTGTCGACGGTGTTTCAAAAGATTGCTTTCTGGAAATCAGGCGTCGCGGCGCCTCCCCTCGAGGCCGCGGCTCTGACGATGGAACAGAGGATGTGAGTTGTTCGATTATGAGGGGAGAGATGGCAGACTCGTCAAGAAATGAGTAGTCCTGTTTTTGGAATTTTGGAAGATTCGAAAACGGGAATGTGGTCTCGTCGAATGTGATGTGACGAGATATGTGGATCTGACGAGTCGACAAGTCATAGCATAGATAGCCCCTATGGTTCAGCGGGAAACCTAGAAATACACATGGAGTGGACCTAGGAGCGAGCTTGTGAGGGGCGTTGGAGCTAAGGTTGGGATAGCACAGAGAACCAAAAATCCGTAGAGGATCATAAGAGGGGATTCTATGGTAGAGGATTTTGGTAGGGGTCATATTGTGAAGAGTGCTAGTAGGGAGAATATTTAGAGTGTATTCTGACATTTTAGCAGCATAGACCCAGAAGGGTGGAGGGAGGGAGGCATGAATCAATAGGGCGTGAATCATATTGTTAATGGTGCGGATGATTCTTTCAGCTTTACCGTTTTGTGGTGAGGTGTGATGGCAGGAGAAGCGAAAGACCATGCCATTATTGGTACAAAAGCGGTGAAACATAGAGTTATTGAATTCACGACCATTATCGCACTGAAATGATTTTATGCCTTTTCCAAATTGTGTTTGAATGAACTTGCGAAACTTAAGAAATTTGACAAACACTTCCGATTTAAATTTAAGAGGGTATAACCAAACGTAGTGTAAAAAATCATCAAGCAACACAATATAGTATTTATGACCGAGAAAACTAGAGATAGGAGATGTCCATAAATCGGTATGTATGATATCAAAAGGAGCAAATGTAACACTTGTAGATGATTTAAACGGAAGATGAATATGTTTGCCTAAAGAGCAAGAAACACAATTTTGGGCAAGTTTCCCATTACAAACAATGAAATTGTTGCCTCTAAGAAAATTAAAAACTGGGGCTCCTGGATGACCAAGCCTATTATGCCAAGTTGAAGAAGAAACAACCGCTGGAATGACGGGAGAGCAAGATCTGACAGCGGAGGTGGAAGTGAATGGATAGAGATCCCCCGTGCTATTGCATCTCGTAAGAGGTGTCCCCGTATAAAGATCCTTCACAGTAAAACCAAAAGGGTCAAAATCCACGGAGACAGAATTATTACGAGTAAATTGGCGGATAGATATGAGGTTCTTAATCATGTGTGGGACATATATGGTGTTTTTTAGGGAGAAGGGTGGATGAGGAGGTTGTGTGTATGAAGTACCATAACCCTTAACTGGAATGCGTTGTCCACTACCAACTGTAACATATTGAGGATGCTTTAACTGAAACAGTTTAGGAATAGTACATGCAGACTGGGTGACGTGAGATGTGGCGCCTAAGTCCATGCACCAAGTATTGTCAGGATGTTGCATAGAGAGGGTGCTGAACGCCTGACCCAACTCAGTGGGTGTCATGCTGGAGCGGGGCCTAACAAACCGGGGTAAGAATACGGATTATATGGCTGCTGATACTGGAATGGACTTGGCACCGCAGCTCTGAACTGGCGCGTCGCGGCTCTGTATTGGGGCACCGCGGCGATGTAGACGAACTGCTGAGGAGTCGCGGCCTAGTTGTTCTGCGATCTCTGTTGCTGTTGCTGCTGTTGGTTCTGTTGACCGCGACCCTTGCCACGACCACGGCCTCCTCTACCGCCGCGGCCTTTTCCACCCTTGCCGCATTGGCCCTGCCGCTGTTGGGAGTTGTCTGGTGGCGTCTGATCTTGGGGTTGCGTGTCGATAGATAACACCTGCTGGGCGTGCTCATCCTGCTTAGCACGACGGGTTTCTTCGAGCAACAATTGTGAGTGAGCTTTGTTAAAACTCGGTAGCAGATCTGCCTGTTGAATAATGGTGGCCAAAGTATCATATTCGCCCTTAGTAAGGCCAGAAATCATTTGTAGCACCATTTTATCGCCGCGATGTGACGTGCCGATGTTGGAGAGTTGATCTGCTAGAAGTTTAAGCTGCTTGCAGTACTCAGAGACATTGGAGAAGTTTTCAAGACGTGTTTTGTGGAACTGTTCTTCCAAATACACGGCACGAGTGTGCTTGTTGTCCTGAAAAATTTCCTCCAAACGATTCCACAAGTCAAGGGCTGTAGAGTCAGATTTCAGGATAGTGAGGAGCAAATCCTGAGAGATACTACCATATATCTATTGTTTGACGCCGGCATCGAGACGATGCCAGATAAAATCATCAACCTCCGTAGGGCACGGAATAATGTCATCAATATGGTCAAGCACGTTATAGAGACATGCATGATTGCGAAAAAGTTTAACCCAGGGAGAATACTGGTTGTTTTCTTGATAAAAAATAATGGGAATATGGTTCTTGATGTTGGAAACAGTAAGGGCGGGATGAAATGGGGGTGAAGACCTTGTGGTGGGATTTGTGGAGGTAGAGGCGTCAGAAAGTGTGGAAGAATCAGGGATAGCCATTTAGAGAAGAGAAGAAAGGAAGAAGAAAACCCGAAAAACAAGAAGAAAATCCGGGAGGGCCGCGGCGTAGGAGAGGCAGCCGGCGGCTGTGGAAGAGAAAGGTTTTTAGGGTTTTGTTTATTTCGCTCTTGATACCATGTTAGATGATATTAATCTCCCTTGGGGAGTTTTTCATTAATATCAAGTATATATAGAGTACAATATTCATCTCTTATACAATAGGAATCCTAAGCCTATACAAAAGAGGAATCCTAGTCTTACCATAATTATATTTACACAATATATGAAAATATTCTAATTATGGGTAGGGAATATATTGTTTCCTATATTTACACGTTTACAATATTCATCCAATCACACCTGACGTCCCAGAATCCTCAACCACATTCCATGAAATACCCAAAGAACAATGGCAAACATTTACCTTTTCAAGAAGAAGAAAACCAAACGCACCGGCAAAGGAAGCTAAAGGAACATGCGCAAATGCCGGCAACAATCAACAAGGAACAACCAAAACAGCCGAAGAATAACAATTCCAATAAAAGGGTTGCATTGGACTGGAATGTTGCTCTAACTAAAAATGGCCCAAAACAAAATGGGTCCAATAAAGTGAAGGCGGGGTCCTCCAAAACTGACATGTTGAATCTCCACCAAAAACACCCTGACCCCACAGAGCGCACACACAATGCAAAGCAACTGGCCACGGGAAATGCAGACACCAGCCCTATCACCAAAAATTTGCGTCCTGGCAAGGCTCAGTGGAATGCGGATGGAGTGTTCCCAAGGGTGACAGGGTCAAATTCCTCCTTGATAAATGGATCCACAATTTTTTTGACATTAGTAGCATGAAAGCCACCAGGTAATTGGAATTTGGTATAATTAGGTGTATTTACATAGTTTAGCATGTTTGTTCGGCCAGGTAATTACCAAGTTAGAGAAGAATTGGGTGTAATTGGGAGAGTGAAATTACACTCTTCAATTCTCAAGGGAGATAAGAATTGGGTGTAATTACACCATATAATTACATGGCAACTTTTATTTTCATTCCTTTTTATTTTCATATTGATTTCTTTTCGTATTTCTATTATTTTAATTTCTTTTCTTTTAAATTTATTTTTTTCTATTATTTTAATTTCTTTTTTTGTTATTACTTCTTAAATTGTTTTTATTTTTATTTTTTTATATTATTTATCTTTCATTTTCTTTCTTCTCGTTTTTCAATATTTATTTCTTGTGATTCAATGTAATTGCTCGTATGAATGTTGTTTGTTGATTTAGATGGATGATGAGGAGACGAATTGTAGCGTCGTCATCGAATGTTCCTTTTCAAGGTATATAAGGGCTACCTTTCCTTCTTCTTGGCATGAATCCGTAAGCATGTTATTTATTTTCTTTAGCATAATTGTGTTATTATAGTTTTTTTAAACTACACCTCCTAATTTTAGAAAAAATGAGTCGTTAGCAAACTTGACATATAATGAGTGATGTGTTATTTTATTTTCTTTAGCATAATTGCGTTATTATAGTTTTTTGAAACTACACCTCCTAATTTTAGAAAAAATGAGTCGTTAGCACACTTGACATATAATTAGTGATGTGATTAAACTATAGTTTCATTGTTGAATAATATTATAGACTTGTGATTTCCTTTTCTTTTGAATTATATTTACTTAAGCTATGTTGGAACGTTAGAATTTGACACAAGAGTATATTATGCTAAAAAAGTTGAATTTTTAATTTATGTTATATTTTCGGTTCCATTTATTTGTTTTAGTAGTATTGACTTGTTATTTCTAAATCTTCTTATCTAGGGTCATGTCCTCAGTTAACTGGAGTTTTTCCATGTCTTGTCTAATCACCTCATCCCAGTTCTTCTTCGGCCTACCTCTACCTCTCCTAACTCCTGCTATCGCCAGTCTCTCACACCTCCTAACTGGCGCATCCTCACACATCATTTTCATGTTCTCGAACCACCTCTGTCTCGCTTCTCTCATCTTGTCCCCCACATAGTCCACTCCGGCCTTAAACCGTATAACTTCGTTTCTAACCCTGTCTCTTCTAGTGTGACAACACATCTATCTAAGAATCCTCAGCTCCACTGCCTTCATCTTATAAACATGGACGTTCTTGACTGGCCATCATTCTGCCCCATACAATAACACTAGTCTAACCACCAATTTATATAACTTACCTTTCAGTCTATGCGACAACTTTTTATCACAGCACCCCAGAGGCAAGCCTCAATTTCATCTATCATGCTCTAATACGGTGTGCGACACCATCGTCAATCACCCCGTCTCTTTGTATTATGGACCCAAAATACTTGAAGCGTCCTCTTTTGGGTATAGCTTATGCCTCAATTTTTACTTCCACATCTATCTCCTGTCTCACGTCACTGAACTTACACTTCATATACTCCCGTCTTAGTCCTGCTTACAAAAGGCACATATCTATCTGATATTAGTTTTTAATTTTTGAGAATTAATTTTTATTTTTAAAATTTAACCAAACTACGTGGTTACACTTGTACAACTAAATAGTACCCTTATAATTACACTGTAATTACGTTATGACAAATAAATAGGTCATCGTAATTACTATACTGTGTAATTACTAGGGTATATAATTACTACCCTAGCAATTACACCAATTCTAATTACTAGATGGCTTTCCAAATAGACCATAGAAGCCAAATTGTTGGACCTCTTAACATTAATGAAGAGAATCTTAAAATCTCTGATGTCTTCATTAATGGGATTTGGCACAGGAACAAGCTTTCTTTCAACATCCCTTCTAATCTTTCACGTATTATCCAAAGTTGCTTCATTCCTCAGAACAACCAAAGAGATGATAAGCTAATCTAGAATCACACTAACCATTGTATTTTTTTCTATCAAAAGTGCCTACTAGTTGATAGAGCAAGAGCTTACTCCCACCAAATTCATGAATAACAAGAGTTTTAATTGATTTGAAAACTTAACTGCCCCACTAAAGTTAAAACCTCCATCTGGATCCTCTACCATAACAGTCTACCTACCAGCTCATATATCTATATTATTGGACTCAACATTGATCCTTCATGAGCGCTCTGCAATTACAAAATTGATGTAATGATCTGTTAGGTCTAGAGATGGCAGTGGATCTGGGACCCGGTCTGAATCCGGTGGATCCAGATTCATTTTATAGGATATGAATCTTCAAAATTTGGACCCGACGGATCCGGATCGGACCCGGATCCATTTTTAACGGATCAGATCTGGATTTGGATCTTGTATTTGAGATCCGTATCTGGTCCAGATCCGATCCGTGGATCCATTTTTTATTAAATATATCCATAACCTAGAATGTAATTTTATAAGTATTTTCTTAATTTTTTTTTATAATTTATGTATTGGGTAAAGGGTTGAACCAAGATAAGGCACAAGTCACACAGCCATGTAATTTATCTTTGAAGTTTCATTTCTTTTACCTATATGCTCTCTGGAGTTTCCCATATTTTTATTTCTATAAAAAGAAAAAATTATCACTTTTCTTTAAATTTTCCTTTCTTGAATCTGCTAGCCGTAAGCTTTAAGTACCTTTCTCTCATTTGTTTGATCAGCAAAAAAAAATTTGGGACTTTTGATATATGACTGACATTATTTTATGTTGTTTAATGAAGTCAACCAGTAGAACTACAAGTGGAGCATCACTAAAGCCTCCAAAAATTTGCTCAATGGTGTCATGTTTATGTAGGTTGATTGAATGAATTCAATCATTTTTTTCAATCAGATTGCATTTCATTTTGTCATAAAAGTTTCAACATGTGGAAATATTATTCAAGCCAAAAAAAATTACATGTAGATCCAGATCATATCCGTGGACCCGGTGGATCCGATGGATCTGGATTTGGATCTGATTTTTTGGACCCGATGGATCTGGATCCATGTATGAAAAATGGATCTGAATCTGGATCTAGTAGGATTCGGTCTAAATCCGATCCGTTGGCATCCCTAGTCAGGTCATTTTAGGCTAAAGAGCCTTACTTGCCTATTTTACCATTCACGTAGACTCTATGTGGGTTTTGTGATGTGCGGGGATGGGTGACACGGATTTCTAGGTTCATTTACATGAGTTTCAGAAGAAAATCCTAAATTTAGAATCTTAGAGTTGATTAGTTTGGCTCAAAGTTGACTTTTGAGTATATGAGTTCGTTTCTGGGTCATGTTACTTCCGATAGTTCCTGAAGGTAATTTATGACTTAATCGTGTCATTGGTTGCTTTTAGAGGTACTCGAATGCACCTTGTGGTCTTATTTGTGAAATTATGATATTTGGTTGTTTTGAGCGATTCTTTAGAAAAGTATGTCGGTTATATGAGAAATCTAAGAAAATGAGCGAGTTTGTAGCACTGTTTATCTTGGGAGAGCATGTCTGGTTTTTGTCCGGGGGGTCTTGGGAGTGTTTTGGATGGTTGGTAGGACTTTTGGAGGATTTTATAGATGTTGGTGTCTGGTTTTCGCACCAGCGGCTGGTCATCCACCTCTGTGTGTTCGCCTTTATTGAGATTGGCTCGCAGAAGCAAGTTCTGAGGAATTATTCATTTTCTGCCCCTGTGGATATTTCTTCATGAAGGCGAATGCGTCTCTGCGGATATTGTTTTGCTTCTGCACTGAGGCGATGTGTCAAGTGACTACGCCTCAACGAGATCCTTTTCTACTGGAGCGAGACCGCGTCTGCGAAGTCAAATCCGCAGGAGCGGACTCGTTGTATCAGGCAGTCTCTTAAATTCCCTCAATCATTCCACATTCCTAAAACATCTCATTCTGACTTCTAGAGCCGCCTAAGGCGAAATTATTGAAGATTGAAGCTAAGTTCTTCATTAGAAGTAAAATCCTTGACCCTTTGTGATTTTATTTCATATTTTAAGTATCTAATCTTGGTATAGATTATGAGGTGGGAAAACTGAGTTCTAGTTTCGACATTAGAATAAGAGAGGATGAACCTAGGATTTGGGGGTGTAATATCAATTAGTTTACCTTGATATTGTGAATAAGTATTGTAGTATGTTAGATAATCATGTTGTAATGTTTAATTTGAATGTGGGAAACCCTTTTCGATTGGAGAAAATTCTAGGGTTTTTAAATTGGGACTTTTCTTTAAATCATGCAATTGAAGGTCCAATTGATCTTAGGTTTCTAATTAACTCAAGGATATGATTACCTAGTATGTGTGTTATGCTAATTGAGTAGTAAAATTTAGATTTTGACACCATAGGTCCGGGGTTGGTTTTGGAGGTCTTGGGTATGTTTGAAGGACTAAGACATTGTATTGTGTAATAGCTTAATATTAATGTATAATCTATGCGTGTTAGACTACGACTATTACTAGGCGCTTCGGAAGGGCAAGAATATCGCTGAGGGTTGATTTTTTGTGGCGCCTGCTCGGCCTTGAGGTAGGCTATAGTTTATTTTTATTAGACTTCTATAGAAGTACATAATTAGTTATAAATGTTAAGGGGTATTGGATGTGTTTGGGGGTCTCACCCAAGCGGTTGTGATGAACGTTTGGGTGGGTAGTTGAACTATGATGATGGGTGATTTAGGGAATCAACCTTAAGCTGATTCTAGTTGTTGTTGATTGGGTTGGTCGCCATGATATGGGTTCGTCGCCGTATTTAATATTGTTGTGTTTATTCATCACACATTCTTCGATATGATGTACTTATTGTACTTGGACTATGTGTTATTGACTTTTTGAAAGCATGTGATATTCATCTCTTATATACTTGGTTGCATCTTATTACATTTGATTTCTTGCCTTGTATTGTCATTTGCATTCATACAGTCATAGTTCTGATGATATTAATATGAGAGTAGTATGAAAATGTTGTGGGTCCAAGAGACCGGGAAGGTAAGAATACTTATGAGATTATTGGCAACATTGAGATGATGATGATGATGATACGCGGGGAACGGGTTGCACGCATGTAACAATTATTATTCAGCCAAGACCTGGGCTCCGTTGAGAAATTTTGGAGGAGTATATGGAATTCGCGGGTCCCCTATGAGCGTGCAATTCATAGAATTTAAACGCTTGTATATTGGAGATGAAAGATACCTGGCATATGTATTGCATACATATCATACATACATTATTGGACTGATTATTGATGAGTTGGCTAAATTCTTAGATAAATCAGGGTTGTTTATTAATCATTAATACTTGATATATTGTCATTGAACTCATCTAAAATTGGAATAACTTACATGATTATGAAACCTTATATGAACAAGTGAATTGTTGATTCAGTGAACTACTATGTGGATAATGTGACTTATTTAGAATATTGAACTGCTTAGTATAAGATTATTTGTGTCAACTTGATATTTATTTCTAATTTCGTATCTTCTATCGTTGTCAGCCTATCATGCCCACATGAGTATGTTGTGTACTTATACTACACTTCCTGCATTCTTTTGGATGCAAATACCAGTTCGGAACCTCTAATTTCAGTTCGAGCTGGTTGATTATCAGTATTCAGTGTAAGGATGCTACCTTCCGGCATACCTTGAATGCTTCTATCTCTTTCATTGTCTTTAATTCTGAGAGACATGTTCAGACATTTGTACTTATTGATTAGACATTTGACTCATGTTATCCTTATTCAGACCTGTATTCGGTTAGAGCTCTTGTATTATTGACTAGATTCTTGGGGTTGTACTTATGATTTTTAGACTTATCTTTTCACATTTTTATATTATGATCAGACAACTTATTTAAGTATATTGTTAATTCCACATTTCCTTCTTGTATCATGTTAATGATTTGCGAGTAGTTTGCCTACCAGTGGAAAAGGTATAAGTGCCACCACAATTCTAAAAAGAGGTCATGACAAAGTTTGTATCAGAGCTTTAGGTTAAACAATCTTAAATATAAGAGCAATGTCTAGTAGAGTCTTGCGGATCAGTGTGGAGACGTCCGTACTTATCTTCGAGAGACTATGAGACATTTAGGAAACTTCAATTTCTTCATTCCTCTCATGTTGAGGTTAATCAAATTGGTATCTGACCTTTGTTTCATATTCTCTCACAGATAGTGAGGACTCGTGCCCATCCAGCGAGAGAGGAAGCACCTGTAGTGCGCGGTCATGGTAGGGGCCGAGGTAGAGCCTGATGAGCTGCACCGGTGAGGGGTGGAGCACAGGGAGCCAGTCAGACTCGTGCTAGAATTATATCCCCTAAGCCATATATTGAGCAGGATGAGCAGTTTGATGAGGAAATGAGGCCATCCCAGATTTATAGCTACTGCTGTTCTACAAGACACTTTGGTCAGGTTGTTGAGTGTGCTTGATGGTTTTTCCCAGGAGAGCATTTATCTAACTACTCTGGGTGGGTCACACACTCGAATGGGAGAGGGACAGACTCCCGAGTTTCGTACTCTAAGGGTTCAACACACAACTATGTTGGCACCCCGTATTGATGATATTTTGGCACCCAAGTTTGGTCCCCGGCTGATTGCATGGACTGTTATGACATACGATTAGAGGAAGATATAGGATCATTTTTCCAATATGAAGCTTCCCGTATTTCTTGGACAGCTTGAGGAGGATGTGTATGAGTTTATTATTTGATGTCATGAGAGGTTGCACACCTTAGGTATTATCAAGTCGCACAGGGTTTGTTTTGTTGCTCTTCAGCTTATGGGTGATGCGAAGCAATGGTAGAGGGCTTATATTGATTGTCGACCAGCGAAATCGCCTTCACTCTCTTGGGTCAGGTTTTATCGGATCTTCCTAGAGAAGTATATGCCCCTTAGTTTGCGTCTGAGCAAGTGTGATGAGTTCCAGAAGATTGAGCACAGGGGTTCGACAGTTGCTGATTATGAGACTCGCTTTCATGCTTTGTTGTGATATGCAGCGCCCTTGCTACCTACAGAGGCAGAGAAAGTCAAATGTTTTGTGAGAGGGTTGAGCATTCACCTTCAGTTGCCTACATTACATGTGGTAGCCATTAGAGATTCTTTCGAGGTAGTGGTTGAGCATGCTAGGATGGTTGAGTCTGTTATGACCGTATCACGCGATTCTGGACCGTCATACCAAGACTGTCACTCTAGCGATGCCTGGTCTTCTGGGGTTAGAGTGGAGAGGCACTCTCAGCCCTGCTCCTAAGATGATCATTTTTTCATTCAGGCTAGAAAGTTGGTAGATAAAGGTTATTTGGCATACCTAGCTCATATTCGGGATACGAGTGTGAAGACTCCTTCCCTCAAATCAGTTTCGGTAGTTAGTGAGTTTGCCGAGGTCTTTCCATCGGATTTTCCGGGTATGCCGCCGGATAGAGATATTGATTTCTTCATTAATCTAAAGTCGGGTACTCGATCCACTTATATTCCTCTGTATCGTATGACTCTAGCAGAGTTCAGAGAGTTGAAAGAGCATCTTCAGGATTTATTGAGTAAGGGTTTCATTTGACCTAGTGTGTCTCATTGGGGTGCTCATGTGTTATTCGTGAAGAGGAAGGATGGCACCATGCGTATATGTATCGATTATAGGTAGCTGAAAAAGGTCACTATTAGAAACAAGTATCTGATTCCTCGTATTGATGATCAGTTCGACCAACTTTAAGGTGTTTCTATGTTTTTGAAGATTGATTTAAGGTTCGGGTATTATCAATTGAAGATTTGGGTCGAGGATGTTCCCAAAATAGCTTTCCGAACTCATTGTGGTCACTACAATTTCTTGGTGATGTTATTGGGATTATCAATGCCCCCGCATCGTTCATAGATTTGATAAATAGAATATTCAACCTTATTTGGATTCATTTGTGATTGTCTTTATTGATGATATTTTGATTCGACGACTCAGGAGGACCACGAGAAGCATTTGAGGGTGGTTCTTGGGATATTGAAAGAGAAGAAGTTGTATGCTAAATTCTTGAAGTGTGAGTATTGGCTCAGTTCTGTGGCATTCTTGGGACATGTGGTGTCCAAAGAGGATATTACGGTGGATTCAAATAATATAGAAGAAGTCAAGGACTGGCCTAGACCTACTTCAGTGATAGAGATTCGGAGCTTCGTAGGTTTCGCGAGTTACTATCATTGGTTTGTCAAGGGATTCTCTTCTATTGCTTTTTATTTGACGCGTTTAACTCAGAAGAAGGTACAGTTTCAGTGGTCCGATGAGTGTGAGGAGATCTTTCAACAGCTCAAATCACTTTTGACCACAACCCCGATTTTATCCTTTTCGGTGGAAGGGAAGGAATTTACCATATGTTGTGATACTTTGAGAATTAGGTTGGGCTGTGTGTTGACGCAGGAGGGTATGGTGATTGCTTATGCATTAAGGTAGGTGAAGGTGCACGAGAAGAATTACCTTGTTCATGACTTGGAGTTGGCGATTGTTGTGTTTGCTTTGAAGATTTAGAGGTATTACCTTTATGAAGTTCATTGTGAGGTGTATACCGACCACCACAGTCTTCAACACGTGTTCAATTAAAAGGATTTGAATTCTAGACAGCGCTGGTGGATGGAATTTCTAAAGAATTATAACATAACCATTTTGTACTATCCAGGGGAGGCTAATATGGTGGCGGATGCCTTGAGCCGAAAGTCAATCGGTATGGGGAGTTTAGCTCGCTTGATTGTTTTTTAGCGTCCTTTGGCATTGTAGGTTCAATCCTAAGCCAACAGTTTTATGAGGCTTGATGTTTTGAATCTGGGTAAGATTTTGGCTTGTGTTGAGGCGATGTTGTCTCTTTTGGAGAAGATCAAGACCTACCAGTATGATGATGCGAAGTTGTGCAAAATTTGGGATTAAGTGATGAGTGGTGAAGCCATGAAGGCCATGATTGATGGTAATGGGTTCCTGGGGATCAAGGGTAGAGTATGTGTTCCTCGATTTGGTGATTTAATGAGATTGATTGTGGATGAGGCCCATAGCTCTAGGTATTTGATTAATCCAGGTGCTATTAATGGGGTAGGATGAAGAGAGATATTTTGGATTTTGTGTCTCAGTGTCATAATTGTCAGTAGGTCATGTATAAGCACCATCGACCCGGTGGTTTGTCACATAGGATGCCCATTCCCGAATGGAACTGGGAGAATATTGTCATGGAGTTTTTTGTTGGGTTGCCTAAGACTTTTGGCAAGTTTGATGTTATTTGGGTCATTGTTGATAGGTTGACCAAGTCCGCGCATTTCATTCCAGTCCAGATGACTTACAATTCAGATAAGTTGGCTAAGATTTATATTCGTGAGATTGTTCATCTTCATGGTGTCCCTATTTCTATTATCTCAGACCGGGGTACTTAGTTTACCTTTCATTTCTAGCGGACTTTGCAAAAGGTATTGGGTACTCGCTTGGATCTCAGTACAGAATTTCACCCTTAGACGGACAGTCAATCCGAATGGACCATTCATTGGGACTAGTTCTTACCTTTGGCAGAATTTGCATACATCAACAATTATAACTCCAACATTAATATGGCGCCATTTAGGGCATTTGTATGGTAGGAGATGTCATTCTCTGATTGGGTGGTTTGATGCATTCAAGGTTCGACCTTCGGGTACTGATTTGTTGAGAGACTCTTTAGAGAAGGTGAATGTGATTCAGGACAAGCTCTGGGTAGCTCAAAGTAAATAGGAGTATGCAGACTGGAAGGTCCGAGATATGAAGTTTATGGTTGGTGATAGGCTTCTATTAAAGGTCTTGCCTATTAAGGGCGTGATGAGATTCGACAAGAGTGGAAAGTTGAGTCCGAGGTAATCAGACCTTTTGAGATTTTTCATAGGGTTAGAGGGGTGGCATATGGGTTGGATCTGCCACCAGGTCTTTCACGTGTCCATCTGATTTTCCATCTGTCTATGCTAAAGAAGTACCATGCCGACAATTTTTACAATATCCAGTAGGACTCCGTATTTCTTGATCAGAATATGGAGTTCGAGGAGGAGCATGTGGCTATTTGGGACAGACAAATGAGGAAATTGATGTCTAAGGAGATAACTTATGTGAAGGTGCAATGAAAGCATCGTCCTGTTGAGGAAGCGGCTTGGGAGACAGAGTCCGACATGTAAAGTAGATACCCTGACTTATTTACTACTTCTGGTACATTTTCCCTTTTTGTTTCTCTCCGTTAGAGGATGAACGTTTCTTTACTTCGTATCTGATGTAACGACCCGTCAAGTCATTTTAAGACAAAGACCCTTATTTGTATATTTTACC
The DNA here is from genome assembly GCA_029783415.1 of Anisodus acutangulus. Classification (NCBI taxonomy): domain Eukaryota; kingdom Viridiplantae; phylum Streptophyta; class Magnoliopsida; order Solanales; family Solanaceae; genus Anisodus; species Anisodus acutangulus. The sequence goes on from CM056494.1 coordinate 25,607,688, forward strand.
TTTCTCGTAGACTCAATGTGGGTTTTGTGATATGCATGGATGGGTGGCACAGATCCCGAGGTTCATTTATGTGAGTTTCGGAAGAAAAACTAAAATTTAGAATCTTAGAGTTGATTAGTTTGACTCACTGTTGATTTTCGAGTATACGGTTTCGTTTCCGAGTTCCATTACTTTTGGTAGTTTCGGATGGTAGTATATAATTTAGTCGAGTCATTGATTCGCTTCCCGAGGCACTCATATGTACCTTATGGTTTATTTTTGAAATTATGATATTTGATTATTTTGGGCAATTCTTTAGAAAAGTATGTCTTAGCTCGGTTATATGAGAAATCTAAGAAAATAAGCGAGTTTGTAGCACTATTTATCTTGGGAAAGCATGTCTGGTTTCTGTCCGGGGGGTCTTGGGAGTGTTTTGGATGTTTGGTGGGAGTTTTGGAGGATTTTATAGCTGTTGGTATATGGTTTTCGCACCAATGGCTGGTCATCCACCTCTGCGGAGGTTGGCTCGCAGATGCAGGTTCTGATGAATTGTTGATTTTCCACCTCAGTGGATATTTCTGCGCGCAGGCAAAGGCACCTCAGTGGATATTATTCTGCTTATACGCTGAGGCGAGGTATGAAGTAACTGCGCCTCAGCGAGCTCCTTTTCTATTGGAGAGAGACCGCGCCTGCGGAGTTGAATCCGCAGGAGCGGAATCGCTGTATCATGTAGTCTCCTAAATGCCCTCAATCATTCCAATTTCCGAAAACATCTCATTCTCAGTTCTAGAGCTACCTAAGGGGAAATTATTGAAGATTGAAGCTAAGTTCTTCATTAGAGGTAAAGTCCTTCACCCTTTGTGATTTTATTTCATATTTTAAGTATCTAATCTTGGTATAGATTATGAGTTGGGGAAAATGAGTTCTAGTTTCCACGTTAGAATAAGAGAGGATGAACCTAGGATTTGGGGGTGTAATATGAATTAGTTTACCTTGATATTGTGAATAAGTATTGTAGTATGTTAGATGATCATGTTGTAATCTTTAATTTAAATGTGGAAACCATTTTCGATTGCGGAAAATTCTAGGGCTTTTAAATTGAGGCTTTTCTTTAAATCATGCAATTGAAGGTCCAATTGAGCTTAGGTTTCTAATTAACTCAAGGATATGATTACCTAGTATGTGTTTATGCTAATTGAGTAGTAAAATTTAGATTTTGACACCATAGGCCCGGGGTTGGTTTTGGAGGTCTTGGGTATGTTTGAAGGACTAAGACATTGTATTGTGTAATAGCTTAATAGTAATGTATAATCTATGCGTGTTAGACTACGACTATTACTAGGCGCTTCGGAAGGGCAAGAATATCGCTGAGGGTTGATTGTTTGTGGCGCCTGCTAGGCCTTGAGGTAGGCTATGGTTTATTCTTGTTAGACTTCGATAGAAGTACGTAATTAATTATAAATGTTAAGGGGTATTGGGCGTGTTTGAGGGTCTCACCCAAGCGGTTGTGATGAACGTTTGGGTGGGTACCGTTGTTGAACTATGATGATGGGTGATTTGGGGAATCAACCTTAAGCTGATTTCGATTGCTGTTGATTGGGCTTGTCGCTATTATTTGCGCTCGTTGCCCTTATTTAATATTGTTGTGTGTATTCATCACACATGTTTCAATATGATGTCCTGATTGTACTTAGACTACGTGTTATTGACTTTTTGAAGCATGTGATATTCATCTCTTATAAACTTGGTTGCATCTTATTACATCTGATTCCTTGCCTTGTATTGTCATTTGCATTCATGCACTCATAGTTTTGATGATATTAATATGAGAGTGGTATAAAAATATTGTAGGTCCAAGAGACCGGGAAGGTAAGAATACTTATGAGACTATTGGCAACATTGAGATGATGATGATGATACGCGGGGGAACGAGTTGCATGCCTGTAACAGTTATTATTTAGCCAAGAGCTGGGCTCCGTTGAGAAATTTTGGAGGAGTATATAGACTTCACGGGTTCCCCATGGGTGTGCAGTTCTTGGAATTTGAATGTTTGTATACTGGAGATGAAAGGTACCTGACATATGCATTGCATACATATCATACATACATTACTTCATTGATTATCTGTTTATAGATTAAGTGTTGGACTGATTATTAACAATTTGGCTAAAATTTTGGATAAAGAAGGGTTGTTTATTGATCATTGATACTTGAGATATTTTCATTGAACTCATCTAAAATTGGGGTAACTTAGATGATTATGAAATCTTATATGAACAAGTGAATTGTTGATTCAGTGAAATGCTATTTGGATAATGTGACTTATTTGAAATATTGAATTGCTTAGTATAGGATTATTTGGTGTCAACTTGATATTTATTTCTAATTGCGTATCTTCCGTCATTATCGGCTTATAATATTTACGGGGGTACATTGTGTACTCATACTACACTTGCTGCATTCTTTTGGATGCAGATACAACTCCTTCTACCAGTTTGGGACCTCGAGTTTGAGTCCGAGCTAGTTGATTATCAGTATTCAAGGTGAGGATGCTACCTTCCGGCATTCCTTGGATGCTTCTATATCTTCCCTTGTCTTTTATTTTAATTCCTAGAGACATGTTTGGACATTTATAGTTATTGATTAGTCATTTGGCTCATGTTATCCTTATTCCGACTTGTATTCGGTTAGAGCTCTTGTATTGTTGACTAGATTCTTGGGGCTGTATTTATGATTCTCAGACTTATTTTTCCACGTTTTTATATTATGATCAGACAGTTTATTTAAGTATGCTGTTAATTTCACATTTTCGTATTATATCATGTTAATAATTTGAGAGTGATTCGCCTATCGGTAGAAAAGGTGTAAGTGCCACCACGATTCCTAAAATGGGTCATGACAACTGAAGACCTCTCCCACACCTGCTTCAACCGCCCTAACGCCAAAGCTTTTTGGAATATCATCACTCACAATAGCACCGCCCCTAATAATCTGGAAATGGGTGATTTTAAAGACAACAATTGGCAAACCACTTAGGATCACATTTAGAAGTTGAAGTATAACAATGTTATCTCCTGGAAAATCTTAATTCCTTTTTGCTTCTGGCACATTTGGCTCAACAGAAATAACAGTATCTTTAACAAAGAGAAAGATCCAATAAACATCCACAATGTAGTGTCTCATTGGTAGCAATATGATCAAGCATAAAAATAAGGTTACCATCAATCTCAAGTGGCAGTCTTCCAATACATGCAACTCCAAACTTAACACTGATGGCTCTTCCTTTGGCAATCCCGGAAATGGAGGGCTAGGAGGTGTTATCAGAAACTCAAATGGTGATTAGGTTATTGACTTTATGAAAGGAATCCCTAATACTACCAATACTTATGCTAAGCTTCTGATTGTCTTCCATGACCTTAGAATTGCTGAAAAAAGAAATATCACCCCTTTGCATATTGATATTGATTCTACTGGGGTAATTTATATGCTAGAAAGTGGAAATTTTCTATATGATGCAATTGTTATTGAGTGCAGGTTGTTGATGCAGAAATTGAGAGCTCCAGTGGTTAGGCACCCTTACCAGAAACAGAATAGGGTTGCAGACATGATGGCCAAAGAAGGGGCACAACTGAAACTTTTTGACAGGACCACCATTTTGATAGTTCCTCCTGTGTTTGCACTATAAGCAGTTTGGCTAGACATTTTAGGAACTAAATTTCAAAGAACAATTATGGATTGTAATTGCATAATTAACAACAATGACAACCTCACGCTAAATGGGTCTCGTGCCCTGTATGTAGTTAACTATATATAAAATATCTTGATTAACCAAAAAAAAGTTGGTTTTATGGAAAGGTGATGCTAATTTTTTTTTTAAAAAGTCAAGCTCAATTTAAACACGATTAAAATTCATTTTAGAGTAGCATTAGCCTGTGACCTCAAATTGAAGGAACACGAATAAATTTTATATGTCTTTAAAATAATTATGCAGATGGAATCTGGTCTGTGATGGACCGGTCAATCATCGATGTGACTAATTATCTAATAGTCTTCTATGATATTCAATAGTTGAAAGATTATAGTATTTAATCTGATTCATCATCAATCTTTTTATTTTAATTTTTATATTTGTAATAATGTTTAATTTTACTAGTTTTTAATAATTGTACGTTATTTATTATAGTTACAAAATCATGACAAGAGTTGTCTTACTTATTGATTATTTTGGATAATGGGTGGATGATAAGAAATTGTTTAGATGGAATTCTCAAAATAATAAACTTAGAACAATGTTTGTGAGAAATGATGTTACCTTTGATAAACTCATGGAAACTATCATTAAAAGAGGTGAACTTAGTTGCGGACATGATCCTATTTATGTTGTATGACTAATGCATGTACTTTTTCGAGGGACAAAGCACCGTCTGTTGAAATAAAGAATGATGAAGATATTCAAATTATTTTAATGTACAAATGGTGAAGGTGGTAGGCCAATTTTATTGATTTCCTTGATTGAAAAATCCTTGAAAAGTGGTTCTGATTTGAGCATTCAACAATTTGAGAATGAAAATATTTGAACGCACTATGATGATTTTCATGGACGAGTAGAGATAAATATTTTTATGAAAACTAATGAGCATTCTATAGAAGATGTTCTCCCTTGTCAAGTTGAGAAAGAGGCTTCACTGAATAACGAGGATGATGATGTTATATTGCCTGAACAATTAGAGGATGAAATGATTGGAACACATCATAACTATATTTTTTAGATGGCTCAAAGGATATAAATTTTTGAAAAAAGAAGCCATAGGAACAAACTGAAACTTGTCGAAATCAGAAAGAGTTTCGAGTTTACTGCAAAGAAGTCTAATAAAGCATTGGTAAGTGTTACATGTGATGGAAAAAGTTGCAGATGGGGGGTTCATGTTGTAAAATATATTAGTTCACGTGTCTTTTGTATCACCAATTATGAGCCTAATCACTCTTGTGATTTGACATCTATATCTGGAAGACATAGGCATGCTTTTGCAGACGTTATTGCATAATTTATCAAAGAGAGGTTAGAAAAGTACCTCAACAATTGGTGAAGGTTTTAAAAAGTGAAACAAGTGCTCTTTCTGCAAGCAAGTGAGCCACAAGAAGGCTACTTGTTTCGATAAATATACTTGAACTCTAAATATGTAATTAGTATTAAATTCTCTTATTGTAATTTAAGACAACAAGTGTTAATTCTCTTACTGTTTTAACTCACACTATTGATATCATATCCGTTGTACTAGACAAATCATGTATATGTCGGACAAATTTTTAATTTATCAGTGATTATAGGAGATAAAATTTGATGTTATATTCTCTTTTCCAACATATCTGGTTGTTCAGCACCCACTTTATAATTTTCATCATCACACTCTTCTTTGCATAATTTTTTGTAACGACCCACTTGGTCGTTATGAACCTTCCATCCGATTTTCTATCATATCCCTCGTCTGGACACTAACTAGTGACTATTACACGTGGAATTTATGGATAAAGCAACTTTTACGATTCAGAAAGAAGATGTATCTATTTGAAGAATTGTTGTCTTATGTTTGGGTAATGACCAAGTCCTTGTGTGTGCTTGATTTGATATTAACGTATAGAACATGTGTGTTAGACTACGGTTACTATGAGGTATGCCAAAGAGTCAAGACACGCGTAGAGGGTCGACCGTTCGTGGCTCCTTCTCGGCATTGATGTAGACTATGGTTTACTTTCACTAGACTCCGATAGAAGTACGTAATTAATTATAAATATTGAGGGGTATTAGGCGTGTTTGGGGGTCCACTCAGCCGGTTGTGATGAACGATTGTGTCACGACCCGACCCGACGGGCCGCGACTAACCGCCCTATTGACGTCATTATCTTGACTTGTCACACATAATCCAACTAACACCTAATGAGTCTGAAATCCGGCAGCATAACGCTGCAATAACAACATATGGCAGGGTAGGCAAGCCGACAAGGCTGCCTTTACCCCCGAATGTACCTGCCTCCTGAGGAGTCACAACTAGCCAACACAATACAACAGGCAAGCCGACAAGGCTGCCTTTACCCCCGAATGTACCTGCCTCCTGAGGAGAGCCAACACAATACAACATGCAAGCCGACAAGGCTGCCACTAGATAATATCATATATACACGGGGACACCCCAACACAGAGTACAATAACATGACTGACCAAAACAGAGTTATAACCCTTACATAAGTACAACCCACAACTGCCTGCAGACCTCTATAAGAAGGACAACGACATATGACGGGACAGAGCCCCGTCGTGCCCCTAAATATACATAAATCAAAATGATAGGGTTCCGTACAAAAATGGTAAAGCTCTGGATCAAAGGAGCTTTCCAAACAGCTGCGCAGGAACCTAAATCGGAGGGTCACCAACCTAAACCGTCTCTTGTTTTCTTTCTTCCTCTTTAAAATCTAAGCATGTATAGGTTGGGTGTCCCCCTCTTTCTTTGGTATATCTGCATTCACTGTGCCTGTCTGGCATAACGGGCCATCTAAACTCATGCTCTGATTTATGTCATTCAATTTTTTGTCCTTAGGCTTACTGTTTTGATCAGTTTCAAATTAGTTAAATAAATAATATAGGTGTTTAATCTTATTAGTTTATAAATGATATAGTTAGATGTGTCTGGTTCAATGATCGTCTGTAAAAAGGTCGGTAGAAATAGTGGAGTAAATCCACTGAAGGACGGTAGCATCAAGAGTGATCTATAACTGAGGATCCTCCGCGGACAATTTTAATGGAAAACCAAGAACCTAGTGTACTTATGTTTTTAAAAAACAATGGGAAAAAATAATAGAAAGAGAAAGATATAAGTATGAACCAATAAAAAAGAAAGAAAAAACTACACCAGACAGTAATAACAATTCAAAAGGTGAGGTTATAAGAATATACAAAGAATTAATAGATCTCAACACTGAAATAATTAGACAAAACCAGGTAATAGCAGATTTGAACGAAGACGTACGAATGACAATAGAACATTATGGATGAAAATAAATGAATAGAACAACAAATAAGTTAGGAGAACTTAGAATGATAGCCGAAAAATTCCTTACATATAATAGAGATATAAACCAACATTTAGTAAGTTGTAGAATAAGCATAGATCTTATAAAAGATAAAGATCAACGTCTACAAGAATATTCCCAACAAGTGAGTGAACAAGAAAATACTATTACAATCTTAAGAAACATGATAGCCCTAAAAGAAGAAAGATTAAGACAAAAAGAGGAAGAAAATATGAAACTAAGAGAAGAAAATTACGACAAATAATAAGAAAAGATAACAAATTAAAAGACTTACAAGATGTTATAGAAGAACAATATAAGTACATCAACATATTAAAATATGGATAAAGGAAAAGAGATAGTAGAAGAATCTAACGAAACATACTACCAAATGAATACATATGAAGGAGGAATGACACAAATATTAAGCTTTAAACCAAAAATATATAATAAAATATAAGATAAAAAGGAAGAATATATATAAATATTTAAAACAAAATGGTTTGAAAGAAATAAAGAAATAAGATATATAGCACAAAAACATAAAAATATAATAGATACAACTAGTATAAATGGAAGAACAAGGATAAATTTGATAACATATGAAGTAATAAAAAGAGAGTTAGCAAAACTATATACTAAAGAAGCTAAAAAATATAGAAATATATACTTTGGAGGAGTAGAATTTACCATAAAAGCATATTTTCAGAAGAACAAAGATACACCTATACAAATATATATATTAGATGATAGAATATTAGGTAGTCTACAAGATGCTCTAATATCAGTAATAAAAAGAAATTTAATATACCAAAAGCTAAATTTTACAGTACAATCAGATTTTAGTATATCATTAAAAGATGAACATAAAGACTTAGCCTTAACACTATATTACAAACTAGATGAAATAAATATGTCACCAGGAAGTAGAGTTGTAAGTATAGAAACAAAAATGATATATGCCCTAACCGGAAATCACCATGTGAAAAAACAAATGAAATGAATATCTTAGTACAAAAAATGTACCAGAAAATATTAGAACATAAAGAAAATTCCAAGATAACTATACCAGAAGAAATATATATGGATTTTAATACCAGAACCCTGACACCATCAAAAAGATTAATACTAAAAATAGAAGGATCTAGACTGAGTATTACAAAAGAACCAATAATGGCACGGCAAACTAGTGTTATACAACCTAGAATATTAGATTTAATAAATATAAACACAAATAGATTAAAAATTAAGGTAATAATATTTAAAGGTATAATAACAACATATTGAATAGCTGAAATAAATACTGAAGCTATTAAGAGTTTTATACATATAAGTAAGATTGATGAAAATGATTGTGATTTAATAGACCACAAACTTATAATTATCCTGAAAATGAAAGAGAAATAATAATTATCAAAAGTATTAATTTAAGATTCAAAATCCAAAATTTAGAATATAAGATAAATATAGGAGTAATAGATATGACAGTTTCAATGAACTGCTTTTAGGAAGTGACTTTTTAACCATGATAAATTATAAGATAAATAATAACATAATTGAAATAAATGACCAAGGGAAAACAAGATTCTTAAATAAAGTATGAATATACAAAGAGAAATAATAGAAATTAAAAATAATAAAAACAGCTTTATCAGAAGAAATATTTTTCACAACTCAAATTCTTAAAATACAAGACAAAAGAAATAAAACTAGAAGAAAAGATAAAACAATTAGAACAACGATGTGATAAATTTGACAAAATATGGATAGATATGGGAAACGGATGAAAAAAGAAAAGAAATAATCCTGACTAACCCTAATGAAAAAATTAATGCATTATGGAGAAATAATAGTAAGAGAAAAAATGAAAAATACATTAATAATGATGGATGAAATAAAAGAAAACCAAACACAAATGCAAGAAGTAATAAGAGAAGAATTAACAAAATTATGGAATATATCTGAAGTACCAATATTTAAAATAATACTAGAAAAACTTAACATATTAGTAGAAGAGACAAATAAAGGTAAAGCTAAACAAGTAGAAGGAGAAAATGAACCTAGTACAAGCAAATAAAACACAATAATTAGTACTACAACTCAACAACCAGAAATTGTACCGATAGATGCTTGGAGAAGAAGTAAAGATCCTATAATGGTAGATATTAGTAAAATAAAACCAAAATTGTCAAAGAAAGTAGAAAAAATATTAGATAATTTAGCAATATTAAGTAAAAAAGGACAATTTTAATGGAAAACCAAGAACCTAGTGTACTTGCGTTTTTAAAAAACCATGGTAAAATATAATAGAAAGAGAAACATACAAGTATGAACCAATAAAAAAGAAAGAAAAAACTACACCAGACAATAATAACAATTCAAAAGGTGAAAATATTTATTTAAAAGACGCAGAAAAAATAACCAATGAATATTTAAATCTAAGATAAACAAGAACAACAAATATGTGAATTAAAAAACATAAAACACCAAATTGAAAAACAAATATAAAAAATATAAACATAAATTTAAAGATACAAAGAAAATTCTAAAAGAAATCAAAGTAGAGTTGAAACAAACAAAAGAAGAATTGAATGAAGTAAAACAAGAATTAAATGAGGTAAAACAAGAATTAGGAGAATTAAAAGAAGAAATACAAATCCTTAGAGAAGAGATAAAAAGGTTAAAAGGAAAAAATAAAGTAAGAAAAATTATTAAAACAAGCGATGAAAGTACAACTAGTAATGAAAAAACTGAGAGTGATACAGACGAGGATAACAACATTGAATTAGCTAATCAAGAGATACAAGTATCAGAATTCATAGAAGAAGAAGAAGACTCATAAATAGTAAAAGAAAACAACCAGATAATAGAAGCCTTACAAAAAATGAAAAACGTAAATGCAATCATAGAAGATGAACCTGAAAATGATATAGAAGATGAATTTAATAAGCTTATATAAACAGAAATAAAAACTGATGATATAATAAATGAAGATGCAAATGATTACCCTGAAGAAGAATTAGTAGACCCTAATCTAGAAATAATAACAAGAAAACAAACTAGATTACCAAATCATATACCAGTAGGACAACAAGCTGAATTTAAAGAATTTGTAGGATCAATGACACAAGGTGTAAATTACAATGGATATTTTTTAGACTTAGATAATATTTATGATGGAAAAGAAATAGGAAGAAGAATAAATGATTGGAATCTTGGAATGTATATAGCATTAATGAACTCTACAAAAACAGAAAACCTAGAATATATGTATGACTTGATATCTAAAACATTAATCGGAAAGGTAGCTTATTGGATAGAATCTGCAGCATACCAATTAAGAGGAGAAGTAATTAGCCATGCAGGAGATTGGAAATCTATGTTAATAATATTTGATATTATACTAAAAAGAGATTTTTAGGAGAAAAATGGTTAGTAGCACGAGAAAACATACTTGCAGAAAGAAAAACTGAGATAATAATGAATCTAAATAACATGAAATGTTGTAAAATTAATAAATTACCAGAATATACAATAAGTTTTAGTAAGTTTTTCTATGAAGCAAGATTTTTTCCACAAGAAGATTTAATATATCAACAACTCTATTATGACCACTTACAGATACCTTATAATACTAAGATATCAAAAGAATATACCCAACTAGAATCAAAATAAAATACATTAGGAGAAAGAATAGGAGTACTAAGAGCATACCTAATGCGAAAATGTGAAGAATATAGAATGCAACAAAAGATTAAAAAAGATAAGAAAATAGGATTAAGAGAGATATGTAGATTTACATAAAGAAGACTAGTATTTGAATGTGATGATAATAGAAGAGAAAAGAAATATAAGAAAGGTCATAAAAAGATATATCAACACAAGAAATATAAAAGATATAATAATTACAATAGACAAAACCAACAACCTTATTACAAACCTTATACAAAAAAGAGATTTAAAAGATATAGAAATACCCCTGAAACCAGGAAAAAATTTAAACATAAGAGAAAATTTAGGAAAAGAAAATATGTAAAACCATTAGAAGAAGAAAAACTTAAAGAATGTAAATGTTGGAATTGTAATGAAAAAGGACATTATGCTAATAAATGCCTAAAGCTAAAGAAAAAGGGTGTAAAATATATAAATACAACACAATTTATAATGAGTCTACAACAAATAAAAGAAGACAATAATAAATGGTATGAATATGAAGACTTTTATGTCAGTCAAACTGATGAAGAAAGTGAATCAGAATTAGAAAATATTAAATTTATTAACCAAAACTCAGAAAACGAAAGCAGTTCTGACTAAATGGAATTACAAGAAGAAAAAAAATTATTAGAGGAAAGAAATTACTGGATACAATATGAAAGACATGTTCGTCATAGGCTTATTACAACTACAACTACTAGTGAAACATGAAATAAATACTATAATGATAGATACAAAAAGATTACTAAAAACCTTAGCAGAATAAGAGAAAAATTGAGTGAAGTAAGACGGAAAAAACTACTAGAGGAAGTAAGAGAAATGGAACAAGATGAGGAGCTTCAACAAAGATTAGGAAAGTTAGATTTGGAATAAAATGATAAAATAAAAGATCTTTATTGACAGTGGAGCAGACTTATGTCTAGCAAAGAAAAAGGTATTAGAACCACACAGATGAAAAAGATCTAAAACATATAGAACAAGAGTATCAGGCTTTAACGAACAAACAAAAGAATTTGATTTAATAGCAGAAAATATGAGAATAATATTAGGAAAGACAATATTTAGACTACCAGTAATATATCAACTGAATGATATGAAACAACAAGTATTGTTAGGAAACAACTACTTTAAAACACAAGTGATAAATAATACTACTTTTAGCTTACAAACGCCTTGTAATAAATGGATAATACTAAAGAGAGTACTACCAATACACACACTAAGAATATGTAAAATAAGATCAGATATGAATAGTAACCTACATTTATTAAGAGAAAAATATCTCAATATATTAAAAATAAATTTTGGAGAAAACCCAATGCAACTATGGGAGAAAGAAAAAATATATGCTGAAATCAAGTTAATAAATTACAGTGATATAGTTAGATCTAAACCTATTATGTATAGCCCAACAGATCAAAAAGAGTTTGAAACCCAATTAAAAGAATTATTAGAATTAAAATTGATACAAGAGAGTAAAAATCCACATAGTAGCCCAACTTTTTTAGTTAGAAAACATAGTGAACAAAAAAGAGTAAAGGCTAGAATGGTGATTGATTATAGAGAACTAAACAAAAAGACAATATTTGATGAATAGTTTTTACCATACAAAAGAAACCTTATCAATAAATTAGGAAATAAAAAATGGTTCAGTAAATTTGATTGTAAAAGTGGATTTTGGCAAATAAAATTAAAAAATGAATCAAAATATTTAACAGCCTTTAGTGCCCCTCAAGGACATTACAAATGGAATGTACTACCCTTTGGATTGAAAAATGCACCACAAATATTTCAAAGAAGGATGGACCAAGTGTTCAGAAAATTTACAGAATTTTGTATAGTATATGTTGATGACATATTAATATATAGTGATGATTTGGAAAAACATATAAAACATCTGGAATTAATAAAAACTGTGAAACAACATGGAATATTATTATCTGAAAAGAAATCTGAAATCTCTAAGAATAGTATAGAATATTTGGGATACATAATAGAAAATGAAGGATTACAATTACAAGAACACATTGTAACAAAAATAAAAAAATTTAATGATAAATCAGAGAGCAAAAAAGAGGTACAACAATTTCTAGGAGTAGTAAACTATGCTTCAGACCATATAAAGGATTTACCACTCTTAAGAAAGCCATTACAAGAATTAACTAGAAAAATATAACCTTTGAATGAAAGGAAGAACATAATAAAGCCATAAATAAAATCAAGAAAAAAGTGAAAGTCTTGCCAAAACATAGAATACCAACAGAACTAGATCAACTAGAACTTTTTACCGATGCTAGTGATATAGAATGGAGAGCATTCCTCATAGCATATGATAAAGAGGATATAGATAAAGAAAAATCACTAATTTGTGGATATGGAGGTGGAACATGGAAACCAAATGAGAAAAATTATCATATTAACGAAAAAGAAATATTAGCAGTAAAATTTGGAATAAAGAGATTCCATTATCACCTATTACCAGTAAAATTTGTTGTTAGAACAGATAATACCCAAGTAAGAGCTTTCATTACAAATAAAATAGACCCTTTACCAAAACTAAACAAAAGAAGGAAGTGACAATCATTCTTTTATTGTTAAAAATATATCTAGAACTAAAAATATTCTAGCTGATTTTCTTAGCAGGTATAACGATGTCGACCAGCAATGAAAAATTTGAAGAATATATTACCAGTGTTACAAAAATCATCAAGCAAAATAATAAAACCATTACAACCAAAATGCAAGAAAACGCACATCTGGTAGATCAACTGACAGAAGCCTTTCGAGACTTCAAAAACCTACAAAACCTAAAAACCCCTCTATCTACTACAGAAAAACATAAAACGTTTACATCCAAGCTTGCAACCATGTCATCCACTATGCCATCTACCATAACAACCTCATCTTCTCAAAATCCAACAGCAATATCAATGAGTGACAAATTGAAGTTTGCACCTGAATATATTATAGCTTACGAACAAATAAATAAATTTTATGACTATAAATCTAACCCTCATATTTTACAAAGTGCAAAACTTTGCAAATACCCAAGATTTTAATGTAATGAAAAATCCAACTCTGATATCGTTGCAAAACTATTTACTTATGGTTTTATAGATAAAATACTAGTAGATGAAACTTTTTATAGATAAAATACTAGTAGATGAAACTTTTTATAGATAAAATACTAGTAGATGAAACTTTTTACAATATTGCTAAATTACCTACTGTTATAGTACAATCTGCTCAAGCAATGATGGAATCATTTGGAAAAGGTATCTATGGTATAAAACTATTTGATGCCTCAACAGATTTAACGGGAAAACCTATTATAATATGTCAGTTGTTCAAAACTGGAAGAAATAGCAACATTAGTGGAGATGATGAATATCTCAAGATGAAAATACCATATACCTTGAAAAAATTTCAAGAATGGCTGAGTGCCAAAAGAGCTATTGGACTATTAACATTAAAATAAAAAATTGAAGATATGTTAAGAGTAGGTAAAGCTAGCATTATTGGAAATTCCAAAGGTAGAGAAATTGAAGAAATTATTACCATATACTACAACAACGACGTATTATCTCAAGATACCATGCAACTTACAAATATGCATGACCGAATCATAAACCCGAAACACAATCACTCCAGTGCAACTGTGGAACAATAAAAGCTTCTAATAGGCCAGAGGAAAAGGCCTTTTATCAGTACAAAAAATGACACCAATACTACTCATACTACTATACAAAAAGAAGGATCCTCTAATCCTTTCGCATGAAATGACCCAATGTAGTATAACTACTGAAAGTCACAATGTAACAAATTGATATGGCCCAATGTAGTCTAACTACAACAAGCCCATATATTATCATATATTACCAGTATTACTACTAAAAGAGATACCGTTCCTATTCTATAGGAGTAATTATTGAAAAAATTGAAACGACACCGTTCCTATTCTATAGGAGTATCAAAGAAAAAAAAAGAAAAAAATTTCGTCTTATTATAAAAAAGACAGCTTGCAAATATATTTGTGGAAGAAAGCAACCGACCTCAACAAATTGCAAAAGCCGTCGAACCCACAAAGAATCAATGACAAGGATGATAGCTGACAACGTTGAAAAAATGGCAACAAAGACAAACAACTTTGAAGAAAAATCTGCAAATTACTATATACTTTTAGACTTTTGTAACCAACTACTATTTGCTTTTAGACTTTTGTAACCAACTACTATTTGCTTTTAGACTTTTGCAGCATAGCAATAATGTAAGCAATCAATGAAGTTATTTATATAAAGAGTCTCATTGTAACTTCTTAAATCATCTTTCGAAATACAAGAGCTTCAAATCTTTGAAATACTCTCTCTCATGTCTAGCTAAACCCCCTTCTAGTCTATAACACATATCAAGAATAACATCATAATACCAGAGAATAGATACTTTGAAAGTTTATACTTAGAACCATACTAGTCCATAAAACACCATCTCTTAAAAGAAATTTTAAGAAAGAGTCTGTCGATCAACTCCCAGCACCTAAGCCATTTATCCCGTCGAATCCAGTGAGAAAAAATGGAGGCAGAGCCAGGGTGGGTTGAGTATCTCCGGTGATCTTGAAATTCTGCTAAGAGGTATGTTTTCAGACTATGTGTTTCTAATTATGATCTTGATAAGTATAGGTCTCTGCAATTATGATGTTAAATATTAATAGAAGGTTATAGACTTTTATTTAAAAAATAAATTTTGAGTTGATAATACATGCTTCCGTACTACATGTTTATTATTTGATTAATTTACATGTAACTATGATAATATACCATCTATATTCCTACCCTCTTCAGGATTGTTAGATGATGAAAAGATCCACCCGTAAAAATGGTATCATACTTTGTGTTGATTAGAACTATTGCCAAACTCTAAATTGTATTTGATTACTTGAAGACTGTGAAAAATATATATTGTTACTTGGACAATGTTTAAATATGTATAGGTTATTTTGTATTACTCTGTATTTGGGAAACTGATAAAGTTGATGTCATGTGACCAGGAGGTCATGAGTTCAAGCCGTGAAAACATGCTCTTGCAGAAATGCAAGGTAAGACTGCGTACAATAGACCCTTGTGGTCCGGTCTTTCCCTGGATCCCGCGCATAGCGGGAGCTTAGTGCACCGGACTGCTTTTTTTTTTACTCTGTATTTGGGAAAATGTAATTGGACTATTAATTAAAATTACATGCTTTGAAGGAGAAGGAAGTATGCAATATCCATGTGTTCCTCTCCACTTGTGTTATCTTTTACTTAGTCCGATCTTTATAATTCAATAAAGTGATTTTTACCTTTTATTTCTTACAGGGTTCAAAGAGTTACCCAAGACGGGAGTTTTGAGGACTTCATACAAGTAGAGAAATTAGTTATCATTTTGTTAGGGAAATTAGGAAAAATAGTATATTTTGCAAAGAGGTTGTGTAAATAGTACCTTGACATATATGCATCTTGGTTATAAGTATAGTTACAAAGCTGGGATGTAATGCCATTTTTTAATTCATTACCAATTTTTGTATTTGTAAATGCATATTTGTATATAGTGCACGAATTTACTGATAATTTTGTTGATGTGCATGTGATTATATATTTATAATTGTATAATTTGAAAGAAATAATGACAGGAAAAGACCTTTAAGGACCAGATTTAAAATCTTAAAAGACTTTTTAGGACCAGTGGAATTTGGTTTCTAAAATGTTTAGCGACTAATTCATCTATGCTTCAGGACCAAATTTATGGTCCCTAAAAGTGTTTCAGGGACAATCTCGTCGCTATTGACCTTTAGCGGCAAAGCCTATAGGGACGGATTTTTCTGGTCGCTATTGACTTTTAGGGACTAGAATCACACTTTTAGGGACCACTTTTCCCTTCGCTAATGATCATTTTTCTTGTAGTGATGTATGGAAGTCTGCACATCAAAACATACGCCGACAAGGCAATGTATGACATCTATATACAGGACATTGTCTACAAGCCTATAAGAGTAACAACGATATCATAAGGTCGGGACAGGGTTTCGCCATACCCATAACATGTACAAAAAGATCATACCGACTGAAAACAGCGATTCCGGAACAAGTGGACTGCACCAACCACAAATGAATTGAGAACTTGGGGAGGATCGTCAGTCCGTCTACCTGAACCTGCAGGCATTTAACGCGGCACTCCCAGCAAATGGACGTCAGTATGAATAAAGTACTGAATATGTAAGCCAAGTACAAGCATGAATAGAGACATCAAAGTAAAGGAGACACGAATATGGTTAACCCGTAACTCTAGATTGCCAATGTGGGCCGTGATATGCAACAATACACTATATATGCGTATATAATGTCATCATGAATATATTATGGCCTATATGGGCATCATCATCATCATCGTATTACCAACTGATCGATGGTCGCGTATATAATGCGCTTGTCATTATATATATATATATATATATATATATATATATATATATATATATATATATATATATATATATATATATATATATATATATGCATGAGGGTCATTATGAATATTCTAAACTTGTCAGAGTGACGTAAGATCGTTATACCCCCGACTATCATTATGTAGCTAACATATCATCCAACACATCGTTATCATTAAGAGAGTTCATAACATAATAAGAGATATCTTATATGACATAAAAGTACTCCTGACAAGAGAGAAACAAGGTTCAACAACCATTTCATAGAACAAAGGACATTAGCACATCTAACTTAAGAATAGAGTCATTTTGGAGAGACGTTCGTTTACGTTTCGTTTTCATGCGGATCATGCCAAAAGAAGAAACGAATAACCTTACATACCTTTGGAGTTCTCATTAACAATCCAACAATATCATCCATACCTCACCTCAATCTACACAATGATAATTACACTATTGTTAGCTACGGAAACTAGAAATCGACATAAGAGCAACAAGCTCGGCAATACGAATATTGGACAACATCTCCCATATTTGATTCACTTTCCCCAAGTCCAACCAATAATATTAACATGTCCAGCATACAACCAATTACATGTAACTCAATATCTCACCTTATATACATCTCAAGAACCTCAACAATTGGTCCAAGAAAATACAACACTACAAGTACTCTCCAAGTACTTATCTTGCACTTTTCCATCTATACAACTTATCTAGGAATTCTATATAATCAAATTCATGGAGGAGGGGTAGAACTTACCTTTAGTAGCAAGAAGAACTCTTAGAACAAGTCTCCTTCAACTTGGAAGAACCTACAACTTATCAAAAATACCATACAAGTGTTCTCTCCATCATTTACAACACTTTTGGTGAATGTATTAGGTTCTTTGGCTTTGAATTAGCTTAGGGACCCATGAGAAATATATAGAGAGAATATGATTGTGCTTGAGCTATAGTTTGGTCGAATTATGATTGATGAGGACGAAACCATTGTTTAAATAGCTCAAAAAGTCAGCCACCGCCTCAAATCTGCGGTTGGTTCTGCGGTGCAGATAAGCATCTGTGGCCGTAGATGCCACCACATTTCTAGGAAGTGATGTTGGAAATTTCTTGGCCAATCTGCGGACCACACATGTGAGGCATAATCCATTCTGCAGGGCAGAATGCTCCGCATAACACACATACAATGTCGAATTTCATCGACACTTATTTTCTTTCATTCAATTAGTCTCAACCTTCCCGAAACTTACTTAACATTCAAATAAACCTTCTTTAACCTTGTAGGGGTACTTCACCCTTTTCAAGCTTACATGGGTTAACCTACGACGACAACGACATACAAGGTACATGGTATAACAGTGAGCTAATCATCGCATTTGCGAAGAGGAAAGTGGGGTCTGGTTCGGGTCACCGTTATTCATCACAATCGCGATGGAGTAGTCGCGTTCATGGTGGGTTGGGTCGCGATCGCAAGGTGGGGCTCACGTTCATGTAGAAGGATTGGGTCTGGGTAGAATTAAAACCTTAATTTGAATTTCATTATTTATATCACGATTTTAGAAGCTACGAGGCTCGATTTTGAGTGATTTCGAAAGAAATCTTCATGTTTGGCTCGGGGTAAGTTTTTAATCTTAATCTTAGTATTTCCCTAGGATTTCATTGTTTAATTAGTGTTTCCATCTATGAATGAGTCATAGAAATTGGATTTTCCATGAATTATGGAATTTGAGTAAAATTTTGATTTGGATATCGATTCGAGATCAGAATTAGGTGATTTTTGTGATTCACGACCTATATGCTATGGTAAGTTTTTTGTGATGAATTTACAGTTTTGACCTTCGAGGCTTGGAATTAGTTTTGGGTTGACATATTGGGTTAAAAATATGGCAATATGTGTGTCTACAGACTCATATGCTTACGTAGATTCCATATTTGAACAAATTGGTCTCGTTTGAAGGCTTTGGGAAAGGCAAGACCTTGGAGTTATCATTCGAGTTTCAGATTTAAGGGAAGTTGAGACTTATTAGATTCTTTATGAAGTGTTTGTGTTTGTAATTAATTAATTAAGAGAGAAATGGGGATGGGGTCTCATACTTGTGAGGCGATGAGCACTTATGTAGGTACTGGTGCCATGTTATGGATAAATTAATAAATATGAGATGTTGTAATCGAAAATGCCAAAGCATGTGGACATTAGCTGGTAGATACTTATTATACTTGTTTCGCTTGATTGTCTCAGTGTATTGGGCATAGTGTATCAGAATTTGATGAATCTTCATGACATTCATTATATGTGCATACATGTCACGTCCCAAATCGGAGAATGCGCGAGCACCTACCCTTTTCCCACCTGGTAGGCGAACCCATCCCTTAATTATAACTCAAATAGAATAAAGCAAACCCAACCATCAATATAAATAATAAGTCTAGGATAGATAATGAAATAATGCGGAAACCATACAACAATCCCAAGGAATCTGGTCTAAGGCAGTACAAGAGACACCACTACATAACTGCAAGTCTGAGTATAAATACAAAGCCTGAAAAATGGAATACTGTCTCAGAATAACAAAATAATACAAATAAGAGAGTCAACCAGGCTACGGATCCATCCATGTGCTCACCCTAGATGCTCGTCCGCAAGCCTTGGGAATCAGTCACGAGGTGAGAAAGTGGACACTATCACGAACTCTGCACTCATAAAAGAATGCAACAAGGCAGTATCAAGACAAACACTATGTACCAGTAAGTATCATAGGCCAACAATAGTTAGTTAACATATATATATATATATATATATATATATATATATATATATATATATATATATATAAAGTAAGAAACTGAAAGATAGGCATGCTGACAATCATATATAAAGATTACCCAGTCCAAGAACAACATCTCAACTACAAATACCAACTCCAAGTCCAATAAGTATGAATATGTGAATATTAATGCATATGCAATGCAATGATACACACACGCTCCGAGCGGAATACCTCTACATCACGATAGTCATGACCCAAGGAGGACCCGCGAAGTCCATGTACCTGTTGTGGTGCACATCCCGATCTAATATAAGTATATGTTGCGGAACGTACAACCCGATCAAATATATGTATATGTTGTGGAATGAGCAACCTGATCCAATATAAGTATGTATGTTGCGGCGCGCAACCCGATCCATTTACATGATCATGAATGTAATGATATCAACACCAATGAGAATATACCAAGTCAATCATGCCACTCATGGACACCTAACATCATGTCAAGAATGAATTAATCCTTCCTTTATATATGGTCAAGTCTAGTATCATACATGTGCGACTTACTACTAGATCAAATAAGGGAACCACTACCATCCAGCACTACCATCCAGCAACAATACCAACCTAGGTATTCCATCCCAAATTCATACCCGAAGGCGTAACATACTTTCTCTAACAATCACTAACTCTACATATGCCTCTCTAACCGAAGTGTAACCATAAGATAAGATGTAACCTACCTGAATGCCGAGCTGGAGCCACAAATAATTATACGTGTGCCTTGACTTTTTGAGGGTCTCGGTTATACTCATAGTCTAGTCATCATTGAAGTCTACATTAGAAATAGAAACTAACAATACACATACTACTATGCTATCCTTTGAATCAAAACCAACTATGGAAAAGAGGAAAACGGGCCTTCAAAGGTAAAACTGGTAATTTAAAAGTGAAATTGATAATCCAATGTTCTAGAAGTCTAATTCGACTGATCAATTGCCAAATTAAGTCAAGAATTGGTTAATTCCATTGTTCAAGTCAAAACCCCCAAATTGAGTATAAATCCTAACTTTCAAGCTTTCAATTCATCAACAAAAAATGGAAGATTCAAGCCCATCGGTTACTAATTGATCAATCTCCATGCTTAGATTAGTCAAACCCATCGTTCGCTGCAACGGTCACTGGTCCGCTACAGCGTGACCGCGCCAGCGGCCCATTGCGCACTACCATGAGTCCGCCACAACAGATTCCCGTCTGCTGCGGTGACTCAACATGATTCCTTATAACTCGCCATAGCGGATCAGGCCACGCTGTGGCAGATCCGCTGCAGCACCTCTGCTGCCGCTACGACGGACACCAGATATTAGAAAACTCCTAATTTTTCATACATTCAACCCCAAAATTTGAAAATCACCTAAGACATCCCAGACCTAAACAAGACATACATTCACATATGAAAACATAATTTAGACTCACTCATGGTCTTGAAATTCCCATCGGAAGTCTATTTTACTGTATCAACCCCCAATGGCCAAAGACCAACTTCCCAACCAATTTCCCAAAATGCTCCTAAGTGACTCGGGAACCGAACTAAACATCCCAAGAAGTCATAATCAACCATCCAAACCTCTCAGAATTGACGGATTTCCTAAAAAGGTTCGTTTACCCAAAAGTCAACTATTGGTCAATATTTTCATTTAAGGATTCTAATTCTTTCAATTTTCACTAGGATCGCTCGGTAACATTGGGAATTAGGTAAAATAGTCAAAACACACATAACGACCAAATGGGTCATTATATCAGATACCAATTAAACAACCGTTTGTCCTCGAACGATGTGGAACAGAAAGAAGATAAGCGGGGTTGATACAACATGTGGCATAAGATACCCAGGGTCAACATCACACTTCGCACCCGAACTTAGCGACACTATCCTTCATTTACAAATCAAATCCTGCTCGTGGAAGGAATGAAACCATACATTTTTGGATATAAATCAACAATACGCCCCATAAGGATACAAATTAAGGAGGTTTTACTAAATTGACAGAACCTTATGAAACCACATTTTTGAGACCCGTAAGGCTCACTAGGGTCGCACCTCGATTGGAAATAAACTTAGACTTCATCAGGGCGAATAATTATCCTCGACTGGCACATGTACTATCAGGTTCCACCTCTGGGGAAGACTATCTGCGGGGACAAATTCGCTGGTACAGGGACTATGTTGCTGTAGCGGCTCCTAAAGAAAATGGCGAGGTCACCATGACGTCCTTACTATATGCTACAACGGATACACTAGAGTAGAGGTCTAAAATTACATAAATAAAAAGGTGGGGAGGGGGAGGGGAGTGATCCCTCACCTTCCATACCTCTACTCAAAGCTTCCACCACCCGAAAATCCTTCTATTTCCCAACTATACCACTTCTCAACTTCCTTCCCACTACACATAAACTCTCCCCTACCCCATTCAGGTCAAACCTACTACTAACCACAAAACAACTTCCCACAACCAAGAAGGCAAAATCTTAAACAAAGAGGGTTTCTCCATCACTGCACAATCTTCTCCGAATCGTCAAATAAAAGTACGTATTTGCTCCCATAACTCTAGAATGATTTTAGGGCTACAAACCTGAACTTTACATGCTTAAATTCTGATAAATTTCAAGATTTTTTTTAAATTTGGTTAATAGGGTTTCGAGTGGGTGGTAGGGAGAGATCTATAATTTAATAGTGTTTAACATCAACATAGGTTTATCACTGAGTAATGCTTTAGAAATCCTCAAATTTTAGGGGGAAAACTTGAAGGGTAGTGGGTGGTCGTTTATGGTGGTAGGGTTAGATTCTTTGAAATTCTTGGGGTGTTTGTTGCTTGGACTCATGTTTCATGAAGTTTAGAAGTCATGCATATTGGAATATTAGGCGATCTGAGAGTATTACAGTGGTTTTGAGTCAAAATTTGTGAACTTTTTTTGAAATTTTCTGGGTTGGTTCAGTGAGGACGACGAGTCCGTTATCGCGGGAGCTATTTTTGGAGAAACCAGTAGCTTTGTACTGGTGCGAATGGGGTTATTTTTGCTTGTTTCTTTGGCTTGAAAGACATGTAATTAGTTACCGCACTTGGCATAATTGTTGGAACTAACTTATGAAATCTTTGCAGGTATAAATGTTTTGAAATCACATCTCAGAATGAAGGGGAAAGTGCAGCTCCTAGCCAAAGGGTTTCTCCTAGCCTAGGGGAAGATGGTCAGAACTATGCTCGCTTCATATACCTGGATTGTCAGCGCCATTATTTAGAGTACATAGGGAAGGGGTTGCTGTTAGAATGGGGGCTCAACATGAAGAAGGTGGATCAACGTGCTCCTAAGTTCTTTGAGCGGTTGTATAAAATTGGGTGGAACTGCTTCATCAATAATCCTAACAAGTCAAATGATGGTTGGGTAAGAGAGTTCTATGCTAACCTCAAGAAGGTGGACTTATCCATCTCGGATCCAGAAATCAAGCTCCGGGGTACCATGGTAAAGATAATGGCTGAGGTGATCAGTGTCCACTATGACTTGGAGAACCATCCGGTGAGTGTCATGGCTGAGAGGGACTACTGTAATAATGGGACTTGGTTAGTCTCAAAAATGGTTGCAGATGAGAAAATGGGTTCAGTCGATTAGGTTAATAAAAGGACAGGGATCAAGAGTATTTACTTCATTGCGAAGGCCAGGGGGTGGCTGAATATCATCACCCGACGGGTACGCTCTACGAGCAATAATACCGATGTTACCTACCCTAGAGCTCTCATGATTGATTGTATTATGATGACGTCCTAGTGAATATGAGTTATCACATAGTTCAGGAGTGGAAGGAGTTTGTGGCAGAGCCGGGTCCGAGCCTGATGTTTCCCTCCCTCATCACCGCCTTATGCGAGAAGGCAAATGTTCCATGGAGAGGTGCGGATGAGTAGGTTGTTTTGACATTAACTTCAACCCTTTGAAAGTGAAGGGGCATGGTACCATAATTCAGAGTAAAAAGAGAAAACTTGATGTGGGTATCAGAGTAGATGTAAGCCTTAGAGAGGGTGGGGATGATACTACACCCTCACTGACTCAGGGACCATTTGAGCTGCTGGGCTTACAGATGGAGGAGATGAATGGGTAGATTCGTGGGCTTCCTAGACCTTATGCCGAGGTCGGCCTATTAGGCATTGCTACTGGCTACTTCACTCAAGAGGGGATGAAGAATTACTTGGAGGCGCAAGAGGAGATGAAGAATTCAGTTGCCTCACTACAGACTATCTACACCACTATGGCTAAGGCACATGGTAAGCTCCGTGAGGACTTTGACGGGGAGAAAAAGAAGAATAAGTCAAGGGGTAAGTTGTTGATAAAGATATGGAGGGGAGTCAAAGGAATGTTCAAGATGATACACCCGAAGGCAAGGCTTCTGATTGAGGACCAGGATGACCAGGAGTAATACTCTTTCCCGAGTGAGCCCGATGTTGGTGGTGAGGCCAGTAGCTCAGATGAGGAGGGTGATGAGGCATCCAACGCGAGGCAGAAGTAGTGGTTCCCCCCTTTTAGCCATGGTTTAGTCCTTGTAGGGCCTTTTATTTAAGACATTATTTTGGTTTCGTTTTGGTCGATGTTTTGAACAATTTTACTTTCTTGTCTTTGTTTCTGTTGTTTGATTTGATGGATTTGAGGATAATTGCTTCATTTGATAGATGAATTGTGCCCTTGGAAGGCTTTGGTTTATGTATTTGAATTTTCTGGAATGGGATATTGCTTTTTCTGATTTTGTTTTAGTTTTAGAATAGGTTTCGAACTTCTGGGTAGTAGCTCACTGTTTTGGCCAGTACTTCCACTATTGCGGATGGAGTTTTCACTGCGGAAAATGCGCTACGATGTAAAAATAACCGCAGTAGCGGATAGGGAAGAAACGTCTGGGGTCTTCTCTAGCAGTCGATACTCTGCTATGGCAGTTTCACTCCTGCGAACAAGGCTCCGCAAGTGCAGTCAATAACACGACATTCGATTTTGCCTCGGCGGCCCTCCCTTTGCGGGCGCGGGTCGCTGGCGCGAACCTTGCTCATTACATCGAGGCAGCTAAAACAGGGGAAATTTTCTGAAGCCATTTAAGACTTGCACTATACTTGGAACCCGTTAAATCATTCTTCACACACGAAAAAACCCATATAACATCATAACGATGCCGTTGTTAGATACCAATTGGAATCAAATAGATACCAATTGGGAACATCTAGATACCAATTTGACCGAAGTGGCACGATAAGATAGAAATAAGGGAAGTTTCCTAAATGCACTATAGCCCCTCGTGGATGGGTACAAACGTCTATGTACCATTCCATGAGAATCTACTAGACATTTCTCTTGTACTTATAAACCGGATAACCTAAGGCTCTGATACCAACTTGTCTCATCCCAAATTAGGGACTGCGCGGGCACCTACCTTTTTCCCACCTGGTAAGCGAATCCGTCCCTTTATTATAGGTCAAATAAAGTAAAGCAAACCAAACCATCAATATAAATGACAAGTCTGGGATAGCTAATGAAATAGTGCAAAAATAATACAACAATCCAAGGAATCTGGTTTAAGGCCGTACAAGAGCCACTACTACATAACTACAAGTCAGAGTATAAATACAAAGTCTAAAAAGTGGAATATAGTCTTGGAATAACAAAATAAGACAAGTAAATAAGAGAGTCATCTAGGCCGCGAATCTATCCATGTGCTCACCCTAGATGCTCGTCCATAATCCTTGGGAATCAGTCACGAGGGGAGAAAGTGGACACTGTCACGAACTCTGCACTCATAAAAGAATGAAACAAGGTAGTATCAGTACAAACACTATGTACCAGTAAGTATCATAGGCCGACAACAGTTAGTTAACATATATAAAGTAAGAGACTGAAAGATAGGCATGCTCACAATCAGATATGAAGATTACACAGTCCAAGAACAACATCTCAACTACAATTACCAACTCCAAGTCTAATAAGTATGAATATATGAATATGAATGCATATGCAAAGCAATTATACGCACATGCTCCGAGCGGAATTCCTCTAAGTCTTAGTAGTCATGACCATGAGGGACGCGTGAAGTCTATGTACCTGCTGCGACGCACAGTCCGATCTAATATAAGTATACGTTGTGGAATGTGCAACCCGGTCCAATATATGTATATTTTGCAGAATGTGCAACCCGATCCAATATAAGTATGTATGTTACAGCGCGCAACCTGATCCATATGCATGATCATGAATGTATGAATGATATCAATGCCAATAAGAGTATATCAACACCAATGAGAATATATCAAGTCAATCATGCCACGCATGGACACCTAACATCATGTCAAGAATGAATCAATCCTTCTCCTATATATTGATCTAGTATCATACACATGACGATGTACCACTAGATCAAATAAGGCAACCACTACCATCCAAAAATAGTACCATCCTAAGAATTCCATCCCAAATTCATACCCAAAAGTGTAACATGCTTTCTCCAACAATCACTAACTCTACATATGCCCTGTTAACCGAAGTATAACCATAAGGTAAGCCATAACCTACCTGAATGCCGAGCTAGAGCCACAAATAATCATACTGGTGCATTGCCTTTCTGAGGGTCTCAGTTATACTCGAAGTCTAGTCATCATTGAAGTTTATGTTAAAAATGAAAACTAACAATACGCATACCGCTATGCTATCCTTGGAATCAAAACCAACTATGGAAAAGGGCAAAATTGACCCACAAGGGTAAAACGGGTAATTTGAAAGTGAAATTGGTAATCTAATATTCTAGAAGTCTAATTCTACTAATCAATTGCCAAATTAACTCAAAAATAGGTCAATTCCATTGTTCAAGTCAAAACCCCCAAATTGGGTATAAACCCTAACTTTCAAGCATTCAATTCATCAATAAAAAATGGAAGTTTCAAGCCTATCGGTTACTAATTCATCAATTTCCATGCTTAGATTAGTCAAACCTATCAATTAATCTCATATTTCAAGCTTAAGATTCAATTAACACGATTTAGGTAGAGACTCATCTTCTTCAACTAGTTTTCTAGATTTCCACAATAAATTCAAACTTAAGAAAGGTAACTAAAAGATAACAAGGTTGAAGAGGCTTACCCCAATGACAATGCACTCAAAACACTTCAAATCGCCCTTGAGACACTTCGGAAAATAATTTTTGAAATGGGAAATGAAGGGTTTAACTTAGCATTAAAGAAACAAATCTAGTCCCCGTCATCCGCTGCAGCAGTCACTAGTCCGCTGTAGTGTGACCACACCAACGACCTACTGCCCACTACCACGAGTCGGCCACAACAGATTCCTGTCCGCTGCATCGACTCAACATAATTCCTCATAACTCGCTATAGCGGATCAGGACACGCTGTGGTGGATATGCTACAATGCCTCTGCTACCGCTACGGCGGACACCAGATATCAAAAAATTATTAGTTTTTCATATATTCAACCCCAAAATTTGACAATCACCCCAGACCTCCAAGACCCAAACCAGAAATGCGTCACACATAAAAATACGCTATGGACTCACTCGTGGTGTCGAAATTCTTATTGAAGGTCTATTTGACTGGGTCAACTCCCAATGGCCAAAGACCAACTTCCCAACCAATAGCCTAAAATGCATATGAGTGCCTCAGGAACCAAACTAAACATCCTAGCAAATAATAATCAACCATTTGGACCTCTCGGAATCGACAGATTTCCAAAAAATATTCATTTATCTAAAAGTCAACTATTGGTCAAACACTTTTATTTAAGGATTATAATTCTTTCAATTTTCACTGGGATCGGCCGGTAACCTCAGGAATTGGGTTAGTAGGGGTAAAATGGTCAAAACGCACATAACGACCAAATGGGTCGTTACAATACATCACTCCAATTCTCATATATACGATGAAAATAAGCTATTCATAGCACTTCTTTGGTACAATGTGATTACTTATTAGAGCCATATTTACTTCATACTTCATATGTTATCTCTGGCATATTTTATTGATGAATCATATGAAGATGGCCCAAGGTTTCCCAATTTGATATGGTAATGGACGGAGTCATGATATTATAGACAATAATGGCTGGATACCCGATGTGATCTGGAAGATCTAGTATTCTGGCTGAGTATATAGATCTCCTGAGTCCCCTGTGGGTCACATAAAACCTACTGCATGAGTATGTGTATACTGGTGCATTATGGCCATTGCATCTCATCCTTACTTTATTAGATTTACATGATTCTAACTTTTTCATGGGTTTTTGGGAAGATCCAAGATTTTATTGTTTACTTTATAACTCTTGAAACCTCAATTCGTAGTAAAGGAAATTCATATCTTATTTGTTATTTAGGTGACTTTATTGAATTATGGATTCTATTTATTCAGTTATTTCTTAAATTGATTGTATAATCTACTTGAACCGACTTTCTAATAAAGTGTGGGGTAAGTATTGGAAAGACCAACCCTCGTCATTGCTTCAGTTTATGGTAGATCAATAATTCTGCTAAGTACACATGTTTCCCCTACTCACTCTATGATTATTACACCTTTTTTTTGCAGGTTCTAATCCGAGAACTAGTGGTGGATGAGGTACTATTGATAGTTGAGGTTTTGTTATTAGAGTTTTTGGGGTGAGCTACTTGGTTGATCAACAACACCACTACATATCTATCTTATTTCGTTATTTATTTCCTAGATAGTCTTGTAAGTATTTTAGACTTGTATTTCCAGATTAGTGGGTCTTGTATGACTGCAGGTTTTGGGAGGTGTAGGAATTCTATATTTTCCTGCACATTTAGTTATGAGACCCTATGATGGACTTATGTTTGATCTCACTTTACTTTCCACTTAATAATTAGTTAAAAGGACTTGTGAATTACATCGTGTTCACCTACGAGGTTTGGGTAAGTGCATTCACAACTATCTTAATTTTTGGATCGTGACAAGTACGAATATCTCTATACCAATCTTCATAGATATTGCTCATGACTCATAAGATAAATGTGAGACTAGGGCTCTGATACGAGTTTCTCGCGACCCAATTTTTTAAGCTTCAATGGTACCTAACCGCAACCTGTTGAGACAACCCGATAGCACACCAGATCCAATTTCCAATTCAAAGACCTAATAAAGTGAAACAGATAGATTGTATAATAATTTAAGTTTGAAATCACAGTGGAAAATGCCTAAATACCCCAGGGTTTTATGAGTCATAAGAAACTACAGTAAAATTGAAACATTAAATCTCAAATCACAATCTATATAGAAGATATAAGAGAAATAACAAATGTAAAGAAAGATTTCATAGTGATGCAAACTAGCCAAATAACACACCATGAATATAAAAAAACAACTCCTAAGCTCGCTCTAGAGCTCCACTAGTGCAAGGGTCGGTATTTGTAAAAACGTGCAATAAATGTAGCATGAGTATGCACGGGGTTAGCTTTAAAATACTTACTTAAGAAACATATGCAGACAGTGTACAATCTTGACAGATAACATTAGAGAAGGATAATAAGGATAACAATGGTGTTAACTATGCACAAGTATAACATATAATAAAATATGTAAGCAACATAAGTTAAAATCAAACATATATGATATATACTTCACCTTTACTCATAACCAATGCTCCCATCACTATTATGCACACACTGACCATGGTACCCAAATTATACAATGACCTAGAAGGATGGATCCTTATCCACATACCATATATGCTGATACTCAAGTTACACATCAGACTCATCATCTCAAACTCATATCAGGTGGAATGATGATAGATGACACCCATGTCACTGACCACACAGACTCATCAACTCGACCACTGACACCTAAGTTGTGGGTAACACCAACTCATCAACTCAACATATGTATAAAATATGAATCATATACGCAAGAAATTAGACAATGCATGACTAAAAAAATTAAATCATGTAATATGATATATATATATATATGTAATTCATAATATTACACTAGTATCTATAACATTACCTCTAGCATAAAGGTATGCTCAATTAGTCACGCATCAAGTAAAACTTAGAAAGTAGAAATATTTCATAATACCACATAACTCTGGTATCCACCTATACACTCCTCACCTTGTATATATATTACCCCCATGTACGTAGTATGTTTGAAGCTAGTCAATTTAGAAAATATTTTCTTGTTGAGGTCAAAGACTTAACTTACCTCGGTCTGAAGCAACTCTAGCCTTTCTGGGCTGCTTTTTACTCTCCTCGAAGCCTCCAGATAAGCTCGGTCTATGTAAAAGATTACTATACGAGGTTAGACAAATCGAATGATATCCATATTGTAAAATTTTACTAAGTCAAAGCCAAAGTCAACCAAAAAGTTAATAACCCGAGCCCTATGGTCAAAATCCAATTGATTACATTTTCGAGTGACCTATGACCCTATGAGTCCACATCGATAATTAGTTTTTGAGTCCGATATAAAATTGATCCTAAATCCTCGGTTTTTACTCTCTTAAATCTAGGACAAAAATACCCTAATTTTCACTCTAAAATCCATAAACTATGCATTAAATTCAATAGTTAATCGTAGTAATTAGACACGTTAAGATCATTTAACCAAACTTTGGTGATGAATCTCCTTTTTTGAATACCCCTAATCCAATACCCCAACACCAAAAAATGATGGAATAACTCAAAATATGTTAAATATATACTATCGGGCATCTTTCTACACCATTGCGACAAGGATCTCACGATAGTGAAGAGCAGTCAAGGGAGGCCTTCATTGCAAATGCGACCTCCCTGCTTGCAATTACAAAGACGAAAATCTCAACTCACTGTGCTTGCGGCCCAGTGCTTTGCGATCGTGTGCACTACAGTTGCACCACAAATATTCAACACATTCTATTTTGAGACTTTTGCTTCTAAAACCCACCGAGCCCCTTGGGTCCCAACCCAAATCCCTCAAACAAGTTCCAAATGATTATATTGACTTGTTCAAATTGTTAAATTTCAAAATTTAGTTTATATCTTAAAATTACGGGTTGGGTTGTTACACTTTCTCCATGGGGTACGACATGGGGTTAGGCAGTGATCCTGCTGGGCTTTGACTCACTCTTGTTATTATTTTCTGCCTTCCACATATGTTTCCACTAGTGCAGTTGTTGGACAACCCTCCATGCCTCAATGTATTCCTTCTCTTTCAAAGTTCCCAAAATCTCAACATAACTAGAGGACATGGATGAAGCTTTGGAAGTTCCAAGAAGACCCATGATAAGATCTCAAACAAGGAAATTTGAAGACAAACTTAATGGGCTACAATTAGCAATTAAAAAGTTTCTTGTGATTGAAGAAGAGGTCCATACCAATCAAGATGTTTTGGTCAAATCATACACCTATTTGGAGGCCTAAATTAAAGTCTATATCAAATGGAGTGAGGCCCAAATCTGCCCAAGAAAGAAGAAAATCCAGCAGCCCATAAATAATTTCTAGAATCTATATTTATGTGTTGTCTTAATCTATGTTGACTTGCATTGGTCTAAGTGTGGGCAGTCTTCTATGCCCCCAGGGAATATCATTCCTTTTTAGAATTGTCTATGTTGAATTGCATGGGTCCAAGTGTGGGTAGTCTTCTATGCTTCTAGGGAATATAATTCTCATTTATTTCTATCTTGACCAGCCCGTTCTTTACTACTATAAATAGGGTGTTTTGTTCTTTCATTGTAACTTAGATTTTGAAGAATATATTATATTGATAGTTATTTTGAACCTTTGTGGCATTACTTTGGGATTTATCTTTCAACCTACTAGTTCATAGTTCAAGGTAGTAAGATAGATTCTTCTTGATATCTTTGATTTCTTTCTGGTATTCTTTTGAAGGCGATTAGTTCTAAATACTAAT
Organism: Anisodus acutangulus; assembly: GCA_029783415.1. Classification (NCBI taxonomy): domain Eukaryota; kingdom Viridiplantae; phylum Streptophyta; class Magnoliopsida; order Solanales; family Solanaceae; genus Anisodus; species Anisodus acutangulus. The sequence goes on from CM056494.1 coordinate 25,639,622, forward strand.
TGTTGTATTAAGTTACTCACAAAGCGGTCAAAATTCGAATTCTAAGTTTGATTAGTTTCTCAAGTAAAGACGTTTGGTTCATCCAATAACGTTGTTACTTGGATCTTGTCAATCTTAAGAACTTGAGTTCTTGGAACTATTTCCTTGAATTTCTCATAACTTTATTTTGTAGTTTTAGATTCTTTGTTTTTATATTTTTGCTTTCGCACTTTTAATATTTCATTCTCTATTTGGAATCTCCCTAACCTCGTTGTTTCCAAGAGGTATCAGAGCTTTAGATGATTTGGTATTCTTATACTCACCCGATCTATTGATTTGAACACTAGAAATCCAAAAAAATCAGAAAAATGACTGTTGCATGAATAGTAAAAAAAATAAAAGGAATCTGCTCAAGTGAACAGTGACATGAATTGTAACTTCTAGTTATCTTTACTTGTAATGTTTGTTCAATAGTTTATCTTGTGATTTGGTGACTTTGAATTGTTGGGAAATCTATTCCGGTTGTTATCTCTTGAAAATCTCACTAGATTTAAAGCTTCATTGACTTTTGCTCATCATGAAACTCAAAAGTTACTTGGAAAATTACAAAGGTCATTGTGCAGCAGTTTTGAATAAAATCTCATTTGATATGTTCTAGATCTTCTCTCGAAAGTGTTTATTCACTATATTTAGTTCTATTTGTTCTTTTGTTAGAGACTTTAAATATTTGTTCATACTTACGGTGTTCTAGTGATTTTGTGTCTCTCTCTTTATTTTGTGCCAATTTGTTCTGTGTCTTTCTTTGTATTTTCATTGTGTATTTCTTTGTTTCCAGTTTGTTATAGTTTTCTTGTCCTTTTCTTTGTTTGACATAAACTCCATTCTTGAACCAAGCTATAAAACTTACTTTGAAGTGTTTGAGTTGTTGGTTCATTGAAGAACTTTGAGGATCAGCCCGTGAGTGGTAAAAGGCAAGAGTGGTAAGATTATTTAAGGGTAGAAGAGGGTTGAGATCAACTACTTGAGTGATACACGTAAGGGAGTGCATGTGAGATCACTTTACTACTAACATATTTCTCTTGTTTTAAATCACGACTTCTACAGATTTTGAAAGCATTTGGAGTGAATGAATGGATGATTATAGTGGAGATGATTTGGGACCAGATGCAGAGGATGGAAGAAGGACATACTATGATTGTTGTGAAGAGTATGGTGGTTATGATGACTCAGGTACTAACCAAACCTCTGATGAATCACATCAAATTTGTGGTTCAAGTAAAAGCAATACTATTTGTGATGATTATTCTAGTGATGAATCTTCTGATATGATGAGATTAGTTATGGTCATGAATGTGATGATTATGTTAAAGTTGGGAGTGTGAGTCAAATGAAACCTACTTCGGTAAGATCTAGTTTGGGGAAGAGTCCTAGGAGAGGCCATGAGCTTATTAGAGTTAAAAAAGTTTATCAAACTAGGATGAAAGTATTGTCTAATGTGTGTGCTACTAAGATTGAAAAGAATGTTTGTCACAACTTAGTTTGTGCTTATTTTGTTGAAAAAATGGGTTTACCTTGTGTTAAGCATGATTCACCCTATACCGTAAAAGGAGTAAAGGTAGAAAAAAGGGTGTTAGTGCCATTAACTCTTGGGAAATACAAGGATGAGGTCTGGTGTGATGTGGTTCCCTTATTCACATGACATGTTTTATTTGGAAAGCCATGGTATCTCTATAGGAAAGTTTCATATGATCAAGAAAAGAATATATATTCCTTAGTGTAAGATGATGGAAAAAGAACTTCCCTTGTATCTTTGGCATTTATGGAGATTCAAGAACATCAATTAAGGATGAAAAGATCAATGGAGGTGTTTGACAAGGAAAAAGAATGCAAGAGGGGAAATAAAAGTAGGACTGGGAAGCCTAAAATTAGAGTTGATGTGTCCTCCATGGGATAAAAGAGGGATTCTTGGCAAGTATATGGGAACTTGTGATATTTATTGCAGTATACCTTTTCCAAGAAGACCGAGGATTGTAGCATTGAACGCCTTTTCTATACCAAATAAAAGTGAGGATGAGAAACAAAAGAAAGAGAGAAGAGTGAGCAACTTGAAAACTCTAGAGAGGAAAAAAGTGAGGAAGAAGAGGGAGGTGCGAATGAAGATGATGTAGAATTTCCTAATAGCGGTCTTGTTGGGGTAGTTAGGAATATTCTTGATGGAGAAAATGAGAGTAAAAAAAGTGAGAAAGGGGAAGAAGAGGGAGGTGCGAGTGAAGATGATGTACAACTTCTCTTTAATGATGGTTTGGTTGTTGTAGTTAGGAGGATTATGTCTATCAATTTGGGAGCCCATAGTGAAGAACAAAGGGAGAATATATTCCATACTAGGTGTGGGATAAAAGGGAAAAGTTGTTCTATGATTATTGACAGTAGTAGTTGTGCTAATGTGGTGAGTTCACACTTGGTAGAGACGTTAGGGCTTGCATGCATGAAACACCCTAAGCCCTATAGACTCCAATGATTGAATGATAGTGGTGAACTGAAAGTCAACAAACAATGCATGATTTCACTCAATGTTAGTAGGTATGCGGATGATACACTTTGTGATGTCATTCCTATGCAAGCTTGTCATATCTTCCTTGGTCATCCATTGTAGTTTGATAGGAATACGTTTCATGATGGAAGAAAGAATAAATATTCACTTGAGCTTAATGGCAAGAAATATACTCTTGCACCTTTAAGCCCTTCTCAGGTGTTTGAAGATCAAAAGAGATTGAGGGACTCAATGAGGAAACAAAGGGGAGGGAAAAAAGGTGAGCTTGAGGGAAAAGAAAATAAAGAAGGCCAAGGGTTAGAAAAAAAAAAGAGAAATTGCCAATAAAGAGAGAGAGAGAGAGAGTGCAACAACTTAAGCAAAGAAGGTAAAAGAGAATTTGAGTGAAAAAAAGAAAGTTTTGGTGAGAGAAAAGAGGCTAATGAAAAGAAAAAAGAGAGTTTCTGTATAAAAGCCAAGTAGTATTTGAATGCAAGAAACGAGGGACTACCTATAATACTACTCACTTACAAAGAAGTCTTGATTAATTCTTAGCTACTAGCTTCTTCTTTGCCAAGTAGTGTTTCTTCTCTTTTGTAGGATTTTGATGATATCTTTCCTGAGGATATTTCTAAAGATCTACCACCTTTGCGTGGAATTGAGCACCAAATTGATCGTGTGCCTGGTGCACAGATTCCAAATAGGCCTGCTTATAGAAGTAAACCTGAAGAGATCAATGAGTTACAACAACAAGTTGAGGAGTTACTTGAAAATGAGTTTGTGCAAGAGAGCATGAGTCCTTGCTCTGTTCATGTTCTATTGGTGCCCAAAAAGGATGGATCTTAGAGGATGTGTGTCGATTTTTGAGCTATCAACAAGATTACGGTAAAGTATTGTCATCTTATTCCTCATCTTGATGACATGTAGGATTAATTGCACGGATCCAAAATTGTTTCTAAAAATGGTTATCATCAGATTCAAATGAATCCTGGAGATGAATGAAAAATAGATTTTAAGATCAAATATGGGCTTTATGAGTGGTTAGTTATGCCTTTTGGATTGACTAATGCATAGGACTTGGCATAAATCACAGAAACCCGAATTGTTGAACCGAGAATTTTGGTAATTCAGTATTTGGTAATTCGGTATTCGGTACAGTATTAGAGAGTATTTTCTATTTTTCAATATTCGAGATCGATATTCGGAAACATAAATTTACAATTTGGTAATTTGATAAATACGAATACCGATAGTTTTTTAATAAAGGCCCAATATTAATATTTAATATTAGTGTATTACAATCCATATGTATTTTTGGGCATCACATATCTATAATCTGATATCTCAAAAAATCCTTTGCTATTCTCTTCAAGTTTAAAACGAATAACAATCTTCTTCCTCAAAGATTTTTCACCAGCGATACTCCACCACAAGTTCCGATCTTACACCGGCAATTCAAAAGTCGTAAGCTCATTTTCTTGTGTTTTAATATCGATTTCTTCTTCTACTTGTGTTTTCATTTGGTTGGCAGTAACTACATTTTTACTGAATCGACTAATGAATTCTCGATACTGTCTGATTTTCATTCTATTTCACCTAGAATTATCTAAAGGTATTTACATAGAGAATTATAAATTTCACCTATCTTTCACTAAGTGAGGGCCTCTTTAACTTCTTAAATAGTGGATATCCATGAATGTCTTCCTACCCCTGTAGCTTTAGTAAATCAGTTCTGTGTTCCCTAAAGGATATGTTTGAAACTATTTTGTCCCATTTGCACAACGTGTTAATGATTATTGACTTAGTGAAAGATAGGTGAAAATTCAAAGCTATGCACCTCTTGTCTGTATAAATTTTCTGAAGATTTGTATAAAAAAAAGAAATATATTATTCGTTCATCACATGTGCTTGTATTTTTTGTTGATAATTAATGGAGTATATGATATTGTTTGATAGCTGACTCCGACTTCAATATGGTATTACCAAATACCGAACCGAACTGAAGTTTGATTTACCGATTATCGAATTACCAAACCGAAGTTTGAAAGTTTGGTATTTGGTATTTATTTTTAATTATCGATTACCGAATTACCAAACCCAACTGTGAAAACACTGAACCGAATACCGAATGTCCATCCCTACTAATGCACCCAGCACTTTCAGGAGATTAATGAATCATATTTTTAAGGATTTTATGGAAAACTTGTTGTGGTTTATTTTGATGATAGCTTGATCTTTTCTAAAATCTAGATGACCATGTAGAACACCTAAAACAAGTTTTTGAAGTTCTTAGAAAGCAACAATTGTATGTTAATCTCAAGAAGTGCGTCTTTTGTGGGGATCATGTGGTATTCTTGTGTTTTGTGGTCAGTTCTAAGGGAGTTGAGGTTGATGAAGAGAAATCAAGGTAATCAAAGAGTGGCCTAAACCTAAGAGTGTAACCGAGGTTAGAAATTTTTATGGGCTTGCTAGTTTTTATAGGAGCTTTGTTAGAGATTTTAGCAGCATTGTTGCTCCTTTAGCTGGAGTTATTAAAAAAGATAAGGTTTTCATATGGGGAAAGATCAAGATGATGCTTTTAACGTGTTAAAATAAAAATTATGTTAAGATCCTCTTTGGCAATTACCTGATTTTTCTAAGTCTTTTGAGGTTGAATGTGATGCCTCTGGAAAGGGAATATGTGTTGTTTTGATGCAGGATTCCAAGCCCATTGCATACTTTAGTGAAAAGCTGAGTGGAGCTACATTGAACTACTCAACTTATGACAAAGAGTTATATGCATTGACAAGGGCTTTAGCTACATGGCAACATTATTTGTGGCCTAGAGAGTTCATAATTAAGACGAATCAGGAATCCTTGAGATATTTAAAGAGCCAAGGTAAGCTTAATCATAGGCATGCAAAATAGGTTGAATTCATTAAAACTTTCCCATATGTTATTGCTTACAAGAAAGGAAAAGAGAACGTCATTGCTGATGCACTTTCAAGAAGGTATGTCTTGGTATCTACTCTTATTTCTAAATTGATAGGTTTTGATCAAATCAAGGGCCATTATGCTAATGATTCTGATTTTAGAAAGGTTTTTGCAGAATGTATGTTGGGTCCTTGTGAGATGTTTAATCTTCAAGATGGATTTATTTTTAAGGAAAATAAGTTGTATATCCCTATTGCACTTTGCGTGAATTGTTTGTTAGGGAAGCACATTGTGGTGGACTCATGGGACACTTCAGAGTGACCAAAACTTTGGATATACTTGCTGAATATTTTTTTCGCCTAAAATGCGAAAGTATGTTGAGAAAGTGTGCTCTCAATGTCTTGAATGTAAACAAGACAAATCAAAAGTGTTACCACATGGTCTCTATACACTTTTAACTGTTCCTACTTCTCCTTGGATGATATTTCTATGGATTTTGTGTTAGGTCTTCCTAGAACTAAACATGGTAAGGATAGTATATTTGTGGTGGTAGTTAGATTTTAAAAAATGGCTCATTTTATTTCATGTTTGAAGACTAATGATACATCACATGTGGCTGATTTATATGTAAAAAAAGTGGTTAAATTACATGGTATACCTAAAACTATTATTAGTGATAGGGATGCTAAGTTTTTAAGTCACTTTTGGAGAGTTCTTTGGGGAAAGTTGGGAACTAAACTGCTATTTTCTACATCGTGTCACCCGCAAACTGATGGTCAAACAGAAGTAGTTAATAGGACTTAGGGAATATGTTGAGGGCTGTTTTAAAAGGAAAATTATGTTTTTGGGAAGATCATGTGGCCATGGTAGAGTTTTCCTATAATAGAACTATCCATTCTTCTACCGGTAAGTTTCTTTTTGAAGTTGTTTATGGATTTATTCCCCTCACCCCGTTGATTTACTGCCTTTGTCTACTAATGATATTGTTAATCTTGATGGTAGGAAGAAGGATGAAATGATGAAGAAGATTCATGAATAAACAAGACTTGCAATTGAGTGGAGGAATGAACAAACTGCCTTAAGGAGAAATAAGAGGTGAAAATCTATTATTTTTAAGCTCGGAGATCAAGTGTGCGTGCATTTCAGGAAGGAAAGGTTTCTTGCTAAAAGAAGATCCAAATTATACCAAAGGGGAGATGGTCAATTTGAAGTCCTTGAAAGGATTGGAGACAATGCTTACAAGCTTGATCTTCCTAGTGAATATCAAGTTAGTGCTACCTTTAACATTTCTGATCTTTCCTTATTTGACACATGCTTAAATTTGAGGATGAATTCTCTTCAAGAAGAGGGAAATAATAGCATCCATGGCAGCTCAACATCACTAAAGGACATGTATGAAGCTTTAGAAGTTCCGATAAGACCCATGACAAGATCTCAAACAAGGAAATTTGAAGACAAGCTTAGTGGGCTACAATTAGCAATTTAAAAGTATCTTGTGATTGAAGAAGAGGTCCAGCCCAATCAAGATATTTTGGTCAAATAATACACCTATTTAGAGGCCTAAATTAAAGTCTATATCAGATGGAATGAGGCCCAAATCAGCCCAAGAAAGAAGAAAATTCAATAGCCCATAAATTGTTTCTAGAATTTTTATTTAAATATTATTTTAATCTATGTTGACTTGCATTGGTCTAACTGTGGGCAACCTTCTATGCCCCTAGGGAATATCATTCCTATTTATAATTGTCTATGTTGACTTGCATGGGTTCAAGTGTGGGTAGTCTTCTATGCTTCTAGGGAATATAATTCTCATGTATTTCTATCTTGACCAGCCCCTTCTTTACTACTATATATATGGTGCTTTGTTCTTTCATTGTAACTTAGATTTTGAAGAATATATTATATTGAGAGTTCTTTTGAACCTTTGTGGCATTACTTTGGGATTTATCTTTCAACCTACTAGTTCATAGTTCAAGGTAGTAAGATAACTTTTGTTTGATATCTTTGATTTCTTTCTGGTATTCTTTTGAAGGTGATTAGTTCTAAATACTAATTGTTGTCTGAAGTTACTCACAAAGCGGTCAATATCCAAATTCTAAGTTTGATTTGTTTCTCAAGTAAAGGGGTTTGTTTCATCCAATAACATTGTTACTTGGATCTTGTCAATCTTAAGAACTTGAGTTTTTGGATCTTGTCAATCTCATTGACTAGAGCTAAGTTAGTGAGTAGATCAGCTAATTTATTTCCCTCTTTAATACATGAGATACTATGATTGTTCTACCTTTCATAAATCTCCATACTTCCTCAATCATGGTTATTATTTGTCAAGGAACCTCCCATATTCTATGTATAACATTCCTAAACAGTAAAGAGTCAGTTTCCAGTACTATTAAATTATAGTGATGTCCCTGTATGTATCTCAAAGCTTGTAAAATGGCTATAGTATCAGCCTGACTGTTTATGCTTAGATTCTCCATTTCTTTAGTTTGGGCTTGCAGTACATCACCTTGTTCGTATCTAATGCACAAACTCCATGAATTTCTTCCGAGATTCCCTCTTTAAGCTTCATTTGTATTGGTTTTGATCTATACAGCCTCTAGAGCCTTCCATAACACTTTAATGACCTTCACTTTTGGCTGATATTTGGAATTGCCTCCACTAGTGTAGTCTAGTTATAAGGAACATATTTGCAATTCTTCCTTTTCACCTTCATGAACATAAACAGTGTATGCATTACCTGATATACCAGTTTCATGTTTGAGATTTTTCCTCCATGTCTTCATGAACATAAACAGTGTATGCATTACCTTGACATTGTTGGGAGGTACTGCCCAAGGAAAGGAAAAGGTTACTTCCGGATCATTCCGTCTCTTCCAAAGTTCTCAAAATACGATTGCAGGCATAACTTGAAAAATATAGTTCACCTTTTGTTCTTCTGCCAAATTCCACCACTTGTTTATAAGTTGTGTAATGTGAAGGTTATCAATGCATATTCCAACTAGCTAGTCCACAAAAATGTTTCCATGGAAATTGTGCTGCTACTGCCTTCAGTAACACGAGAAACATCCTCTACCCCTGGATCTTGGCAGCAAAAACATCTAGATGGAAATTGCATCCCTCAATTAGCTTATATTTCTAAAATCTCCACAGAAAGAATGAGATTTCAACCTTTAGTCCATAGGGATCTCCAGATATACAATGCCAGAGAAACTCTTTTCTCTCTTCTTTCATCATTAATTTCTTTTTTTGGTAAATAATGACTTTTATTAATACCAAAGTGATTGTTACAAAACCAAATAGGGCTGACCCGTTATTTCTAAAAAAATAGACATACTCGACTTACAGAAGGAGCCTAAACTAGTGTCAAGGTAATGCATACACTGTTTAGGCAGTGTCAAGGCATGGAGTTGAACTGAGATAAAATTAATTGCCATTTATTCCTTCCCTTGCACTTGATATGGATATGAACAACTATCTCTCTGCATAACCTATTAGCATTTTAGTTGCCCTTTCAAAATCTAATCATATTCCTTTCTCTCCACACTAAAGCAATGATCATAGCGAAAGTGCTACAGATGACAGTTCCTCTACCAGTCTTTCTTTTTTCCCATAGTGTTGCCCATTGTATCTCCTCTTGCCAGTTCCCAATTGTCCTGTGAAAACCAAGCCAAACAAGCAACCTGCGCCATAGAGCATTGATTATGGAGCATTCAAAGTAAAGATAGTTTAGTGTTTCATCATATGCATCACAAAACACATAATTTAGGGGACATAAATACCAATTTTCAGTAGTCTACTAGGGAGTCTTGGGATGTTGTGGTAGACTGATAGTAGAGCAACATAGATTTTCTTTATTGAGAAATGTGTGTCGGACACCACAAGTGCTAGTTCTGTGTGCAGATCACCTTCAAGAGTCGGTGCTTGTAACACATATTTTCTTACTTCCAGTATCTACCTAATAACCCATGTAGCAGTAGCAGCTATAGTACATGTTTGCACAGGATCCTGTTAAATATAGTAAATATGGACTCACTTGATCCACACACAATCTTTCTTCTCAGCAATGGCTCAAAGTTGTTTTTAAATTGCAACCCTGTTCCATAAGCATAAGTTCAGGACATTTGGCTACTTGCTGATTTTGGAAGATAGATCTTTTTTTATGAAACTAGTGCTCTTTAGAGATTTCTGCATATCTTGTCCACGGAAAAGTTCTACAAACACTACTAATCATTTTCATTATTCTCTTTGGTAGGATGAAAATCGGGGTCCAGTAAGTTTGAATACCAAAGATCATAGACTTGATCAGTTGAAGTCTGCCTGTATAAGAGAGGAGCTTAGCAGATCAACACTTTATTCTTTTAGTAACCTTTTCAACTAGGGGAGAGCATTGAGCAATGGTTAGTTTTTCGGAGGACAATGGAACACCTAATTATCTAAATGGGAGAGTTTCTTCACATAACCCTAGTGTCTGAAGAATTTCATATTTCAGAGGGTCCTTTACACCCGACATAAATATAGAGAGAGATCTTATCAATGTTTGCTTGCAACTAGAAGTAGCTGAGAATTTAAGAAATGCCTCTTGAAGAAGCCTAATAGATTGGACCTCAGCTTTGTAAAACATAAAGATATCGGCATCAAAGCAAACATGGATTATCCCCAGCTTTTTACATCTTAGATAAGATTTAAATTGTAGGTTTTTAGTCAATATATTCAGCTTTTTTTGCAAATACTCCATAGTAATAACAAAGAGGTATGATGACATAGGATCACCTTGTCTAGTCCCTCTTTTTCCTTGGAAAGGATTTGGTAAGTTGAAGATCACCTTATTGCTCATTAGCTAGTTAGTAAGTTGAAGGTTGATTGATGTAATTGAAATAACTAGTCGTGTTGTATAGCATGTTGGGATTGTTCTTGTTGTATGCGGGTGTTGAAAGTATTGTTGAACTTGTATTCACATGTTATTAAGAGTGTTGCAAGGATTAGAAAGGAGATAGGCTTGGATAATCATCATAGAAACATTTGTAGAATAAGTTTGTCACTCATAAACTTGTTGGTGTATTCCTCTTGTTGATAGCAGTTTTGTTTCCTTGTTGTAGTTTAAGTGCATTCTGGTTCTATTGCTATCATTAATGGATTGAAAATAAAGGTATGTAAGGCTATTCTTTAATTCGCAACTATGACACGATATGTATTATTCGTTGCCAACATGAACCATGAAGTCTAGATCTTAAAAGTGTATGGATTCCATGCTACAAGTATTATGAGTTTACTAAGAACCATTATATATCCATAATCCATTGCTACTCAAGCGTATTACTCTTAGAAGTTGAGCTTCGAGTAATCATGATGGAAGTAGAGTTTCCCCTTAAGTGGGATCACTAGCTTGCAAATCCCGATATTTGTTCCCCTATATGTCTTATGCAGTCTAGAGTTATGAGAAGTATTTCGGTTCATGTTATGTGTTCGATAAGCTGAATAAGCATCACGCCATGTGTCTTGATATCGATACCTTATAAAATTGTTTCACTCTTATTGATGAATTCCAGAGTTATGATTTTAGCTTGATGCCTAAGAAAAGTCATATCGACGACGTTAAGTAGTCGTTGTGGATCTATAGTTCTCGATTTAAGGTAAAACGTATTGACGGTATTTGGATTATCATTAAAGGGGTTTGTAAAATGTTTTCTAAGTTGAATGATACTTAAGATGGATTGTATAATGGTTGTCATAGGATAGTTAGAACTTATCAACCCTTAGATAAAGTAAATCATGCCGGTAGTTATGACTTATAATAATAGGGCAATAGAGTATCGACTAAGAAGAATAACACCCTATGGCTAGTTTCCATGTGATGGTTAAGAGATTATGGAGTATAGTGTAAGATGAATTGTATTGACAGTCTAGATTACTATTATTGGGTTGTAGTATCTTACTTAAGTTGAATTATGTTGATAGCATCCAAGTTTCGTTAAGGGATGATAGACTGTTACTTAAGATGAATCACGTGATGGCTCCTCACAATCGTTAACGAGCGATGGGGTGATGCTTAGGATAACTTATGTGAATAGCACGAGGATGATTGCTACTTAAGTTGAATCATTAGGTTAATGTGATTGTTAAAAGGATATAGATTATAAGGTGAAGTCAAGTATGTATTGGAAACTATTGAGGCTTGATTGATATATGGTTTCAGAATCTCACCAATGGGTTCCAGATCATTATTAAAGGTAAACCATATTGATTGCGTTAAATAATTATTATGGATCTAATGTATTCAACTTAAGGTGAACCGTATTAATGGTATTTAGATTATCACTAATGGAGTGTAGAACCTTCCTTAAGATAAATCACATCAACATAGATGAACATAGTCTTTCACTAGGGTAAGATGGCTTAGAGTATAAATTTTGAAGGTACCAAATTAGAATCATAGGATAGTACGTGCAAGTGTCCTCATATGTGGAGATTTACAGGTTGTGAAGTAAGGCTTAAAGGAGTGCAAGTTGTTATTTAAGGTGAACACGATACTGATAATCTGCATGTGACTAGACTCGAGTAGAATCATGCTTAAGGTGAATTGAATTGGTATGAATGATATAGCTTTCATGAAGGTAAGACAATATAGAGAGTTAGAGTACATGCTTGGGAAGCATTAATAATGGTTATAGTACAGTAAGTGGGTATGTCCATCTCACAAGTAGCAAAATAAAGTCCTATCCGATGTTCCTATCACATGATGTTAGTTGTATGATGATAAGACATTATATGGTTGGCATTCAAATAGTTGTTAAAGGGTTATAAAGTGGAAAGTAAGAGAAATTATGTCATAAGCATCCAGTTTACCATTGTTGGGGTATAGAGCTTCTTATAGGATAAACCACATTGACGTAGATGATCATAGCCTTTCAAAATTTGGATGGTCCACAAGATTAGAGAAGGGTTTCCGAAGGTATCATAATAGGATCATAGAATAATAGGTATGTCCCTTTTGTATCCAGCGACATAAAGACTTTCTCATTTGTTCATTCTCTATATAGAGTTATTTGTGTTGTCAATGACGTTAGACTCCCTTTCATAAAAAAACTTTTACTTTATACGTTAAGGCAAGTGTATTCTCAAGCTCACGGTTCCAACGAATTAAGGGCAGTACATATGTCAAGGCTATCTTTTCCTTCTTTTGGCATGAATCCAATGGAAACAAAACATAAACGAATATCCAACCAATATAACTCTATTCTTGCTAAGTTATAGATGTTCATGTTCTTCATTATATAGAAATGTCTTAAATCTTCTTTGTCCCTTGTTGAAGTTATTTCATGTCATAAGAGTTATTCTTTAATGTATTGTATTCTTCTTTGTGTTAATGAAACATATGATGGCTTGTTAACTATATAACGATCATCGGAGGTGTAACGACCTTATGTTACTCTGAAGATTTTAGAATGTTCTATCATGTTTCTCATGCATGCATATATATATATATATATATATATATATATATATATATATATATATATATATATGATATGATCTCACACCCGAGCTATAATCGGTGGGTACGACACCTAGTGTGCGATACATATATATGTGTAGCATTGCTGATCAATTAGTTATGATAACAATGATGATGACACCCACATAGGCCTATGTCATTATATATGCATTATGTATATCACAATATTATATAGATGATGTTGCCCACAGAGGCCTTGTTATATACACATTATGTCTCTCTACGGCATTAAATAAGTGAATATTGCATTTATGCATAACATGACCCCCAGTGGCATTCAGGTCTACTAATTGCATTGATGTTAGAGATCATAGTTAGCTTAAGGCCCTGTCCTGACACCTGTATTAGTCATTCAGTAATAGGTATTCATAGAGGTTTCATAGACAATATTGATGGGTTTATTTGTAATCAGTTGTACCACCAGCTGCATACATTAGGCCAATGTCCACATATGTATACATAAGTCATTATGTTTCTCTTTTATTCTTCAAGTTATAACATGTAGTCCATTACATGTATATAGTTATTGCATATATAGTATAGTCCATCCCATTAAGATTTGGGATGTGACAGATTTGTTGAATAAGCTTGTTACTCATAATTGCTATAGATTTGTTGAATAAGCTTGTTACTCATAAGCTAGTTGGTGTGATCCTCTTATTAATACAAGTCTTATTTTCCTTCTTTTAGTTTAAGTGCAAAGGGAGTTGGTTCTATTGTTATTATTGATGAATTGAAAATAAAGGTACATAAGGTTATTCTTTGACTCACCACTATGGTGTGACGTGTAGTATCCTATATGAACAATGAAGTCTAGAGCTTAAAAGTGTATGGATTCCATGTTATAAGTCTTATGAGTTTCCTAAGAACAGTTATATATCCATAATCCGTTACTAGTCAAGCGTATTACTCTTAAAAGTCGAGCTCCGAGTAACCATGAAGGAAGTAGAGTTTCCCCCTTAAGTGGGATGATGTTGATAGCTTGCAGATCCCGATATTTGTTCCCCTATATGTCTTATGCATTCTAGAGTTATGAGAAGTATGTCGGTTTATGTAATGTGTTCCATATGATGAATAAGCATCACATCATGTGTCTTGATATCGATACCTCATACAATCATATCACTCTTATTTATGAATTCTAGAGTGTTGATTTTAGCCCGTTACCGAAGAAAAGTCATGTCGATGACATTAAGTAGTCATTATAGATCTATAGTTCTCGATTTAAGGTGAAACATATTAACGATATTTGGATTATCATTAAAGGGGTTTGTAGAATGTTTTCTAATTTGAACGATACTTAAAATGGACTATATGATGTTGTCATAAGACAGTGAGAACTTATCCTTAGATAAAATAAAGCAAGCCAGTAGTTATAACTTATAATAACATGGCAGTAGAGTATCGACTAAGCAGAATAATAACCTATGGCTTGTGTTCGTGTGATAGTTAATAGATTATAGAGTATATTGTAAAATGAATCATATCGACAGTTTCCAGATTACTATTATTGGGTTGTATTATCTTACTTAAGGTAAATTATGTGGATAGCATCCAAGTATCATTAAGGGATGATAGACTGTTACTTAAGATGAATCATGTGATGGCTCCTTAAGACCATTAACACGTGATGAGATGATGCTTAGGATAACTTATGCAAATAGCACGAGGATGATTGCTACTTAAGTTGAATCATATGGATCATGTGATTGTAAAGGGATATAGATTATAAGGTGAAATCAAGTATGTATTGGAAACTATTGAGGCTTGGTTGATAGACAAGTTTCATAATTTCGCCAATAGGTTCCAGGTCATTATTATAGGCAAACCATATTGATAGCGTTAAATAATTATTATGGATCTATAGTCTTTAATATAAGGTGAATCGTGTTAATGATATTTAGATTGTCATCATTGGAGTTTAGAACCTTACTTAAGATGAATCATATCAACATAGATGAACATAGTCTTTCATGAGAGTAAGATGTCTCGGAGGTTTAGAGTATAAATTTAGAAGGTACCAAATGAGGATTATAGGATAACACGTGAAAGTGTCCTCACGTGTGACGATTGATAGGTTGTGAAGTAAGGCTAAAGGGAGTTCAAGTTGTTATTTAAGGTGAACACGATATTGATAATCTGCATGTGACTAGACTAGGGGTGTAGAAGCATACTTAAGGTGAATTGAATTGGAATGAGCGATATAGCCTTCATGAGGGTAATATTATATAGAGAGTTAGAGTACATGTATGGAAAGCATCAATAAAGAGTATAGTTGTATATTGATAAGCCATTATATGGTTAGCATTCAGATAGTTGTTAAAAGGTTATAAAGTGGAAAGTAAGATAAATTATTTCGTAAGCATCCATATTACCATTGTTGAGGTATAGAGATTCTTAGACGGTCATAATCTTTCCAAAGTAGGATGGTCCCCAAGAAAAGAAAATGGTTTCCAGAGATATCATAATAGGATTGTAGAACAATAGGTATGTCCCTTTCGTATCCAGCGACATGAAGTCTTATCATTTATTCATTCTCTATTTATAGTTCCTTGTGTTGTCAATGATGATAGACTCCCTTTCATAAGAAGCTTACACTTTATACGTTAAGGCAAGTGTATTCCCAAGTTCACAGTTCCAATAGATTAAGGGCAGTAAGTATGTTAAGACTATCCTTTTCTTCTTTTGGCATGAATCCAACTAAAACGAAACTTAAATGAATGTCCCACCAATATAAATCTATTATTTCCAAGTTAAATATCATCATGTTCTTCATTCTATGAAAATGTTTCTTGAATCTTGTTTGTCCCTTATTGGGAGTACTTTCATGTCATAAGAGCTATTCTTTATTGTATTGTATTCTTATTTGTGTTATGAAACATAAGATGGCCTACTAGCTACATAACGATAGTCAGAGGTGTAACAACCTTATATATATGTGTGTGTGTGTGTGTGTGTATAGCATCACTGACAATTGGTTATGATAAAGATGATGATGACACCCATAGTGGCCTATGCCGTTATATAAGCATTATGTATATCACGCCGTTATATAGATAATGTTGCCCACATGTTATATACACATTATGTATCTCTACGACGTTATATAGGCGAATATATTGCACCTATACATATCATGGCCCCCAGTGGCATTCAAAGTTTCATGTTGATTCTTCCATATCTCTCTTTACATGTGATGATCTTTCATATGATTATTTCACTCTTCCTTACGTATTCAGTATAATCTTTCTTACTAACGTCCCTTTTATCGGGGACGTTGCATTTGTTATATTTCACATTGCATGTCCAGTTGTACAGGTTGGCAGACTTGTTTGCTAGATAGTGCAAATGATCTGCGGAAGAGTTGCGAGCTCTAATTTTACCTGGAGTTGAGTCAAGTATAATGATTTCATTTATGTTAGAGATTATGGGTAGCTCAGGGCCCTGTCCCCGCACTTGTATTATCCATTTAGTAATAGATATTCATAGAGGCTTCATAGACAGTATTGGTGGATATATTTGTAATAAAGTGTACCCCAGCTACATATGTAAGGCTAATGGCCACATTTGTATACAGAAGTCATTACATTTCTCATTTATTCTTCAAGTTATGACATGTAATCTGATACAGGTACATAGTTATTGCATATAGAGTATAGTCCGTCTCATTTAGATTTAGGGTGTGACACATATGTGATGCATTCCATTACCCAATGAATGAACTTATAGGGGAAGCCCAGTCCACTAGCATGCTTCTAAAGAACCACTACTAAATGGAGTCATATTCCTTCCTTTAAGTTTACTTTCATGACACACCTAGCTGAAAGTCCTTTCTGAGTATACCATTTTAGTAATTCATGACCGAACAAAATTTTATCTATAATGCTTCTACCATATATAAAAGTTGACTGAGTGGGACTGACTATAGTACTGATTACAATTTTAATCTTGTTAGTTAAGACCTTTGTGATGATCTTATAAATGGTAATGCAACAAAAAATAGTTTTGTAATCTTTAATCATCGTAGGGGAAGCAATTTTAGACATCAGTGTCACTTCAGTGCATCTTATGGATTTAAAGAGGTTATTGAGTAGAAGAATTCCTTAACAGCCAAGACGACATCAGACTGAACAACCTCCTAGTACTGTGCAAAGAATTCCACTGGAAATCCATCTACCTCTAGAGCCTTGCCATGTGTCATCTCTTTGATAACTATGGGGATTTCCTGGTCTGTGACAGTCTTGATCAGTGAGCATTTTATCTGTAAGAGAGGCATGGTCCTTTATTTATCACAACAGAGTTGGGGCATGACATTTCATCAGTTGTTGATCCCATTAGGTTGGTGAAAAAGGAAATAAACTCAATTTCAACCTATTTGGGATAAGTAAACTTAGCATCAATAGTATCATAGATGAATGATATGTTATTTCTGCTAGCTTTGATTTTGCACTGGCATGGAAGAATTTGGTGTTGGCATCTCCACAAGAAATCCAGGATGACCTAGATGTCTAAGAGTCAGCTCCTCCACCAATCTCCCTTTATTAATCTCAATCAGTATGTCTTTCTCTGAAGCAATCAAGGCCTGGTTCATAGGTGGTTGTGCCATCTAACTTTGTGTAATAACCAAGTCTTGTCTTGCTTTCTGGAGTTTCTGTTCATAAGATGCCATATATGAATTGTGATCCTTTAAACCTTATTTCAATCTCTTCAGTGTTTTCCACAATTGAAATATTTTTGTTCCCCTGCACTTCTGGGCCTACACTAGCTTCAGAATGTCTATGAATTCAGGATGATTCATTACTGTCCTGAAAAGTTTGAAAGGATTTGGATGTAGATTTATCTGGGGCATATACTCGATGAACATAGGAGAGTGATAAGAGATCCCGAGATTAGGAAATCTGCCTCCACATGGTTGTAAGCTTGGAATCCAATTACAAGTTACCAAAAATTTAATCTATCCTTTAGTACACTCTACTATCATGTTGTTGCTTGTTACATAAGGTGTAGTGCCAACCTTTTTGATCTTAGAGGGGTAAGCTGAAGAGTATTTATTTACACAGTTTTTGAAATCTTATTTTTATTGATAGCACTGGTGAGCCTAGCCTATCAGCACCTGAGAGAATAATATTGAAATCTCCACTTAATAACCATGCTCCTTGGATAGTACTCATTTGGCTAAGGTCACTCCAAAGACTAGTTCTCAACTGGGCTTCATTATGTGCATAAATAACAGTAAGAAAAGTGAGAAAAAAGTTTGTTGAATTTCCTTGTCACAACCCAAACCGGAGGGCCATGACGGGCAACCGGACTTTACTTGCTGAGCACCACTAATCATATATTTACCGCCTAACCGTAGTTGAACATGGGCCATGAGGGCCCCACGAGGTAACCTACTGACATATAGAAATAATAAAATGGAACTGAGCTATGTAAAGTCCTGCAAACAGAAGAACCCAACCTATGTACATATACATACTAAGGCCGACAAGGCCATACATAACTACTATACACAGGACAACTGTCTACAAGCCTCTAAATAGTACGTGACATCAAAAGGTCAGGATAGGGCCCCGCCATACCCATATGCAGATGTAGAAATATTGTATCAAGACTAGACTACAACTCCAGAACAAGTTGAGTGCTCTAATATCAGCTAAACCAACAACCTACTAGTGCGGATCGTCACCCTGTCTACCTGAGCCTGCGGGCATGAAACGTAGCATCCCCCGACAAAAGGGACGTTAGTACGAATTATGTACCGAGTATGTCAGGAATGAAGAATAGCATAATAGAGACCTGAAAGTAACATGAGACAAGAAATAACCAACCAGTATAGAATGCCTCTGAGGGCATTAATATGCCTAAGTGTCATGCACAATGCGGTCATACATAATATATATATATATATATATATATATATATATATATACGTATATAACGCCATCAAGCCTCTGTGGGCATCCCATCATATCATACAGGCCTCTGTGGGCATAATCATCATCATATACCAGCTGATCAGGTGGCGGTGCGTATATAACGCCGTATCCCTTTTCCCATCCCCATATATATATATATATATATATATATATATATATATATATATATATATAATGAATACATATAGTAGCATATATAATGCATATGGGGTCAAGGGTTATATATGTATATAATGCATGAATGATACTAAGACACTCTTGAGTTTATCGGAGTGACATAAAGTCGTTGCACCTCCGATTAGCATTATGAATATCAATATATTTCCCATATACCTCAATAGGGATTTAGGAACATATTTAGATATGCTTTGAAAATAGGAATGAATGACATGAACATCCTTAACTACTAAGAGTAGAATCATTTATGGGACAGTATTACGTTTACGTTACGTACTTAGAACATGACAAAAGAAGGAAGAGTAGCCTTAACATACCTTTATTGGTCTTCTTAACAATCCAATCAATGCATCTCATCTAGCACCTCGACCTTATTTGCCAAGAACCCTTCTTCTTCCATCTTACTTCACTATAAAGTAACCTTCAATTTACTAAAACCCAAGAACAATCGGTGTTGAATTACATAATAGACGTGGCATAACCTCCAAGTCGTACTTTCTTTTTAAGGAAGTCATGTTTGGTCAAAAATAGAATGTCACGTTGATTTTCTCCCAATTGGTCAAAAAACAAACGCGGCTTACTTGAGGGTCAAAATTAAGTTGAGAAAATGACTACATTAACATAAATCCACAATCATATTTCATGTTTTAAGACATTAAGGATTACTAAATAATTTCTGATTATAGAACATATTATATCATCACAAAATCTCCAAGCATGAAATGAAATCATCAATAACTCCTTTCGCAGAACATGAATAAGAGACTTCTTTTAACATTAAGGGGTGGTCCAGTCACTAGTTAGAGTTTTATAAATATTAGTAATGCACAGATTAGGTATGAGGGAATTTTATGTATTATTTTGTGTCTAGGATTACTTGTGCATAGTTTAGTTAGTTATTTAATCTATCTTACATAAAATAATAATTATATTCTCTCATAACTTATTCTTCCCTCCCATTTTATATGACTCTTTCCTTTTTAGTCAATCTAAAAAGAAATGACACATTTTATCTTCAGAAACAATTTAACTTTATAAGATATTTACAGCTATAAAAATATTCAAAGCTTGTTTTGGACCACAAATTTAAAAAAAAATTATTTTTTCTTAAACTCCGTGTCGAATCAAACACCCTCATATAAATTGTGACGAAGGGAATATATGTATTAGTTATGCGAATTTTTAAATTGCAAAACAAACACTGTACTAGGTGTTTTGAACTTTATACATAGCAACAAAATATTACCAAAAATGGCACTATGACTTATGTATGATTTAATACATGATTAACTTAGTTCCTACCCTGCCACCAAACGACCCCTTAATGTTTGTAGAACTTCAAACCTGGGAAAAGAAAGATACACGCTTACAAAATTAAGCGCAAAGGACAAAATAAATAGAAGGAAACTTTTTAAAATCTGGAAATTTAAGATGATTAGGCGGGAATTACGATAAGAGCTGAGAGATAATTGTATTAGCAGCCACTAAAAGGGAATACTTACCATAACTGTAATAAAAAAGTCAAACGTACAATTGATGGAAATTCGAGTAAATTATGCTGAAATAAGTACTCTCAATTTAACTAAGCACGAAATTTAAAAAATAAAAAGAAATTTTTAAATTTTGTGATTCTAATTTATAAATGTGTGTAAGGTACTAAAATATTTTTTAAATTTTGTAGTTATAAATTTATCATGTAGAATATTTTACTTATCAACTTACTAAATATATTCTTTGATTATTAGAAAACTTGAATTTAATTGAAGAGAAAAAGAGAAATTTTAATAGTCTTATTATTTGCATGAAATGAAATGCAGAAGATAAGGGAGGGGAGAGATTATGGACATGTGTGCAGGTATCCAGGGATTGAAATATCAATATTGCAATAACTGTCTCATTAAATGCTTTCACCTACACTACGCTTAATTTTAGAAGCTGTAGTCTTGTAGCATTTAATGCTTACTCTTTCTCTTTCTCATTTGCTCTTCACCAATTCATTCTTGATGCCTTGCTAAGACCACCACTCTCTAACCACCCATAAGAGTTAATCATTTTCAACTGTTTCCAAGCTACATAATGAGCAGCACACAAAATTTTGTGTTTCTTGAACTGACATAGCAAGAACAAGACAAAGGACAGCCAAGTTGCAGGGAGGGTATTATAATTGTTTGAGACTAAGTTTTTGTATCTCTTTTGATCCCAGACATGGTATGTTTCAACCATTTTGCTAGTTTTTCTTTCCCTATGTCGTTTTCTTTACTGTTATCAACTCAAGC
Organism: Anisodus acutangulus; assembly: GCA_029783415.1. NCBI lineage: Eukaryota > Viridiplantae > Streptophyta > Magnoliopsida > Solanales > Solanaceae > Anisodus > Anisodus acutangulus. The sequence goes on from CM056494.1 coordinate 25,660,946, forward strand.
AACCATGGATAATGAGGAGTGGTGTTTTGGTTCTGACAAAAAGATTGATGAGAATAGGAAAAAGGTGAAAGCACTGACTTTTTGTTTGTGTACTTAAGTTTAGGCTTACTTTGAAATAGTACTAGTTGGTTTATTTTTATTTTTTTGTAATGGGCAGTTTTAAGTTGTGTCTAGTAATGTGGAAATGTAGATATATTGTAAAAGCATTTGTGCTCCTTGTGGTATTTTCAGAAGTGTCAGGGTTGGGATCAATGTCTTCAATTGCTATATCTTATGGTGAATATGGTTCTGTTTTCTGTGGGTTGAAGTCAGATGGATCTCATCTGGTGAGCTGTTATGGCTCAAGTTCTGCTATTATCTATTCAACTCCAGCTCATTTCCCTTTTATTGGTCTCACTGCTGGAAATGGCTTTGTCTGTGGACTTCTAATGGACTCCTACCAGCCTTATTGTTGGGGAAGAAGCAATTTTGTCCAAATGGGAGTCCCTCAGCCCATGATCAAAGGCTCCCAATACTTGGAAATCTCTGCAGGTGAAAATCATTTGTGTGCACTAAGGCGGCCGTTAATGGGGAAGCGTAGGAATACTTCACTCATCGACTGTTGGGGTTATAACATGACAAGAAACAATCAGTTTGAGGGTCAGATCCAATCTATTTCAGCTGGTTCTGAGTTCAATTGCGCTTTGTTTTCCGTCAACAAACGTGTTCTCTGTTGGGGTGATGAGACTAGCAGCCAGGTTATTAGTTTAGCACCAAAAGATTTGAGATTTCTCAAGATTGCAGCTGGCGGATATCATGTGTGTGGGATCCTAGAGGGGGTGAATTCTCAAGTGCATTGCTGGGGAAGGAGCTTGAACCTTGAACAAGAATTCTCTGTTGCTCATTCTGCTCAACTCAATGTCGAATTGGTGGCCCCTAGCGATCCATTTATATCCGTTGTTGGTGGTAAGTTCCATTTTTGTGGGATTAAGAGCTATGATCGTGCTGTCGTTTGCTGGGGTTACAGTGTTGACAAAAGCACACCACCACCTCCTAGTGGAGTTAGGCTTTATGAGATAGCAGCTGGTGATTACTTTACTTGTGGAATCCTGGCGGAAATTTCACTCTTGCCTGTTTGTTGGGGCTATGGCTTTCCCTCTTCTCTACCACTGGCTGTTTCTCCTGGAGTCTGCAAGCCTAGACCGTGTGCCTCTGGATTCTATGAGTTTAACAATGGAAGTGCAACTTGCAAGTTTCCTGATTCTCGCATTTGCCTTCCCTGCACCAATGGCTGCCCTGCTGAAATGTATCAACAGGTTGAATGCACTTCATCTACAGACAGACAGTGCACGTATAATTGTTCAAGCTGTAACTCTGTTGACTGCTTTTCCAACTGTTCCAGTGCTATTTCTGAAAAGAAGAATGCAAAATTTTGGTGCCTCCAGTTACCAGTAATTGTTGCTGAGGTTGCATTTGCAGTATTCTTGGTGAGTGTTGTATCTCTGACTTCGATCGTATATGTTCGCTACAAATTAAGGAACTGTAGATGCTCAGGGAATGGTGGTCCTAGTCCTAGGAAGAATATTGGGAATGCAAAGGAAATTGGTAAAGATAGGGCTGATTTGGATGATCTTAAGATAAGGAGAGCTCAGATGTTTAGTTATGAAGATCTTGAAAGAGCAACTGGGGGATTCAAAGAAGAATCACAAGTTGGAAAGGGTAGCTTTTCGTGTGTGTTCAAGGGGTTTTTGAAGGACGGTACTGTGGTTGCTGTCAAGAGGGCTATAATGTCATCTGACATGAAGAAGAATTCAAAGGAGTTCCACACTGAGCTAGACTTGCTGTCCAGGTTAAATCATGCTCATTTGCTCAATTTGCTAGGTTATTGTGAAGAAGGCGGAGAGAGACTGCTAGTATATGAGTACATGGCTAATGGCTCGTTGCATCAGCATCTACACAGGAAAAACAAGACCCAATTTGATTGGATAAGAAGGGTAACCATTGCAGTCCAAGCTGCTCGGGGAATCGAATATTTGCATGGTTATGCATGTCCACCTGTGATTCACAGAGACATCAAATCCTCAAACATCCTTATAGACGAAGAACACAATGCTCGAGTGGCTGATTTTGGGCTTTCCTTGCTTGGACCTGCTAATAGCAGTTCCGCATTAGCTGAGTTACCAGCAGGGACGCTTGGTTACCTTGATCCTGAGTACTACAGACTACATTATCTTACGACCAAATCTGATATCTATAGCTTTGGTGTTTTGCTTTTGGAAATTCTCAGTGGTCGGAAAGCCATTGACATGCAATACGATGAAGGGAACATAGTGGAGTGGGCAGTCCCATTAATCAAAGCTGGTGATATAGAAGCGATACTGGATCCAGTCTTGAAACAACCTTGCGATGTTGAAGCTCTTAGAAGAATTGCTAATATAGCCAGCAAATGCGTGAGGATGAGAGGGAAGGAGAGACCATCAATGGACAAAGTAACGACAGCTTTGGAGCGAGCACTTGCTCAATTGATGGGTAGTCCAAGCAATGACCAGCCTATCTTGCCAACAGAGGTTGTTCTAGGAAGCAGCAGATTGCACAAGAAGTCCTCATCAAATCCGTCAACCTCGGAAACAACAGCTGTTGCAGAAACTGAGGATCAGAGGTTTGTCGAATTCAGAGCTCCTTCATGGATTACTTTCCCAAGTGTTGCATCATCTCAGCGGAGAAAGTCTTCAGTATCCGATGCAGATGTTGAAGCAAAGAATTTAGAAACTAGGAACGTCTGTGCAAATGGCACTGACGTGTTGAGAAGTTTGGAAGAAGAAATTGGACCGGCTTCTCCTCATGAACACTTGTTCTTGAAACACAACTTCTAATTAACATAACACCAAAAAGGAAGGTTGGTGCTTATTTTGTTAGTGGAACAAATGTACACAAGTAAAGGGAAATGTTGTGAGTTCTTGATAAATAGAACCCCTGTGATCAAGAATTTCCCCCTCAAACATTGGCGATGAGCTCTAGCTAGATGTTTGATCATGTAATTGTAAGTTCAATTTTTTTTTCTTTCTTTTGCATTCAATTCTGATAATTTGATGTTTTCTTGGTAAACTAGAGTTCATGATATCATGGACGTGTACTCGATCTTCTGTTGAGTTGGAACTGGATTCGCCTACTCTAATCTTGACCAATTTACATTGAACAAACTGTAATACATAAAAATTGTAAATTTTTTAAAAAGTAACTAAAAACTCATTCCTAAAAGTGAAAGTGGTAGTATGTGATAGAAATAATGAATAAGGATGTACTCATGCATGGTTGGATAAATACAATAACTCACCTCCTGGATAGGTTTTAGAAATAAAAAGAACTGAATATCATTGTGTTGTCGCATGAATATATAAAATTAAAAAATAGTTTAACGATAAAAAAAAATATGAGATTTGTTAGTTTTTAAAAGCTGTGAGCAGAGAGATATTTTTAGCAAACTATATAAATGAAGATTATATTTAAACCTTTTGAGATAGTCTAGAGATATTTTTGGTCCTTTTCTGTAGAAACAATTGTATCCTATGTCCCAATTTGTTTGACTTTTAAATTTTAGAGAGTCAATTTTTTTTAATTTTGACCGTGTGTTTGAACATAGAATTTCTAAACTTTTCAAAATAAAATTTACATATTTGAAAACTATGTTAAAAAGTATTATAAGTCACCATAATTAATAATTTAAACTATTTAAAATATATATATAAAAATTATGGTCAGAGAACAATTTGTTTAGCTTTGGAAAAGACAAAAATATCAAATAAATTGGGACCTATTAAGGACGGAGACAAACTTGTCATATACTTTTATGTATATAGTTCCTCCTTAAAGCTTCCCCTAGTTTTCCTGCATAATTTTCTCAATCATAGAAGGCAAAACCACCAGATATCATTCATTAGTCATACGCTCATTTTCACACAAAACAAACTCCAAAGACAATGCTAAGTATTGTGGAACATAAAATCTTCTCTCCTAATTGGTTCCCAAAATTAAAATATTAAGGTCAGGGAAACACGAACAGCAACCGTCGTCGTTGCCGTTACCGCAGAAAAATGGATGCGGACGAGCTTAGGCGGGTGTTCCAGATATTCGACAGGAACGGCGACGGGCGAATAACCATGAAAGAACTAAATGATTCATTGGAGAACATGGGTATATTCATTCCAAATGCTGAGCTAGGCCAGATGATAGAAAAGATAGACGTCAACGGTGACGGATACGTGGACATTGATGAGTTTGGTTCTCTTTATAAGACCATATTTACAGATCAAGAGACAGACCAAGAGGAAGACATGCGAGAAGCCTTCAACGTGTTCGACCAAAATGGAGACGGCTTTATCACCGTGGATGAGTTGAAATCAGTGTTGGGATCCCTGGGACTCAAGCAAGGAGGCACAGCTGAGGATTGTAGGCAGATGATTAACAAGGTGGACGTTGATGGAGATGGAAGGGTTAACTTTACAGAGTTTAAGCAGATGATGATGCGAGGTGGTGGTTTTGCTACTTTCACTTAACTTTCTTCTTTATGCTCTCTAACTATCAGAAATAGCTTATTGACTCGTTAATAATTTGACTCATTTATGTTATTACCGTTACCAAAATGGATCATTCAAACCATTTTTTCATTAACGTTGGTTTTACAATACTATTTTTCATTAATGGCATGGATGAGTCATTTTGGTAACGTCAATATCATAAATGAGTCAAACTATTAACGAGTGACATAAATGAATTATTTTCGATAGTTTAATGGTATGTTTGTTTTTTTCCCAATATTCTTTCACCATAGCTAGAGGTTTATCCTTCATAGTTTGTGACATGTACAAAATGCTTGAATTATAATAAACTAGATGCTTGAATGGCATGGATAGTTTTTTCATTAACGTTGGTTTTACAATATTATTTTCATTAATAGCATGGATGAGTCATTTTGGTACGTCAGTGTCATAAATGAGTCAAACTATTAACGAGTGACATAAATGAATTATTTCCGATAGTTTGATGGTATGTTTGAGTTTTTTCCCAATATTCTTTCACCATAGCTAGAGGTTTATCCTTCATAGTTTGTGATATGTACAAAATAGCTTCGAATATTCTTTACTCTTTTTCTTAGTAGAACTGTTCCCCCTTTAATGGGTCAGCAACGCAAATCGTGCCAGTAAATACTATATACTAGATGGTTATAATAAAAACAAATACAAGAGTTATTTTGTGTCCAAAACGCGTAGCATAAGGGTAAAAACCATTTTCAACCTTTAGCTTTCTTTCATATTGAACTTTTATATTGTTACTATGGTTGTTCTATGTGCTTATGTGGCCGAAGTTATCATTCTCTGACAACTTTTATGAATTCTCCATCAAACTCCATTGTAGTTGCTTAGTTCATAACTGTGTTCGTTGTATTTCTTACATTTTTCTGCTGAAACTCGCTTATTGCTCCGATGTTTTTATTGATATTTCTGTCTTTGACCAATTTGGACATGTTTTTGCAATTTTTCCGGTGATCCCCATCGATGGATGGTGTTACTCCTGGGGCTGGCAATGGATCAGAGGTGAATTTGGTGGAGCTGAATCCACCTCCACCCGCCAACCATCCACCACCCGATCCATCTATCACCCTATTTTTTCTTAATCCACATCCGATCCACCCGAATCCGATCACCCATCATCCACGGGTGAATCGGGTGGATCGGGTGCTTCGCGGATGAAAATCCTTGGTAAAATGAAAAAAAAGTACAACAAATAAATATCATCATATTATTTTTACAAGTTGTGTCTATGCTTCAAACATGCAACCAAAAAAATGGAAAGGAGCCAAAAACCAATAATAATCCGAAGTAACTAAAGTTTAAAGGACGAATTACATGTCACTTCTAATAATACTAATAATTGAGTTTCTAATTAGTGACAATCTTAATAGACTAAAACATTAAAATCCAGCAGGTCTTCCGTCTTCATATCACATCCTCGAAGATCCATTCATTTTCTAAATCATTTCTTAAAAACTGTTTAACCAATTGAAATTTATCTAAAAGATTTTGCAAATCCTCAATAAAACAAATGTCATTAAGACCTCTTCTGTGGTTCAGAAAAAGCATCCAAAAAATGAGAGATGAGCGAGGATTTTACCTTGCGTGGTGGCGATTTGCCGCATTAAATGTTAAGAAAAGATCTGCAATAAACAAACAAGTATGAGAACTTGCCATTTCTGGCCGGAGCAGTATTGTACGGCTAGGGTAAAAATAATTGGGTGAGGTAAAAAATCTGGCTAATTTTATATTTAAAAGGTAATAACACTTCAAAAATAATTAATTTATAAACGGGTGGATGGATGGGTCGGATGATGGGTTGGATGTATGTCCACCCGAATCTGACCCGATCCGGCACCCGATTAAAATTCGTGTTTTGTCGGATTTTCATCCATATAATCGGGTCGGGTGGATCGAATATCCATCAGGTCAGGGTGAAATTGCCAGCCCTAGTTACTTCGAAATTTTTGGGAGTGTATTGACCATTCTGCCCTTTATCACAATTATTAAACTATTTTAAGCAAATACTACACTAAACTTGCCAATGAAAAAACAATTGTCGATTTTCGAGGCCTCCCTCAATACATAAGACAGATTTTATTTACAAGTCGCAATTATGTTTATCAAGCATCAATAAAAATACGTAACAAATAATTTGGGCAATGACGAAATCTCTAGATTATCGAATAGGATGTGAACTTTATGATTCGTATCTTGGCACGGAGATCCGATGGCCACCTGTAGCGGCCCGTTGGTCGTTTTGAGCTTTTGGACTTGTTTTTCTCAAAATATCATTTCTGTAACTTCATCTTGGTATTTATGACTTGCGTGGATGAGCGGCGATTCCCTAGTGTAACACTCCATAAATTCAGGGTAGGTTTGAACTCATTACTTTCTTGTGGTTAGTTTCGAATCGAGTGATAATGTAATTCATTAGTAATACAAAGTCTTTTTGAAGTAATTTGGGGCTTAAGTCATCGACAAACACTTTAACTTATTTGTGTATTTCACTTAAACCCTCTAATTGAGATCTCTATCACCTGAACCCTCCAAAACCACTTTTATTATGCCACTTGAACACAATTGTTGAGGTGACAAAGTGCGCGCAATATATTGCTCCAAAAGGGCGTTAGAGACTGGATTTTTCCTTTTTAAAAAACTTTAATCATTAAAAATAAATTTTAAGAAAAAATCTATTTAACTAATTAAAAAAATATTTCAAACCAAGAAAAGAAAATTTCTGAAAACCAGCCCACCCTTCCCCGATGTGAAGCTGATTTCACTTTGCCGCCGCCACTAGGCATTTCCGCTTTTCGGCCTCCATTATTGTTTCATGAAGTAGGTCGTCTTGCAAAAGCATGTTATAGAACTCTCAAAAATGAAATCATGAAAAATTAATTGGCTATAAACTTAGTCCTAATTATTATCCTGTCGTCTGGAACAATCTAGATCGAAGAAAGGGCAAGCTGAACATAGCCCTTTTTCCAATTTCATATTCCAAGTATAAATCTTGTTTGGTAGTTGGTACTAAGCCTTGGAATGTGGTTTCTACTTTCTATGACTACTCATACACCACGAAACATGTCTGTATGTTCCACCATTACCACTAGTTACCTAGGATCTTTCTTTTATAGTACTTTAGTCACTTCAAGCTTGCCTCTTGGACGAATTAGCTTGCTTTGATTGAATCTTGATTTTCAAGCAAAAGAAATAAAGGGTGGCGGACGTCGGTACACGTTCATGAATCCACGTTAAAATCATCGTTCATCATCGAAAAGTATGTTCAAATGAGACATTTCAAAATAAGATTTTCAAAAATAAACATACTTCAAAAGAAGATTTCAAAAATGTAGACGTACCTTAAATCCCGTTAAACTATTCCAACAAAAGCTACATGATTCAAACAATCACTATATATCCAATTAAATTTGTATGATAAAAATTCTATAGGTATTCACCAAATTGGCAAGTACTATTTATAGCTCAAAACACACTGCTTTGAACCGCCAAATCCCATCTCCAACATTCAAATTTAAGATTATATATTGTGACCACTAAATTCAAATTTAGGATCGATCCAACGATTAAATTAGAGGAAAACGTCAATTAAAGCTAGCTAGTCGAAGGGAAATTCTACATCATAAATACTAGAGTTTTGCCTTTGATAAATTGCATCTACATCAGTCTTATTTTGTGATTCTACTGTCCATTCAATATCTAAAAACATAATAACAACTTCATATAATCCATTAATGAGTGAGAGACTTACCTTTTTGAGGAAATTCTAAAGCTTCATTCCGAATTCATCCTTGGCCCTGGCCCGTCAAAAAATTCCGACGGGTCAGGGCCGACTCGTGACCTGTAGGGTCCTCGAAGGGTCAGGGTCGGGTCAGGGTCGGGCCAGGGTCGGACAAACAATAAAAAAAGCCACCTGACCCGGCCCGACCCGACCTTTGGACAGGTATAATTTATACCATATGAACATAATTATGATTTCCCCTAGAATAGAATGATTGAACTTGAATTTTTGAAGGTGATAATCTTCAAATTGTTTTGTCCTTATAAGGGATGATTGAACTTGTTTTTTAAAGATTGGACCATTAAACGTGTTTTCGCCCAATGAATGGATTTTCTTGTAATTGAATTTGATAATGATTTGAACATGATTTTAAATTGATATATGATACCTCCATTAATGAGAAGATGATTTGAGAAATGATTTTGACTAATAATCCATGATTGATAATTCAACTAATATGCCCTGACTTGAAATTATTTGTGTTTGAGCCTGTATGGTCAAGCTATGCTAGTCCATATGATGATTAGATGTTATGGATCCTAATATAAAGTTTTTGAGCATTGTTGTATTAGTTTAGAGGACGATTAGCCTCCATGGGCTAATAGCTCGATGTATCTATTGTTGTGCTAGTCCAGAGGACGATTAGCCTCCGTGGGATAATAGCCCCGGTGTATCTATTACTTTGCTTGTCCATAAAATGATTAGCCTTCGTGGGATGATAGCCCCGGTGTATCTAATGATTGTTCGCCCGTGAATTGACATGTATTGTTCTTTGGTTGCCCATGAGATGACTTGTTGATGATCTTGAGTTCTTAAGTGAAAAAGTTAAATATTATAACCGGCATAATGAGTTGAAATTAATATATTTCTTCTTTATTGATTTTCCTTGATGATTTTACTACGTTTGATTATTTACTCTATAACTAAATTTTGAACTATTTTCATTGATATTGTTTACCAATTGTTATTATTATGATTATTTTATGATATGAATTATTGCCCTATAGACACTCACTGAGTACTCAATACTCAAGCATACCATTGTTGTTATTTTTTGTATCTTAGGTAGAGGAGAAGAGCATATACATAGATCACACGGATTAGGAGTACTTGCTTCTTTCGAGTTGTTGGTGAGCTCACATTCTTGTTCGTGGGTTCCATCGAGTAATTATTATTTCTTATTAGTTTCGAGTTGTGTTCTGAGTTAGATTATGTTCTTAAAAGCTTCATAGACAAGTGACATAATGTGAATAGTATTGTGCAAGTCATTACTTGGCTTGTGGGTATTTTGCCATGTGTGGAGGATATTGTAGATTATTATGTGGAGTCCGGAACTTAAATGACCTAAAAATGAGAGAATGAACCAAAGTACCCTAATTTTTTTTTACCAAGTACCTTTTGTGCAATAAATTATTGCGCAAAAGGAGTTAACCGTAACGACGCAGTTAACTCCTTTTGCGCAATAATTTATTGCGCAGTAAAGGTGAGTAGTTTTTTTTTTATTGAATTTTTTTATTTTACAACACTTAGTATTATTTCAAAGGTTTGAAATTCATGTTTTTTTTCATACTTTGGTCAAAGATTAGTCATGTGTAAAGACTTCGAAACGTCAATATTTAATGTAGAATCTGATACTTTTTTCTGCGAACAATAATGGAAGCTCAATACATCAAGGATATCTAAACGTTCGGATCATCATTTTAGGGGTTGTAAAGTGTCCAAGTTCACCAGGTTCTACCACTGCAGGGCCCAAAAGTAAGTTTTGTTTGGAACTTGTTATCATTAGGTTTAAGTATTTTAATTTTTAGGATTTTGATTTAAGAGTGTTATTTTTTAGTCAAGTCATAGCTTTATTTCGAATATGTCGAGATTTGTTTTCCTAATTAATTTAGGATGTCACGCGAATTAGTAATAACCGATAATAAAGACTAAATTAACTAATTATCATTAAGAAAATAATATGCACAAATATAATATTAACTTAAGTTGTAGCTCGGAACTATCATTATCCTATAGACTAAGTATTGATCTATCGATGGGCCTAGGAGATGTCGTATCTATACAAACAATGTTTAAATTATTCATTATCATGTAATATTAATTATCTAATCTTTTATCAATAAATTATATTAACTAACTAATTCTTTATCGGAAAATTATATTAACTATATAATTTTTTGGGAAATTATAATAATGATGTTTAATAAAGTAATGGTTTAGTTTATCATTCGCCGTTCATTTTATGGCAAGTTTGAAGCTTATCATTTATTCCAAATTTATGAATTAGAATAATTATGTTGTATTATAGTTTTATGAATAATTAATTACTTAATTAATAATATATATATATATATATATATATATATATATATATATATATATATATATATATATAATAACTAAACTATTTAACGGAAAGACTAACTAATCTTTTATCAAGAAATTATAATATTTTATTGAAAAATTATATTAATGATGTTCAATCCTAAACTAAGGATTAACTATTACTAATTAATTATAATTCCAACTTATCTAACTAATTCTTTATCGAAAAATTATATTAATGATGTTTAATCCTAATTAACACATGAAACAATTAACTAACAATTAATAATTAACTCATAATTATTCTTCTAACTACAATTAACTCATAATTAACAATTGATAAATTAATTAGGGAAAGAAATTTTGACATATTCGAAATAAAGCTATGCCTTGACTAAAAGATAACAAGCTTAAATCAAAATCCTAAAAAATAAAACACTTAAACCTAATGATAACAAGTTTCCAAACAAGACTTACTTCGGGCACTTTACAACCCATAAAACGATGATCCAAACATTTAGGTATCCTTGATGTATTGAGCCTACATTATTGGTCGCAGAAAAAATGTCAGATTCTATATAAAATATTGACGTTCCGGAGTCTTGACACATGACTAATCTTTGGTCAAAGTATGAAAAAAATATGAATGAATATCAAACCTTTGAAATAATACTAAGTATTGAAAAATAAAAAAAACTACCCACCCCTATTGCGCAATAATCGTTTATTACTAACTCGTGTGACACCCTAAATTAATTAGAAAAAAAATATCTCGACATATTCGAAATAAAGCTATGCCTTGACTAAAAAGTAACACGCTTAAATCAAAATGCTAAAAATAAAAATACTTAAATCTAATGATAACAAGTTTCCAAACAAAACTAATCGTAACAAATGGTATATATCAAATTATTAAATACATAAAATTATAACATTTGAGGCATCAAACTTACAGCCTCCCCTCCCCCAAACCCCCACCCCCCTCTAAATTTTATTTTATTTTTAGCTTTATCTTTTATTTATGTGGTATTATCAATAGATAGAGGTTTTCTCACATAATTTCTTTATTCGAATTTCTCATATCAAACTCAAATAGTCTATCCTTCTTCTTTCTTTTTTTTGTAAATTTGATTTTTTTTTTCTTTGTCCTCTTTCTTTTTATGTTCTTACAATACCATATATTTCCTAAAGCATATTGAAAGAAATAATTCCTTGATTATTTTCATTAATTGAAAGAGTATATATACAATTTACAATTTCCTATAAAAATCATATTCCTATTCTACTCCCAAAACCTTATTCTACTTGTACAATATTTATACAATTATGGTAAGTGTACAATTCTAATTTAATACAAATCCTACCTTATTTTATACACTAACCTAACCGAAATCGTGACATACCATATATGTATATCATGGTACTTACTGTTTATCACACCCCCGCAGTCATAGCGGGCGGTCTTCGTACGCTGAGACTGTCCCTAAAATCTTCAAAAAGGACCGAGGGAAGACCTTTGGTAAAGATGTCTGCAATTTGATACCTAGAATGGACATGGCAGACGCGTACTTGTCCACGAGCTACCTTTTCGCGAACAAACTGGATATCCATCTCTATATGTTTAGTGCGTTGGTGCTGAACTAGATTCCCAGAAAGGTAGATGACACTAACATTATCACAATACACCAAGGTAGCTTTCTGAATAGGGCAATGAAGCTCCAAAAGAAGATTACGTAACCAACAGGATTCAGAGACCACATTGGCTACCCCTCGATACTCGGCCTCTACACTAGATCGTGATAAAGTCGACTGACGTTTTGCAGACTATGAGACCAAGTTATTACCAAGAAACATACAATAGCCAGACGTAGATCGTCTGGCATCTGGATAGCCACCCCAATCAGCAACTGTATACGAGATAAGTGTAGACGTCGACGAAAGATATAAATGTAAGTTATAGTCAAGTGTCCCTTGGATGTACCGAATAATGCATTTGAGCGCATTCAACGCTCAATACTGGGATCATGTATAAATAAACACACCTGATGTATGACATATGTAATATCTTGTCTCATGAACGTAAGATACTGAAGGGCCACTGCAAGACTGCGATAGCGAGTCGGATCCTCATAAGGTGACCCAGCTGCATCACCCAACTTTGGCTTAGTATCGACTTGAGTGGAAGTAGACTTGCACGAGGACATGCCAGCACGCTCAATAATCTCAGTTGCATACTTGCGTTGAGACAAGAACAACCCACCTGCATGACGAGAAACAACAATCCCCAAAAAGTAACTCAAGGGCCCCAAGTCTTTCATAGCAAACTCAGAACTGAACATTATCATGATAGATTGGCGTAATGCATCAGAAGAGGCAGTCAAGATAATATCATCCACATATAATAATATATAGGCCAGGGAAGAACCACGACGATATATGAATAATGAATTATCAAACTTGTTGTGAGAAAATCCAATAGTTGAAACATAGTCGGCAAACCTCTTATAACAAGCCTGTGGGGACATGATGATGATATTTGGGATCCCTAAATCCACGGGTTGATGCCTATAGAAGGTCTCCTTAAGATCACCATGTAAGAAAGCATTTTTCACATCTAACTGATGAATGAGCCATGCTTTCGAAAGAGCCAAGCTGAGCACAGTGCGAATGGTAGTCGATTTGACCACCGGACTAAATGTCTCACCACAATCCACACCAACCTGCTGAGTCTTACCATCACCTACAAGACGAGCCTTATGCCTCGAAAAAGAACCATCAGAATTGTCTTTATGAGCAAAAATCCACGTAGACCGAATAATATTAACACCAGATGGACGGGGCACCAACTCTCACGCCTTATTATCAATAAGAGCATTATATTCGTAAATCATAGCAATTTTCCAATTCGGGTCATTTAAAGTAGACACGGAATTACGAGGCAGGGGTGATTTTAGAATATTAGAATTTTGATTAAAATGTCTTTTTGGTTTAATAATATCCCATTGACTACGTGTGATCGGTCTATGACTCGAGGGAAAAAATGGTGGATTTTGGGAAATTTTGGGACACATGACAGATGGGCGGCTGACGGTGGGCTGGCTTGGCCTAGAACTGAGCAGTAGCACTACTTGAAGCGAGGCACTGCGGTTCTACGGGTGGGTTGAGCAAGCGGCCCAGTGCGAGCTGGAGCAGAAGATAGCCCAGGGCGATCTCTTGAAGCGATGGTGGGAGAGCGGGGCTGTGGAGTCCGGCGAGCGATGGGCATTGGTGGATTTGGGGTGTGGGACATGTCCGATAAATGGTGGATAATATACGGAGAGACATCGTCATCCAAAAAATTATACGAGCCAGGCACGGGACTACTCACGTTAGTAAACGGAAATTGGGACTCATAAAAAATAACATGGCAACTAATGATGATTTTATTAGACGATAAATCAAAACATTTGTAACCACACTGATTAGATGGATAACCCAAAAACACACAAGGGGTAGACCGGGCCTGCAGTTTGTTAATTGTGGTGGACGGAAATAACGGATAACATAAGCACCCAAAGACCATAAGATGTGAATACGAATGAGTCTTATTATATAAAATTTAAAGAGGGGACGAATATGTCAAACCTTTGGTAGGAAGAATGTTAAGAAGATATGTAGTCATTTGTAGAACATAATGCCAAAAAGAAGGGGGGTATAGAAGCATGAACCAATAAAGTTCGGATAATGTTATTAATAATTTGGCTTTTTCATTTTGTGAGGACGTATGAGAACAAGAAAAATGAAAATTGATTCCATTATTAGCACAGAATTCCCGAAACCCCCCATTATCGTATTCTTTGTCATTATCACATTGAATATTTTTGATTTTTCGTTCGAATTGAGTTCTGATGAATGCTCTAAATTTTAAGAATGTAGAAAAACATGAGATTTTTTCACTATCGGAAAAGTTCATAAAAAATTAGAATAACCATCCATAAATAGAACATAATAACGGTGACCCAAAGAACTGAGAACAGGAGACGTCCACAAATCGCTATGAATAATATCAAAAGACATTAAAGTACGAGAAGTAGAGTCTACAAATGACAATCTAACAATTTTTTCTAAAGAACAAGATTGACAATCGGAGTACTACGAGTACCCTTACAAGAAATAAAATTGTGTTTATTTAAGGAAGACAAAATAGACGACCCCGGATGACCTAGACGAGCATGCCACAAGGAAGGAGCAAGGGCTGCAAAAGTTGATGGCAAGGCTTGACTCGAGAAACTGGAACTTGGTGTGATAGGATAAAGATCTCCCCCACTATCACACCTCATGAGATGAATTCCCGTCTTGAAATTCTTCACATAAAACTCAAACGGATCAAATTCAATAGAAATGGAATTATCAGTGGTGAATTTATGAACATACACCAATTTGTTTATCAATTAAGGGGCATAAATGGTATTTTTCAAGATAAGAGGTGGATGGGGGGAAAACAACGTTTTATGACTATAACCACGAATTAGAATTGAATTACCATTACCAATAATTATGCCACGATTGTTGCTCAAATTGGAATAAGACGAGAGAGTACCTTGATCGGATGTCATGTGGGTAGTGGCTCCGGTGTCCATGTACCAATTCGGATATGGCGGATTAATTCCAAGAGTGTGCATTGCGGCTTCAATGTCGGTAGGTGTGGGACCCACTGCATGATGGGCTTGTGGAGGACGAGGCCCAAGCACACTGGCATATTGCCCTGGCCCAGAAAACTGTTGATTCGCCGAGACTGGACCCGAGAAACAGGGCCTGGGCTGTTGGGAAAACTGGACCCAGTTTCCCGAGTAATGGGCTGGAAAATAGCCAATGTATGGTATGACTGGACTGGCCCAGTTCCACTGCATAGAGGCCCATTACTGGGCCCAATTTTCCTGCTGCTTCCCACTGCCCCGAGGGCCACCACCATCATTGCCGCCTCGATTCTTGCCATTATTTTTGCGATTCTCACCCTTTTTGTCGCCCCCGTTGTTGCGGTTTTGGCTGGAATTATTGGAAACGGATGAAGAAAAATTGGACTCGGTTATCATGACGACAGCGGGGCCCGGGTGACCTCTATCTTAGCCAATCCGGCTTCTTTGAGTGTGAGCATAGAACAGGCCTGATAAAACTGCGGAAGAGGACTGCTCTGACGTAGAAGCGTACCGACTCCACGATAGGGCTGCGATCATCTGAAGGACAAGACGATCGTTTGTAATGGGTGCACCAACGTTGCAGAGTTGGTCCGCCAACCCTTCAACCTTTTGCAATATGCTGAAACGTTGTGGAAATCTTTCATATTGACGTGGGAGAATTCCTGCTCAAGGGTAATAATACGAGAATTTTGATTATCTTGGAATATATCACGCACTCTATTCCAAGCTACCATCGCCGTAGTGTCTGATTCGATAATCGTTTGCAACATGTCGATAGAAATAGTGGAATAAATCAACTGAAGAATGGTAGCATCAAGGGTTGTCCATAACTTAGGATCATCCTCGGGTTTAGGGACCTCGGTATCCGCTGGAGCCGCGGGGATAATGTGATGGAGGACCTGATGCGAGCGTGCGTGAACTTTGAACAGTTCGGCCCACGTCGCGTATTAGACGTTTTCTATTTCAAGAATGATAGGGATATGATTCTTGATGTTAGAAACAGTAAGGGCAGGGTGAAACGTGTTCTTTGACGTAGACATAACGAAAGAACGATACGTGATTGAGGGATTTGAAAGAAAAAAATTGGGAAGAGGACACCGTCGGGGCACGGAAAATGAGAGAAGGGAGCTCAGATTTCGGCTATTTGGACGGAAATTTTGAGAGAGGAATTTAAGACCTAGACTTCTGATACCATGAAAGAAATAATTCCTTGATTATTTTCATTAGTTGAAAAAGTATATATACAATTTACAATTTCCTATAATAGAAAAATCATATTCCTGATTATTTTCATTAATTGAAAGAGTATATATATAATTTACAATTTCCTATAATAGGAAAATCTTATTCCTATTCTACTCCCAAAACCTTATTCTACTTGTACAATAATTATACAATTATGGTAAGTGTACAATTCTAATTTAATACAAATCCTATCTTATTTTATACACTAACCTAACCGAAACCATGACATACCATATATGTATATCACGGTACTTACTGTTTATCACGTATATATTTTTCTTCTTTACCGTAGAATTAAAATTCTACTACAAATACAAAATAATTAGTTTCTTATCTTGTAACATTTTCACTTAAAATAACATTTTTGCTAAACTTTCTAATAAATCCATAATGTAGGTTTCTTTGGGATTGATGATTTAAAAACATTTAGCATCTATATATTTAATTTAGAAATTATTAAAATAACAACATTTTGATTTTGTAAAAATGATTTTTTATTATATCCAATTTGACATATTTTAACCAATTAAAATAAGTATTAAACATAATAAAGCTTTTAATTAACATCAGCAACCATAGTATAAATATTTTTATTCAACAATGAATGTGAATAGAATAATGAGAAGGCCATATAGCAATATACACGGAAACAAAGAATTTTGTTGTTTAAATGAAAATAAATTTACACAACTATAAATAACAACTCTATATAAAAAAACCATTTTCTTTGCTTGTCTCGTCTCCTTTTGTTAGAGAAAAGTACCCTTCGCTGCCTTTTATTGTGTCGTTGTGCGTAGGGATGGCAATTGATCGAATCTGGATCGGAACCTACTAGATCCAGATCCAGATCCATTTTTCATACCTGGATCCAGATCCGGATCCAGATCCATCGGATCCATAAAAATCAGATCCAAATCTGGATCCATGGATCAGATCTGGATCTACATGTAATTTTTTTTGGCTTGACTAATATTCTCACATGTTGGAACTTTTATGACAAAATGAAACGCAATCTGATTGAAAAAAATGATTGAGTTCATTCAATCAACTTACACAAACATGACACCATTCTTCTAAAATACTTAACAAAGTTTTAGCATCACAAGAAAATAAAGACGATTGACTTCATTAGTGATGCTGAACATGTTGCAACTTTGAGCTAATTTTTTGAGGCTTTAGTGATGCTCCACTTGTAGTTCTACTGATTGACTTCATTAAACAACATAAAACAATGTCAGTCATATATCAAAAGTCCCAGTTTTTTTTTTGCTGATCAAACAAATGAGAGAAAGATACTTAAAGCTTACGGCTAGCAGATTCAAGTAAGGAAAATTTAAAGAAGAGTGATATTTTTTTATTTTTATAGAAATGAAAATATGGGAAACTGCAGAAAGCATATAGGTAAAAGAAATGAAACTTCAAAGACAAATTACATGGTTGTGTGACTTGTGTCTTATCCTGGTTCAACCCTTTACCTAATACATAAATTATGAAAAACATTTAAGAAAATACTTATAAAATTACATTCTAGGTTATAGATGTATTTAATAAAAAATGGATCCACGGATAGGATCTGGACCGGATACGGATCTCAAATACAAGATTCAGATCCAGATCCGATCCGTCAAAAACGGATCCGGATCCGATCCGGTCCGTCGGGTCCAAATTTTGAAGATCCATATCCTATAAAACGGATATGGATCCACCGGATCCAAGATCCATTGTCATCTCTAGTTGTGCCTCTACTTCAATTTTTTAAATTTGAGTATAGTAAAATAGAGCACTATTTAGTTTTAAAAAAACATTCAGAAGATAAGGAGCAAGAAACATTCCGAAAAGAGAGAAAGAGAGAGAGAATTAGCAGATTTAGAGCCCGTTTGGATTGACTAAATTTAAGAAGCTTTTAAACACTTGTTGAAATATATTTTTTAAATGCTGAAACTTATTTTATAAATAAACGGTATTTGTTTGGATAGAAGTGCTGACGTTGAAAAAACGTTTTTGGTAATTACTTACATTTTATTACCAGTACAAATTTACATCACACAAAGATACCTGATCTACACTAACTCTAAGTAGGACATGCCCAACCTTAGTATTTTTCTACACTACGATTTCTATCATTGCTTTACATATGATAAAATTCAATTCTTGCAATCTACTAGCTAATCTTTGAACCATATTACCTCTAGCAAACACCTCATGTACAATCAATCTAACTATCACCTCTGATTGCCTCCGTATCTTCTGAAAAGTTGCTTTGTTTCTTTCTTGCCATACATGATATCATGCAGCAGGTAAAGTCATTCTGTATATTGTGGCTCCTGCATTCTTACTTCTTCTGTTGTCGATCATCCATTGTAGTTCATCTATCCATCATGATGGTGCTCTATTAATGCCTTGCCATTTAAGTAAGACTTTCCAGATCTGTGCAGTGCCAGGGCACTGAAGAAACAAGTGTTCTATTGTCTGTTGTGTGCTACCAGTGTTACTTGAAACAACCACTTTGGGTATCCTGGATTACTATAAGTGAGCCTTCTCCATGGGGCTTTAGGGTAATCTCCTAACATCTTAAGATACATCTGTTTGATAGAGAAAGTCCTTAATCCCACAATGTCTTCTCTAGTCATTCATATTTGTTCAATGTAGGTTTTTGCTTTGAATATTCTTTAGATGGCCCAACTAGCTTGCTTAGGTATCAACTCCCATAGTACTACTCTGTTTCTATAATAAGTGTGCACCCATTTCACCCATATGACATCCTTCTTCTTAGTTAGTTTCCACAATAAATTGCACAAGGCTGCCTTGTTCCAGATGTGCACATTCAGAACATTCATGCCCCCAGCTGCCCTTGGCATACACAAGTTTCTCCCATGCAAGCAAAGGTTTTTTGATATCTCTACCTGCCCAGTCCATAAAAAGGTTCTGCAAATTTGTTCAATTACTCCAATAATCTTCTTAGGGATCAGGAACAACTGTGACCAGTAGGTTTGTATATCAAACAAGACAAACTTTATAAGGTGTAACCTTCCAGCATAAGAAAGAATTTTGTTAGTCCATGATTTGATTCTCCCTAGCATTTTGTCAAGTAATGGTTGGCACTGT
The DNA here is from genome assembly GCA_029783415.1 of Anisodus acutangulus. NCBI lineage: Eukaryota > Viridiplantae > Streptophyta > Magnoliopsida > Solanales > Solanaceae > Anisodus > Anisodus acutangulus. Next base: position 25,680,643 of record CM056494.1, read on the forward strand.
ATAATTGAGATTTTCTTGGAACTCATGGGTACCCCCAAGTACCTAATAGGTAGCTCCTCTTTCATCATCCCTATTGTGTTTAGAATGTGTTGTTGTACATCCATAGGAACCCCTCCAAAAAATATGCTGCTTTTCTGTAAATTTGCATGAAGTTCAGAAGCTAATGAGAATGTATGAAAATAGTGGAACATTATTTGGATGGACCTATTATCTCCTCTACTAAATAACAACAAGTTATCAGCAAAGCTTAGTTGGGTGATCCTCAGCTTACCACATTTTGGATGATATTTGAACATTTTTTATGTTCTAAGGATTTGAGCAATCTACTTAGATACTCCATACCAAGTACAAAAAGATAGGGTGTTATTGGATCACCCTGTCTTAAACCTCTTTTTGCTGCAAATGGTACTGTAAGAACTCTATTGATCAGTATGGAATAAAAAATTGTTTTTAAGCAGCACATTATCCACCTCACAAATTGGTTTGGGAATTGTAGACTGACTAGCACCTGTTGCATATATATCCACTCGACTGCATCATAAGCCTTTTGAATGTCTATCTTCATCATACATCTTGGTGACACATTCTTTATGTTGTATCATTTTACTAGCTCATGGCTAAGCATTATGTTATCTGAGATCACCCTTCCTGGGATAAAGGCAGCTTGGATTTCATCAACAAGCACATCCAGTACTCCACACATTCTACTGGTTAGTATCTTCGATATACTTTTATAGATAATAGTACAATATGAAATAGGTCGATATTCTTTAATGGAGGCAAAGTGTTGTACCTTTGGAATTAGTGTCACTAGTGTTCAATTCAGTGGGTGATACATTTCTGTTGTGTTGAAGAACTTCATGACAGCTTGTGTGACTTCAATTTCAAAACTACTCCATGTTTTCTTGTAAAATAGGGCATGGAATCCATCCATTCCAGGAGCCTTTTGATTATCTATTCCATGTAGTGCAAGCTCAATCTCCTTTCTTGTAATAGGTTGATTAAGTCTTAGTTGTTGTTGTCTTGTCAGCACTCTTTAGCTGCAGTACTTAGTAGCTTTTGATAGAATCCTATGATCTCTGATGCTACTGCTGAGCTGTTTTGTATTAGAGTACCATCAGTTGTAACTAAGTGTTTGATCTTGTTTTGTACTACCCTATTTTTCATGTAAGCATGAAAGAAAGAGGTGTTAGCATCCCCTAATTTCAGTCATTGGTTCCTTGACTTTTGTTTGAGTATACTCTCTTCCACCATACTCCACTTTTCCCATTCTTATTTCAACACTTTCCCATCTTCTAATAACCTCTGATAGTCTGGAATTCTTCTCATATGACTTTGCAGGATTTCTAATTTTCCTTTGGCCACCTGAACTCTATGAGTAACTTGTGCATAATCTTTCATGTTCACCTACTTTAGTTGAGTTTTTACTACTTTTAGTTTCTTCTAGACAGTTTCCATATGTGTACCACTATTGGGCCTCTTCCATATATTCTCAATTGTCCCTAGAAATTCAAGATGATCTGTTAGGTAGTTAACGAATTTAAATTGCATGGCCACCATCACATTGGGTTCCTCTATATCAATGCACAGAGGTGAATGGTCAGATAGTGCAGGATCCAGAGTTATTGTCTCTAAGTGAGTCCATTTGCTAACCCATTGAGAGTTGATGAGGGTCCTGTCAATTCTACTATATACATGATTGTTTGTCCATGTAAATGTTCTCCATACAGTTTTCATTTCCAGGCATGTATTTTGTATGAACTCATTAAAACCTCTGATCTCATCCTCTTGTACTTGTGCCTCATTACTTCTATCATCCACTTTTAAAATTGCATTGAAATCTCTCATGAGTAACCAGGGATCAGTCATGGTGTTAGCAATTTGATTCAGCCCTTTCCATAGCTGCAGCCTGTCAGGTATGGTATGTAATCCATATATTGTTGTAAATTGGAATTCCATATTTACACTTAGCAGTGTCACTCTCCCATGTATAAACTGCTCATGAGTATGTGTAACTATTATATCAGCTGCTCTAGGGTTCCATAATAACCATATCCTACCCTTTTCTGAGTATTGATAGTTATGTTCCCATTTCCAGGTTGGGACCAGCTTTGTAACCACTTGTTGTGTTATATGTTGTTTCACTTTATGTTCTACTACTGCTATAACCTCTACCTTGTTCTCCACCAAATATTTTTTGAATTCTTTCTACTTGTATACTTTATTCATCCCTCTTATGTTCCAAGTTAATAATCTCATTTGGACTGTATGGGTAGTATTGCATTCACAGTCCTGCTAATTTGTACTACCACACCATTAGCTTCTTGTCCTGGAGTTGTTTGTCCACTTTTCAATGGATTAAAGGTGTTTGCAATACCAACATGTTGCTCTTTGTGATTTGTTGTCCTAGTTGGTGTGGTTCCCTTATGTTTCTCCCATACTCCTTCTGTTGGTATAGTCTGCACCCTCCCTGAAGTATTGGCATCTTTTGGTGCATTCTGGGCCCTTTATGAGGCATTGACATCATATGAAGTGCTAGCTATATTATTCTTTTCCACCTCTTTGGCTTGATTTACTGGTTTGTCTCCCTATTGCACATCCCCTGGTTTTGCTTGCCAAGTTGTAACCACTTTGGCTTTGTGCTTTTGTTTTTGCATTTTGTCAACCTTCACAGGTGCTGGATCTTCAGTTTTCCTACACTTATGTCCAATCATCAAGCATTCAGTGCAATAGACAGGCTTCCAATCATATTCAACTGCTTGATCCACAATCCTGCCACTGGAATCTTGCACTTTAACATTCACTGGTAGTCCCCTTGTGACATCCATTTCAACTAGTAGTCGTGCATATGAGACCCTTTTTATCTCATTTGTACAAGCATCAACATGTAGAGGTCTTCCTAGCAAACTTCCTATCCTACTCAGTGTAGGACTACCCAAGAATTCATGGGTAAGTTTGGCAATCGGATCGATAAAGGGATTGTTCTTAGTACTTCATTACTAAAATAGAAATTCGGAGTCCAAGCTCGAATTATAACTGGTCTACTATTAATGATATGTGGCCCTGAGTATACAACAACATCTCTATCCTCCATATTATCAAATAGCACTAGGAAGTATCCTTCATTATGATAACAAATCTTAAGTTTTGTAGAAAAATTCCAGGTAGTAGAAATGAACCTGTCAATTCCACCAATGGATGGTGAATTGCCCACCACATACAACACAATTGCTTGCTTCCATTTTTGTGTGTCCTCTTCTACTTCCTCTTGCTGAATCTGAGCTACTTTCTCCCCATCAACAATTACAGGTTCAACGTATTGCAAGGTCATACCTTTTGCCTTCATCTTCGAAAATAATGAAGCCCATGTTCGCCCTTTACTTGCATCTACATCAATTGGGTCTTCCCTATCTAGTTTAGGGTTTGCAGATGTCAATTCATGCATTTGGGGATTAGGTACTGCAATTGGCGATTTTACCAGTTCCTCTTTCCCCAATTGGTGTGATTCTTCATCCCCTATCTCCTTCCCTAGAGCTGGGAATTCTTCCATTTGAATTACCATAGCATTTCCAGCATTTGGTGTTTCCATTTCCGTTCAATTGGTTGGGGTATTCCTTGATTTCTTTACTAGTTGAGGATATTTGGCTCCCTTTTTGCCCCGATTCTTGATGCGTATTGTTTTGGAGTTCCTTCCGTGATCTTCCACTCTTCGCCATTCTTCAATGTTGAGGTGTTTGGTAAAAAATGTCAATAATCAATTTATTTCTACTTAAAACACAAATATCCTTTAAAATTGTTAGCACTATAAATGAGATTATTATTTCAAGATTTCTAATTCTATTTTATTCAAATATAAAAAAGTTATATTTCAATTCATTTTAAGTTTTACTAATAAATATAAATTATTTATTTGAAGTAGCTATATTTCAGTTGTTACTTGGTTTTAGAAAATTTAACTGATTTCTAAACAAAATTGTTTCTTTTGAGATGGACAGTTCTTTATTCAATTGTGATATCATAAATAAAGTGCACCACCCATCTATGTGATTTGCTCAAAAATTTCCCAAATGCATCTCACTGAAGAGCAAAACGAAGAAAAATGTGAAGAATTGTTCAAATTCTACAAACATAAAATAGTGAATATCTTGACCAAGAGAAATTAAAAAAAAATCGTGTAATACTGTGAACCTTCCTAAGGAGTTTTTAACTTGGTTCAGATTTGGTCGAAGAAAGTCCGCTTGGGCAGCTCAATTGGTTTCAAGGGGGATATTTGGAATAAGAGACCAAGGATCGAATCCCGTCAGCGACAGTGTGGGGGTTTCTTCTTGAAATAAAGGAGGGCCCCTTGTGCGCAGCGTGGTACTGGTCTAACCTTTGAAATCAATTGAGTCACCATGATTTACCTCCTTCACAGACTTGTCGGACCGGGGTGTGGGAGCTCCTGGGGTGGGAGATTTCACCTTTTGGAATAAGATTTGGTCGAAGAAGGAGAAGTTACAGAGGAGGAAGAAAAGAAAAAGACGTGTTAGGGCTTTTGTTACTAAGGATATTATTGAAATTAAGAAAATTATAAAGGATAAAAAGGTAAAAGTAATAGTCAAAGCAAAATAGCTTTTAAGCCAAAAAGAAATAAGTTGCCCAACTTATTGCTTTGACTTATTTTAAGCATTTTATAATTTATTTTATCAAACACTCAAATAAGCTAAAAAGAACTTAAAAGCTAATTTAACCAACTTTTAAGCCAATTCAAACTAGGGGTGAGCACGGGTACAGGGTACCCAGATACCCGACCGGAATCGACACTAACGGGTAGGTTCCGGGTAGATATATTATAATAACGGGTAGGGTCCGGGTAGTAAAATTAGGAACCGATCAACGTCGGGTCCGGTTCCGGTTCCGGCAAATAGAGACAGGGTACCCGGACCCGGAACCGATACCCGGAACCTATAAAATATTAAATATTTTTATTTTTTTTAGAAACATTTGGACCACTTTTAACTTTCTCCAAAATTATTTGTTGCACGCCTGCACATTGATTTTCCCCACCCCAAAACTCTCTCAATAACAATGGCATTTTAGCTACACCACCGAGCTTCATCGTCGTCGTTGTTGAAGCTTTCTCTCAGGTACTTTCATCGTTGTCGTCATTGAAGCTTCACCTTTGCCTCTTTCTCTCCTTTGATTGTGTTCACGTCATTCCTAAAATGCATATGAGTTTATATCTAACTCTTCAATTTCTTTTTAATATCATATGCTTCTTTCCTATTTCAGGCGATACTCATCTTCAATTTGTATTACTTTTTTATTTGAAATGTAAATCTATTTTTAAAATTTGTGTATATTTTTGTAGTTGTGAAGATGAAATTTAGGGATTTACTAGTATAATAAAGCTTTTCTTTTGTATCGAAGAGCTTATGAACACGAAAATAAGTTTAATTCATATATTTTCAAATTTATTTTGAAATCAACACGTTCAATTAATTGAGTGTCAAATTTGACTTGCAATTTTAGATTTTGCAAATGTAATTAGCTTTTCTACAATGAATAAGTTTTCTAAAACTTCTTATAAGGGTACTAAAAACTCCAATTGCAAGCTAAAAAACTACTTGATGAAATTATTTTAGAACTCTTTTTTATTCTCATAGGCTTAAAAATTATTGCTTAATTTGTGTTTTTTATTTACTGAGGTGCAGGAACCTACAGGACCCTTGAGTCCGGTAGGTTCAGTAATGATTGCTACGGGTAGGTTCCGGGTAGTAAATTTAGGAACCGATCTTTTACCGGGTAGGGTCCGGATAGTTAAAAAATGTTAGGGTACCCGGACCCGCTCACCCCTAATTCAAACACCCTCTTAATATACCGTCATATAAATAATTGACAATAAACTTGATATTCCTGCATGATTGCATACAGAAGAGCGAGAAAAAATTAACATAAAAAGATTAAATTGCACCACCAAACAACAATAATGTAATTAATTAACACAAATTACAGTAACTAAAAACATGAATAATAAGGAAAGACACTTATAACATGATAGACCAAAACCGAAATCAATAAGCCATAGATTAAGAGAATATCACCATACTATTATGCAAATAAAATAGTTGTACTCAATAAATAAATGGTACGTAAAATGCAACTTTATCTTCTTATTTTTCCTCCTTTTCCCCCTTTCTTTATCTTCTAACGTAAAAAAAGAAGCAAAGCTTATCCCATATTCAGTAGGATATTCGGTATCTTATCTTTCAAGCCCAATTGAAATTTCATGTTTTTTTTTTGTAAATTCAAAAACTGTTATATTTCACCAAATTCAAATTCAAAATTTAAAATATTTAAATTTGACCTCAGAATAATATTATTTAAAATATCATATAACAGCTATCATTTATATGACAATACCTAGTTTCTTATTGTTATTTCTTGTTTTAAAAAATCTATACTCAAAATAAAAAATAATTATTCTATATATTTAAAAAATTAAGATTATCAATTTTGAATGACCATAAATAACGATATTACTGAAATATTTATGATCACTTTAGATGTGTAATTCTTATCTTATTCAAAGTTTGTTGTATTTTGAAAAGCGGTGATCTTTGGATTATCCCTGATGATAAAATTCTAAACTGTAATAATTTTAAAGTTCAAAATTCAATTGTGTTGATTTGGATAAGTACAACGTTAAAAAAAACAAAATAAAAAGGAGAAAAAAAACTTGTTTTTTTAATTGCTATAAAAAGGAGGAATAAAACGTGACTTTTATTGGTTATATTTAAAATATTTTATTTTATATTTTCTATAAAAATTGAAGTTTAAATACTTTTATTTGTATAGAATTTTGTAAAGTTAGAGAAGGTAATTTGAGGTGATTTATCTCTAGTAAATCATAATGAAGTCATATCATCTGAGATAACTACATATGCATCCAATTTGCTTTGTTTGATTAATCTAACTTTTTTTAATCATGCATATGTTCTAAATTTTAGGTTTAAACTTTGGAAATCCAATTAAAATCAACTGATTATAGGTTTAAAACTTTAGAACGTAGTCTACTTTACAGAGAGAACAAAAAAGGAATAAAAAGAAGTAGAGAATTTCATTGGTTAATAAATAGTTATTTTCTAAAAAGATATACGGAGTATTTGAATTTGAAAGGTCCTATAATTACGATGCTAAGATAAAGATGAGAAGTTGTCATGGCTAAGTATGCTAGTGTATTAAATAATTTAAACCTTATTTTTCAGTTAAAAATTAATTCATCAATTAAGGAATTTGATAACAATTACAAAAACTTGTCCTAATTCTCATTAATTTTGTCTTAAAATTGCCAAGTAGAGTGTTATTAGCTTGCCACTTGGCTTAACCATATTGTTTGCCCCTCTCCTTTTATATATATATAGAGAGAGATATTCGCTCCGGAGTGGAAATTCCACTTAATGCGTATCGTCTTATATATTTGAGTTGGTTATTTTCTCTTGATCTCAACACACGTAGTTATTTCATACCTTCCTCTAATTATAAAAGTATTAATCTTTCGCTAGTTCACACATTGACACAATGGTTGAGTTTCACGGGACAATTAATTATAGGTGACAAGAAAGTTTTAAAATTGAGTGGGAGCAATTCAAATTTTTTTACTGAGTGAAGGTGATAAACATTAGATTAGTGATTAATGAGTTTTGACTCATTTTCGAACTTGTCCCCAAATTTTAAGTTCTTCGTTTAGAAAAAAATAGAATTCACCCGATTTATGTAATTTTTGAACTGAATTTGATTTGTGGATTACTGGGCATTACTTCATTGGTGATTTATGCTCATTTGGTAAGTAAAAATTCTGGGTATAGCTGTTGATTTTCAAATAATTTATAGATGCTGATTTTCAAATAATGTACAACAACAATTTTAGTTTTTGAAACAAGTGTTAAATTTGTTGTAGAAGTGTTTCTGAATTTATTGCAATAACTGCTCTAGTTGTTGCAATAGCTGATAAAGCTATTGAAACAGATTTTGTAGTTACTACAACAAGTACAACACATTATGCACTTGTTGCAATAACTGAATAATCTGTTGGACATTTTCTACAGGCTTTGGACGAAACGAAACCCCTAAAAATTGAAGTTGCATCCAACAGATTAGTGAGTTGTTGCAATAATTGATAATTTGTTGTAACAAGTACCTTAGTTGTTGCAACAACTTCGTAATATGTTGGAGGCAGCTCCAGCTTTTTGTGTTCTGGTTCATCCAAACATTGCAGTAGATGTCCAATAGATTATGCAGTTGTTGCAACAACTGCATAATCTGTTGTAATAAATAGCCTAGTTGTTGCAACAACTCACCAATCTGTTGGATATCTTCTTCAATATTTGAATGAACTAGAATCCAAAAAGCTGAAGTTGCCTCCAACAGATTATTGGGTCGTTGCAATAACTAAGTTACTTGTTACAACAAATTACCAATTGTTACAACAACTCACTAATTTGTTGGACATCTTCTGTCATGACCAATTTTTCTAAACAAAATATCTTCAGGTGCCTCGAACATCATTGATGGAGGACTCAATAACAATAGGGGTTGATTGCCATGGTGAATGAATCGAGAACAACAATTGATTTATTTGGCGTTGGAAGGGTGTTGTAGCATATGTAAAGACTATAGCAATGACTGTTCAAAAAGATGTCGTGTATGATGATTTTGTGAACCTAATCATCGCCTATTGTGAATTAAATTATTAATCGAAAGATCTTGTCATCAGTTACATGCACAGCTCTTTTGAAAAGCAAAGGGTAGCTCCATTTAATCAATCAGGTTCGTTTGCGTGCTTATTTGAATGATGAAGCTAGGCCCATTTTAACGGTATATATGGTTCGAAGCCTGATAGTGAATCACAATTTAGATCAGGACAATAAGATATCTTAAATGATGAATTGGATGGGGTGGGTATGGACATTCCAAATAATGGAAGTGGGGGTGACCAGATTCATATACCCGAAGTTGCGAGCAATACACAACAGAGTCCAGCCATGTTCAAGAAGATGAAACATGTTTTTATAAAGGAATGGCATTCAAGAACAAGGAAGTTAGAGAAACTTCGTTGAAACTTTATTGCATGAAGAAGGATTTTAGACTCAAGAAGGTGATTAATTTGTGTATTGTGTACTGTTTTCAATGTGTACATTCAGAGTGCAAATGGTGGCTGAGGGCTGTGAAGCTTATAAGTTCTAACAGATTCTGTATCAGAACTTATATAAAGTATCACACGTGTGGTTCTGAGCATATTACGAGCAATAATTCACATGCCACAGTAAAAGTGATTGGTGAATACTTCAAAGATAGGTTTCTCAATGATAAAGGCCCCTATACAAAAGATATGAGTCATTCGATGCGTACATAATTGGATTGTAAGGTTAGTTATTGAAAATTTTGGAAGGGCATGGAGATTGTAAAGGCTCTGACTAGGGGAACACATGAGCACGGATATGCAGTGCTTGATGCGTATTGTTATATGCTTACGTCCGTAAATCTAGAAAGTAAGACAACATTGAAGGTTGATGAAAATGGGAAGTTCAAGTACTTTTTTGTAGCCTATGCTACTTAGATGCTTGGTTTTGCACAAATGAAAAAAGTTATAATTGTCCATGGGAGAATCATTTTTTTTTGTAGCCTATGCTACTTAGATGAAAGGAGAATCATATTTTTTATGGCATTTTGTGTAGTGGGCAAGGAGTGTGATTCCTCGTACAAATATTTCTTTGAACAAATAAGAAGTTATGTAGATGATACCGTTACGGTTCACTTTTACACGGGTGACCTTCAATAAGAGTTTGGATGGTGCTGTAAGTTGGATATGTTTTAGAATTGCTACCTAATTTATAGGTAAATTAAACAATCAGTGTGAAAGGGTTTATTCAAATTCATTGAAAAATCTTATCTAAACTAGAGTCAAGGTAAGGATTCTAGTGATCCCCCAGAGAATGTGTTAGCACCCTAGTATTAAGGATTCGTATGATACGGTTGACCTACGGATTTTATAGCATGCTTTAAAATGATTTAAATTGCTTAAGTGTTAAAAACTACAAAGTAACTTGTCATTTCATTTATTCATAAACTCAAAGTTTATTTGAAAACAACGAGTTGAGCTTCCGCCAAAAATAGTATGCACAAGGATAATTTAGTCAATTTCATTTTCGGACTAAGAACATTCAAATATGAATTTGAGTAGAACTCCACATTTAATCTAATAATTTGACTAATTCACACTTTCTTTTGAAATTCTTTTCAAGTTTCAAAAATGGTATAGTTCATTCAAAATGACAAGTTTAGTTTTTTTGAGACAAGAAAAAAAAATGATTTATTTATTCGTTGCATACCATATTCCCCAAATCGACCATATTGCAACTTGTCCAAAACCATTAACCAAATTCAAGTCCGAGACAACTTTTGAAGTCAAGAATTATCTTTTATTGAGCTTAGCCCGCAATCTTAACTATGAAAAAATTAATTTCAGCCCAACCTTGGCAGCAGTTCATTTGACTTGAGTCTCTCAAGCCCGATTCTGGGTCCTTCCAATGTTGACACTTAGTCTCGTTGAATCTCAAGGCCCAAGTTGAATTTAATGCTCAAAATCAGTTTTATACTTGGCTCAAAAAATAGTTTTATTCCCAAATTTTATACCCAAACACAATTCATTTTTCCGGTCCAAAACAGTCCTCTTATTCAAATTTCGGATTTAAAAAAGGTATTTTAAAAATCTAACTTTGTCGATCTAGCTAAACGATCCACGTATCGTTTGCCTATCCTACATTCATGACCATAAGTAAAAGTTTCAATATTATCAAAGTAGTTTTATTACAACAAATACATATACATACATATATATATATACACACACGTAATATCAGAAATAAAAAAATAAAAATAAGGGAGTTCAGGCTGGTGGGCCTACCGAAGCCCACTAGTTGGCTATTTTCACCCATAGCTGAGCCTTTAATGCAAATGTTAGCTTCCCTTGCGTTGATCTCAATCAGAATTCATTTGATTGGGCCTCAACCCAATCAGCCAGGTATGCAATATTTATGGACATTCGAACTCATCTGAATGAAGTGATAGGCCCAGTAAGGGCTCATCTCGTGGTAATGCAGCATAAACACACAAGGGGAAAACAAAAGCCCAAGTTAGAGAGTACCTTGAACTTACCCTATAAAAGCGACGCACAAATAACCCACAATAAATTGCATTTAATTTAAACATGTATTCAGCTCAAGTAACTACAAGTAATGAGAGGGAGAAGAAGCAGATAACTGGGCTTGACCCATTAAGCATTCATAGCATGGCCTCTATGATATGCAGACTATATACTTTTATATACTGATTATATCATATACAACCTGTATACCACAATGTATATTGACCTACACTTTAGACAGCAAAACACCAAGACATATAGGCAACAACTGCTCCGATTTACTTATCTCCACCAGGCATTTTAAAGTTCAGACTAGTCTTTATGAAAGTAGGAGAGGCACAGAGATAAGCAAATGCACAACATCTTGATTCAATCAAACATGTAAGCAGGCAACAGGACTAACTAAACACTCAATCACATAGTTTAAGTTCACATTAGGCACAACTATCAAACCAGGTACATGATAGACATGAAAAGATGAGGAAAACCCTCTTAAACTCACAAATAAATATGGCTAAGCATGAAAACCTTTAGTCCAGTGAGACACTTTATGTGAAAATCCAGGCATCTAAGAGTTTAAATAATTTTATGATGTTTTAACCTATTCAAGTCTAAATTTCATCCTAAACAGACCCCTAATGACTTCTGGAGGTGTCATAGTTCATCACCTAGATGTGACAACCCTTCTACTGCACTAGAAACCACATGACTCCCTTAAATTCATACTAAGGTCATTTTTTTTGTCTTATTTGGACCATATCTGTGTTCATTCAACTATAACAGATACTCAACCCAGCACCATATCCATTTTTAAAGCTGTTAAGTGATTCTAATATGGTTATAACAACACCTTTATACTAAGTTATGGTCATCCTTAATTAAATATACTAACTGAGCTTACACACCAAACATGTTAGATCTTTTTTAACTTAAACATAGACTAGGTGATACAATATAGGCATTTACACCACATCCAAACCAGTCATGATTCTCAAACACTAACTTACACATTATGCAAGCAACTATAATAACATATTCATAAAACTAAACTCCAAATTGACATACTAGGCATTATTCCAACGCAAATAAGTTCACACATGGTTCAAAAAATTTCAAACTGATATGAACAACACATACCTCAGCTAGAACAGGTCACATGCTCACATATTCAACTCGTTAACTCTTAAAACTAACAAGATTGAGTTATTAAATCAATTAAAACAATCTACATATGACTAAACAAATTCTTAAACTAACATGATGAACATCTCACCTAACTAATCATGCTTAATAGACATCAAACAGTGATTATAGTTAACTACAATAGGCTAAATTAATCATGAAGCAGTTCAATCATAAGTCATCTAACCTCAAGGATTGAGACATGTTTACACTATCTTACACTAATGTGATGAGTATTTAACTAATCACACACACAAATAATCACAACTATGGACTCTAACAGTGATTACTATTAATCAAAACATGCTGAACATTAACCTAGTGACCATAAACAACCCTTAATCTTAACTAAACATACCTAACAGTCATAACAATGAGCATTAAACATGCTAATAATTAACCTAATAATCACAAAAAATAACTAATCTTAACTAAACATGCATAATAAATACATAAACACATATGACAGATCACATACTTTAAATTAAACAGAGAAATTGAAAACAAATGTGTTTACCTTGTGTGAAGGCAGCCTAGGATCAAAGTTTGAGCTTGTTCTTCACTCCGACAATATCGAGCTCATAAATCACATAAAAAGACAATGGTTTTAGAGACTGAAGGCCAATTAACTAATTCTAGGTTCCCCAAAAATGGTTTGGATCCCAACTTAAGTCAAATTAGCCAATTTAAACTCAATTAAAGCTTTCAATCAATGTGAATGCTTAATAATCAAGTTTCGGGCCCTTAACATGAAGGATAGAGGTCTATATTTATAGGGGAACATCAAACCCTAGTTGACACAATCAATTCGGTATGGGAGAACTCCCTTTTGGGGGGGGGGGGGGAAATCCCCTCCAATGGGGTTCTCGACCAATTGAAACGTAGAGTTCAAATTCTAATTGGACAAGGAGCAATAAATGCTCACAAAAAAGTAGAAGGAGGGGTGAACCCCACCAGGACATGGTGGTGTGTCGACGGCATGCGTATGGATAAGGGACGAAGGCATTTAATGACTTTTCCTCTTCTATCCAAGTAGAAATACAAAGAAAAGCATATGCCCTAGCATTTTGCCATTAACGACAATGTGACAAGGAGAGAGAGAGAGTAGATGCGCTTAGAGTTTCCTTCAACCCTTAGGTGTAAAATGAAGGGGCATTACACCCTTAGTTATTACTTATTTCAGATGCCGAGTGGGGTAGGTCTGGGTTATTTTAGCTTGGGCTCAGCCGAGAAACTTAAAGGAAAGAGGATAGGCCCAAGTCATTTAGGTCGTCTTAATTAAATAAAACCCATTTTACAAATGTGGTCACATTTTAAATTAAAACATAGCCAAATAGTTTTGTAAATAATCTAATTAAATCATGAGCTTTGAATTAAGCCTACATTTGACACTAATTAGAGCTCAAAAAATTTAAGCTCATATAAAATCCTTTTAATTTAAAATGACTTAAAATTGAGGTACAATTCCCTTATCTTATTTGATTAGTCAATTTTCCGATTTTGATGGAGCAGAACGTTAATTCTTTAATATTGAGAATTCTTTTAAAGCAATTTTATTTAATTGTCATCTTAAAATTCCAAAATTATGATTAATGATCAAAATTGTGTAAAACTTGGACATGATATACAATATATATACCAAGTGATATTTTGTCAAATAAAATGACAAAATATTTCAGAAATAATTTTATATTTGTTTTATAAAAAGTATATTTCACTCCGTCTGTGACTTAGGAAGCTTGAATAATTAAATAAAATTATTGAAGAATAAAAATTAGGTGTCAACAGATACCACTGAGTTGTGCATAATTTCTTATAGGCATCAAAGTATCAAAAAGGCGGTTTCGATTGTCTACCCTACAACTCATTATGGTTGTTGTATGAGGCACCCTGGGAAAATATCTGAACCACCTTTCACAATGATAAGGTCATATCTCATTTTATAAAGTAGCAAAAGCATACAATATAAATGTGTTTAATGATCATTTAAATCAAATCAGAGATATGGTACCTGGGGCCGCCGAACATCTTGAGCGTGTTAGATTCCACAAATGGAGCGTGGCATTCTGCTCGGAAAACATGTATATTTATAATTATTGTTCCAACAAGTATTCAACTTGTTGCAACAATTGAGTGACTTGTTTGAGTTTCTTAAACAAGTTACAAGACTTGTTGGAATTATGTTACTATTGTGTTTTTTTATTTGTACATTAATTAACTTTCAAATTTTTAGAATAATTGACTGTTTACTTTAACAATTATAATATCATGACAAATAACATTGTTGAGTCTGTGAACGCAATGTTCAATGTTGAAAGAAAATTTTACATTACTGCTCTATTTGATTCCATCAACAGGAGGTTTGCAGAAAAAATTCATAAGAGGCCTATGGAGTTCATCGACTCACCAACCATCTTTGTTCCTTCAAGGAAAAAAAATCAAAGTATATCAACCTGGGGAACAAGATACTGGCCCATCAAATTGTCAATTATAGGTTCAACGTCACCGGTCATGGTCAAGTTGCAACGGTGAATCTTCAAATAAGATCTTGTACTTGTAGATTTTTAACTTGGAAAAAATACCGTGTCCACATGATATGGCAGCGCTCAGAGTCCAGTATGGTGAAGATTTTAGAAGGCTGATTAATGAGTACTCATCTGCATATTATACGGTGGAGAAATACATAATTGCATATTGTGAGGAAATTCATCAAGTGCATTCTGAAGAATCTTGGGAAGTTCCTTTGGAGATTTTAGAGAGAGAAATACCCCCTCTATATGTTGACCCGAGCAAACCGGTAAGAAGGCGGACAAAGATGAGGCGTGGAATTGGGGAATCATTTCCAACGAGTAAGAACAAATGCTCCATATGCAAAACAACTGGCCACAAAAAAACTACATGCCCATCCCGAGTTGCTCCATAGTTGTTAATCTTGCACTATCTTGTTATAGTAATTACTCTTGTTGGTGTTTGTGAACTTGGATTTTAAGATATTTTAATTCTGTTCTTTCTTGTAATGGTGAACTATGTTGTTGGGTCTTGTGAACCTGATTTATAATAGATGTTGATCTTGTTTAAATCACAAATGTATGTTTTCTGTTGATATTTCTATCGTTAATGAATTGTTGAACAATTTCCAACAACTAAGGAATATGTTGCAACCACTTTATTACTTGTTGGTGTTTTTCCAACAAGTGATTGACCTTGTTGCAGCGACTAGTAAGTTGTTGAACATATTACAACAAATGGGAGTTTTTAAGATGTCGCAAATCTGTCGCAGAAACTACGTTAGTTGTTGGTGTTTATCCAACAAGTGACATGACTTGTTACAACAACTGGATTGGTTGTTTGAGTTTTTTTGACAAGTGGAAAGACTTGTTGCAGCAACTAGGTAAGTTGTTGTGTTTAATCCAACAAGTTATATGAGTTGTTCAACAACTAATTTACATGTTGCAACAGATTCTACTTGATTCACCCATTTTTATTGATCAACAAAGGGAACCAAAAATATTTAGTGATAAACAGTTAAAATTAATTGTATTTAGTGATAAACAATTGAAATTAATGATACTTAATTAATTTGATGATATTTTAAGTCAGGACGGATGATCAACTACGTGACTATGCACTAAAACGAGTGATCATAAAAGTGACTTGATGTGAAATACTTGATTCACCCATATTTAGTGATCAACAAAGGGAATCAATGATATTTAGTGATAAATAATTGAAATCAATGATATTTAGTGATAAACAATTAAAATCAATGGAGCTTAATCAATTTGATGGTATTTTGTGTCAGGACGGATGATTAACTACGTAACTATGCACTAAAATGAGTGATCATAAGGGTGATTTGATGTGAAATACTTGATTCATCCATATTTAGTGATAAACAATTAAAATTAATTATACTTAATCAATTTGATGATATTTTGAGTCAGACAGATGATAAACTACGTGACTATGCACTAAAATGAGAGATCATAAGAGTAATTTGATGTGAAATACTCGATTCACCCATATTTAGTGATAAATAATTGAAATCAGTGATATTTAGTGACCAATAGAGTGAAAATGTTACAACTACTAAGTACATTGTTGCAATAACTAAGTACATTATCGCAACAACTTAGTCAACTGTTGCAACAACGGAGACACTTGTTGCAACTACTACGGTATCTGTTGTAACAGATTTTTTACTTGTTGAAATAGGTACAACATATGTTTGATTAGTTGCAACAACTGCTACATCTGTTGAAATAAAATAGTCAGTTGTTGCAACTATTTTCTAAGTTGTTACTCAATATATGAAAATCTAATGACACATTGCTTGATTTTTATCCAACAGATGCAGAGGTTGTTGCAACATATAACGAATATGTTGCAACAACTTCCCTTATGTGTTGCAACAAGTTCAGCAACTATTTGATTTTTACCAACTGATTAGTAATATGTTGCAACAGATTAGTAACTTGTTTGAAACTACTGAAACAACTTAATAACATACATACTGGTTTAGAGGTTGTACTGGTACTGAATACCAAACATACATTTGTAAATATATAACAAAATTACATAATTCATCAACATTACATAATTCTCCAATAACATAAAAAAGTAGAAACTTAAAAGAAATTGTTCAACAACCCAAAAATCACAAATCTTAAATAATTATTCAACAACCCAAATTCAAGGCTCCAACACCTTATACTATACTCACTACCAACCTCCATTGCATCCTTGCCACTTTGTTGTCATTCAATTAAGTCGTCGACATTGTCATACAAGTGTCGGTAAGAAACTGCTCCATGAATACAAGAGAATACGAACCACATGCCCTGTTAGACACATTACAAGTGATATCCTTTTTCGGATAAACTCCCACAGTTCGGTGAGCAGCTTTTCAAGCAAGTGCTTAAACAAGCCATTGTGCTTTAACAGCATGGGCCATAATTCTAACACCGACTGCATATGATATAAGAACCCATCATCTTCGTAATAAGGAAGGTTGCAATCATATACATTTATTACTCCCTCCTCAATCATGAACCCGAGAGTGACAAAATGTGTGACATTTATATTCATGACTGTTATGATCCATTTTGCACCAACCCACAGACGGCCACCTAGGAAGGGTCTATTTCCTAAATAATACTTGATTGTATCCTCATTTCAAACAAATAAAGCAAGCCTTTCCTTCAATGGCACAACACCCGAAATTGTATTCTTCTTAATCAACTCTCCGTACGTCTGCAATATATAATTGTAGAAGTTGAGGTCCAAGATTATATCCTTGGAATCGTAGTGCTCGAGGAAATCAATCTGTCTTTGAAGCATTAGGAGCACGATTTCATCTGCATACTATAATATACAAATTAAAATAATCAATCACTAGTTGCAAGAACAGATGAGTAAAAATATAAAAACAGTGAGCTGCTGCAATAACTTACACATCTGTTACGACATATCCTTGATTCATTATAACAGATGTGTAAGTTATTGCAATAGCTAAAGGATATGATGCAGCGGATGCTTGATCTGCTGCAACAGATACCTCAGGTATTCTTTCGAGACTTACATTGTCCAGACACCACTTATCCATGGTTGTCATCATTCTGAAGTCATTGGGGCTAAATAAATGCATTGAGTACTGCTGAGGCACCTTTTTGAAATTGATTATGGCAGTAACTTTTTTCTTCTTTTGGGCATTCATGTTCTTGTAAATATCTACGTATTTCAACAAAATTGGCCCAACATTAACAGGTAGAGGTTGAGGATTATTCTTTTGAGCAAATTTTCTTAAGCTAATATTGGCAAGTGCCTTTGTAATTTCTCTCCGCTTCTTCCTAATATCAATAGGACTATATGGCTCTAAAAGCCGCTTAGGCGGATTTACACCTCTCTTAGGTATCAAACTCTAGGACTCGATCAACTCATTAACCTTCTTAATTAACTCATTTATTTTGTTATTGCAAGTTTTGTATTGACAAACACATGAAGGCATCTTAGAGATACCGGCCCCAACAGAAGAAAATCTATCACTAAGCAGAGTATATCCACCAACTCCACTACCAAATTTACTATGAACATCATCATCATCTCTAATTTTTTCACCAGCAGTACATGCCACAACATTATCAACCCCACCAACACCATCACCTACAACATCACCTATAGTATCACCATCACCAATACCTGCACCATCAACAATAACACTACTACTAACACCAGCACAATCACCAACAACATCATCTACATCATCAGCACTACTTGATTCCCTTGTGATGGTTGTCACTCTAGCTAATTCTACTTTGAATTGATCAATCAATATGGCAGGCTTAGATTCTAAGGGCGCAAAGAAATCAAATAATGACATCAATGACTCTCCAACTGTTAGAATAATCCACGGGCGCACAACCTACAATAAGAAAGCATATATATCATAATCATGCCAAATCATGAAAAACAACACATATTTAAAAGAAGTTATAAGATCTGTTTGTAGCAGGTGTCATTCTTGTTGGACATTGTCTAATAGATTGAGAGGTTGTTGCAATAGATTAAGAGGTTGTTGCAACAGATTTGTTACTTATTGTAAAATTTAGTTACATGTAGCTTTGAAGCATTCAAAAATCAACGGAGTAATAATTACTGAAATCTGTTACAACAGATGTCATACTTGTTGGACATTATCCAACAGATGAGGACGTTATTGCAATAAATTCAGAAGTTATTGCAACAGAATCAGAGGTTGTTGCAGCAGATTATACTAGCTGTTGCAATAACTACTTACCATGTTGTAAAATATTCAGGGCTATAGAAGTAAGTTTATTCTATATAAATGTATTACCGAGGCTTACCTCATCCTTAGGGGGGTTGAAAAGATCAACCATCAATTTAGTATTGCTCTTGGCAGCCAGCCATATAAGAATTCTTGGACAAGAAAGTTCTTTGGAGTAGCCCTTCCCTTTATGCCGGAGGTGTAACACCTCATACCTTCAAACTAAGTCATATTTATGATTCATGAATTTTGGAAAACAAAACATGGATTGTAAGTTGAAAATTCAGTTTCAGTTCTACATATACAAATTGACCCTCGGATTCTACGGATCATAGAATTTTTGACGGATCGACGAATTGAACCGTCAATTTTGTTTTTGAGAATTGACAGAATAAAGTAAAATGTACATACCGTATAAGATTTGACGTCCCGTCAATTCCAACCATCTCATAACCTTATCTTTCACAACTCTCTCGAATTTTGTAGAAAAACAGTACGATCCGATTATACAGACCCTCAAAATATTAACAGACTGTCAAAATTTGACCGTCAAATTATTCCGACAGCAAACAGTATAAATACGCAGCTTAGTTTTAAAAATTAAATTTTCATATATTTAAACCCTAGAACAAAGGTTCTCTCTTCCCAATCGTCTCCTACACCAAGGTAAGCTCTTTCCATGTATTTTCATGCGATTCTAATCAAGTATTATAAAATTTAGGTAGAATCTAATGATTTAACCTAGGATTTTCAAGATAAACTCATTCTAAGGTTTTAAGGTTCAAGCTTTGGGATTATCCTTCCAAGTTCAGATTTTTAAGACACGTATTGAACCGATTAAGATATGTAGAGTTTCTATCCACGTTTGGGAACATCCATGTTCTTCCCCACGCCACATTTTCCATGAAATCCATGAAATTCCATAACTTAGGGTTTTATTACAATTTCATGATAGCCCTAAATTACATGTATCATGATATACCATGTTATATTATTAATTCGTTATTGTGTTCCTGATATTCCATTATGATTATTAGGAATCCTTATGTAATCCATGAATGCCCATAACCTCGAATTCCATGAGTTGTAGAATTACAAGTCATGAACCATTACTATTAGACTTTATGAACTTATATATGTATGTTTTCATGAATTTACACAAGTTGTTATATTAGTTCAAATGATAAATTATGATTTCAAATCATGCTTTACAAGTTGCTTTTATGAAACCATGGGCTTACAAGCCACTATTTTAAATACATGTTTTGGGAGTTGCATAGTTCACCGAGAAGGCTCAGATAGCCTGAAACAACATATGTCACCGTAGGATAATGGTCGCTCCGCCAGTGGACGATACCTTCAGATGGTAGATTGGATCATTTCATGTCATGTTATTTCTTATACCCCGGTAAAGATCCTTTCATGCCATGTTAGGTCTCATACCCCGATAAGGTATGTGATTGCTCTACTAGTCGGGCCAGGTACCAAACTCCACGTACCCACGTGCTGATTCATATCATCGGTTATACTACTGCTCTCCCCATAGATATACAGATATATAGTTACACAAATATACAGATATTCATATTTACAGATATACAGCTTTACAAATGTTTACACATATTTTATACTCATATCAGATCATAATCATGCTCATGTTTCAGTTTTAGTTTCAGTTTCATATTCCTATTATTTCATATGCCTACTTATTCTTTCAATTTCTTTACATACGGTACAATTCAAATGTACTAATGTCCCTTTTGCATGGGGCCTACACTTTACGGTGCAGTGTTGAGTTTCAGAAAGACGGATCTGCTAAGTAGGATTGCTTAAGTATCAGTCATTTGGTGAGCCCCATCTCAATCGGGAGGGGGGGTCAATTTAGTTACTTTTATGATTAAATTTTAGAGTAGAGGTATGACAGGGCCTTGTCCTAGTAAATAATTTTGCAGTCAGACTCATATTCAGAGGTTTCATAAACTAGACTAGTTTAGCATGTCAGTATTATTTTTCAGACTTGTTATATTTTCAGATATTTCTGTAATAAAATTTTCAGACTATATTTCAGTATTCATCTTACATGTTTTAAATCATTACTATTGCATGATTTTGATTCACATGTTGATTCAGCAAACCATGTGGTATCAGAGCTTAAGAAAAGATCCTAAATATTTTTTCTCCTATTTTCGGTCATCTTCATCACACAAACCCTAGCATTGGCCGAAAATCATCCTTTCAATTTTCTTAATTTTCTATACTTCGTTTCAACCAATTATGTCTGAATCCAAATCATCTTTTCACCCTGTCCTTGCTGTCTCAAACATCAAAACACATGTTTCCATCAAACTAGAAATAGAAACCATTCATTATGCAACTTGGGCGGAATTATTCAAAATATGTTGTCGTGCTCACAAAGTTCTTCATCATATAATTCCTCCGAAAGATGGAAAGGGGAAGGAAGTAACAACCGATGCATATAAGGAATTGTGGGATACACTTGATGCCACAGTCCTTGGTTGGATTTATGCAATAATCTCCACTGACTTGTTGCATACAATAATGGAACCGGATTCAACAGCCATGGCGGCTTGAGAACGCTTGCGAGATATCTTTCAAGATAACCAAAACTCTCGCGCTGTTACATTGGAACAAGAGTTCTTAACCATTGACATGGCAGATTTCCCTAATGTTTCTGCATATTGTCAACGACTCAAAGTGTTGGCAGATCAATTAAGAAACATTGGTTCACCGGTTACTAATAACTGATTAGTCTTGCAATTGGTCGCCGGTCTCACTGATGAGTATAGCGGCGTGGGAACTCTAATCCGTCAAAGTAATCCACTACCAAAATTTTATCAAGCAAGGTCCATGCTTGTGCTTGAAGAGTCGGGCTTGGTGAAAAAGTTGTTAAGAGTCCCACATCAGATATGAGATGGGTAATTAGTCTCCTTATATGGATTGGGTAATCCTCCTCCCCAAAAGCTAGCTTGTTGGGGGAGGATTGGCCAAGCCATATAAGAAGACCAATTACCCATCTCATATCCAATGTGGGACTCTTAATGGACTTTGGGCCTAACTCAACCCCAAAAGCAAGCTTGTAGGGAGGAGGATTGCCCAAGCCATATAAGGAGATCAATTACCCATCTCATATCCGATGTGGGACTCATAACAAATGGAATCCCCAGGCTAATAACATTGGCTTAGGATTGATTGGTGAAGGTTAGGCAATATATTGGATTATACTTGAGATTAATTGAAATTCTAGATTTCAAAATCCCTTAGTTTCCTTGCTTACGAATGTAATTGATCACTTTAATACCTTTATTAGTTTAGATGTTATCTTTTTTATAATTTAGTGAAAAATCATCCTTTTAAAGTGTGCATTAAATAAGAGGTGATAAATCCTTTACAAACTTAGTTTTCCTAATATTATCTCATTTAGAGGTGTATTGTGTATGTTATTTTAATATCATAGTCAAATAAGCATTAAGGTTGAGGAGGTTAAGGATGATGTTCGTAGAATGCACAGGGGACGAGCGACTGAGCCTGATGAGATCCCAGTTGAATTCTGGAATTGCACAGGCAGAACAGGTTTGGAGTGGCTAACCGAGTTATTTGACGTCATTTTTAAGACTGCAAGAATGCCCAAAGAATTGAGGTGGAGTACAATGATTCCTTTGTACAAGAACAAATGTGATATCCAGAGTGGCAACAACTATATGGGTATCAAGCTACTAATCCACACTATCAAAGTTTGGAAAAGGGTTATGGAGATGAGGGTGAGAAGAGATATGTCGATCTCCGAGAACCAGACTGGATTCATGCCAGGGCGTTCGACTACAAAAGTCATTCATCTTATTAGGAGGTTGGTGGAGCAGTATAGGAAAAGGAAGAGAAACTTACATATGATTTTCATCGACCTCGAGAAGGCATACGACAAAGTCCCTAGAGAGGTTTTTATGGAGATGTTTGGAGGTTAGAGGTGTACCTGTAGCGTACACTAGGGCGATCAAATATATGTATGATGGAGCCAAGACCACAGTACAGACAGTAGGAGGAGACTCGGAGCACTTCCTAGTGATGATGGGGCTGTACTAGGGATCATCTCTTAGCCCATTATTATTTTCCTTGGTGATAGATGGACTGACGCGACAAATTCAATGGGAGGTGCCACAATGTATGTTATTCGTAGACAACATAGTCCTAATTGATGAGACTCGCAACGGAGTGAACGCTAAGCTAGAGGTTTGGAGACAGTTTCTCGAATCTAAAGGGTTCAGGCTGAGTAGGATCAAGATAAAATACTTAGAGTGCAAGTTCAGTAACGGGAGCGACCTTGAGACATGAGTGGAGGTGAGGCTTGGTACTCAGGTCATTCCAAAGAAAGAAAGAATCAAGTACTTCGGGTCTATTATCCAAAGGAATGGAGAGATTGATGACGATGTCACGCATCGTATTGGGGCAGGGTCGATGAGATGGAGCTCACATCTGGAGTCTTGTGCACAAAAATGTGTCACCAAAACTTAAAAGACAAGTTCTATAGGGTGGTGGTTAGACCGACTATGTTGTATGAGGTGAATTATTGGTCAGTCAAGACTTCACACATCCAAAATATGAAAGTTGCGGAGATGAGGATGATGAGATGGATGTGAGGGCATACAAGGAGGGATATGATTATAAATAATGATGTACGGAATAGAGTAGGAGTGGCCTCGGTGGAGGATAAGATGCGGGAAGCGAGGTTGAGATGGTTTGGGCATGTGCAGAGGAGAGACACAAATGCCCCAGTGCGGAGGTATGAGAGGTTGGCTATGGATGAGTTCAAAAGAGGTAGAGGTAGGCCGAAGAAGTAGTGGGGAAAGGTGATTAGACGGGATATGGCGCAGGTGCAACTTACTGAGGACATGACTTTAGATAAGGGGTTGTGGAGGACGCGGATTAGGGTAGAAGGGTAGTAGGTAGTCGAGCGTAGTCCTACGTACGCTTAAAAACTAGTAGTGTAGTGTTGTTATTGTAGGCCCGCTTCTCCTATCATACTAATAGGTGCAGTATTACGTTATAGTTCCTCCTAGTTTGATTTCTGCTACTATTTGTTCTGTAGTGTACTTTGTTTATCTAATTTACCTACGGTAGTTACTGCTTATTTTTTCAGAATGCGCTATTATAGCTTATTTGCTTTTCGTACCAGCATTTTCATACTGCTTTAAATTTCTTATCCGGGTCTGACTGTTTCTCTTGTATTGCCTTGTTGTGCTTGCCTTGCTTATGCTTTGTCTTGAGCCGAGGGTCTCTCAGAAACAGCCGATCTACCTACCAAGGTAGAGGTAAGATCTGCGTACACTCTACCCTAACCAGACCCTACGTTATGGGATTTCACTTGATACGTTATTGTTTGTTGTTGTATTTAGAGATATACTCCTTTAAAGTCAAGTCATATGTGAATTTAGGCAACTTCTTTCATTTAATATTTCCAACTATTTCCGAATTACCTCTCTCCCCTTCTAGACATTTTTATAACCTTCCAAATCATGTTCCACACATATCCTCTTACCCAAATGGTTATTTCCATATTACGCCATTAGTATCGCGCAAAGTAATGAATTAATAATGGCGAGCCTTTTAAAATTAGCTTATTTTGAAAAGTGTTTTTTTAAAAGTGTTTTTAAAATAATTTTTTTCTGTTGATAAGCAGTTTGTGTTTGGCGAATTAACTTAAAAAATATTTTTGAGCAACAATTAGTATTTAATCAAGCTTTTAAAAAGTGTTTCTAAGTGTATTTTCTCAAAACTATTTTTTTTAAAAAAAATATTTTTGGGAAAAACTATTTTTTTAACTTCTGAAAAACAGTTTCTGCTACTCTCCAGGAGCACTTATGTTCTCTCAAAAGCTTGATTGAACCTCACTTTTTTTCAAAATAAATATTTTTATCTCCCAAAAGTTTAGCCAAACTGACTATTAAAACCTATTAGACCACTATAAGGACTTACAAAAGTGTTAGGATTGCTACTCTTACCTCCAATTCTTTATCTTCAAAAACGTTTTTGAAAAAAAATCATACTGCTTTTATTGTCATCAACATATATTTAATTCGAGTTATATAGCATTTTTATGAAATACGAATGCATATCGAGTATGTTGCAACGACCTTTCGTGAATTATCTCCGTATTGAAAAACCAGAAATGGCATTTGAAAAAGAAAAAAAACGATCTTCAGGTAGTTGATTATATGGAATGGTTTTATTTGTAACTACCGGTCCAACTTGCACATCCCAGTGGGCTATTATCTAGATTGATCATTGATCTCCATTCCTTTGGGTCACTGTGGCACGTGAAGTAGTTCAAATTTGGAGTACATTCAGGTTTAACATGCAATTCTTTTCGTTTAAATATTTCCATAATGTTTTATGAAAATATCTTAAGTTAGAAATAAAATTATATTTCAAGATGTGGAAAAGGAAATAAGTGTTAAAATTTTGTCAAAGTTTCATATCGGTTGACCCTCATTTAAAAGGTGACAGCTTCTAGAGGAAACACAAGTATTTGTCTATATACCCTATACACTTTAGAATAGAGCAAACACAAAACTGTTTATGTAGACTTAGCTAAAAATAAGGTACAATGGAAAAAAAATATAAGTATAGGTGATAGATACTAGTTGAAGATAGATTCTAGATTTGTTAGAGAATTTCAATAATAATAATAATTATTATTATTATTATTATTATTATTTGTTATTGTTGTTATTATTATTATTATTATTATTATTATTTGTTATTGTTATTATTATTATTATTATTTGTTATTGTTATTGTTATTGTTATTGTTATTGTTATTGTTATTGTTATTGTTATTGTTATTGTTATTGTTATTGTTATTATTATTATTATTATTATTATTATTATTTTTGTTATTGTTATTGTTATTATTAAAGAAGAGTTAATACTTCAAAACAATCTAAACATATCCATGTTTTATTAAAGTGAAACTTACACAAATGACTACACTTTGAGTTTTTTTAGGCATAGCTATACTTTTGATAATTACATTTTGTAGCTACAATAAAGTGTATTCAAAATTATTTTCGTTGTATTCAAGTCAGATTTTGTTGTATTCACGTCAGATGTATTCAACTCAGTTGTATTCATTTATAGCTATTTTTACACTGTATTCAATTTATTATATTTAAAATCGGTTGTATCCAAACAACATAAATATAAAAAAAAATTGTATTCAACTTAATGTATATAAATTCGATTGTATTCAAATAATATAAATACAAAAAATAGATTCAATTGTATTCATTTATATAAAAACATCCTTTGAAATACAAGGAAAAAATACATAAAGAAACATTGAATTTTACACTAAAAATTTAACGAATACACTCAAATAATGAATACATGAAATAAAATACACCCCTAAATACTAAAAATTAACAAATACACTCAAATACTGAATACAAAAAGTTAACAAATACTTAAAAAATACGACCGAAGTTCAATCCATCTCAGGTCATCGAGGTTTCCATCCGAGTCACCGCGGTGAAGTCAAAGCGGCGAGTTTACTGGAAGGGCCTACATGTCACCGTTAAACTAATGGTGTAGAACCGTCAAGCTAAGGTGTCTATTCCCTCCGTCGCAGCACTTGTCCTCAAGGCATTGAAGAAATCGGAACGTGACCGGAAGAAGACGAAGAACATGAAGCATAGAGAAGGAGAATGACGAAGAACATGAAGCACAATAATGGCACTGAGATCCATGGGTGAAGATTTGAGTGGCACAATGAAGGAAAAAGCTCAGATTTGGAGGCGTCGCGCGGTAGGTCACGACATGAGTGGAAAGCTCAGATCTGGAGGCGCCGGTGGATGCTCAGATCTGGAGGCGCCGACGGGTGGTGAGTCACGACGGAGTGGACTCCCAGAACTGGAGGCACCGACAATGGGTCACGACGGAGTGAAAGCTCAGATCTGATAGCAATGGATTTCGCTTGGGCTTTGGCGGCGGTTCGTGGTGGCAGACGACGGCGGAGAGAAGAAGAACATCAAAGTCATTTTCAGTTAAGATAAAAATAATAAAAAATAGAGTATTCTAATTTAGATATGTAATGTAGCTAGGGATGGCAGTGGATCCTGGACCCGATCCGGATCCGGTGGATCCAGATCCGTTTTATAGGATATGGATCTTCAAAATTTAGACCCGACGGATCCGGATCGGACCCGGATCCATTTCTGATGGATCGGATTTGGATTTGGATCTTGTATTTGAGATCCGGATCCAGTCCAGATCCGACCTGTGGAATAATTTTTTATTAAATACATTATACATCCATAACATAGTGTTCTTTGCGAGTTCCTTTAGTTTTCTCGGCCAGGCCCAAGTCCATAAAGGACCGAAGCCCAGCCCATCTGCGTGTCTTTAAGCCAACGAAAGAGGGCAAAGAGCTCATTTCGTTTAACATCCTGTAAGACTCAAACCCTAGTCGTCGTCGTGGCTTGATCTACGTAGCCCATCTGCGTGACTTTCTGCCATAAAGGACCGAAGCCCAGCATATCTGCGTGACTTTCTGCCATATATTAAACGATGAGTTTGGTTTTTATTTTTTATTTACAATTCGTCTGTTTTGGCTTGATTAAAAAACTGATAGTGTTCTTTTTGAGTCTTCAAGTTCATGTGTTGAAAACGCCAGTGATATAGTACATGCAAGCAACGATCTAGTTATTCTTGAAACTCCATCAATCGAATTTGAAATTTTTGCTTTCAGTATTCTCTTGCTAATTTGGTAAAATATGTGAATTTTGCTTTCAATATTCTCTTGCTAATTTGGTAAAATGGAAAATTTTCATTTTTGCGTTACTGTTGTCTTATTTTAATTGGTGCTAGAAGAGTTATTGATTTGAATCGGTACTAGAAGAGTTACTGGAAAATTTTCATTTCTTTTTGTCAAAATTGTTGTCTTATTTATCTATTGGAAAATTTTCATTTTTGTGTTATTGTGGCCAATGTCCAGTTCATTTAAATTCACTGTTTAATTGGACTAAAATGTGCATGATACTTCTCTGTTATGTGGTTAAGTAATGCATTCAAATATTTTCTTGTAAGTAATGATACTTCAAATATTTATTGAGATGAATTTTTTTTGTTCTCTTTTTAATATGATTGTTTATTTGTTATTTTAAGATGTTGATGACGTTGAAACTAGTGACTTCGAAGACTGTTTATGAAGTTTGGCAGAAGGTTATAGAAGATGTTGCTTGCATTTTAAAGAACATTGTTGTAGAATTTAATTTCAAGACCTTTGTAATTGCATCGTTTGTGTAGGTTGATTGAATGAACATTCTAATGGTGTCATTCTTGTGATTGTTGTAGAATGGTGTCATTCTTATGATGCTAAAACTTCAACCAGTGGTAGTGTGACCCTTCCAGCCATATTGAGAAAAATAATTTTCCAGTTTGCTAGCTTATTTCTCATTCTGTCAATGATGAATTGGTTATCACTATTATGGTTCACTTCGCTTTATATATATACAAGTGTGGTGATCTAAAAAAAATTTCACGTGTGGACCCGGTATATCCGATGGATTTGGATATGATTTTTATGGACCCGATGGATCTGGATCTGGATCTGGATCTAGTAGGATCCGGTCCAGATCCTATCCGTTGTCATCCCTAAATGTAGCTATGATAGATAATTCAAATACACATTATAATTATGCTTTGTAATTTATAAAACAATAGTTTATGTAACTATTCCTTTATTAAACCCTCTCATGTAGTAGCATAGAGAGTGACCTCACTTTCTTTGCCGTGCGTAAAAGTTAGAAAATAGACCAAAAATAATATCCATGTGGCATTTTACTTTTTTCTTTCTTCTTTTCTTATTTTTTTCTTCTTCAAATCTCTACATCTTTTGCTAATAACAGTTAATTAATTGAAACTCATAACCTTAAAATAATATTAACATAATTATAAGATAATTAGAAAAAAATTAGTTAAAACCCACGACTGAATTTTATCATAACATTAAATATTATATTAAAAAAATATCACTTTAAAATAACAGTATTACTAAAAGATTAACAAAAAGACAAAATTGTATATTAAAGCATAACATGATTTTTTTCTTATTTGTTCTTTCTTCTTGGCTTATCTAAATTTATTGGTTTTTTTCTTCTTTTCAAAGTCCATTTTTATAACAGTAAATTCAACTGAAAACTCATATTTATAAAAATAATAGTAAAATAAAAAATTAATCAATAACACAAACCCAATTGCATATTAGAATAAAATTTACCTAATAATAATAAAACATATTAAAAATGAATATTATGCCCGTTATGAATTATGTCTTTTTAATTGAGTCTATCAAAGGAAAATACTAATTACTTTTATAAAATGAATGTAAATGTAACATAGATACTCCTTTCGATCTATTTTCTAACTATCACACACTATAAAGAGAGTGAAATCACTCTCCACGCCACTTAACATCGAAGAAGAATTTTAGATAAGAAATATTATAATTCAGGAAGATAGCAAAAATACCTCATAATTTAAATTTTAAACTAATAAAATACGAATGTTTTAGGGAGATTTTCAGGTATTAAGTAACTCTACAAAGAAAGTGAGAGGTAAGAGATCCTTAAAGGTGTGTTTCGTGAAATAAATGATAAACCAATCCCCACGACGGCACAAACTTTATCCACCTTCCACTGTTGTCTTTTTTCTCACCAGGATAGTCTTAGTTATTAACTTATTTGTGATTTTCACTTTTAGGACGACAATATATTTTGCTATCCATCTTTGAACTCTAACCATGTCTCTTGTTATAAGGGCCGGATCCAAATTTCGCTTGAATATATGTATAAGGGCGAAGTTAGAATTTGTACTTTATGATTTATGAATTTTAAAATATGATTTTAAGTGTTAGTAATTGAATTTCAATTTATTTTTTGTATGTACGATTTATTTTATTGTATAAACATATGTGGAGGATAATAAGAAAATTATAAATGAATTTTGAGTCTGCCTGTGACACAATCCCTTCTTTCATTTCTTTTGTTTTGTTACGTAAAGGTCAAATACATATATAGTGCCCCTTAAAGTTGTCTCGATTCCATTTAAACACTATAATTAAGTCTATTACCTATTGAACACTGAAAATGTATTGAAAAGTGTATCAATTAAACACCTTTTGCAATAGTGGTTCAAGTAGTGAATCTCACTTGGAGTTGTGCTCGTGAAACCTTGAATAACTGAAATGTAAACTTCTTTTCTTTTTATGCTAGTTTTCCTACCAATTCACTTCAAAGAACAACTTCAAAATTTTAAGATCCGATTCTAACTACTCCCTTCGTCTGTGGCATCATTTTTTTTTAATTTATCTAAAAAAAATATAATCTTGCCTTATTTAAAAACTATTTAATGATATAATTCCTATTTTATCCTTGCTGGTCCCACTTAATTTTGAAAATGTACTTATTGTGAAAAAAAAATCAACAAAAATAGACGCTCAAGTAAGGACGTTTTGATAAACATAATAAAGTCTTCATTTATTTCTTAAACTTTGTGATCGGTGACATATAAATTAGGACGGAGGGAGTACTAAACATCAGACAAAACTTTAGAATTAACGATGAGCGAGTTGTTTCCTTACTCTAGTATAACTGACTTTGTTGTAATGTTATTTTGACATTTATCGATTGACGAAGAAAATAGAGATGGATGTAGGAAGTGCGATGGCCAGTCCCAAGGGTGTGGCAAGGAGTGGGGGTACCGAGAAGGGAAGGGCGGCAAGTGGTCCGACTACTTTTTGTTGAGTTTTGTTGGGTTCAAAACACATAAGTAAGGCACATCGGAAGTTTAAAAGTTTTGTTTCTTACTTACCCCAACAATAATTTCCGGTATGGTTATACAACAATGAAACTTGTAACATAAAACATATACTTACAAGTTATAATTATCTGGAATATTTATCAACTGTGAGGTGCACACGCGATTGCCCTTCCAATTGCAAGCTCCAAGCTTCAATGTATTTCTCATTCGGAAAGCTAGAAAATCCAGTAGAGGTTCGAGTGAGTATTTGATTCTAAGTCTCTTCAACACGTGTTGTGAGACCGGGCCCCCTTTATTGAGCTTACACTTGAAGAGTTCTATTAGCAACTCATATTCCATTGCCTGGGATTGAGAGTCATAGAGACTTTTCAAGTGTTATAGCATCTCATTTGGCCCCTTGTTCTCATGCTGTCTCTGAAGTTCCATAAACATGGAAGACATCATTACACATTGTGCCGAAGTGGCATCATCTAGATGTTTCTAGTAAGCATCTTTATCAAAAGAGGCATATTCGTCAGAATCTGTCGCAGAGACTGTTGGGAACACCGTGTCCAACACGTATTATATTTTCTCTTGTCTCAATACTATTCGCAAATTCCTTAGCCAGTCAAGGTAGTTCGGTCCATTAAGTTTATTCATCTCAATCAACATTTTCAACGACAAGCTCGACATCTTTTATAATATGAAGAATTAGATAGACCGAAAATCAAATTCAAAATCTATTTCCTATTATACACATTCATTTAGGCTAATCAACAACGTCTTTTGTTTAATTAGCTCCCACTATTTTAACATACTTCTACGACCCCATGGTAGAATACAGACCTATATTAATTGAGGTCATAATGGGCCAAGATCCAAGCCTATGCTATCTCCGCGTTTGCTTTGGCCGATAACTTCAACAACATATTTTGGTAGGTTCTAAACCAATTGCAAAACTTATTCGCAACTCTTGGTTGATCAAATTATTACATTCAATATTGCGTCCTTAGATTAGTCCGATACTTTGGCGCCAAGATTTGTCTAAGCAAGTCAACCCCATTACATGACTGCGTTTCTGTATCTAAGCAAATTTGGCCTTTGTGAGCAAACACTTTGGTGTAAATACTCACAAAAGTTTATCATTTACCTTTACATTAAAACACATCTATGAAGGAGTCTGGGTCCTCGTAGTCTTAGAGCAAATGCTTTGGCATAAATACTCGTATCGCCGAAAAAGATTTTGCACTCTAACAATATAATGGACGACACGTTTTAATGTAGACTTGTATTTAAAGTTTTGGGGAACATTTTAATTCAAGGTTTTAACAAAGATCAACTCTTTTATGTCATATCCAATATGACATCTTAACATCATGCAAAACTAATAACACATATAGTTTGGGAACCGTCAACCCAATATGCATGATAGAAGATGGTTTAATCAAACACTGGACGCCGCCTGCCCAGACAGTTATAGCGGACACTATTCTAGAAATGTAAATGACAAACATTTTGACATTTAACACATAAACAGTATACTTATCAAATAATATAATGTATAATAATAATCTTGGGTTAAACATTCTAAACTCTTAATTTTTTTTGTTTCTGGATAGGTGGGGGCCACGACGCTAATGATTAGCGTCGCGGCGCCACTGTGGCAGTAGCCTTTCGGCTTCTGAAAAATGCATTAGCGCCGCGGCGCTGCAGAGGTAGAAATATTTCTGCTTCTGCAAATGCATTAGCGTCGCGACGCTCCACCATGGAGCCGCGGCCCCTGTTGTCCAGTGAGTTCATGTTTTGAAATGAGGCATTAGAGTCGCGACGCTCCACTATGGAGCCGCATCGCCACCTTGAAACCCTAGCAAGCGCCGCAGCGCCCTACCATAGGGTTGCGACACTCATGTCCTGAGAAACGTTTCTGTGTTGATTCTCAAAATCGTTCGATCCCTAAATCCAATTTAGGGATCAAACCACAGGTCCTTTATCATCACCCACTATTATCAATAACGCCCATATCGACCTTCATCCGTTCTTACACGTTCTTAGCCGTGCACCGTGCAATAAGCCGAACAACGCACTTTGGCTTAGTTCGAGTTTGAGCGAAATGACTTCCTCGAGTTAGCGTAAGAGATAATTTAGGGTGAAATCAAAAGGTCAACATTTGTTCAAGACATTTAGAATTTCAAGAAAACTCATTTTAATCCAATTTTATGTTTAACTCATTTTATTATTCTATTCAATTGTTTAATAACCATTTAACCAGCCTGACCTCTGATACCACTGTTGGGTTTTGTTGGGTTCAAAACACATAAGGCACAGCGGAAGTTTAAAAGTTTTGTTTCTTACTTACCCCAATAATAATTTCTGGTATGGTTATACAACAATGAAACTTGTAACATAAAACATGTACTTACAAGTTATAATTATCTGGAATCTTTATCAACTGTGAGGTGCACACGCGATTGCCCTTCCAATTGCAAGCTTCAAGCTTCAATGTATTTCTCATTCGGAAAGCTAGGAAATCCGGCAGAGGTTCGAGTGAGTATTTGATTCTAAGTCTCTAAGGCTTAGAATGATTTTCAGAATTGGTGTATTGAATAATGAGGTGAATGCCTCTATTTATAGTTGAAAAATAGGTCAAAACCGGATTAGGTTTTGACCTTGGGCCTGACCCAAAAATTGAGGCAGAGGCACTGCGGCCCTAGGGTATGGGCGTCGTGGCGCTCGACATGCGTCTGAACTGCGCCATGGCCCTAGGGTATGGGCGTCGCGACGCTCGACGTGCTCCTGCATTGTCTCAATTTATTTTTTGGTGCATTCTTAATTAAATATGAAATCCAATTTTGACTTAATTAAAATAATCATTATTCATTTAAATATCTCGATTCCAAATCGAACATTTAATTACTCTCTCAATGCACCCTTAGATAGAAACAGAGAATCGACATAGTGTGACCCTACATGCCTTCTCATATCGACATTAATCAAATTAAGGTCTACACGGAACTCCTAGACGGCGCCGGAATACGAACTCAATATGTGAAGTACGTTTACGTGAATCCAGTAAACTTAACCTTTATGTGGTAAGATAAAATTCTTTCATTCACGACACACCCGATCAAGCTTAGGATTTGTCAAGTGTCTATCCAAATGGCTTAATCATTGTATCTCATCTATATTAGTTGACGACTAGACCATATTCTAAATATGTCTATTGCGTTGGCCAACGACTTAGTCAACCTAATATCACTGAGAATCCGATTGTTCTCTCGAATATACACTCGAGGAATGAATCATAATCTTGGCTCAACTACCACCTTCAATCCACATCGTAATGTACTCAATACAAGACGTATCTCAACCTATAAGGCATTTGAGCTTAGGACGGGATCAAAGTTCATTACTTTGTAGACAAGGCGCGTATTGACCTCAAGTCTAAGGACTTTTATCTCCCACACGCTGATCATACTTTAGACAAGTATAACAAATAATATATCAGCAGGGTATACCAATACTTCCAAAGTATCCATGTGTCCATCACGAGTAGCCATTACTCGTAGCAGGTGAGACATACTACATCCTCTAAGGATGTGATGCAGACCACATGTCGACTTATCACATATTATCGATATATCATTCTCGATGATCATTAGTCGAGGCTATTTTAAGAGTTACGCTCTATCATGAATATCTCACTCTATTAATGACAACGTAAGCTCAAGTGATGCACATTAATGAATAATTACAAACAATCAAGTAATAATTCAATAATTGCAAATGACATAGTATTAATCTCCATTAATAATAATATGAATGTGTATAAAGTACATTTGTCCTAATATAGATTATCTCTAGGATATAAATATACTTTCACTTTTATGGGTTCAATTGAATTTAGAATTTTCTCCTAACTTGTTTCTTTGTAGATCGAAGTGACACATCTAAGAACATAAAAAGAATTCAATCCATTCATAACGAAGTAGTAAAGTTCGTATTGATACAAATCCTATATAACTCAAAAACGAACATACCATGCTCCAAAATAAAAGAGGAAAAAGGAGAAGGGATCGTACTTAATTTGTATTACTTGTATGATCCTATTGTGCATTCAGTGGTTTAAAGATAAGTTGGACCTTTTTTGTTTCACATCTAGTTGTCCTTGTTTGAACCTTAAATACTTGTTTTTGTTTGAAGAATTCCCTCCTTATGATAAAGTGCTTATAAATTCGGCAAAAATGATTTGTAGCTCATTACAAAAAATATTAGTTTTATGTATTTACGAGACATCTTCATATTTACATATAAGATCTCTAAAACATAACACATACGAGATTTGAAAAGGCAATTTAATTTATTCAAATTGTACGCTAAGAGATCTCATTTCTTCTATAATTCATAGTTACTGTAATAATTGGCAGCTGTCACTACATTAGTGGTTCATAAAGTGGCGACGACAAAGTTGTCGTCTTCGTTTCACGAAATTGTACTTTCCTTCTCTACCCCCGGCAGAAGATGACATTACACCACTAGATAGTGCTATATGAAATTTTAAAAACTGAAAGAGAATAATCTCTTACTGATTTTATTAATATAAATAGTTTATATACATAATATACAATAGATAGTTATTCTAGGCTGTAATTATGAAAATCAAATATACACTTACCTAATACAAAAGATTACTATCATAATTATAGATGTACATGATCATTAATAATATCAAAAGAATATACTCGGTATATTCTATCATACCCTACAGTCATAGTGGACGGTTGTCGTATGCTGAGACTGTCCCTAAAATATTCAAACAGAACTAAGGGAAGGCCCTTAGTAAATATGTTTGCAATTTGATAACGTGAGGGGACATGCAAGACATGTACTTGTCCACAAGCTACCTTTTCGTGAATAAAGTGAATATCTATCTCGATATGTGTTAGTGCGCTGATGTTGGAAAGGATTTCCCGAGAGATATATCGCATTAACATTATCGCAGTAGACCAAGGTAGCTTTTCGAATAGGAAAATGAATCTCTAAGAGGAGGTTACACAATTAACATGATTCAGACACCACATTGGCAACCCCCCGATATTCAGCATCCGTGCTGGAGCGCGACAAAGTAGTCTGACGTTTAGCCGACCAAGAGACCAAGTTATCACCAAGAAACATACAATAACCAGACGTTGAACGCCTGCTATCTGGACATCTACCCTAATCAGCATCTGTATAAGACATGAGAGTAGATACCGATGATGGATATAAGTGTAAACCATAATCAAGAGTGCCCTGAATGTAATGCATAATGCGTTTGAGAGTGTGCATGTGTTCTTCCCTTGGATCATGCATGAATAAACACACCTGCTGCACTGCACAAGTAATATCGGGTCTCGTAAACGTGAGATATTGAAGAGTCCCCGCAACACTACGATAGTGGGAGGGATCCTCGTATAGTGTGCTAGAAGTAGCACTCAACTTCAGTTTAGTGTCAATCAAAGTAGGAGATGACTTACAGGTTGACATGCCAGCTCGTTCAATAATCTCTGCTGCATACTTCCTCTAAGATAGAAATAGACCACCTGCATGACGAGTGACAACTATACCCAAAAATAGCTTAAAGGCCCCAAGTCTTTCATAGCAAATTCTGAGTTGAGAAGAGATATGATAGACTTGCGCAATTTGTCAGAGGAAGCAGTCAATATAATATCATTCACATATAACAGAATGTATGCCATAGAAGTACCGTGAATATAGATGAACGAGAATGATCAGACCTACTGTTAGAAAACTCAAGAGTGGACACATAATCTGCAAATCTTTTGTACCAGGCCCGAGGAGCCTGTTTTAGCCCATACAAGAACTTCTTCAGCAAGCACAAATGATTAGGATGAGTGGGGTATCTGAAACCCAAGGGATGATGCATGTATACAGTTTCTTTGAGTTTGCCGTGTAAGAACACATTTTTCACGTCCAGCTGATAAATGAGTCATGATTTTGAGAGAGCTAGACTGAGAACAGTGCGACTAGTTGCCAGTTTGACCACCGGACTAAATGTCTCTCCACAATCCACGCCAACCTGTTGAGTTTTGCCATTACCTACAAGACGAGCCTTATGCCTCTAAAAAAACCATCAGAATTTTCTTTATGCGCAAAAATCCACATAGAACGAATCATGATATACAATAGTCATCCTAGGCTATAATTACGGAAATCAAATATACACTTACCTAATACAAAAAATTACTATCATAATTACAGATGTATAGGATCATTAATAATATTAGAAAAATATATTGTGTATATTCTATCAAAAATGTTAAATATTTACTGAAAAGTGTTATACTTATGCGAGTTTTTAAGGTAGGTTGACTTGATTAGTTCTTTCACACGAGAAGTGGAAGGAAACATGGAGTAACATTCTTGGATAAACGTGTAGCTAAAAAATTAACCACAAATAATACACCCTACGATTCAAAATAAATATCCACTCAATCTTTTTAATTTGGTCAAACCCATCGATAGCCCATTATGATCGTCAAGATTTTTCACTTAAACGTCCCAATTAAATTATCTTTTATTTAGACACCTGAGGTAAGGCCCGACTGTGCTATTTAGACACTTTTTACTGACTTGATAAATTACGCAATTTTCACACAAAACAGGCGCATCGGAAGGCTAAAAAAACAAAATTTTTATTTTCTTAATTCTTTTTATTTCCTCCTCCTTCTCCTTCTTTTTCATCTTTATTCTTTTTCTCTTTCTTCTCCACTTTAACATTCTACCATTAACAAACCTTCCACTATTGCTATCTTGCTCCACCGAAAAAAATGAAAATCGCTACGAGTCTCTGAAAATATTGTATAAAATCAAAATCAAAAATGAATTTTATATTAGAAAAACATCATCCAAAAAAGGAAAAAATCATCCACCCCTGTTCGTCTTCTTCTATCTGGCGAAACCCCCCACCCACCCAGTTTGTCTTCTTCTTTGGCGACCCCACCTCATCTTCTGCCCCACCGATCCCTCCCCTTTTAAAAAATTTGAGCCTAAAAAACCAAATTTGAAAATTTCAGCTTAAAAAATAAAAACAAATTTAAAAATTTTAGCCTGAAAAAGGAAACATATCTGAAAATTTTTAAAAAAAGTTCACTGAAAAATTTATCTAGCAAAAGCTATTCATTTTTCAGCAAAAAGTATGTGGAGTTTGTTTAGAATTTTTTTTTTGCTGAATTTTTTTTTTCTCATAATTTATTTTTAATTATTATTTCTAACCAAATATCACATATAGTCAGTTAATTGGCTATTTTGTCATGTCATCGGCTAGTGTGTTATACACTCTTTACATACCGCGGAACGGATCGTCTCAGTCTCAAGAGCCTGAAAAGGTGTACCTTGAGGACCCAACGACTGGTACCTATCAGTTTGCGATCCTTGGCAACCGAGGTTGATGCATCGTGCACGAAGGATGTGCTATACGGAGAGCCTCGGTTCGGGTCAGATTCCGAGTGAGATGCTCTAGCCTCTTTATACGCTCTGATACCAATTTGATTGAGTTAGCAAAAAATATCTAAATGTCATAGTCGGGCCCTACCTTTAGTGTCTAAATGAAACAAGGTTTAGTTGAGTTGTTCAATTGAAAATCTTGACGATCATAAGGGGATGTCGATGACTTTGGCCTTTTAGTTTTGGTTCAAAATAAGTGTCAACTTACATAATTCATGAAGGAATTAAATTTATTTTTTCATTTTTGCACTTATTAAATGCTAAGTGACCAGATCCAAATGTGTCAAGTTAATAGTAATATGTGAAATTTAATTAAGAATAATTTTGGCAAAATACCTATTTTTTAGGAGTTAACATTATCTTAAGGGTGTTTTAAAGGCTAATTCAACACTTATTTTGAACAGGAGGGAGTACTGTTTACCGATCAATTTACACTCTTTCTTTAAATTTGTCCTTAAAAACGTTCCTTAAGAAATATTAATTGACTAACTTTAGCCTTATTTGTGTTTAAATTATAGTCTCTCTTCATTAAATGTTTACTCTATTTATGTGTAATCTCCATTAATGATAAAATTATACTAAGGGTAAAATGGTAAAAAAATAATTAATTATGTCTTAAACTTCTAAAATGATAAATAATTTGAGACAACTATTTTTAGTAATCATGAAAAATAATTTGAGACGGAATATTTTTTAAAAGTATCCCTTGTGTTTTCCTTGTTTTACGTAATGCTAAATTAAACACAATATCATATGTCAAGGGACCCCGGTGCTGACGGCGCCACAATAAATTGTCACATCGAATGCAACTAATAGTCTTTGTTATAGTGGTGGTATCAATTTCTTAAACGTAACGTAACCTTCATGTAATGGCTTGAAACCGTACATGGTGGCGTTAGGGTGTTTTGGATATGTTCTGACTTAAGATGGACTTGACAGGACTGTCCACCCATAAATAATACCTCTTAAAGTGCCTCTATGTGATCACTTCCGCTTGATTGATTTGGTATCAGAGTCATGTGTACAAGTAGTAATAGATAACACAGTTCAACACTTTCTCTAAAATTGATGAATATTATCAAGAACAAAAATACTGTTAAAAACAGTAAAAAAGAGGAATATGATATACCTCAACACCTAGATCTACTTAATAAGTGGACTATTCCAAAAATCCAACCCAGGTTGATATACCAGATGGGTATTTTTAAAAAATTAGGATTCAAACAAGTAGTCAAAACTACGGAGGAAACTATCACTGTAGATAGCGATCATGCTTCTTTTAAATTATTAAATGACAGTGATATTGCCCCTTATAGGGAAACCCATTATTTTATGCATATTGGATTAGTACAGGTTGCTTTTAAGCCACTTACTTTAAGAGGCTTACCAGAAAATTTTATAGCTGTTTTAAGAGATGGCAGAAACCAAAGCTGGAAAAATTCTTAATAGGGACAGTACAGACCAGTCTGGCTTATGGTCCTATTTATTTTAATGCTTATCCTAACTTGCAGGTATCTTTGCAAGATGAAAACTCTTTAAATGCTTTAATTCTGAGCGTTAAGTTACATAGTTATGACTATATGCCTGGAACTGAAGTGATATGTATTTGTTATAGAATCTATTTAAGCCTTTATACATTATGAACCCGATGTGCAAAATCATGGATTTTAAAAATGAGACTATTTTAATAGAGACTAATTTTGGTAAATCCAAAATTACCACTAGGAGGCCCATTAAATGGGATGACATTGATTTTCCCACGGAATGGATCACAGATGGAGATGCACATTCTAAGAGTAATTGTAATAGTGATATTATTCATATTGGTCAAGCCCTTGATGGGATTGTCAAGTAAAAATTTTCTAAACTGGCCTACTTGACAAATGATTTGGGTTCTAGATCTAATAGATTGGATGCTTCAAATCGTTCTTATATTTCTCCAGCAGATTATATTGTTAAGTCTCCGTCATGAGCTTCTACATCTCGTATTTCGGATTTTATACATCCTCATATGTCTGATAATACTGATAATAATAGAATCAATAGAATTATAATTGGTACTGATAATATTGCTAGAGGTGTTAATGAAGACCCAGAAATAACTGAGTCAAATATGGATTATCCGAGTATTTAATGGATCCAAGTCAAAAAATTGATTTTAGTCGGGGATCACCCGCAAGAGAAATGATCAGTAAAGACTTTTATAAACCCAGATAGGAACCTTTTAAAAAATAGTTTTTGATGCTTTTGATAACATTGAGCGTATAGTGCTGCAAGAGGAATTTTATAAAGATATTTCGCAAGCTAACAAGATCATATCTTTTGTTCCTTGGTTTATGGTCAAATATGTGGGAGATTATATCTCTGTTCTTGAAAGAGAATACAAACTCTCTAGTGAAGGAGTTACTCATACTGTTTTCCCTCATCAACAACCTTTTCAGATTGAAAAAAGAGAATAAAGTTCTCGATTTTGCTGCCTTTTCTAATCTTATTGAAAATAATACTGCTTTAGTTACTACTTCGCAGATTAATATCATACTTAAACAAAATAATTACACCAATATTTATATAAATATTTTGGGTGAACAAATTGTTCTGTTACATAATAGAATAGAAAAGCTGACTTCTGAAATCATGAGGGCAGTCCCTGCTACTTCTCCTCATCTTCATACTTCGACAGCTACTCCAAGTGTGCAGCCTCCACCTGAGATTAAAGATTTCAAGTTAAGAGCATACTCAGAACTTGAACAGTTACTAGATGACAAGTTTAAAGGTTTGAGAATCAACCCTTTAACGAAAGATTATGAGTTGGACCTTTTTGGAGATGATTATAAACAAAATATGTCTGACAAAATTAATAACCTAGAAAAATATGCTAGGAAACCAGTTCAAAGGATGTACAACTATCCTAGGCCCACTCCCCAAGATATTTTGTTTGAGGAACAAGAAATTATTGATAACAATAGCTATAGTGGGAAGAGTATCTATGAATGGAACATAGATGGTTATACAGAAAGACAAATTTATACAACAGTTCATAGAATGCTCATGTATAGCACGATCTGCAAAGCTAACAGTAATACAGACAAAACTCTTGTAGAGATGATCATATCAGGATTCACTGGCCAATTGAAAGGATGGTGGGATTATTATTTGACCCCAAGACAGCGTAATAATATTATTGGGGCTGTAAAAACTGAGCCAGGAGTTGATCCGGCACAAAATGTTGTTTATACCTTAGGAATTAATATTATAGAACACTTTACTGGAAAATGGTCTGACGATTCTGAAAATATCAGAACCTTACTCCAGAACTTAAGATGCAAAACCCTCACCTCTTTTAGATGGTATAAGGATGTTTTCCTTAGCAGGGTCATGAAGCTACCAGAATGTAATAGTTCTCACTGAAAGTCCAAATTTATAGATGGATTACCAGCCCTTTTTTCGGAAAGAGTTAGAAAATCCCTTAGAAAATAGGGAATTACAATCAATTATGATATTTATACCTATGGTAGTCTTATAGGCACCTGCATACAGGAAGGGTTAGCATTATGTAATGAGATCAAGCTGAACCAGCAGATAAAAAGTCAGAACCTCAATGAAAGACAACAATTGGGAGAGTTCTGTGGCCAATTTGGTATGGATATACCCAAAGCCAAGGTGTCTCATAGACGAAAAGCAAAGAACCAGGAAAGCTTCCAAAAATGGAAAACAAAACGCCTGGATAAAAAGGTTAGAAGAAAAAGAGTTTAAAACTCGCAAGAATTTTATAAATTCGAAGAACCCCAAGGCATGTTGGAAATATGGCAGGACAGGCCACTATTATAAGGATTGTAGAGTTAAGGAAAAAATTAAAGCCCTTAACATTGGTGATGATCTTAAAGAATCATTATCAAAGCTATTGCTCAACTCGGAATCAGAGGACTCAGGTTTCGAAACTGACGAAGCAAAGGATTCCTCCTCAGATGAGGAAATTCAGGTTCTTAATAAAGATGATTATATTCCTTCAGAAGATGAATGCCTACCGTTTCAAATAGGTCAGCCTTGTTCCAGCAAACAGAATAAGGAGGACGATGAGTTCTATAATATTTTTGCTCAATTTCAAGATATGAACATTAATGTTCTCAAAGGTGATAACCTGGTGGAATTGTTAAAAATAGTCAAAGATCCAATTATGAGATCACAGATTGTAGACCAAATCTAGGATACTCCAGAACCTTAACAAGGAAGGAAGACCATGGAACGATCAAGTGCTTATACTGTGTCTGAATTAAAGAAACAAATGAGGGAGAAACAAGGTATTACTAGTACTCCCAGAGATTTAGAAAAAGAGATTCATAATCTCAAGCAAGAGATATTGGCATTAAAAAAGAGTAATGATATACTCGATGCCCGAATTACCAATATTGAAGGTAAAGGAAAAGAAAAGATCATAGATTCAGCAACAGTGGATGATATCTCCGACTTAGATAATCTTCTGATAACGAGTGCCACTGATGAAACAGGAAACGTTTTACAAACCCTGGAATTAATCACTTCTCAAAAATTTTATATAAAGATTAGTCTTTTGATTGATTATAATTTCAAGAAAGAGTTCATTGCTCTAGATGACAGCGGGGCAGATGTGAATTGTATACAGGAAGGTCTTATTCCTTCTACTTATTTTCATAAAACTAATCATAGTGTTAGATATGCTAACGGGCAGAAATTATAAATTACTTTTAAATTACCTAAAGCTTATATTTGCAATAATAAAACTTGCATAGCAGAAAGTTTTATTTTAGTAAAGGATATCTCCAGCCAAATCATTTTAGGCACACCTTTTATACAAAAACTTTTCCCAATTACTAAAATTGATAAAAAAAAAAAAGGTATCATAGGAACATTTGATGGAAAGCCCATTAATTTCCAGTTTATAACTGAACCTTTTTCTAGAGTGTTAAATGAGCTCAAACATCGTTTGGTTCATAAACACCAACAAATTAGTTTTTTAAAACAAGAAATTTATATTTCTAATATTGAAGAACTGTTGGGAAACCTCAAACTACGGCAAAAAATTGATTTTATACAAAACCAGTTTTCAATACAGGTTTGCAGTGACCTTCCCAATGCTTTTTGGGATAGGAAAAAACATATTGTCTCCCTTCCCTATGAGGATGATTTCAAAGAAGGTAATATCCCCCCACAAAAGCTAGGTCATGCCAGATGAATTCCGAATATCTGGAATTATGCAAAAAAGAGATTGCTTCTTTATTACAAAAAGGTTTGATAAAACCCTCAAAATCTCCATGGTCTTGTACGGATTTTTATGTTAATAAACATACTGAGCAGGAAAGGGGAGTTCCCCGACTTGTTATTAATTATAAACCGCTTAATAAAGCTCTGAAGTGGATTAGG
Organism: Anisodus acutangulus; assembly: GCA_029783415.1. Classification (NCBI taxonomy): domain Eukaryota; kingdom Viridiplantae; phylum Streptophyta; class Magnoliopsida; order Solanales; family Solanaceae; genus Anisodus; species Anisodus acutangulus. The sequence goes on from CM056494.1 coordinate 25,724,505, forward strand.
TATCCTATCAACAACAAAAAAAACTTACTTGATAGGCTTAATAGCGCTATTATATTTTCTAAATTCAATTTAAAATCCGGTTACTGGCAGATCCAGATTAAGGAAGCAGATAGATACAAAACTGCTTTTAATGTTCCTATGGGACAATACGAATGGAATGTGATGCCATTTGGATTAAAAAATGACCCTTTTGAATTTCAAAATATTATGAATGATATTTTTATGCCTTATAGCAATTTCATCATAGTTTATACAGATGATATTTTAGTATTTTCTAATAATATTGAAACTCATTTCAAACATTTTGATTTATTTAAAAAAATCATTATACAAAATGGTTTAGTCATATCAAAACCTAAGATGATCCTTTTTCAAACTACGATAAGGTTTTTGGGTCATAACATCAAAAAATGAAAAATTATTCCTATTAATAGAAGTATTGAATTTGCTTCAAAATTCCCGGATATTATAACCGACAAGACCCAACTCCAGAGATTTTTGGGCAGCCTAAATTATATCAGTCCTTTTATAAAGGATTTAGCAAAGGATACAACCATCTTATATGAAAGGCTGAAAAAAGTTCCTATACCTTGGACATATAATCATACTCAAGCTGTCAAAAGAATTAAGGTTAAGGTTCATAACCTTCCTTGTCTCACTCTAGCCAATCCTACTTGGCCAAAAATTATAGAGACTGATGCCTCAGATATTGGTTATGGAGGTATACTGAAGCAGCACTCTCCAGTTGATAAACATGAGTATCTGATACAATTCTACTATGGCAAATGGAATCCTAGCCAAAATAATTATTCTACAGTTGCAAAAGAAATTCTAGCAACTGTAAAAAGTGTTTTAAAATTTCAAGGAGACTTATACAATCAAAAGTTTATTATAAATATTGATTGTCAGTCAGCGAAATTTATGTTTAATAAAGACTGCAAACATGATGTTTCTAAACAGATGTTTGCTAGATGGCAAGCTTTATTGGCACCATTTAATTTTGAGATCCATTATAAAAAAGGGACATATAATAGTCTGCCTGATTTCTTGACCAGAGAATATTTAAGTTCATAAACTAATAATTTTATCATACAGGATGATGAGGCCTAACTGGCAAGGCGGCGACTCCAATTATAGAGGACGCGCGGAAGGGGTAGAGGAACTGGACGAGGTAATACTATTGTCCAGCAGGGAAACAAGAAGCTTATAGCACAAACAGGGACTTCAGCCATTGATAAAGAAAGTCCATTATACCAACAGTTCATGGATTTTATCAAATCCAAAGAAAACAATGACAATCCCCAACCATCATCGCAACCATCATATGCAGAAGTTGCTCATGAAGAGCAAGATGATAATGAGGGTTATGAAAAACATGAGAAGAAAGATATTATACTCCTTCTCGATTATAAAGATCTGCAATGGAAAGATGAGCCATGAAAGCTCATGGAAAGGTATTTGGAAACGGGATCATATCCTATCTTGACTTATAAATCAAGAATGCATTATGAGACTATACTCACAACCACGGGATCAGCTGAAATTCAGCACTATTTCCCGATGCATACTAAGAAAGTTTATAACTTTTCTAAAATCATTATAAAAAAAATATTTACTCTAAAGACTGGGGATTTAGCACTTTAAAGGAACGAGAATATTTTCATCCTGAACAAAGAATTCAGGTAAAATTTAATTATTGGGATTATATATAAAGTTTTTATAAAACCTTTTTATATGAAAACCCGAATAAAAAGCATTCGTGGTTTATAAAAATATGTTCCCATGTTTATAAACAGGACATACCTAATTGGTTTTGGCATTGGTGGATAAAATATGGTCCATCTGTTAATATTTTGCCACAAACATTCAAAGGTTTATATACCGAATGGATTGATGTTTCCCCTAAGATTATAAAATTAGAAAATCATAATACAATTATAAATGGCATTGCTAATATTCATTTCTTCATCGAATTTTTCATCCCATGGATCATGAGATGGTCAGTAGAAGTGGGTTATACCCCAAAACAGATCCCTTGTCTACAACGAACCTATTATATACGGTTCTGGAAAAAATTATTACAAAAGACCAATGAAGGTATTTTGAATGGACAAGAACTCATAGATCAGATAACCTCGACAGTTGAAGGTTATACCAAATTAAAATAAGATCAACCTCAGTCAGAGGTTGATAGCCCGTTTCAACATATTGCCAGAAAACTCCAGCTTAAAAAGGGGGTAATATCTAAAGCAGAAATTATAGCATCTTATATGGCAGAAGTAAAAAAGGGATTTAATGAAAAATCTGGATGAGGAATTTCCCTCAGATACTTCTATGGCATCAATTCATACAGAGGAGGACGATATTCATGACTCCCAAGACCCCTATGATGCAGACTTTGATATTCACGAATATGTTTCGAAGTTTCAAAATAAAATGGAGGCATCCTCCAATACAGGAAAAGACAAAGGGAAAGAGAAGGTATAATACACAGGAAAGCAGCCGGTGGACCCATCATAAAAGCCACCGAACAGATGGAATCTACTTTAATAAAGTATATAAATTATTGTACTTTTGTAGGGCCCATAAGTTTTGGCCGTTCTTACTTTATATCTTTTAGGTTTGTCGGCCACCTACTAGGCCACTGTTTACTTTTACTTTTTATCTTTTAGGTTTGTCGGCCACCTGTTAGGCCACTATTTACTTTTAAGTTGTCGGCCATATAATAGGCGACTTTATTCGTAAGGATCCATTATAAAAGGATCCAGAGGTTGAAGGTAGAAGGCGGGCTTTCGCCAACTACTCTCTCAACTCTTTGTAAAAACTCTCTAAATAAAAGCATAAGTTTTGCTTTACAATCTCCGGTACTGAGCACAACCCCCTCATCTTAGGTAATTTAATTTTTTGTATTTTAATTTATTTTTAAAACTTATTATATATTTTGTGGATTAACTCATGATCGGCTAAATCCCTTGTGTTGAACATATGTTGCACTAGACTATTTGAAATCATGGTACTAATGCTATGATATAGCTGATGATTCATGTGAGAAGGTACTAAGGTTGGGTAGAGGACAGCCCAGGCGGAATGTCATAAACTCAGGCTGATGATCCTGTTATAACCCGCTGAGCCATGGTGGCGTTAGGGTGTTTTGGATCTGTTCTGACTTAAGACGGACCTGCCAGGACTGTCCGCCCGTAAATAATACCTCTTAAGGTGCCTCTTTGTGATCACTTCCGCTGGATTGATTTGACGTAACGTAACTCTTCATGTAATGGCTTGAAACCGTACATGGCTAGGAAAATATAGTATGACCATGACATTTGATAGAGACATGGTGTTTATTAGTCTCCAAAATTTCTATGCATGACTGGATCACAACAAAGAGGAGACCCGTTTGAAGAAACCATAACAATGATGACTCATCATGAGAATGACACAAGTGGAATGATCCACTAATAAAATATCCATGTTATTAATAAAGTATTCAGGATGAGAATGAAATGAAACAAAATAAATAAATAAATCAAATAGGAACCAATAGTCCCACATGCATAATGTTGTTTTAACAAAAAATTAAAGGGGGGGGGGGGGTTTATCCATGATACGGTAGCTGTACTGTGCAATTGCTGATAATAATCACTAGAACTTATCTATAGCAACAAGGATGAGTACTTGAATTTAAATTAAAAGGGGAAAAAAGGTTATATATATTGAGAGTGTAATAATTTGTATGTTTTGTGTGGCTTAACCTGTTATGTTAGGATAGCTACTAATTTTTATCAGTTCAACCACAAGTTATTATTTATCATAGAAATTTATTTGTAATTATTATTTTATATGTAATCTTATGTATGTGTAAGTATGTTTTATACTGTATAGAACTTGAGCTAAAAAGAAAGACTAAAAATCAACGGAGAATATTATGTTGTCGAGATTACACCACACTTTCCGACTTCTTGTTATACTTCTTAAGATCATTGATTCCTTTTAATAATATAATTTCCTTTGAGAATTTTGTATTAGTTATCAATTATATGGTTGCAAGAAACCTTATAACTTATTAAATGGTTGTACTGTATTACACTAAGGCGATTAAGGATATGTATGATGAAGCCAAGACCAGGGTACGTACAGTAGGAGGAGACTCGGAGCACTTCTCAGTAATGATGGGGCTGCACCAGGGATCAGCTCTTAGTCCATTTTTATTTGCTTTGGTGATGGATGGACTTACGTGACAAATTCAAGGGGAGGTGTCCTGGTGTATGTTATTCGCAGACGACATAGTCCTGATTGATGAGACTCGCAGCGGAGTAAACGCTACGCTGGAGGTTTGGAGACGGACCATGGAGTCTAAAGGGTTTAGGTTGAGTAGGACTAAAACATAATACTTGGAGTGCAAGTTCAGCAACGAGAGCGAGCTTGAGATATGCGAGGAGGTGAGGCTTGGTACTCAAGTCATTCCGAAGAAAGAAAACTTCAAGTACCTCGGGTCTATTATCCAAGGCAATGGAAAGATTGATGATGATGTCACACATCGTATTGGGGCAGGGTGGATGAAATGAAGGCTCGCATCTGGAGTCTTGTGCGACAAAAATGTGGCACCAAAACTTAAAGGCAAGTTTTATAGGTTGGTGGTTAGACCGATTGTGTTGTATGGGGCAGAGTGTTGGCCAGTCAAGACGTCGCACATCCAAAAGATGAGAATGACTGAGATGAGGATGCTGAGATGGATGTGTGGGCATACAAGGAGGGATAGGACTAGAAATGATGTTATTCGGGACAGAGTGTGAGTGGCCTCGGAGAAGGATAAGATGCGGGAAGCACGGTTGAGATGGTTTGGGCATGTACATAGGAGAGACACAAATGCCCCAGTACGGAGGTGTGAGAGGTTGGTTATGGACGGGTTCAAGAGGTGTAGAGGTAGGCCGAAGAAATATTGGGGAGATGTGATTAGACGGGATATGACACAGGTGCAACTTACTGAGGACATGACTTTAGATAGGGGTTTGTGGAGGACACAGATTAGGGTAGTAGGTAGTTGAGGGTAGTCCTACTTACGCTAAAATACATGTAGTTATAGTGTTATTATTGTAGGTTCGCTTAACATATCATATGAATAGGTGTAATATTGCTTTATATGCCTCGATAGTTTGATTTCTGCTGCTATGTGCTATGTGTTAGTTACTGTTCTTTTTCCAGTATGTGTAGTTGTTTTTTATATCAACATTTTCATATTGATATTGATATTTCATATTGCTTTAATTTTTTTGACTGGGTCTGACTGTTTTCTCTTGTTTTTGCTAGTGCATGTGTCTGTCTTGAGTCGAGGGTCTCTCGGAAACAGACACTCTACCTATCAATGTAGAATTAAGATTTGTGTATAATTTACCCTCCTCAGATCCCACGGTGTGGGACTTCACTGGGCAAGTTGGTGTTGGTGTTGGTGTTGTTGTTGTACTGTATTACAACAAAGTGTATCCGTTGTTAATTCACAATCAATCAATTATAGAGGGATATAATGGAATAAGGTTGGGTTGGCGTATAAAAACACGTAGACATTAATTGTTATCTATATTTACATTCTCTGACGTCAAATGAGATGGTATTGCCAACTAATATCCTATCCTCAAGTAATACTATTGGTCCCACCCCACAACATAATATATACAGTTAGGAAAGGTTTTAAACTCGAATATGGCTGAGAATAATTTATGCTCACCCCAATCATTCACGATAGGAACGCACGTTGTCAACCATTATTCAACATATTTTTGGTTTAATGAAATGGCCAATCCCATTCCCATTATGATAAACAATCAAGCAAACGCCCCTGAGTAACCACTTACAAGACAAATTGCAGGAATAGTACTTGTCCCATTTGAGCTCTTTCGGATCTAAACAAATCAGATGGTTACTTTGCACCTTGTGGATTGTATATCTTATTCTACTGTTAAAATCCAACACATATTTCCAACTCTAGCTTCAAGTTTATATTCAAAAACAAAAGTAGAACATTTTTTCAGGATGAAGAGAATACATGAGCTAGACCGAGCCCACTAGGAAATTGAAAGCATAACTACTAAGCTATATTATTAGACTTGATATCCTAATGAAAAGGGTAAACACGTTTCATGGTGATACAGATGCAAGTGGCTTAACAGCATCAAGGTATAGACAAAAAAAATGAGTAATCAACGCCATGAACTTCTCTGGTCATCTGGCTGATGTTAAATAAGATCAACAACCTTGTTTCTATAAAACATAAAGGCAAGCCTTCTCACTTAAATAACTAGTAATGGTAGTGAAAACAAAAGGGTAAATAAAAATAAAACATAATTGTCATGACAACTGTACTCTCTGTAACTCGAGTAAACTTCTTCAACTTTTAGTGTATGTGTATTGCTCTTCGTTTCTATTGAAGTGTGACAAAGAGGTTCCAAAGGTAACAGAAGTATTAAAACAAAATTCGACTGACTATCACATAGAGAAAAATTGGTTCGAGGATTTGTCAGAAAATTACAGATTAGAATACCTAAGGCGCAAGAAAAGTGCTTCATTACTATCATGAACATAGGCAAACTAGAATGGAAAGTATACAACTCAGAGCTTTGAACATACAACAACTGTTGGTGACAATGATGCAGGAAACGGAAATATATAACTGTTAAGTATTACAAGCAACTGAAATTACAATTAACTTGAACAATAAACTGGAATTACAAGAAACTGGAACTGCAATAAACTTGGTATGCTGAGTCGAGTGTTTGCACTCTGTCTTTAAGACAATATTGCCCCGTATGTATCCTTTCTACGTCCTGGACAATTGTCTCCCAAGATAAAACAACAAATGAACAAATGAGCAAAGGAAACTCAAGTGCTACCGTGAAGAATTTTGAGTAATGAAATGATGCTGGAAAGTAGTAGGAAGAACTGATTTCGTTTCTATTTTTGTGTTATGTGTGTCTCAACAATCTGGCCAAATGGTTCTTTATATAGTTGAAGGAGAGGCTTACCAACTGCCCACATAAGTGCCATTATTGGCCAAGTAATGACAATTATGGAGGTAGTAATTCACCAAAATAAATGCTGAATTGATGTGTGTGCAATGGATTGGCATTTAGGAAGATTAATTCAGCCAAAATAAATGGCTGAATTGAGTGCTGGTTGACGTTCCAGAAACCACAAAGTTCTCTGCCGAATTTGACTTTCTTGAAATTTTAGGGACCAAACTGTACATTTAGCAAAGTTCTCTTCCAAATTTGACTTTTCAGGGACCAAACTGTACATATGAAACAATTCTGGTCCAAAAAGATAATATCAGAAGAAGCACAGCCCACGACCCGAGACCCGGACCGGACCGGACCGGACCGGACCGGACGGGACGGGCGCGCGGCGGCGGCGCGCGTGTGGGCTTTCCTCGAACCGAAGCACATCTAGGTCCTCCCTCCTTTAAACATATGGGATACCCCTTAGGGTCCCAAACCCCAAGCCAACCTTGAGACTTATAAGAAAAACAATTCTTTCTTCCCCAACCGATGAGGGAGAATTGACCTCAATACCACATTTTTCCATGCTTCAAACACCTCACTTCGTGGACCAATATATCTTTCATTTCTCAACGAAATTTGACGATCCTTGACCCTACGGTTATCTACTTGCTTAGTAGATTATGCACGTATAAAGAACCGGATTCTTCAACATGCGGAATACTAGTATTTAAGCCGTTAAACTTGGTCGGACGCAACTCCCGCCAAAGGCAAATTTCCAACAACAACAACATACCCAGTGAAATCCCACAACGTGAGGTCTGGGAAGGGTAGAGTGTAGACAGACCTTACCTCCACCTTGGTAGGTAGAACGGTTATTTCCGGGAGACGCTCGGCTCAAGAAAAAGCATAATCACAAGCAAAGCAAGCAAGGCAAACCAAAGCAAAGCAAGAGAAATGGACAGACTCAGACAGGGAATTAAAGCAGTATGGACAGTATGAACATGCTGATAACAAAATCGAATACGCCATGGTAACGCATTCTAAAAATAGGAAGCAGTAGCTAGCACAGCTATAAGATAAATAAAGTACACTAAAGAACACATAGCAGTAGAAATCAAACTATAGGGGACTATAAAGTAATATTGCATCTATAAGTGTGATAGGCTAATCGGGCCTACAGTAATAACACTACAACTATCATTTTGTAAGCATAAGTAGGACTACGTTCGACTACCTACTACCCTTCTATCCTAATCCGTGTCCTCCATAACCCTCTAGCTAAGGTCATGTCCTCAGTAAGTTGCACATGTGCCATATCATGTCTAATCACCTATCCCTAATACTTCTTCGGCCTACCTCTACCCCTCATGAATTCATCCATAGCCTACCTCTCACACCTCCGTACTGGGGCATCTGTGGCTCCTCTGCACATGCCCAAATCATCTCAACCTCGCTTCCCGCATCTTATCCTCCACCGAGGCCACTCTCACTTTATTCCGAATATCATCATTTCTAATCCTATCTCTCTTTGTACCCACACATCCATCTCAGCATCCTCATATTCACAACTTTCATCTTGTGTATGTGTGAAGTCTTGACTAGCCAACACTCTGCCCCATACAACATAGTCGGTCTAACCACCACCCTATAGAACTTGCCTTTAAGTTTTGGTGGCACATTTTTGTCACACAAGACTCCAGATGCGAACCTCCATTTCATCCACCCTGTCTCAATACGATATGTGACATCATCATCAATCTCTCCATTCCCTTAGATAATAGACCTTAGGTACTTGAAGCTTCATTTTTTTGGAATGAATTGAGTACCAAGACTCACCTCCACGCTTGTCTCAGGGTCGCTCACGTTGCTGAACTTGCACTCCAAATACTCTGTTTTGGTCTTACTCAACCTGAACTCTTTAGACTCCAAAGTCTGTCTTTAAACCTCCAGCTTGGCGTTCACTTTGCTGTGAGTCTCATCTATCAGGACTATGTCATCTATGAATAACATACACCATGGTACCTCCCCTTGGATTTTCCGCGTCAGTCCATCCATCACCAGGGCAAATAGAAATGGGCTAAGAGCTGATCCCTGGTGTAGCCCCATCATCACTGAGAAGTGCTCTGAGTCTTCTCCTACTGTCTGTACCCTGGTCCTGGCTCCATCATACATATCCTTGATCGCCCTAGTGTGCACCACAGGTACACCTCTAACCTCCAAACATCTACATAGAACCTCCATAGGGACTTTGTCGTATGCCTTCGAGGTCGATGAAAACCATATGTAAATCTTTCTTCCTCTCCATATACTGCTTCGTCAATCTCCCAATAAGATGAATGGCTTCAGTATTCGAACGTCCCGGCATGAATCCAAACTGGTTCTTAGAAATAGACATGCCACTCCTCACCCTAATCTCCGTGATCATTTCCCAAACTTTCATAGTGTGGCTCAGCAGCTTGATACCCCTATAATTGTTGCAACTCTGGATATCACCTTTATTTTTGTACAAGTGTAACACTTCATACTTTAGGGTGATGGTTTGAGCAGCCAGACGTATGCAAGAAGACCCGAGCCTTTGAGAATTTATGTTATATTCACGTACGCAAATGAAGAGCTTATTATATAAAAGGATGCGATCCCGAAATAATTTAGGACTTAAAAATGTGACGATGGTAGTGGAGAATAATATTTGGTGTGTGCATAAAGAGGCTATGGACTAATGTTAAACCCCGTGATTACGATAATAAGTGTATACAAATATTGTATTGATTATATTTAAGTTAATTGAGATCAAGATATTAAGTATGTGTGTAATTAGTTAAATATCGGATCATAAATTGAGATGAAGAATGGACAAATATAGCTAAGAGATGAGTGGCGACATCCTTCTCCACGTGGACGTAGATAATTAAGAGGTGACACTATATTGTTAGATATGAATGTGATGAGTCAAATCTACATTAAATGCAAAAATGACACATGGAAAGAAAAGGATTTGTCAATATTTGGACTAAGCAAATTATCATTACAGAGCTATACTTTGAGAAATCCAAAATGTATGACAAAACATTTTGATTAATCCAAAAGGAGGCATAATCGTTCAAGAAATTAGACAAGTTCAACACCCCAAAATAACCTCTCAAAATCTGGTTACTATATATGTCTGTACATATATTCGAATTTGAAAAAAAAACAGAAATCTTTTGTAGTGGTGGACTTCACACCCCACTTTCTATATATGGTGTTGTCCATTCAAGTATATTAGCTCTCAAGTAGAATATTTGGGGAGGTAAACTACGTCAAGTAAAAATCAATTTTGGCATCGGACCTTAATCTTAGAAAGGAATTAGCATTCTTGGGGTAGTGTGGAATCCACGGACTATCGGTAGCTAGAAAATAACCCAAGGTTAGCATATATCGGAAGGATTGACTCGTTGTAGTCATTTGACGGATTAAATCAAGAGGTATGTTAAGGCTACTCTTCCCTCTTTTGGCATGTTCTAAGTACGAAACACAAACGTAATACTGTTTCATAAATGATTCTACTCTTTGTAGTTAAGGATGCTCATGTTATTCATTCTTATTTTCAAAGCATGTCTAAATATGTTCCTAAATAACTATTGAGGTATATGGGAAAGATGTTAATATTCATAATGTTAATCGGAGGTGCAACGACCTTACGTCACTCCGATAAACTCAGAGTGTCTTAATATCATTCATGCATTATATACATGTATAACCCTTGACCCACAGACATTATATACGCTACTATATGTATGCATTATATATATGTATGGGGTATGCGAAAAGGGATACATCGTTATATACGCACCACCACCTGATCAGCTGGTATATGATGATGATTATGACCACATAGGCATGTATGATATGATAGGATGCCCACAGAGGCTTGATGTCGTTATATATGCACATATATATATATATATATATATGTATAACCGTATTGTGCATGACACTTAGGCATATTATGGCCCTCAGAGGTATTCTATAATGGTTGTTATTTCTTGTCTCATGTTACTTTCAGGTCTCTACCATGTTATTCTTCATGCCTGACATACTCAGTACATCAGTCGTACTGATGTCACTTTTGTCGGGGGACGCTGCGTTTCATGTCCACAGGCTCAAGTAGACAGGGTGACGGTCCGCACTAGTAGGTTATTGGTTCAGCTGATATTGGAGCACTCTACTTATTCCAGAGTTGCAGTCTAGTCATGGTACGATATTTTTGATATGCATAGGGGTATGGCGGGGCCCTATCCCGACCTTATGACGTCACGTACTCTTTATGTAACACCCCATAATTTTGGGTGATGGTTTGAACAGCTAGACGTATACAAGTGGACATGAGGCCAAGGAAATTTGTTATATTTAGGTATTCAGATCAAGAACTTAGTAAATAAAAGGATGAAGTCTCGAAATAATATTTTATGCGTACCGAAAGAGGCTACAGACAAATGTATATTACATGATTATGAAAATGAGTATATGAATTGTTTATTAATTAAGTGGACTAAACCCATATTGGTCTTTAACGTGGCAGCAAAAGGGCATAACATACATGCACTTAACAATAAGTTGACATATTTAGTAATGAGTCATATAGTGTGAGTCATGAGGGGATTACATGTGTAAAGTGATTAATACACTTTATTACATAAAGATGATTACAAAAGGGGTCCAAATAAAAGAGAAAATGATTGCAGCAATTAGTATTTACTAATAGTAGTAACGTGAATAATTTATTATAGCATAAACTTATCATTTCAAGTAGATAACTACATACTACTAAGGAGAAGCAATGAGCAGCAACATTAAATTATTGGCAGCAATATGAGTAAATTTCCTCAGAGTATTAGTCCTAATATAATTAGTGTTACGAGGTGATCCACCCACCGAATCGAATATCTACAGGTCTAATTTCCAATTATGTAAATTGCTTGTCGATACGATATTCGAGTAGAAAGTTATGAGCATTCTGCGATGGACTGTCCAGACCAAAGGGATCTCGCAACGTGAGCTGTGTGAGACGGTGCTGAATTTATATAAAATGGTGACAAAGAATTCCAGCTCATTGCTCACTCCCAAATAGATCTACTAATCTCCCAAACTCCCTCTAACAGACCCCCATCATCCAAAAGGTATTACCAAGGTTCTGGGATGAATCTTCTTTTGGAGAGATCATAGTACACGTGCAAGCTTAGTTTTTTTTCGTATTTTGATTAAGATGAAAGTTCCTTCGGATATGGTGTATAGGAGCTGGACCTCATTTATTAAGATTAATTGGTGAAGGAAGTTGTTCCGCCATCTTAATCGAAAGGTTGACTTAGAGGTATGTTAAGGCAAATCCTTCTTTCTTTTGGCATGTTCAAAGTTACGAAATGTAAATGTAATATTGGTACATAAATGACTCTACTCGTAGTAGTTAAGAATGTTCATGTTATTCATTCTTATTGTCAAAGTATGTCTAAATTTGTTCCTTAATCCTTATTGAGGTATATGGAAAAGATGTTAGTATTTATAATGTTTATCGGAGGTGAAGCGACATTACATCACTCCGACAAACTTATAGTGTCATATTATCATATCATTCATGCATTATATTCATGTACATACCTTGACCTCAAAGCAATTATATACTCTACTATATGTATGCATTATATATGTATGAGGTATGGGAAAAGGGATACAACGCTATATACGCACACCACCTGCAGCTGATACAGATATACACGATGATGATTATGCCCACAGATGCCTATATGATATGATGAGATGCCCACAGAGGCTTGATGGCGTTGTATAAGCATATGTATATGTATGACTGCATTTGCATTGTGCATGGCATTTAGACATATTATGGCCCTCAGAGGCATTCTACACAGACATGGTATTTAGGCATATTATGGCCCTCAGAGGCATTCTCTACTGGTTGGTTGTTTCTTATCTCATGTTACTTTCAGGTCTCTATTATGCTATTCTTCATGCCTGACATACTTGGTACATCAGTTGTACTGACGTCACTTTTGTCAGAGGATGTTGCGTTTCATGCCCACAGGCTCAGGTAGACATGGTGATGGTTCACACAAGTAGGTTGTTGGTTCAGAGGATATTGGAGCACTCCATTTATTCTGGAATAGCAGGCCAATCTTGGTATGGTACTCTGGCATATGCATATGGGTATGGAGGGGCCCGGTCCCGACCTTATGATGTCACATACTCTTTAGAGGCTTGTAGACAGTTGTCCTGTGTATAGTAATCGTGTATGGCTCTGTCGGCTTTGATGTGTATGTATATAGGTTGGGTCCTTCTGGTGTTAGTATTTTACATAACTCTTTTCCAGTTTACTATTTTCATATGTCGGCAGTGTATCTCGTGGCGGCCTTGTGGGCCATGAGAAATTATGGTTATATGATAAATACATGATTAGTGGTACTCGGCGAGTAAAGTCCGGGTGCCCGTCATGACCCTTCGGTTTGGGTCGTGATAAACTTGGTTTTAGAGCAGGTCTGTCCTAGGGAGTCTGTAAGACGTGTCTAGTAGATTCTTGTTTATGGGTGTGTTGCGCGCCACACTTATAAACAGGAGATTGCAAGGCATTTAGGGATGGTTTATATTATTTCATATTATAGATCGTGCAGTAGAGCAGAGTCTTAAGAATTCGAGTTTAACTCGTGTGATACTGTTTCAGTAATGCCGGTTACCAAAAAGACTTCGGTTAGTTCATATTCGTAGCTAATATTTGAGTGACTTCTACCAGACGATTGATACGCCAGAAGGGCAGTATTATGTTAAAAAATTTAGATTGTGAGGAATTGTCTCACTCATATACGGAAGAGATAATGCAAGCCTGGAAAACAAAATGTTTGTTTTCGGATACAGAAAAAAGAAAGAAAGAGTAAAGTAAAGGAAGTACTAAGCACCTAAACGCAGAAGATTGTAAGGATTCTCTCTGTAGACCTTATCGTGTTGATGATCACAATGCATTCTTCCAGTAGGATTATGATTAGCAGGAATATTGAAGTTGGATTGAGTGTAAATACGAGTAGTAAGCTCTCTATTGAGACAGATCCGTCAGAGGATATGAGTAAGTTGCTTTCTCAGGCACGACTTCATCCTAGAGCATTTGATAGAGATAGACCCTTGAGGGGTCAAGGAGTTTATTAGTCAGGGATCGCCGATATTTAAAAGGGTCAAAGATGTCAATATCTCAGGGTCAAAGTTGTAAAGGTCAAGTGAGAATGCCCCGACCGTCTTGTAGTCAGTGTGGTCGAGCGGATGACGGATTGTGCCACAAAGGTACAGGGGGTTGGTTTAGTATGGCAGCCATGGCCACAACGTTCCGAAGTGTCCTATATTGATGCGCAAAGGTAAGGATAAGATTATTTTGAGTTGTACAGATGAAAAGCAGAAGACATCATTGAAAGGTTTAGTAGGTTATGAAAAGCTACACGTTTTACAGTGACTTTTGCTGATTAGAGTAAGGGAATATGTTATGTACGTGCGATCTAAATTGTAATGTATTACCTAGAATATATTGGAAATTGTCTCGGGGTATCATTAACGAGAATGGATTGCCACAATCGAATCGTCTGAAGAGTGACCATCAGTATAATTTAAGAATATCACGTAAAGTGATGTACCCAGAATAGTGAGCCCAAGTCATATATAAGGATCGCGATATCCACGGTAGTGGAAGGGGACATAAGCCTCTCGTCCTTGTGTAAATGGCGATACCACGTATTATTGAGAATTACATGTATCAATGTTAGAAAGCTAAGGTATGCTATAGGTATTGGACTGGTAAGGTCTTCGACTTCATTGTGCAGCATGTTACCATTCTAAATAACCTATGGATAACAACAATACCTTGTTAAGGGCAATTGAGGACGAAAACTATGGAACAACCGAAGAATAGTCGTAAGGAATATAAAAATAGTTAATAAGTATGAATGGAATGGTATGATCAAGTATCAAGGCATAAATGTTTTTCGACGAATAGAAGGAAGGATTTAGACAAAAAAGATAAAGGTGAATGAGATTATAGTTAAGCAGGATTCCCAAAGGTATGATTACTCCAGAACAACGTAAGGACCAATGGTAGAGAAGGGACAGTAAGAACTCTTTGGACAAAGGTGATGAACCTCTGAGGTTCAGGAAGATAGTATGAGAAATACTTTGAGATAAGAGATCCCCCAAGGAAACTTAAAATGAAAATATAAAGGTAAGATGAATGAGCACTCGGTCGATGGGAGATCTAATAATGATAAGACAAGAAAGGTTGACAAGTCATTGGATCATGTAACACCGTGAATTGGATCTAAACATACGAAGCATCGATCCCACAACATATGCAGTCATACCTCTCAAAAGATAGGTAAGCGAAAGTAACAGTGAGTAAAGCTCGAGATTAGCACCTAAACAGGTGAAGAGGGGCCAATGACGCCTATGGACACAAGGTAGACATTAAAGATATATGTCAAGAGATAATGACATTATAATGAAGATAAAATGTCAAGCAAACACAGATGTCTATGAGCATTTCTGAACTGACCAAAGGTTCTACGAAGTAGATAAAGTAATGGGTTTACAGTTTAACGAGGTCAAGGAAATATTATCCCAAAGCGCCATTGATAGAAAGTCTTAGCCATGAGGCAAATGAAGGAATTCAAATCTAAGCATAATGACCAGGTTGGGATATAGTAGGCCAACGTCATAGAATGTAAATTCTTCAGAATCTTCCATGTACTGAATGAGAGAATAAGTTAACAACTTATATTTTAAGGGGTAGTAAGGCCAAGGATTGGAATCAGGAGCAATGTTTGAAATTACGTATGTATACTAGAATATTTTAGTATTAAGACAAGTACAACAAGTAAGAAAGTGAGTGAACAAGTGTCAAAAGAAGTAAGAAAGGAAGTTGCTTACAATTACGAGTAGTGAGAAAGTTTCAAACTATGAATGAGAGTTAACTATGATGATACGCGCACTTCAGATTCAATGGCATTGTCCATAAAGTGTTCATGGTTGAGATAGTACAAATATAAGAGTTTTCAGCACATCAGTTAGTAAATAAAGCTAAATTGACAATAGAATCATTCACCCACAAGCGGCTTGACTAACGGGAGGACGAATGAGAGAAGTTGACCGAAGGGAACGCATCAGTTAGCTAAGGGGGAGTCCGATTGGAGGATTCAGATATTGATAGCCATATGACTCAGAATACAACAGGGTCATCCCTCATACAGGAAGAAAAAGGAACGTCATGATGAAGATCCTATTTTTTAGGAAAGAACAGGAAGGATATTAAACAAAATAGAATCGCCACCTTCGAGTATAATGGGAGAGGGAACCCCAGGTGGAATGTCCATTTGTATATTCCCAATGTAGCAGGAGTACGAGACAAGACTATGACGGAGGTCCATTACTCACAATATTCCATTCACTCTGGATCTACTAATATGTATCATGATCTCAAAGGTATATATTGGTGGAACGACATGAAGAGAAACATTGCGGAGTTTGTAGCTCAGTGTCCTAATTATTAGCAAGTAAAAATAGAGTACCAAAAGTTCGGTGACTTGGCTCAGAACATTGAAATTCTGACGTTGAAATGAGAAATGATTAAAATGGATATTATTATGGGTTTACCTCGCTCTTATCATAAGTTTAATTCTATTTGGGTGACTGACTACCTACACATCCGAGGACTACGCACAATTGTACATTAAGGATATTGTTCGCCTTCATGGTATGCCTATTTTTATTATATCTGACCAAGGTGCGCAGCTCATAGCTAATTTCTGGATATTATTTCAAAAGAGTTTGGGCACTCAAGTTAATCTTAGCACAACTTTCCACCCTCAGACAGACGGGCAGGCCGAGCGTACGGTTCAAACGTTCGAGGACATGCTACGAGCTTGCGTATTGGACTTCAAGGGAAGTTGGGATAATCATCTATCCCTTATTGAATTTGTGTACAATAGCAGTTATCATGATAGTATCAAGATGGCTCCATATAAAGCTTTGTATGGATAAAAATGTAGATCTCCTATCGGATGGTTCAAATTAGACGAATCAGAATTATTTGGTACTGATGTAGTGCACCAAGCTATAGAGAATGTGAAGCTTATCCAATAACGGTTGTTAACCGCTCAGAGCCATCAGAAGCCGTATTCAGATGTCTGGTAGCGGGACTTAGAGTTCCAAGTGAATGATTGGGTCTTCTTGAAGATTTCTCCTATGAAGGGTGTAGTGAGATTTGGGCAAAAAGGGAAAGCTCAGTCCAAAGTACATAGGGTCATATCGCATAATACGATGAATATGCCAAGTGGCTTACGAATTGGACATGCCTCCTGAGTTAGAGTTTGTTCATCCGGTCTTCCATGTTCTATGTTGAGAGCGTGTATTGGAGATCCTTCCCAAATTATGCCAATTGACAGTGTGACGGTTACAGAGGACTTATCATATGAAGAGGTTCATATTGCTATCTTACATCATCAAATTCGCAAGTTGAGGACTAAAGAAGTAGCCTCAGTAAAAGTTCTATGAAGAAACAAGAATGTAGAAGAAATAACGTGGGATGCGGAAGAGGAGTGAAATACAAATATCCTTAGATATTTCAGACCAACGCTGAGGTACCGAGAGAAGCATAAGGTAAGTTCTATTTCAGATTATTATTATTAATGCTTGGTGACAATGTGAAGTCTGACATAATGATGTATGTTATATTATATAGCCCCATGAAGCGATGGTTATGTATGTTGGTTACATGACGGGGATTACATATGTCACTCAAACATTCGAGGACGAATGTTTCTAAGGGGAAAAGGATGTAACACCCCATAATTTTGGGCGATGGTTTGAACAGCTAGACGTATACAAGTGGACATGAGGCCAAGGAAATTTGTTATATTTAGGTATTCAGATCAAGAACTTAGTAAATAAAAGGATGAAGTCTCAAAATAATATTTTATGCGTACCGAAAGAGGCTACAGACAAATGTTATATTACATGATTATGAAAATGAGTATATGAATTGTTTATTAATTAAGTGGACTAAACCCATATGGGTCTTTAACGTGGCAGCAAAAGGGCATAACATACATGCACTTAACAATAAGTTGACATATTTAGTAATGAGTCATATAGTGTGAGTCATGGGGGGATTACATGTGTAAAGTGATTAATACACTTTATTACATAAAGATGATTACAAAAGGGGTCCAAATAAAAGAGAAAATGATTGCAGCAATTAGTATTTACTAATAGTAGTAACGTGAATAATTTATTATAGCATAAACTTATCATTTCAAGTAGATAACTACATACTACTAAGGAGAAGCAATGAGCAGCAATATTAAATTATTGGCAGCAATATGAGTAAATTTCCTCAGAGTATTAGTCCTAATATAATTAGTGTTACGAGGTGATCCACCCACCGAATCGAATATCTACAGGTCTAATTTCCAATTATGTAAATTGCTTGTCGATACGATATTCGAGTAGAAAGTTATGAGCATTCTGCGATGGACTGTCCAGACCAAAGGGATCTCGCAACGTGAGCTGTGTGAGACGGTGCTGAATTTATATAAAATGGTGACAAAGAATTCCAGCTCATTGCTCACTCCCAAATAGATCTACTAATCTCCCAAACTCCCTCTAACAGACCCCCATCATCCAAAAGGTATTACCAAGGTTCTGGGATGAATCTTCTTTTGGAGAGATCATAGTACACGTGCAAGCTTAGTTTTTTTTCGTATTTTGATTAAGATGAAAGTTCCTTCGGATATGGTGTATAGGAGCTGGACCTCATTTATTAAGATTAATTGGTGAAGGAAGTTGTTCCGCCATCTTAATCGAAAGGTTGACTTAGAGGTATGTTAAGGCAAATCCTTCTTTCTTTTGGCATGTTCAAAGTTACGAAACGTAAATGTAATATTGGTACATAAATGACTCTACTCGTAGTAGTTAAGAATGTTCATGTTATTCATTCTTATTGTCAAAAAATATCTAAATTTGTTCCTAAATCCTTATTGAGGTATATGGAAAAGATGTTAGTATTCAAAATGTTAATCGGAGGTGAAGCGACATTACATCACTCCGACAAACTTATAGTGTCATATTATCATATCATTCATGTATTATATTCATGTACATATCTTGACCTCAAAAGAGTTATATACTCCACTATATGTATGTATTATATATGTATGGGGTATGGAAAAAGGAATACGGTGTTATATACGCACACCACCTGCAGCTGGTACAGATATAATATGATGGGATGCCAACAGAGGCTTGATGGCGTTGTATACGCATATGTATATGTATGACTGCATTTGCATTGTGCATGACATTTAGGCATATTATGGCCCTCAGAGGCATTCTACACAGACATGGTACTTAGGCATATTATGGCCCTCAGAGGCATTCTACACAGACATGGTACTTAGGCATATTATGGCCCTCAGAGGCATTCTCTACTGGTTGATTATTTCTTGTCTTATGTTACTTTTAGGTCTCTATTATGCTATTCTTCATGCCTGCCATACTGGGTACATCAGTCGTACTGACGTCCCTTTATCGGGGGACGCTGCGTTTCGTGCCTGCAAGCTCAGGTAGACATGGTGACAGTTCACACTAGTAGGTTGCTGGTTCAGAGGATATTGGAGCACTCCATTTATTCCATAATAGCAGGCTAATCTTGGTATGGTACTTTTGCATATGCATATGGGTATGGAGGGGCCCGGTCCCGACCTTATGATGTCACGTACTCTTTAGAGGCTTGTAGATTGTTTTCCTGTGTATAGTAATCGCGTATGGCTCTATCGGCTTTGATGTGTATGTATATAGGTTGGGTCCTTCTGGTTGTAGTATTTTACATAACTCTTTTCCAATTTACTATTTTCATATATCGGTAGGGTATCTCGTGATGGCCTTGTGGGCCATGAGAAATTTTGGTTATATGCTAAATACATGATTAGTGGTACTCGGCAAGTAAGGTCCGGGTGCCCATCATGACCCTCCGATTTGGGTTGTTACACTTTAGAGGCTTGTGGACAGTTGTCCTGTGTATAATAGTCGTGTATGTCCTTGTCGGCCTTAGCATGTATATATGCATAGATTGGATTCTTCTATCTGCATGATTCTACGTAGCACATTTCCAGTTTATTATTTCTATGTGTTAGCAGGTTACTTCGTGGCCCATGCTTAATTATGGTTAGGTGGTAAATATATGATTAATGGTACTCGGCAAGTAAGGTCCGGGTGCCCGTCATGACCCTCCGATTTGGGTCGTGACAACAAGGAAATCATTGTAATACACCTCCATTCTTTGGGTATTCTTGCCATCTTAAAAATGACGTTAAATAACTCAGTCAGCCACTCCAAACCTGCCCTGCCTACGCTCTTCCAAAATTCAACTGGGATCTCATTAGGCACGGTCGCTCGTCCTCTGCGCATCTTGCGAACAACACTCTTAACCTCCTCAACCTTAATGCTTCTACAATACCCAAAATCCCGGTACCTACCAGAATGCTCCAGATCTCCCAGCACAATGTTTCCATCTCCTTTTTCGTTCAAGAGTTTATGAAAGTAAGACTGTCACATCTGCCTAATATGCGCTTCCTCCACCAGTTCTTTGTCGTCCTCATCCTTGATGCACCTCACGTGATCCAAGTCACGGGCCCTCCTCTTTCTTGCCTTAACTAGTTTGTACAACTTATTATCCCCGCTTTTCTCCTTTAATTCCACATACAAGCATTCAAAAGCCGTCATTTTCGCAACTGTAACCACTAGATTTGCCTCTTTCCTCGCCATCTTAAACAGTTCCCTATTCGTCCACTTCTCCATATCATCCTTGCTTTCTACCAATTTCACATACTCCGTTTTCTTCGCTAACACCTTCTCTTGAACTTTACCATTCCACCACCAGTCCCCTCGATGCCCACCACGGTTACCCTGCGAGGCCCCTAGCACTTCTCTATCTACCTCCTGAATGTAACTGGCCATCCTGTTCCCCAATACTCCCCCAAGCCCTCTTGGCCATCAATTTCTCCTTCATCTCATTTGCACTAGGCATGGTCAAACTCCCCTATTTGATTCTTAACTTGTCATCCTGCAACACCCCGTACTTTCGGGCAATGGTTTGAATAGCTAGGTGTATATAAGTAGAACCGGGCCTTGGGGAATTTATGTCATATTTACGTATGCAAATAAAGAGCTTAGTATATAAAAGGATACAGCCCCGAAATAATTTAGGACTTGATAAGTGTAACGATGGGGATTATAATAATAGTTGTACGTCCCGAAAGAGGTTGTGGACTAGTACTATATCGCATGATTATGACATCGAGTATATGATATAAGTCATTAAGATTTAAGTGAATTGGGATCAAAAAATTAATTATGTGTATAATTATGGGGTCAACAATTGGTTACGCGTACATTTTATATACACACACATTAGGAGACTAATCAAAAGATGAATAATGTAGTGGAGGGAAAGCTTAGGTGTCATCCTTAGAAATTAGGATATAATGACATTAAGTGACGAGTCAAAGTTTGTTTAGGGGAAGATTGACACGTGAACATAATGTAAAGCTAAGGCCTTAGCATCCCACTTAATTCATTAGTTATTCATGTCTTTAAAGGGGCAAGAATGTGTAGGATAAGAGACCATTTGATTAGTAGATTTTAAGAGGTAAAAGGAAAACAAAACGTTCACAAAAATGGGAACTCATCCACTGTTCGTAATGGTCCCATATCAATTTCGTTACAACCATTTAAATTCAATTTGAAATCCATTTTTATGTTTTCTGATAGTGTTAGCAACAATAGTAACCCTCTTGACTCGGATAATTAAGTGGAATCGAGGTATGTTAAGGAAAATCATTCTTTCTTTTGGCATGTTCTAAGTACGAAACGTGAACGTAATATTGTCTCATAAATAATTATACTCTTAGTAGTTAAGAATGTTCATGTTATTCATTCCTATGTTCAAAGCATGTCTAAATATGTTCCTAAATTCTTATTGAGGAATATGGAAAAGATGTTAGTATTCATAATGTTAATCGGAGGAGAAGCGACATTACATCACTCCGACAAACTTATAGTGTTTTATTATCATATCATTCATGCATTAGATTCATGTACATACCTTGACCTCAAAGCAGTTATATACTCTACTATATGTATGGGGTATGGGAAAAGGGAAGCTATTATATACGCACACCACCTGCAGCTGGCACAGATATACACAATGATGATTATGCCCACAGAGGCCGATATGATATGATGGGATGCCCACAGAAGCTTGAAGGTGTTGTATACGCATATGTATATGCATGACCACATTGTGCATGGCATTTATGCATATTATGGCCCTCCGAGGCATTCTACCCAGACATGATACTTATGCATATTATGGCCCTCAAAGGCATTCTGCACAGACATGATACTTATACATATTATGGCCCTCAGAGGCATTCACTACTGGTTGGTTGTTTCTTGTCTTAGTTTACTTTTATGTCTCTGTTATGCTATTCTTCATACCTGACATACTCGGTACATCAATCGTACTGACATCTCTTTTGTCGGGGGACACTGCATTTTATGCCCGTAGGCAAGGCGACGATCCACATTAGTAGGTTGCTGACTCAGCGGATACTGGAGCACTTCTCTTATTTCGAAATATCAGTCTAATCTCGGTACGATATTTTTTTTGCATGTACATATGGGTATGGCGGGGCCCTGTTCAGACCTTATGATATTGCGTACTCTTTTAGAGGCTTGTAGACAGTGTCTTGTGTATAGCAGTCAGGTATGGCCTTATCGGCCTTAGTATGTATATATGCATGGGTTGAGTCCTTCTGTTTGCTAAATTTTACATAGCATTGTTCCAATTTGAACGACCCTTGTGGCCCATGTTTAGTTATAGTTAGGTGGTAAATACATTATTAATGGTACTCGGCAAGTAAGGTCCGGGTTCCCGTTATGGCCCTCTGGTTTGGGTCGCGACAAACTTGGTATCAGAGTCGGTCTGTCCTAGGGAGTTTACAAGTCGTGTCTAGTAGAATCTGGTTTATGGGTGTGTTATGAACCACACTTAGACGGGAGGCTACCGGTCATTTAGGATGGTTACTTTCCCTTCTTGTTCTAGATCGTGCAGTAGAGCTAAGTTATAAGCATTCTACTTCTAATCCGTCTACTATTTATGATTCCAGCAATGCCTACAGCAAGGAAGAAGTTCCAGAGTATGTTGACTATGAATACGGCTGCGGGTGAAGGTACATGCCGAGTGCCACCCGCTAGGGAGGGCCAGGGTGAGACCCACAGTGCGACTCCTTCGTATGATTCCCTAGTCCATCACCTATAGAGGAGCGTAATGGGGCTGCAGTACCCCCAGTTCCTCTATTTGATACTCCAGATATGGATCTTGATATGCGAAGTATTGTACAGTTATTGACTCGATTAGTGGCCGATCAATCCCAATATCAAGTTCCCAGTCCTTATGATAGGGCTGCTAGCGCGAGAGCTCAGGATTTCATCAACCTAGACCCTCCAGTATTCACGGGATCGAATCTGAACGCGGACCCGCAGAATTTTCTGGATCAGAAACAGCGTACCTTGCGGGTAATGGATATTACCAATACTGAGTCGGTAAAGTTTGCTTCTTATAGACCACGGGATGTCGCAGTAAGCTGGTATGAGACATGGGAGCATTCTATGGGACCTCGTTCTCTACCAGCAGGATGGAGAGAGTTTTTAGAGGCCTTCATACAACATTTTCTGTCGGTCGAGCTTCTACGGGCCAGGTAGGATAGATTTCTACGTCTTGAGTAGTGCAATATGAGTATTTGAGAATATAGCTTGCAGTTTAATTCATTGGACAGTTATGCTCCTACGATTACAACTGAGATGAGTGACCGGGTACATATGTTTGTTACTGGCTTGGGGCCGCACTTGGTCAATGAGTGTACTACGGCTTCTCTGAATTCGAATATGGATATTGCTCGCATTCAGGCTTATGCACAGAATCTAAAGGATCTTAAGAGACAACAGCGGGTAGATCGAGAGCGTGATAAGGGCCAGCATAAGAGGGCTCGATCCGTAGGTAACGTAGGAGATCTCAGAGGTGGACCCATGCCACAACTTTATGGACGCTCATTCTACCGACAACTAGCACATCATTACTGTTTTCGAGGTCGAGGATTGATCGGTTTGTTCAAACTGGACCAGGTCAGAGTTCACGAGCACTAGGGTCTTATTATAGGGAGGATTCTAGTCAGATGAGGTCGTCGTTAGCTCGATGCGAGCAGTGTGGGAAGGTCCATCCAGGACTGTGTCAACAAGGATCATATGGGTGTTATTATTGTGGTCAACCTGGTCATATTATGCGAGAATGCCCGACAAGAGGAAAATGTGTTAGGGCCTAGCCGGTCGAATCTGCATCAGCTTCATCACATTCAGTACGCCCGTCAGGACCAAGATATCAAACATCATCCGGTCGAGGCAGAGGTAGGGGTGGAACAACTAACTTTGGTGGTAGTCAGAACCGCATCTACGCATGGATGGGTCGACAGGATCAGGAGTCCTCACCTTATGTTATCACAGGTATATTATCAGTCTATTCACATAATGTGTATGCGTTGTTAGATCCATGCTCTAATCTATCATATATCACTCATTTCATTGCCTATAAATTTGGTATGGAGCCTGAGTTGATAAGAGATTCATTTGTGGTATCTACACTAGTTGGTGAGTCAGTAGTTGCTAGACGAGTCTATCAGAATTGTGCAGTATTAATTTGTAGCCATCAGACCTTAGCAGATTTGGTAGAATTAGAAATGGTTGATTTTGATGTTATTATGGGCATGGATTGGTTGGCATCGTGCTACGCTAATGTTGATTGCCGAACAAATATTGGTAGATTTTAGTTTCCAGGCGAGCCAACCCTTGAATGGAAGGGTAATACGGCAACGCCAAAAGGTAGGTTTATTTCATATTTTAAGGCAATGAAGATGATCTCCAAAGGTTGTATATACCACCTTGTTCGAGCCAGAGATGTCGATGCTGAACCACATACTTCTCAATCAATTTCGATGGTTAATGAGTTTCTTGATGTATTTCCAGACGAACTTCCAGGCCTTCCTCCCGAGAGGAAGATTGAGTTCGGTATAGACGTGTTGCCAGACACTCAGCCAATATCTATTCCTCCTTATAGAATGGCTTCAGCTGAATTGAAAGAATTAAATGAGCAATTAAAAGATTTGCTTGAGAAAGGATTTATTAGGCCCAGCATATCCCCTTGGGGTGCGCCGGTATTGTTTGTACAAAAGAAAGATGGCTCGTTACGGATGTGTACTGACTATCGATAGCTGAATAAAGTCACTATTAAAAACAAGTACCCTCTTCCCCGAATTGACGACTTATTTGACCAGTTACAAGGTGCAAGATATTTCTAAAAGATCGACCTAAGGTCGGGGTACCATCAGCTAAGGGTCAAAGAGAAGGACATTGCGAAAATGGCTTTCAGAACAAGGTATGGGCACTTCGAGTTTTTAGTGATGTCATTTGGACTCACAAATGCGCCGTCAGCATTTATAGATCTAATGAACAACGTGTTTCACCCATTTATTGATGTATTTATGATAGTATTTATAGATGATATTCTGGTTTACTCTCACTCGAGGCAGAGCATGTGGATCATTTGCGGGTAGTACTACAGACGCTCCGGGATCATAGGTTGTATGCTAAGCTATCCAAGTGTGAGTTTTGGTTGAATTCAGTGGCTTTCTTTGGTCATATAGTGTCAGATGAGGGTATAAGAGTTGACACGTAGAAGATTGAAGCAGTGAAGAATTGGTCGAGGCCCACGACTCCATAAGAGGTTCGTAGCTTTCTGGGCTTGGCCGGCTATTATATGAGGTTTGTAGAAGGATTTTCTACCATATCAGCCCCATTAACAAAGTTGACACAAAAGGCCATAAAGTTCCAGTGGTCTGATGCCTGTGAGCAGAACTTCTAAGAGTTAAAAGACAGACTAACATCGGCACCAGTCTTTACTCTCCCAGAGGGTCCAGAAGGCTACGTTGTGTATTGTGATGCCTCGAGAGCAGGTTTAGGATGTGTGCTAATGCAACATGGTAAAGTGATTGCCTATGCTTCAAGGCAATTAAGTAAACATGAGAAAAACTATCTGACGCGTGATTTGGAGTTAGTCGTGGTGGTCTATGCACTCAAACATTTGGCGGCACTACTTGTATGGTATTCATGTAGACATTTTTCACGAATCCTAAAAGTCCGCAATACATACTTAAATAAAAAGAGTTGAACTTGAGACAAAGGAGGTGGCTTGAATTATTGAACGAATATGATGTGGACATCTTATACCGTCCCGGTAAAGCTAATGTTGTAGTAGACGCGCTCGGTCGTAAGTCAATGGTCATCTCGATGCCGGTGCAGGTCAAAAGAATGGAATTAGTAAGCGAGCTCCATCAGTTAGCTAGTTTGGGAGTCCGACTAATGGATTCAGAGGATGGTGGTTTTTTAATTCAGAATATATCAGAGTCAATGTTCCAAATGTAGCGGGATTACGAGATAAAACTATGATGGAGGTCCATTGCTCACGATATTCCATTCACCCTAGATCTACTAAGATGTATCATGATCTCAATGGTATCTATTGGTGGAACGACATGAAGAGAAGCATTGCGGAATTTGTAGCTCAGTATCCTAATTGCCAGCAAGTAAAAATAGAGCACCAAAAACCAGGTGGCTTGACTCAGAACATTGAGATTCCGATGTGAAAATGGGAAATGATTAATACGGATTTTGTTACGGGTTTACCTGGCTCTTATCGTAAGTTTGATTCTATTTGGGTAATTATTGACAGACTGACCAAATCAGCTCATTTCCTGGCAGTCAAAACTACCTACACAGCCGAGGACTACACGAAGTTGTATGTTAAGGAGATTGTTCGCCTTCATGGTGTGCCTATTTCTATTATATCTGAACGAGGTGCACAGTTTACAGCTAACTTCTGGAAATCATTTCAAAAAGGTTTGGGCACCCAAGTTAATCTTAGCACAGCTTTCCACCCTCAGATAGACGGGCAAGCCGAGTGTACGATTCAGACGCTCGAGGACGTGCTACGAGCTTGTGCATTGGACTTTAAGGGAAGTTGGGATGATCATTTACCCCTTATTGAGTTTGCGTACAATAACAGTTATCATGCTAGCATTAAAATATCTCCATACGAGGATTTGTATGGACGGAGATGTAGATCTCCTATCGGATGGTTCGAGGTAGGCGAATCAGAACTATTTGGGCATGACCTAGTGCACCGAGCCATAGAGAATATGAAGCTTATCCAAGAATAGTTGTTAACCACTCAGAGTCATCAGAAGTCGTATTCAGATATGCGACGACGGGACTTAGAATTCTAAGTAGATGATTGGGTCTTTTTGAAGATTTCGCCTATGAAGGGTGTAATGAGGTTTTAGAGAAAGGAAAAGCTCAGCCCAAGATATATTGGGCCATATCGCATAATTCGATGAATCGTCCAAGTATCCTACGAGTTAGACTTGCCTTCCGAGTTAAAATTTGTTCATCCAGTCTTCCATGTCTCTATGTTGAGAGCGTGTGTTGGGGATCTTTCCTGAATTGTACCAATTGACGATGTGAAGGTTACATATGATTTATCATATGAAGAGGTTTCTATTGCTATCTTAGATCGACAAGTCCACAAGTTGAGGACGAAAGAAGTAGCCTCCGTGAAAGTTCCTTGGCAGAATAGGAACGTAGAAGAAATGACATTGAAGGCAGAGGAGGAGATGAAACACAAATATCCCTATCTATTTCAGGCTAACGCCGAGGTACCGAGAGAAACATAAGGTTAGTTCTATTTCATATTATTATAATTACTACTTGGTGACCATGTGAGGTATGACATAATTATGTATGTTATATTATATGGCCCCGTGAAGAAGTAGTTGTGTTTTCTGGCTACGTGACGGGTATTAGATATGTCACCCCAACATTCGAGGACGAATGTTTCTAAGGGGGAATGATGTAACACCCCGTACTTTCAGGAGATGGTTTGAATAGCTAGGTGTATATAAGTAGAACCGGGCCTTGGGGAATTTATGTCATATTTACGTATGCAAATAAAGAGCTTAGTATATAAAAGGATACAGCCCCGAAATAATTTAGGACTTGATAAGTGTAACGATGGGGATTATAATAATAGTTGTACGTCCCGAAAGAGGTTGTGGACTAGTACTATATCGCATGATTATGACATCGAGTATATGATATAAGTCATTAAGATTTAAGTGAATTGGGATCAAAAAATTAATTATGTGTATAATTATGGGGTCAACAATTGGTTACGCGTACATTTTATATACACACACATTAGGAGACTAATCAAAAGATGAATAATGTAGTGGAGGGAAAGCTTAGGTGTCATCCTTAGAAATTAGGATATAATGACATTAAGTGACGAGTCAAAGTTTGTTTAGGGGAAGATTGACACGTGAACATAATGTAAAGCTAAGGCCTTAGCATCCCACTTAATTCATTAGTTATTCATGTTTTAAAGGGGCAAGAATGTGTAGGATAAGAGACCATTTGATTAGTAGATTTTAAGAGGTAAAAGGAAAACAAAACGTTCACAAAAATGGGAACTCATCCACTGTTCGTAATGGTCCCATATCAATTTCGTTACAACCATTTAAATTCAATTTGAAATCCATTTTTATGTTTTCTGATAGTGTTAGCAACAATAGTAACCCTCTTGACTCGGATAATTAAGTGGAATCGAGGTATGTTAAGGAAAATCATTCTTTCTTTTGGCATGTTCTAAGTACGAAACGTGAACGTAATATTGTCTCATAAATAATTATACTCTTAGTAGTTAAGAATGTTCATGTTATTCATTCCTATGTTCAAAGCATGTCTAAATATGTTCCTAAATTCTTATTGAGGAATATGGAAAAGATGTTAGTATTCATAATGTTAATCGGAGGAGAAGCGACATTACATCACTCCGACAAACTTATAGTGTTTTATTATCATATCATTCATGCATTAGATTCATGTACATACCTTGACCTCAAAGGAGTTATATACTCTACTATATGTATGGGGTATGGGAAAAGGGAAGCTATTATATACGCACACCACCTGCAGCTGGCACAGATATACACAATGATGATTATGCCCACAGAGGCCGATATGATATGATGGGATGCTCACAGAAGCTTGAAGGTGTTGTATACGCATATGTATATGCATGACCACATTGTGCATGGCATTTATGCATATTATGGCCCTCCGAGGCATTCTACCCAGACATGATACTTATGCATATTATGGCCCTCAAAGGCATTCTGCACAGACATGATACTTATACATATTATGGCCCTCAGAGGCATTCACTACTGGTTGGTTGTTTCTTGTCTTAGTTTACTTTTATGTCTCTGTTATGCTATTCTTCATACCTGACATACTCGGTACATCAATCGTACTGACATCTCTTTTGTCGGGGGACACTGCATTTTATGCCCGTAGGCAAGGCGACGATCCACATTAGTAGGTTGCTGACTCAGCGGATACTGGAGCACTTCTCTTATTTCGAAATATCAGTCTAATCTCGGTACGATATTTTTTTTGCATGTACATATGGGTATGGCGGGGCCCTGTTCAGACCTTATGATATTGCGTACTCTTTTAGAGGCTTGTAGACAGTGTCTTGTGTATAGCAGTCAGGTATGGCCTTATCGGCCTTAGTATGTATATATGCATGGGTTGAGTCCTTCTGTTTGCTAAATTTTACATAGCATTGTTCCAATTTGAACGACCCTCGTGGCCCATGTTTAGTTACAGTTAGGTGGTAAATACTCAAAATAATATTTTATGCGTACCGAAAGAGGCTACAGACAAATGTTATATTACATGATTATGAAAATGAGTATATGAATTGTTTATTAATTAAGTGGACTAAACCCATATGGGTCTTTAACGTGGCAGCAAAAGGGCATAACATACATGCACTTAACAATAAGTTGACATATTTAGTAATGAGTCATATAGTGTGAGTCATGGGGGGATTACATGTGTAAAGTGATTAATACACTTTATTACATAAAGATGATTACAAAAGGGGTCCAAATAAAAGAGAAAATGATTGCAGCAATTAGTATTTACTAATAGTAGTAACGTGAATAATTTATTATAGCCTAACCTTATCATTTCAAGTAGATAACTACATTCTACTAAGGAGAAGCAATGAGCAGCAACATTAAATTATTGGCAGCAATATGAGTAAATTTCCTCGAGTATTAATCCTAATATAATTAGTGTTACGAGGTGATCCACCCACGAATCGAATATCTACAGGTCTAATTTCCAATTATGTAAATTGCTTGTCGATACGATATTCGAGTAGAAAGTTATGAGCATTCTGCGATGGACTGTCAGACTAAAGGGATCTCAAGAACGTGAGTCAGTGTGAGACTGTCTTTGAATTTATATAAAATGGTGACAAAGAATTCCAGCTCATTGCTCACTCCCAAATAGATCTACTAATCTCCCAAACTCCCTCTAACAGACCCCCATCATCCAAAAGGTATTACCAAGGTTCTGGGATGAATCTTCTTTTGGAGAGATCATAGTACACGTGCAAGCTTAGTTTTTTTTCGTATTTTGATTAAGATGAAAGTTCCTTCGGATATGGTGTATAGGAGCTGGACCTCATTTATTAAGATTAATTGGTGAAGGAAGTTGTTCCGCCATCTTAATCGAAAGGTTGACTTAGAGGTATGTTAAGGCAAATCCTTCTTTCTTTTGGCATGTTCAAAGTTACGAAACGTAAATGTAATATTGGTACATAAATGACTCTACTCGTAGTAGTTAAGAATGTTCATGTTATTCATTCTTATTGTCAAAAAATATCTAAATTTGTTCCTAAATCCTTATTGAGGTATATGGAAAAGATGTTAGTATTCAAAATGTTAATCGGAGGTGAAGCGACATTACATCACTCCGACAAACTTATAGTGTCATATTATCATATCATTCATGTATTATATTCATGTACATATCTTGACCTCAAAAGAGTTATATACTCCACTATATGTATGTATTATATATGTATGGGGTATGGAAAAAGGAATACGGTGTTATATACGCACACCACCTGCAGCTGGTACAGATATAATATGATGGGATGCCAACAGAGGCTTGATGGCGTTGTATACGCATATGTATATGTATGACTGCATTTGCATTGTGCATGACATTTAGGCATATTATGGCCCTCAGAGGCATTCTACACAGACATGGTACTTAGGCATATTATGGCCCTCAGAGGCATTCTACACAGACATGGTACTTAGGCATATTATGGCCCTCAGAGGCATTCTCTACTGGTTGATTATTTCTTGTCTTATGTTACTTTTAGGTCTCTATTATGCTATTCTTCATGCCTGCCATACTGGGTACATCAGTCGTACTGACGTCCCTTTATCGGGGGACGCTGCGTTTCGTGCCTGCAAGCTCAGGTAGACATGGTGACAGTTCACACTAGTAGGTTGCTGGTTCAGAGGATATTGGAGCACTCCATTTATTCCATAATAGCAGGCTAATCTTGGTATGGTACTTTTGCATATGCATATGGGTATGGAGGGGCCCGGTCCCGACCTTATGATGTCACGTACTCTTTAGAGGCTTGTAGATTGTTTTCCTGTGTATAGTAATCGCGTATGGCTCTATCGGCTTTGATGTGTATGTATATAGGTTGGGTCCTTCTGGTTGTAGTATTTTACATAACTCTTTTCCAATTTACTATTTTCATATATCGGTAGGGTATCTCGTGATGGCCTTGTGGGCCATGAGAAATTTTGGTTATATGCTAAATACATGATTAGTGGTACTCGGCAAGTAAGGTCCGGGTGCCCATCATGACCCTCCGGTTTGGGTTGTTACACTTTAGAGGCTTGTGGACAGTTGTCCTGTGTATAATAGTCGTGTATGTCCTTGTCGGCCTTAGCATGTATATATGCATAGATTGGATTCTTCTATCTGCATGATTCTACGTAGCACATTTCCAGTTTATTATTTCTATGTGTTAGCAGGTTACTTCGTGGCCCATGCTTAATTATGGTTAGGTGGTAAATATATGATTAGTGGTACTCGGCAAGTAAGGTCCGGGTGCCCGTCATGACCCTCCGATTTGGGTCGTGACAACAAGGAAATCATTGTAATACACCTCCATTCTTTGGGTATTCTTGCCATCTTAAAAATGACGTTAAATAACTCAGTCAGCCACTCCAAACCTGCCCTGCCTACGCTCTTCCAAAATTCAACTGGGATCTCATTAGGCACGGTCGCTCGTCCTCTGCGCATCTTGCGAACAACACTCTTAACCTCCTCAACCTTAATGCTTCTACAATACCCAAAATCCCGGTACCTACCAGAATGCTCCAGATCTCCCAGCACAATGTTTCCATCTCCTTTTTCGTTCAAGAGTTTATGAAAATAAGACTGTCACATCTGCCTAATATGCGCTTCCTCCACCAGTTCTTTGTCGTCCTCATCCTTGATGCACCTCACGTGATCCAAGTCACGGGCCCTCCTCTTTCTTGCCTTAACTAGTTTGTACAACTTATTATCCCCGCTTTTCTCCTTTAATTCCACATACAAGCATTCAAAAGCCGTCATTTTCGCAACTGTAACCACTAGATTTGCCTCTTTCCTCGCCATCTTAAACAGTTCCCTATTCGTCCACTTCTCCATATCATCCTTGCTTTCTACCAATTTCACATACTCCGTTTTCTTCGCTAACACCTTCTCTTGAACTTTACCATTCCACCACCACTCCCCTCCATGCCCACCACCGTTACCCTGCGAGGCCCCTAGCACTTCTCTATCTACCTCCTGAATGTAACTGGCCATCCTGTTCCCCAATACTCCCCCAAGCCCTCTTGGCCATCAATTTCTCCTTCATCTCATTTGCACTAGGCATGGTCAAACTCCCCTATTTGATTCTTAACTTGTCATCCTGTAACACCCCGTACTTTCGGGCAATGGTTTGAATAGCTAGGTGTATATAAGTAGAACCGGGCCTTGGGGAATTTATGTCATATTTACGTATGCAAATAAAGAGCTTAGTATATAAAAGGATACAGCCCCGAAATAATTTAGGACTTGATAAGTGTAACGATGGGGATTATAATAATAGTTGTACGTCCCGAAAGAGGTTGTGGACTAGTACTATATCGCATGATTATGACATCGAGTATATGATATAAGTCATTAAGATTTAAGTGAATTGGGATCAAAAAATTAATTATGTGTATAATTATGGGGTCAACAATTGGTTACGCGTACATTTTATATACACACACATTAGGAGACTAATCAAAAGATGAATAATGTAGTGGAGGGAAAGCTTAGGTGTCATCCTTAGAAATTAGGATATAATGACATTAAGTGACGAGTCAAAGTTTGTTTAGGGGAAGATTGACACGTGAACATAATGTAAAGCTAAGGCCTTAGCATCCCACTTAATTCATTAGTTATTCATGTCTTTAAAGGGGCAAGAATGTGTAGGATAAGAGACCATTTGATTAGTAGATTTTAAGAGGTAAAAGGAAAACAAAACGTTCACAAAAATGGGAACTCATCCACTGTTCGTAATGGTCCCATATCAATTTCGTTACAACCATTTAAATTCAATTTGAAATCCATTTTTATGTTTTCTGATAGTGTTAGCAACAATAGTAACCCTCTTGACTCGGATAATTAAGTGGAATCGAGGTATGTTAAGGAAAATCATTCTTTCTTTTGGCATGTTCTAAGTACGAAACGTGAACGTAATATTGTCTCATAAATAATTATACTCTTAGTAGTTAAGAATGTTCATGTTATTCATTTCTATGTTCAAAGCATGTCTAAATATGTTCCTAAATTCTTATTGAGGAATATGGAAAAGATGTTAGTATTCATAATGTTAATCGGAGGAGAAGCGACATTACATCACTCCGACAAACTTATAGTGTCTTATTATCATATCATTCATGCATTAGATTCATGTACATACCTTGACCTCAAAGGAGTTATATACTCTACTATATGTATGGGGTATGGGAAAAGGGAAGCTATTATATACGCACGCCACCTGCAGCTGGTACAGATATACATGATGATGATTATGCCCACAGAGGCCGATATGATATGATGGGATGCCCATAGAAGCTTGATGGTGTTGTATACGCATATGTGTAT
Source organism: Anisodus acutangulus (assembly GCA_029783415.1). Taxonomy (NCBI): domain Eukaryota; kingdom Viridiplantae; phylum Streptophyta; class Magnoliopsida; order Solanales; family Solanaceae; genus Anisodus; species Anisodus acutangulus. Next base: position 25,758,809 of record CM056494.1, read on the forward strand.
GCATGACCACATTGTGCATGACATTTATGCATATTATGGCCATCCGAGGCATTCTACCCAGACATGATACTTATGCATATTATGGCCCTCAGAGGCATTCTGCACATACATGATACTTATGCATATTATGGCCCTCAGAGGCATTCACTACTGGTTGGTTGTTTCTTGTCTCAGTTCACTTTTATGTCTATGTTATGTTATTCTTCATGCCTGACATACTCGGTACATCAGTCGTACTGACATCTCTTTTGTCGGGGGACGCTGCGTTTTATGTCCGCAGGCAAGGCGACGATCCGCATTAGTAGGTTGCTCACTTAGCGGATACTGGAGCACTCCCCTTGTTTCGGTGTGTCGGTCTAATCTCGGTACGATATTTTTTTTGCATGTACATATGGGTATGGCGGGACCCTGTCCTGACCTTATGATGTTGCGTACTCATTTAGAGGCTTGTAGACAGTGTCTTGTGTATAGCAGTCATGTATGGCCTTGTCGGCCTTAGTATGTATATATGCATGGGTTGAGTCCTTCTGTTTGCTAAATTTTACATAGCATCCTTCCAATTTGAACGACCCTTGTGGCCCATGTTTAGTTACGGTTAGGTGGTAAATACATGATTAGTGCTACTCGGCAAGTAAGGTCCAGGTGTCCGTCATGGCCCTCCGGTTTGGGTCGTGACACATCCACAACCCTCTTCTTCTTCTCCAATTTGATCTCCGAATCCATCACCAAAAGCTTATGTCGGGTTGTAAGATCCTCCTGCGGAATAACCTTGCAGTCTTTACAAAGACCTTTGTCAACCTTCCTAAGGAGCAAAAAGTCTATCTGAGTCTTAGCCACCAAACTACAGAAAGTCACCAAGTGTTCCTCCTTCTTCTGGAACCTCGAATTGGCTATCACCATCCCATAAGCTCTAACGAACTCCAAAAGTGAGACGCTTGCCCCGTTCCTGTTCCCGAGTTCAAAGCATCCATGCACGTCGTCATAACCCCCCGAAAATGACCCGATATGTCCATTGAAATCTCCTCCTACAAATAACTTCTCAGTAGGTGGTATACCTCCCACCACTTCGTCCAAATCCTCCCAAAAGCGTCTCTTCTCCTCTTCGTTCAAGCCCGCCTGCGGCGCATAGGCACTAATAATGTTCATAGTGAACCCTCCAACTACCAACTTAATCGTCATCATCCTCTCATTGACCCTTATCACTTCTACCACCTGATCTCTTAGTTCGTTGTCTACCAAAATGCCTACTCCATTCCTATATTTCGACCTACCCGAGAACCCTAACTTATACCCGTCAAAGAAGAACAAGAAATGAAGTACATCAACATAACTTTAATTCTTGTACACTAAACATTTGGCTGCTGCCCTTAAATTAGTATCGGTTCCAACTTCTACATCCACATGTTCTACAAAATTTAGAAACCAAGAGAGGCAGAATTACATTGATTGGGAACCATTAGGTTTAACCTCACACATCAAACCCTCCTAGACTCCGGGGACAAAAAGTATGCTGCGGAATGCATAGAATCATGAACCGAATTAGAATAACCAACAGGAAGTCTGAGTGGCTCATAAGAAATTTGACAACCTATAAGGGGACTGGATGGAAATGTACGAGGAACAGCTGGAGCAACCAGATTGGGTTGTTTAATTATCTCTCTACCATGCTCTTCTCCAGAAAGTTCTGCTAATCTCATCCTTCCATAGGCAGGCTGAAACGAAACAGGTTGGGGGGCTATTGTACACGGCTTCTCTTGAAATCATTCCCCTGTTTTCCACTGGTTCCCACGTATTTGTCAAATAGTGAGGCATAGGCTGTTCTTGTCTCAATAAGCCTTCTCCTTGCTGCCCTCTTGACCACTCAGAGAAGGTGCCCCCCAAACAATCATCTGTTCGACTTCTTTTTTGTCAAGGAAGAGTCGGTTGGCCAAGACGGCCACAAAAGTTCCCGTTTTCCTTGTGGCATCCCTCTCTGACATGCGTTTCGTCAAGATAGAATCAACATGTACAATTTTTTATTTCCTTTTGAACATTCAACAGATTGCACCTCCTTTTCTCCAGAAGCACAAGCTTGTATTTCTTTGGCAATATAATTTACAGTACCAGCTGTGACTATCTTGGAGGCTACATCCTGGCCAAATAGGAACTTCCTTAAAGAGTTCCCTTCAATCTTTTTATTTAAGAAATCAAAAATGTATTGGACTGAAAGCTGGATACGGATGTAGATTTTTTTTTACTTCTGCTGCTCCTACCGCCCTTGCAACATTTTGAGATCTATCAGCGAAATCTTCAACCTGTGAAAACCATTAAATAACTTAAATTTTTTGCTTGTTAAGAACATATCAAGAAATGACGAAGCCAAGCACAATCACATTTTTAGATATCCAAGATCCTTCAAATGTGCTGGCGCACAAACCACTGGACCTAAGCTTCTGAATTAGTTAAATCACACAATATAGAGGTTAGAACATAATATGTAAATATAGCAGCCTACATAGGTACATGAATCATTTTATACCAACAGAGAATACAAAATCCAACCTTGTTTAATAGAGAAAAGAAGAACTCAGCCACTGATTCTTTATTGCTTATTCCAAAGTTTGAAAATACACAGAGACCTCTCCACTGCTACCGACTCATTACCATCTAGCACAGATGAGAAGTCAAATTAAAATAATCAGTGACCAAGTCAAATAAAAACTGAAAGTGGGATACAATACTTGGAAATAGAAAGAACGAGACAGCTTCATGATGCGTGAAACTTAGGCAGCATCAAAATGAAATAATGCTTCATACTACTGCATTTAGAGTTTTCTACCTAGAATTTCCATGCACAAGAATGGCATATTCATATTACCTATATCCTGAACTCAACAAGGTCCATGTATATTAATGAATTGTTTGTCATAAATTTTTTTGGTGTATCTTCCCTTCAGCCTAACGGCTGCACCAAGAGGGAACAAAATTATGGTTTTCCTCAGAGATGACAATCTGTGATCCTCATATTTGAACAAGCACTTGCATACGTTCAACTGATTGATCAAACAAACTTTTGCCTTTCTCCTAATTAAAAGCCTCTTAAATATGACCTCTTTTCAGTTTTCCCATAACTTTAACTTTTATGATGGCAACACACTCGACATGGATGTGACTTGACAGTGATTTAGAGCTCTCAATATGCCAGAACTAAATACAAAACCGATCTCACAGTTTAACTTTCACACAAAACACTATATCAGTCAGCACATAGCATCATACGTCTAATATCAAAACTAAAATGCCAGAAGTAAAATTAACATGATATTGTTTTAGTGATGGTAAACTAGTACTATTTAGCAACAAAGCAAGTATTTAATCAAATGCTAGATCTTCAACGAAACATACTGAAGTCCAAAATGATTCTAAAACGAATTATGCCCTTTATGATGGATTGAGAAATTTCAACCAGAATTAATTAGGCTACATAGATTTATGGGAAACTTGAAATGAGAGTTTTACCTCTGAATAAGGCGGAAAAGGGAGGCAGTATGGATGGATTTCGTGTCTGCAAAGTTTTCAATTAGAGTGTAAGATTGGAATAATCTCCCTTAGGCATTTCTTCATTAATCATAATATATATATATAGTTGTACAGAGGTTGATTCCTAATACAATAAGAATCCTAAGTTACCTTAAATATACACCTATCATAATTACAAAATATACTGTGAATATTCGTTAATACTCCCCCTCAGTCGGAGCGGGAGGAGGCCGGACGCTAAGGCTGGATCGGAAGTCGGTGAAGAGCTGTCTCGGTAGTCCCTTTGTGAAAATATCTGCATACTGATAGGAGGAAGGCACATGCAATATTTTGACCTGACTAAGGGCGACCTTCTCACGCACAAAGTGGATATCCATCTCGATATGCTTGGTCCGCTGATGTTGGACCGGATTGTGAGACAAATAGATGGCAGATATGTTGTGACAGTAGATTATAAATGTCTTTCACATTGGACACTGGAGCTCCAAAAGAATATTTCGGAGCCAACAGATCTCAGCAACGACATTGACAACTCCTCGATACTCTGCTTCAGCACTTGAACGGGATAGTGTGGCCTGCCGCTTGGCGGACCATGAAATAAGATTATCCCCTAGAAATACACAATAGCCCGAGGTGGAGCGACGGGTGTCCGGGCACCCTGCCCAATCTGCATCCGTATAGGAGAGCAATTTGGTCGGTGCAGAGAGGTAGAGATGCAGTCCATAGTCAAGTGTGCCCTTAATGTATCTGATAATACGTTTGAGGGCAGCAAAGTGGGATTCACGCGGGGCGTGCATAAACAGACACACCTATTGAACGACATATGCAATATCAGGCCTAGTGAATGTAAGATATTGAAGGGCACCGGCAAGACTCCGATATATGGTGGGATCAGACACTGGAGCACCATCAGTAGCACTAAGCTTGGATTTCGAGTTAACCGGGGTTGACACATCTTTACAATTTGCCATCTTAACCTTGTACACTATCTCTGCCGCATATTTACGCTGACTAAGGAACATAGTAGCTGCAGATCTGGTCACGGATATACCCAAGAAATAACTCAGCTTGCCCAAATCAGTCATATCAAATTCAGTTTTGAGTAGGCCAATGATTTCATTCTTCAAACCGTCAGAGGAGGCAGTAAGGACAATGTCATCCACATATAATAGCAAATAAGCAGTGCTGCTACCGCGATGAAAAACGAAGAGAGAGTTGTCACACCTGCTACATATAAACCCAATCTGCATAATATACCTGGCAAAGTGATTATACCAAGCGTGGGGTGACTGTTTCAAGCCATGAAGTGACTTCAGGAGACGACATACATATTGAGGGACTGCAGGATGAACAAAACCAGGTGACTGATGCATGTACACAGTTTCTTTTAAATCACCATGAAGAAATGTATTTTTGACATCAAGTTGATGAATCGGCCAATGCTTGCCCATAACAATACTGAGAATAGTATAAATAGTAGCTGGTTTAACAACAGGATTGAAAGTCTCACCGCAATCAATTCCCTCCTGCTGATTAGTGCCATTGGCAACAAGTCTGGCCTTATACCGCTCCAAGTCACCATTGTCTCTGAACTTATGATAAAATAGCCACATGCATCGGATTACATTCACCCCATCCGGTCTAGGTACCAAATCCCAAGTGTGTTGCTTTGTCAAAGCATTAAATTCCTCGCACATGGCCGTATTCCAATTTGGTTCCAGTTTGGCTAGTTTCGGGTTTTTGGGAATTTGTGATATGGTTTATGTGGAGAGGTTAAAATGGACATTGGGTTTGAAAATCCCGTGTTGTGCACGAGTCTCCATACGGTGGGTAGGCAGCAATGTTTGGTCTGGGTTTTATGGTTGCTGTCTTGCGGGTTCTAGAGGCAGCAGTGGTTCTGGTTGGGTAGGTGACACAGGTGGGTCGATCAGTGGAGTGTTCGACCGAGAGCTGGGTGGTGCCTGGTCGGAGATGACGCCAAACATTGGTGGTGATGGGGCTGCTGGTTCAGGCTCCGTCGGAATGGTGAGTTGACGGTGGCACAATGACTGGATAACAGGGGACAGACTCGGCTCATCGAGAAACGTGTAATCAGTGGTTTAAAATTTTTGGAGATTTGAAAATGGAAAGGTCGTCTCATCAAATATGACGTGATGTGAGACAATGATTTTACGAGTGGCTATGTCATAGCACAGGTAACCCTGATGAGTAGGTGAGAAACCAACGAAGATACAGGGCGTGGTGCGTGGGGCTAGTTTGTGAGGTGCAGTGGAGGCCAGGTTGGGGTAGCATAAGCAACCGAAAATGCGGAGATGGTCATAGGATGAAAACCTACGGTATAAGATTTTTGTGGGGTCTTGTTTTGGAGAGTGTCGGTTGGTAAAATATTAAGGAGGTACTCTACCATTTTAACAGCATATACCCAGAATGGTGGTGGAAGACATGCATGAAACAATAAGGTACGAACCATGTTATTGATGGTGCGTATAATTCGTTCAGCCTTTCAGTTTTGGGAGGAAGTGTAGGGACAGGAAAAACGAAAAACCATGCCTTGTTTAGAGCAGAAATTGTGAAATGTCAAATTATTAAATTCACGTCCATTATCACATTGGAAAGATTTTATGGATTTTTCAAACTGTGTTTTAATGAATTTTTGAAATTCAAAAAACTTGGCAAAAACTTCAGATTTGAACTTTAGTGGGTAAATTCAGACAAAGTGTGAAAATCATCTAGGAATACTAGATAAAATTTGTGACCCAAAGAACTAACAACCGGAGATGTCCACAAATCAGCATGAACAATATCAAATGGACAAAAAAGTAACATTGTTGGATGACATAAACGGAAGACGAGTATGCTTGCCAAACTGGCAAGAAAAACAGTATTGGGCAAGTTTCTCATTATTACATTGAATAGCTTATTAGTTCTAAGAAAATTAAAGACAGGGACTCTTGGGTGTCCGGGTCTGTTATGCCAAGTGGACGGAGAGATAGCAGCAAGGGAGATTGTAACATCCCGTATTTTTGGATTACGGTTTAAATCGCTAGGCGTGTGCAAGAAGACCCAAACTTTGGAATTTATGTTACTTATGTATGCTAATAATGAGATTAGTATATAAAAGAATTAGACCCCGAAATAATTTTGGACACAACAAGTGTGACGACGGGGATCGAAAATAAATTTGGTATGTGCATGAAGAGGTTATGGACTAGTGTCATATTAGGAAATTATGGCATTGAGTATACGAAGGTCTTATGAGTTTTTAGGATTTAAATGAAGTAGGATCTAGAATTAATTATGTGTGTGATTGATAAATTTTGCGGAGGCTAAGTGACCTGCATGTGAAGGCTTGCTGGCAGCGAATTAGGACTCTCACCGCCAAAAAAAATATTGGCTGGAGACCGATTCATTTTAACCATTTAAGGCAAATGACACATTCTCTTTTTAAAGCATTTTTTTTGGGAATTAGGAAGTATCTTGTTTTGCTGTAGGTTAGTGATAATATATGGGAGGAAGAGAACGTGAGGCAGTAGTGATGTTAGGATAGAAAAGCTACCCATATCCACTATGCAATATTTTCCTTCCAGTTTAGCGAACGAGGTATGTTAAGACAAATTATTTATTTCTTTTGGCATGTTCCACGTAACGAAATATAACCGTGATATTGCTCCATAATTTATTCTGCTCCTAGTAGTTAAGAATATTCGTGTTATTGATCTCTATGTTGAATGCTTGTCTAAATATATTTCTAAGTCTTTATTGAGGCATACGGAAGATGTGTTGATATTCACAGGGTTAGCCAGAGGTGCAAGGATATTATGTCACTCGGGGTATTTTATTGTGATTCATGCATTCTCATTTGCATTGCATTCATGTTTTACCCAAGACTGTATATTGGGGACGAGAAACGCAGACCACCTGATCAGTTGGGATATGATAATGATAAAGTCTGTGTGGATAGCTTGTGTAGCTAATGAAAGAAGATACCTGATGAAGGGCCAAACTATATATATATATATATATATATGTTGTGGGGAGGAAGATGCCCTTGTGTGACCAGTATATATGTATTTAATGCATTATACATGACATTTAGACATATTATGCCCATAGAGGCTGACATGAAATGATGCCCACAGAGGTTGTTATGGTAAGGAAGATGCCCGATGAGGCTGATGTATGTGAAAACTGCATTGTGCATAACATTTAGGCATATGTATTAGGGCCCTCAGAGGCATTTACTATTGGTCGGTTGTTCCTGTTTCAGTTGTTGTTATGTCCCTGTAATACTATTGTTCATGTCTGACATACTCAGTACATCAGTCGTACTGACGTCCCTTTTGTCGGGGGACGCTACGTTTCATGACCGCAGGTTCAATCAAGGAAGGTGACGGTTCATGTTAGTTGATTTTGGGGCCTAGCGGATTTTTGGAGCACTTCCCTTGTTCGGAGTGTGATATCTAATTTTGGTACGGTTCTTTTGCTTGTACATACGGGTATGGCGGGGTCATGTCCCGTCCTTATGATGTCATGTATTCTTTAGAGGCTTGTAGACAGGTGTCCTATGATTAGTTGTCATGTGTGGCCTTGTCGGTCTTAGTATGGGTATGTATATATGAAAATTGAATTTCTGATTAAGATTTTCTACAATATTTTTTTGTCTTAGTCCGTATTTATTTATGATTAGGTGTTGGATGTACGATTATCGGTACCCAGCGGGTGGGGTCCGGGTGCCCGTCGCGGCCCTCCGGTTTGGGTCGTGACAGAAATGTTTGAATGTGGTCTGACAGCGGAAGATTGAGTGAAGGGGTAGAGGTCTCCTACACTATTGCAGCGCTTAAGAATTTTCCCCATATTGAGATCCTTCACAGAAAAAACAAAAGGGTCAAATTCGACAAACACAGAATTATTGCGAGTGAATTTTCTAACAGAGATTAAGTTTTTAATGATGTTAGGGGTGTAAAGGACATGATTTAGGGAGAAATATGAGTGGGGATGTTTGGTATGTTTGTTACCGTAACCTTCAATTGGAATGCGGTGACCATTGCCAACAGTAATAAATTGAGGACACTTTAACCGATGCATTGGAGATAAATTACCTGACGACCGGGTGAGATGAGATGTGGCTCCGGTGTTCATGTTCCAATTATCATCAGGCTATTGAAGTTTCAATATGTTGAAGGTCTGGCCCAAATCAGTGGGGGCCAGGCTGCTGACTTGCGGGTGTTGAGTGGCCAAAGCCAGGTGGGCCTGTTGTATTGACTGGTAGGCCTGCCTGTTGGCTGGGGCGGAGCCCAAAACACCTGGTGACCAAGCTTGTTGGAACTGGGCCCCTGAAATTGGGTAGGGGCATGCAGGCGAAGCCCAGTTCCCTGTATTGGGCCATGGTGGCTGCCCAGCCCACTGTATATAGGGAGCAGGGGTTGGGCCTGACTGCTAGTTCCTTTGGCCCTTGCCGCGGCCCTTCCATTTGTTGTTATTACTGCGGCCTCTGCCGATACGTCCTCTGATGCGGGGCTGCTGCTGGTGGTGGTCTGGCGGTGGTGGCTGGGTGGTGCCATGATGTCAACGGCTAATGCCTTTTGATTGTGCTCATCTTGTTTAGCACGGCGGGTCTCTTCCAACAATAGTTGTGAACGCGCCTTGTTGAAACATGGTAGTGGGTCGGCCTGTTGAATCATCATCGCAAGTGTATCATATTCACCTTTCGATAAACCAGTAACCAATTGAAGTACCATCTTGGTTTCTGAAACAGATGTCCCGACGTTGGAAAGTTGGCCGGCTATGAGTTTCAGTTGTTTACAATATTCGGACATGTTGTTAAAATTCTCGAGACGCGTATTGTTGAACTGCTCTTCCAAATACACGACCCGAGATTTTTATTATCCTGAAAAATTTCTTCTAACCGTACCCAAAGTTCACGTGCCGTAGCACCTATTTTCATGATAGTACACAACAAGTCTTTTGAGATGGTGTCGTATATCCACTGTTTGACGATGGCGTTAAGGCGATGCCATGTCGAGTCTGCAACATCGGTGGGACGAGGAACAAAATTATCAATATGGTCTAGCACATTGTACGCACATGCATGAATGTAGAACAGTTCTATCTACATGGAATATTGAGAGTCTTCTTGGTCAAGAATTATAGAGATAAAATTCTTGATGTTGGTAACGGCGAAAGCCGGATGAAAAGAAGACGATGAACATGGTGGGGGGTTGTCAAAAATACCAGTGGAGGAATCGGAATTAGTAGGGGAAGTAGGACGAGACATGGTGGTCGTCGATCGAGAAGAAAGAAAAGATATGGTGGTGGTCGGCGGCTTTGGGAGGAGAAGAGTAGGGATTAGTGTTTGGTTTTTGATACCATGTAAGATTGGGATAATCTCCCTTAGGCAATCCTTTCATTAATCACAATATATATATATATATAGTTGTACAGAGGTTGATTCTTAATTCAATAAGAATTCTAAGTTACCTTAAATATACACCTATCATAATTACAAAATATACTGTGAATATTCGGAGAATATTCGCTAATACCGAGTAAGTGATGATGAGGAAACATATTCATAACTAACCTATATAATAAAACAACGAGAGTTAGTAACATAAATATACAAAGATCTAATTATACTTTGATAAGGATCATGAATACACACAAAAGGTAGAGACTATTTCCGAAAAACCCTCAGCTCAATTGCATCAAATCAAAGAAGTTATGAAAAGGAAATATGACAGTGAAGAAAACATGGCAATTAATAAGGAAGTGTGGAAACTCGGTATTTAAGCAAATACTCAAATCCTAGCCAAATCCACACTTAAGCACTGACACCCTTTTGCTTTTTCATGCACCCAGATTAAATAGGTTGGTACTACATATGAGTCCTCCAAAAAAAGAAAAAGATCTGCCAGAAATTGAACATAGTTATGCCAAAAGGCAAACATATATCTGGTAAACACACCAAAACCCATGAGCCCAAATAAAATGATTTTGACATCTGCATGAAGAAAGATCAGCAAGTCCATTCTAGAATAAAAACGATCGCAAAATAGACAAGTTGGCTGATGTCACCTTCCCACCTTCATTTCCTATGAGAAAAGTCGTAGTACAGGCGAAAAGATGGTGAAAACGAGTAGGCTTTGAATCCATTAATGTCCAACATATTTATCACCCCATTGGTTTTAGCCCATCCAGTTATTACTCGTTTCCCTTCTTTGCCGTATCAAGGTCCTATACTGTTTACAAGCAACATGACAATTTGTGGGATGCATTAGCATGTTCAAGATTCAGAAGCCCTTATCATATTTAACTGTAAGAAGGTCTAACAGGCGGAGATAAAAAACGCATCAGCCAAACATCCCAAAAGAATAACTAAAAGTGCTCGACACCTAAAGTTTCTTTAACATGAAATGCCAGCAAGTGATGTATATAGAAAAATGGGAATTTTGAATAGAGAAAATGATAAACAAAAGGTTCAGGTCTGCCACAAAGAATGAGGAAAAAGAAAAATAATGATAATTCAAGGGTTTCTGCATATAATGAACTTGCCCTGAAAAGCATACCTGCAAATGGAAAGCAACCAAGAGTATTATAGATAAAGAATTCAATGTTTGATCCTTTGCACTGTTAACATTTTGTGCTTTCGCCCATGCTTTGATCTAACAGCAGAAAATGCGAAGTAAAGATGCAAAACATTCTTATTAGTGAAAGACACTGAACATTGCATGCAAACAAACACACAAGTATCTGCTATATTTTTACACTGCAGTACATGGTTTACATAAGGGATATCTATCCCAAAGCAAATTTGGGTCTAAAGATTGGATAAGCCCGAAAAGAGAATCGCAATCACAATCAAAGGTGACACAGCCAACACATGTTTGATCACGTCAAGGAATTTAAACTGTTTAAGATCAATAGTTTGTGCACTCTACTTGCCTTATTCAAGTCAAAATTGAGGCATTAAAAACCTGATTGCTCAGCATTGAGAAAAGGAAAGGAAGAGAAAAGAGAGGGACTGAATGTGTTTAACTAAAACTGAAAAATGAAGACAACTCATACATGTGACTGATCATATATGTGTAGAAATGATCTTTTATTAGATTAAGCTGATAAAGGAACTGACTGCAAAAAATCTACAGCAGTGCTATCATATACACAAGTTGTTCCAAAAATTTAGCCCAAAAGGAGGCAAAAAGCTGATTTTTAAGCTTCATCTGTCTTGTCAATTCTTAGCAGATACACATAAAAGCTCTCTTTTCCCCTTTTATGGATTATGAACTGGCACTTATACAAGCCACATACTTATTGCTTTCTTTCCTAGAAAATGAGTTCTAGCTCTCAAAGTCCTCTAACCTCTTAACTTAGGTTGCTTGCACGAGCAATTCTATTGAAACTCTGACAAAATGAAAAAGCAATAACTCCAAAACTAGCAAATTCGCAACATATGTGTCACGACTCAAACCGGAGGGTCATGACGGGCATCCGGACCTTACTTGCCGAGTACCACTAATCATATATTTTTCATATATCCATAATTTCGCATGGCCCATGAGGCCGCCATGAGATAACCTGCTGACATATGAAGAAAATAAACTGGAAAGGTACTGTGTAAACTCTTGCAACCGGAAGGACCCAAGTTATATACATATAGATACCCAAGGCCGACAAGGCCATACATGACTACCAGGACATCTGTTTACAAGCCTCTAAAGAGTACGTAACATCGTGAGGTCGGGACAGGGCCCCGCCATACCCCTATGCATATCAAAAATATCATACCACGACTAGACTGCAACTCTAGAATAAATAGAGTGCTCTAATATAAGTTAAACCAGTAACATACTAGTGCGAATCGTCACCCTCTTTACCTGAGCCTGCGGGCATGAAACGCAACTTCCCCAGACAAAAGGGACGTCAGTACGAATAATGTACCGAGTATCAGACATGAAAAATTGAATAATAGAGACCTGGTAGTAACCTGAGAGCAGAAACAACCAACGAGTAGAGAATGCCTCTGAGGGCCATAATATGCCTAAGTACTATGTTTGTACAGAATGCCTCTGAGGGCCATAATATGCATAAGTATCATGTTTGTGTGGAATGCCACTGAGGGCCATAATATGCCTAAATGTCATGCATAATGCGGTCATGCACATATGTGTATATAAAGTTGTCTCCCTTTAACCTATGTGGGCATCATATCATATTGGCCTCTGTGGACATAATCTTTTTCGTGTATATCTGTACCGGCTGCAAGTGGTGCGCGTATATAACGTCGTATCCCTTTTCTCATTCCCCGTACATATATATAATGCATACATATAGTAGAGTATATAACTCCTTTGAGGTCAAGGTATGTACATGAATGTAATGCATGAATGATATGACAATAAGACATTATAAGTTTGTCGGAGTGATGTAATGTTGCTCCACCTCCGATTAAGATTATGAATACTAACATATTTTCCATATACCTTAATAAGGATTGAGAAATATATTTAGACATGCTTTTAACATAGGAATGAACAACAGGAACATCCTTAACTACTAATAGTAGAATAATTTAGGGAACAATATTACATTCACGTTTCGTACATAGAATAGGCCAAAAGAAGAAATGATTTGCCTTAACATGCCTTATAACAATCTGTCCAATAACCACGTTGAACCCAACTCTTCATACCTTAATCTTGATTAGATCTTGAAATGACTACATTGAGTCAATTCTTCCGATAATTGACTAACCTTTTCTTACAAAGAATAGTAATAAAGAGACGTTGCTTCTCTTATAAAACTAAAATGTTGATGTTGCCAAAAATAAATGGTTCATGTTGCTGCCATATCACTACTATATGTTAGTTTGAGTAAAATTTTGATACGATATGTTAATGCCTACAAAACCTTTGCTCTCACTTAACACGTGTTGCAATATCACATAATCAGAATATGTTAATGCCTACAAAACCTTTGCTCTCACTTAATCAGAAAACCAACATATATATATACATTCCCAAGACCGACAAGGCCATACAAGATTACTACACACAGGACACCTGCCTACAAGCCTCTAAAGAATATGTGATATCAAAGGTCAGGACAGGGGCCCGCCATACCCATATATGTACATGCAAAATAAATACCATACTGAGATTAGATCGACACTTTGAAATAAAGGGAGTGCTCCAAAATCCGTTGAGTCATCAACCTACTAATGTGAATCATCGCCTTGCCTACGTAAACATGCGGGCATGAAACGCAGCGTCCCCCGACAAAAGGAATGTCAGTACGACTGATGTACCGAGTATGTCAGGCATAAACAATAGCATAACAAGAATACAATAATAAACTGAAACAGAAACAGTCGACAAAATTAGCCGACAGCAACAGCTGACCAGTAGTGAATGCCTCTGAGAGCCCTAATATGCCTAACATGTCATATATATATGTGTGTGTTGCGGAACGTGCAACCCGACCCAATATATTAGATATGTATATGTATGTTGCGGAACGTGCAACCCGATCCAATATATTATATGTGTATATGCATGAATGACAATGAGACATTCTGAACTTATCGGATGACATAATATCCATATACCTTCGGCTAACATTGGAATATTAACATCTTCCCCATATATCTCAGATAAGGATTTAGGAATATATTTAGGCATGCTTTTAACATAGGAATCAATAACATAAATATTCTTAACTACTAAGAGTAGAATAATTTTATGAAACAATATTACGGTTACGTTTTGTACATAAAACATGCCAAAAGAAAGAAATAATTTGTCTTAACATATCTCAATAAGTGGAGAAAACCTTAATTGCATATTTGAGTTCTTGAATATTTTAGTTAAGACCTCGAATTATCTTAACAAAATAAGAACCTTGGGCCGGGAATTTTCAGAGCACAACTCGGGATCAAAGAAATGAAAAGAAGCAATTTTTTCCAAGTGAATGAAATGATTTGCAGTGCACTGTTTTAGTACATTTCAAGTACAATTCTCTCAAGTTGAAATCTTTGCTCTCCCCCAACGAAAATGACAAAATGGCTGGCAACATGAAAATGAGGCATTCAATGCCCTTTGTCATTTCAAGCTAGAGTGGGCGGTGAATGTGTTTGTCAAGTCTAAGTTCTAATTATTATTAGAATGCCACCTAATTAACTCCATTTAGCTTTGTCACTAGGTAACTCCTTAAAGTGCTACACGTACATGATTCCCACTCAACTTTGTCCCCCACTAAAATTAATTAATCATACACAGATAATTAATTTCGTGATCCCAATTCACTTAAATCTTAATAATTTATAAAACCTTTATATATTCAATGTCATAATTTTTGCGATATAATACCAGTACATCGCCTCTTTATGCGCACACCAAATTTATTTTCGATCCCCATCGTCACACTTGTTACGTCCAAAATTATTTCGGGGTTTTATCCTTTTATACCCTAAGCTCTTAATTAGCATACGTAAATATAACACAAATTCCCCGAGGCCCGAGTCTACTTGCCTACGTTTAGGTGCTCAAACCATCGCCCAAAATTATGGGATGTTACATCCTTCCCCCCTTAGAAACATTCGTCCTCGAATGTTGGGGTGACATATCTAATCCCCGTTACGTAACCCAAAAAAATACAACCACCTTTTTCACGGCCATATAACGTAACATACATCACTACACTAGACGTCACATGGTACGCAAGCATTAATTAAAATACTCTAAAATAGAACTCACCTTATGCTTCCCTCGGAACCTCGACGTTGGTCTGGAATAAGTATGGATACTTGTGCATCATCTCTTTTTCCGCCTTCCATATCATTTCTTCTACGTTCCTATTCCACCAAAGAACTTTTACAGAGGCTACTTATTTAGTCCTCAGCTTGCAGGCTTGCCAATCTAGGATAGCAATAGGAACCTCTTATTATGATAAATTCTCCACAATCTCCACATCGTCAATTGGTACAATCCGGGAAGGAGCTCCAACACATGCTCTCAATATAGAAATATGAAAAATCGGATGAACAAACTCCAACTCTGAAGGCAAGTCCAATTCATAAGCTGCTTGACCAATTCTTCAAATTATACGATATGGCCCAATATATCTTGGGCTGAGCTTTCCCTTCTTCCCAAATCTCATTACCCCCTTCATAGGCGAAATCTTCAAGAAGACCCAATCATTTACCTAAAACTCTAAGTCGCGTCGTCGCACATATGAATACGACTTATAACGACTCTGTGTGGTTAACAGTCGTTGTTGGATAAAGTTCACCTTTTCTATGGCTTGGTGTACCAAGTCAGGCCCGAATAATTCTGACTCGCCTACTTCGAACCATCCGATTGGAGATCTACATTTATGTCCTTACAAAGCCTCGTACGGAGCCATTTTAATGCTAGCATGATAACTGTTATTGTACGCAAACTCAATAAGGGGTAAATGATCATCCCAAATTCCCTTAAAGTATAATACACAAGCTCGTAGCATGTCCTCGAGTGTCTGAATTGTACGATCGACCTGCCCGTCTGTCTGATGATGGAAAGGTTAGCTAAGGTTAACTTGGGTGCCTAAACCTTTTTGAAATTACTTCCAGAAGTTAGCTGTAAACTGAGCATCTCGGTCAGATATAATAGAAATAGGCACACCATGAAGGCGAACAATCTCTTTAACGTACAACTTCGCATAGTCATCGGTTGTGTAGGTAGTTTTGACTAGCAAGAAATGAGCTGATTTAGTCAGTCTGTCAACAATTACCAAAACAAAATCAAACTTACGGTAAGAGCGAGGTAAACCCGTAACGAAATCCATATTAATCATTTCCCACTTTCACATCGGAATCTCAATGTTCTAAGTCAAGCCATCGGGCTTCTGGTGCTCTATTTTTACTTGCTGATAATTAGGACACTAAGCTACAAATTCTAACACGCTCCTTTTCATGTCGTTCCACCAATGAATGCTCTTGAGATCATGGTACATTTTAGTAGATCCAAGATGAATGAAATATCGTGAACAATGGACCTCCGTCATAATTCTATCTCGTAATTCTGCTACATTTGGAAAACATAAATGGTCGTGGTGCTTGAGAATCCCATGTTCGTCAATCTCAAAGGTCGCGGTCTTCTTCTGTTGAATGTCTTATCTGATTTTTCTCAAACTGGGGTCTTCCCATTGACTTTCCTTAACGTCCGATATGTGGGACAATTCTGACACATTCTGAATCACAAAACCACCGTCCTCAGCATCCATTAGTCGGACACCAAAATTAGCTAACAGATGGAAATGTCTCTATACTCTACTTCTACACTCGAACGGGATAATGTGGCTTGCCTCTTGGCAGACCAAGAAATGAGATTATCCCCTAAGACTACACAGTAGTCGGAGGAGGAGCGTCCTGTGTCAAGACAGCATGTTCAATCAGCATCCGTATATGATAACAACCTAGTCGGTGTTGAAGGTATAGATGCAATACATAATCAAGTGTGCCATTAACATATCAAATGATACGTTTAAGAGCGGTAAAATGAGGCTCTCTGGGGGCATGCATGAATAAGCATACTTGCTGAACAAAATAAGCAATGTCAGGCTTGGTAAAATTAAGATAATGTAGTGCACCTACAAGACTCATGTAGAGTGTGCGACCAGACACTGGATTACCATCAACAACACTAAGCTTTGATTTAGAATCAACCGGTGTATACATGATCTTGTAGGAATCTTGGTGGGTCAATTGTCGAAGGGATCAGAGGTAATCGATGGGAACCAAGACTGTGTAGGAAAGCATACCGGAGGTGACATGTGGCATTGATGGCGACTGGGAGGTAGTTTCCAGAGATGAAGGCGATGGTACAGTTGCTGAATTACTGAGCAGATGGCGAACGATGGGAAGATGCCTGGTGGTGGCTCCGGCAGTCGGTAAGGATGGAGAACAGTTCGATCGATTTCCAGTGGTGGCATACAGTGTCTGAACAATTGGATTGGTGGCAGACGGCGGCTGAATAGAGGGGTTGGTGGCTGAACATTATTGGATGGTGATGTAATAGTGGCAGCATGCCGGAGAGTATGGTGGACAAGCAGTGATGTGTCTGAATCATCGAGAAATTGATAATTAGTGACTCGGAATTTTTGAATGTTGTCAAATGGGAAAAAGTATTCAACAAAGGTGACATGGCGTGAGATTATAATTTTGTTGGTTGATAGTTCATAGCACAAATACCCCCTATGATTCTGTCACGACCCAAACCGGATGGTCATGACGGGCACCCGGACCTTACTTGTCGAGTACCACTAATTATATATTTAGCATAACCGTAATTTCTCATGATCCACGAGGGGCGCTATGAGATACCGTGTTGATATATGGAAATAGTAAACTGGAAAAGAGCTATGTAAAATCCTGCAACCAGAAGGACCCAATGTATATACATATATATACCAAGGCCGACCAGGCCATACATGACTACTATACACAGGAAATCTGTCTACAAGCCTCTAAAGAGTACGTAATATCATAAGGTCGGAACAGGGCCCCGCCATACCCCTATGCATATCCAAAATATTATACCACAACTAGACTGCAACTCTGGAACAAATAGAGTGCTTCAATATCAACTGAATCAACAACCTACTAGTGCGGACCGTCACCCTGTTTACCTGAACCTGCGGGCATAAAACACAGCATCCCCCGATAAAAGGGACGTCAGTACGAATAATGTACCGAGTATGTCGGATATGAAAAATAGCATAATAGAGACCTGGAAGTAACATGAGACAAGAAACAACCAACCAGTAGAGAAAGCCTCTGATGGCCATAATATGCCTAAGTATCATGTCTGTGCAGAATGCCTCTAAGGGCCATAATATGCCTAAATGTCATGCACAATGCAAATGCAGTCATTCATATACATATGCGTATACAATGCCATTAAGACTCTGTGGGCATCCCATCATATCATATCGGCCTCTGTGGGCATAATCATCATCGTGTATATATGTACCAGCTGCAGGTGGTGTGCGTATATAACGCCGTATCCCTTTTCATATGCCCCATACATATATAATGCATACATATAGTAGAGTATATAACTCATTTGAGGTCAAAGTGTGTACATGAATGTAATGCATGAATGATATGATAATAAGACACCATGAGTGATGTAATATCGCTTATCTCCGATTAACATTATGAATACTAACATCTTTCCCATATACCTCAATAAGGATTTAAAAACATATTTAGACATGCTTTGACAATAGGAATGAATAACATGAACATTCTTAACTACTAGGAGTAGAATCATTTATGGGACAATATTACGTTTACGTTTCGTTACTTGTAACATGCCGAAAGAAAAAAGGATTTGTCTTAACATACCTTGTCGATTTGTTCGACAACACCACTCAAGCAGCCCATCTAGCACATTAATCTTATTTGCTAAAATTCCTCTTCTTCCACCTTACTCGTTGCACTGTTGCATTGACACCTTTCAACGCTGCTAATATTTCATATGTTATCTTCTGTTTAATTTGTTGTGGCACTTGCACCACTAGTTCAATAAGTTGCACATGTTCTAGTTGTTTTCTTATTCGATTTGATTCTTCCATTTTCCTAACTTGATCTGGAGTATACCTAAAAGCCTTGCGAGTGTAAATGTATGCTAAAGTGTATGAGTGAAGCATGTAAAGAGCAATAAAGATGTTAATTGAACAAACAACAACGGTGGTACGTTTGTAGGAACACCAATGGGCTCTTGCCATCTCCCCCTTCTCTGCTTCAACTTGTGCTTCCTTAAATTTGTAGCTCACATTGCTGTTTTGGGTGTTGAAAAAGAAAATGTTGTTGGTCACTTTTATAAAATTTTATTAGGCTAGGGTAGGAAGAGGATATATATATATATATATATATATATATATATATATATATATATATATATATATATATATATATATATATATATCATTTCTACATAGCTGAAACGTCAGATATATTTCTGTATATATATTCTTGATACTACACCTATTTTCATTTCTCAAGAGATAGACTTCAACCAAGGTAAGACAAGAATCATTATGTAGTTAGCAATGGGGTCCACTCTAGAATGAGTCATAACATGAACTTGGCACCTTATCATTTTATTTGCCTAGTCATCCATTACTTATTCCCATGGTAACACATGGCACCCATCAAAATTAAAATTATCCACATAACAAATTTATTGATCTCAATTCATTTAAATAATAGATTATTTTTCACACACCTCATATACTCTTTATCATGATCATGAAATATGATGCCAGTCCGTAACCTCTTTTGGGACATACAAACTATTATTATTAATCCTCGTCGTCACACTTGTTAAATCCTAATTTATTTTGGGACTTCGTCCATTTATACACCGAGCTTTGATCCTATGACCAAAATTTTCCGGGGCTCGGGTCTACTTCCATACATCTAGCTACTCAAACCATCGCCCGAAAGTATGGGATGTTACAGGTTCAACGAGAAACCTAGGAATGCACATGGAGTGGATCGAGGTGCTAGTTTGTGGTGGATCGTGGATGTCAGATTTGAGTAATACAAACAACCGAAAATTCTAAGGTGATCATAGCAAGGGATCCAGCAGTAGAGAAGTTCGGTGGGTGTTCTATTTTGAATCGCACGGGTGGGTAAGATGTTAAGAATATATTCTACCATTTTTAATGCATATACCCAAAACGTGGGGGGAGATGCATGAAAAAGAAGGGTAAGAACCATGTTATTAATGGTACAGACAATTCTTTCGGCTTTTCCATTTTGAGGGGATGTATAGGGGCACGAGAAATGAAAGACCATACCGTTAGCCTCACAGAATTTATGAAACAGAGAATTATTGAATTCATGACAATTATCACATTGAAATGTTTTGATATCTTTCTCAAATTCCATTTTGACCATTGTACGAAATTCAACAAATTTGGAGAACACCTGAGATTTGAGTTTAAGCGGATAAACCAAAATAAAGTGAGAGAAATCATCTAGAAACACCAAATAATATTTGTGGCCTAGGTTGCCAGTTATAGGGAAAGTTCATAAATCGGCATAAATAATATCAAAGAGAGAGAAAGTAACACTAAGAGAAGGCGTAAAGGGTAGTCAGACATGTTTACCTAGAAGACATGAGGAGCAATTATGGGAAAGTTTCTCTTTATTACAATGAATTAAATTTCAGTTTCATATGGAATCAAAGATATGAGCACCCGGATGATCAAGTATATTATGCCACGTTGATGAAGATATTGTTGCGAGAGCAGTGGGAGGAGTGATGATGGCAGCTAGAGAGGTGGGAGGGTTAGTACTGACAACAGACGTAGATATGAAAGGATAGATGTCCCCCTCACTATTGCATTGTGTCATAAGATTCCCAGTACGGAGGTCCGTTACAGAAAACCCGAACGGGTCAAAATAATTGAGACTAAATTAGCGATGGTGAATTTTCTAACAGAGATTAGGTTTTTGATGATGTTCGAGGCATAAAAGATGTTTTAAGAGAGAAGTGGGGATGCGGTGGTGGGGTAAGAGTGTGGTCAAATCCTTGTATTGGAATGCAATGACCATTACCGACCATAATAGATTACGGAGTTTGTAACTTGCGCAGTTGAGGAAGATTACCAGAATTGTTGGTGAGATGAGATGTGGCACCCGTGTCCATATACCACGCATTATCGGGTTGTTGACGGGTCAAAGTGCTAAAATCCTGGCCTATATTGGCTTGGGCTGGGCCTGTGATGGACTGATGGGCTGGTGTCGGTCCCAAACTGTTGTGCCGCTGTTGGGCTTCAAGGACACGGGTCGGATGAAATTGGCCCTGCCTGTGGCCCGTCAATTGTGCATGTGGGTGGGTCGATGACAGGCTGCTAGGCAGCTGATGGTGCCACTGGGCTGCTGGGACTCGGCTGGCAGCCCAGTCTCAGGAAAAAATATGTTGGGGTTCGGGGCGTATATTTGTGGTGTATGTGAGGCAGTAGCGGCCGTATATGAGGTGTATATCGGTTTGTTATAAAAAGAAGGAAGCTGGAGAGGTTGTATATTAACTGTATATCAGTGTATACCAGTGGTATACAGCTGAATTCCTGCACCGGAAAAAGAAGATGGGCGACCGAATTGAGGGGATTAGGGTAGGAAGGAAGTTTTGGCTTCTGATACTATATAGAATTGTATTAATTTCCCTTGGAGAGCCTTTCTCATTAATACAATAATTATATATATAGTGTGTACAATGTGAAATCCTAATACAAAAGGAATCTATAATTACCATCATTATACAACACTAATAAATACAAATATATGTTGAATATTCTACTAATATAAAGCTACTACTCTTATATGTAAGATAAATGGTAGTACCACTAAGGAAGCAAAGGTATGTAATGATGAGATTGTTGCGTTACTATAGATTCACAAATAATAGATAGAAAGTTATTTTTCACGTCACTCTTTTATAACATATTTTAGGAAGTTTCGAGCATGCGATTAGACCTCAACACAAAGCAGACAAAAGACTTCCGCAGAAGCTAGAGTTTAGGATTGGAGATAAAGTGTCCTTAAAAGTTCACCAATGAAATATGTCATGGGGTTTAATAAGAAGGGAAAATTACATTGGAGGTTCATGGTCCTTTACGATATTATTGCACGGATCGAAATAGTGAAGAGTGAACTACCATACAAGTGGAAAAAGACATGACTTAAAAAAAGGAACCATTGGCTATAGTGGATCATCAAGTCTGAAAACTAGGTTGTCACGACCCAAATCGGAAGGCCGCGACGGGCACCCGCAACCTACCTGTCGGGCACTACTAACCATACAATCCACCCTAATCATATATTAAATACGGACTAAGCTAGAAAAAAACTATATAAAGTTTCAACCGTGAAACCCCAACTTATATATATACATACCAAGGCCGACAAGGCCATACATGACAACTATCCACAGGACACCTATTTACAAACCTCTAAAGAATACATAACATCACAAGGGCGGGACAGGGTCCTGCCATACCCAAGTGCATATGAAAAATAACGTACCACGACCAGACTGCATAAGAAATAACACAACAGGGATATATAACAACCTGAAACTGAAATAGTCGTCCAGTAGTAAATGCCTCTGAGGGACCTAATACATATGTCTAAATGTTATGCACAATGCAGTATACATATACATCAGCCTCATCGGGCACCGTCCTTACCATAACAGCCTATGTGGGCATCATACCATATAATGGTTAATGAATGTATGCATGATGCAAATGCGGTATACATATAAATATTAGCCACACAAGGGCATCTTCTTTCCCATAACCGCTTTTGTGGGCATTAGGTTATATCGGCCACACAAGGGCATCACATCATATTGGCCTCTTTGGGCTCTTTCGTGATAGTTTGTACCAGCTGCAGGTGGTGTGTGTATATAACGTCTTTCCCTTTTCCCTTTTCCCTTTTCCCATTCCCCATACATATATATAATGCATACATATAGTAAAGTATATAATTCCTTTGAGGTCAAGGTAATATATGAATATAATGCAAATGAAAATGCATGAATATTCCAATCTCAACGGATGACAAAATACTTTTGTACCTTCGGCTAACATTAGGAAAATCAACATCTTTTCTGTATGCCTCAATACGGACTTACGAACATATTTAGACATGATTTAAACATAAGAGTCAATAACATGATCATTCTTAACTACTAAGAGTAGAGTAATTTATGAAACAATATTCCGGTTATGTTTTGTACATAGAATATGCCAAAAGAAAGAAAGAGTCTTGCATACCTTGTTATCGAAGTTATCTAAGTTCCACGGGTCCTCGTAAGCTCTATGAATGATTATCTACATCATATGGATGATTTAAATCATAATCGGCTCAATATACTATTAATAAATTCATTGAGACATTCTAGCGAACACCTTGCATGCATAGAATATATGTTTCTTCTATGTTGAAACCTATGCACGTAGCAAAACAATCAACCTTCCTAATCTTCCTCCTCCACTACTACAGTATCTATAATTATCCAGCAACTTCACATGCAACCTCCAATTTCATACCGACAACCCCAACAATACCTAGCCAATTTAGCATTTCGGCTAATCACCTTAGAACTAGTGGCTAGAATCATGTTCTATAACTTGTATAAACTTAGGGGAAATAAGAATTACCTCTTTTAGGTGCAGCTACGAGCATCGTCGGACAACCTTTCACTCAAACCAGATTCCGACAAGCAGAAACAGAACCCCAAAAATTGACTTGAGCTAGAGCTTCTCCGAAACTCAAGGTTTTTACTTGATTTCTGAGTATTCAAGCTTGTTTAAGGACTCAACTTCGCTGGAGCCAAGGCCCAGAACACCATGAATTTTCCCCCTTTCTGGGTAAGCAAAAGCTTACGGAAATTCCCCAAATTTGGTCGAGAATTTCCAGAGGGTTATCAATTGAGAATTTACTCCTTCTACTTGAAGTGTAACAATCTCTTCTCCAAAGAAAGATTTCCACAAAAGCTTTGAGAGATGAAGGCAGTTAATTAATGGAGAAAGGGGTGAGGGTCTGGAGACTTATGAAGCTGCCACCGATCGCTTAAGGCTAGTCACTCAGATAGTGCGTTATAATGTTACACGTAGAATCCTACTATATATTGTCCCTTTTAGGAATTAATCAGGCCCATAATTAATTAATTATACACACAATTAATCTCTTGATCTCAATTCACTTAAATCCTGATGACTTATAAAACATTCTTATACTAAATGTCATAATTCTTGTAATATGACACTAGTCCATAACCTCTTTTGGGGATATACAAATATTATTTGTTAATCTCCGTCGTCACCCTTGTTACATCCAAAATTATTTCGGGGTTTTATCCTTTTATATGCTAAACTCTCTATTAGCATAGGTAAATATAACATAAACTTCCCGGGGCCCGGGTCCACTTGCCTATGTTTATGCGCTCAAACTATTGCTCAGAAATACGGAATGTTACATCCTCTCCCCCTTAGAAATATTTGTTCTCGAATGTTTGGGTGACATATCTAATTCTTGTCAAAATAAAATGAACATACATATGATCTTCATTGTTTAGCTAGTCGTGTCAATAGAAATCCAAACTAACTTGAACCTACTCTAGGCAATTAAAGTATCTACATACTTACAGTACCTAACATTTGAAATGTCTGCAGTACTAGGTGGTCTTCTACAATACTATTGTCACTCCAGTTCATCAAATAAGGGGATAAGACACTCATGGATTAATTCGGATTTATCATTGAAAAGAGTGAGAAGATACATATAAATCTATGACCACTTCCAAAGAGTAGACTCAAGTTCAGGCCAATTACATGTACAATCTCCACATACAAAATGAAATAGACACATAGTGACACCTTCCAATTCTAGTATTCAGTAATCTTGTGTGAAACAATCTTCATTTAGCTAATTGCTTAGATAGGAATTTAATAGATTGATGGATTCTTGCCTAGGTTTGTAGTATATCTCATGCATTCTTTATATTCAAACATCAGGCACATAAAATGGAGGGTCCTGACATAGTTTAAAGTCTTGTATGCATCATAGCTATTAAAATATTAAACAAATCAGTGCAATTAGTCATGCTTCAACTGTTTTATTATCCCATGACTAATTCAGATCAAGTTCTCAGATTCCTTCTAACTTCACAGTCTCACAGCTATTGTTTGAACCATTTCAGATGATTATTTTTTTCAAATGAGTGAAATATTGTGCAAATAACATGGCATTGGTTTAAGCTAAAATGCAGCAAACATGACAACTGCTCATTTTCAAATATGTCCCTGCCCAAGACTTCCAACATATCTGCCTCAAAGTGAAGGCAGCAATATGTGTTTGACATGGCAACATTTGTTTTGGGGCCAAGTATAGCCATTGTGGGCAGAGGGACAGTAGTAGCAAGTGACAGCAAAAACAACAACCAAACAGTGGTAACAAGTGACATCAAACAACAGCCATAATAACAACAAGCATAGTAGCTAAATGCCTCCGAAGATAACAAATATATGCAGCAATCAGCTCAATCTAACAGTGCCAACAACAACATGTAGCAGCTAATGGAAACAGTTTCATTCATATCATTATTTTTTTTGTCTTTCATATTTAACAAACTCACAACTCAGCTCAAGCAGCATTCCTAGGTATCTAATATCTCCCCAATGATCTTAACAAACTAATCCAATCAAACATTTAAGTCCTCAGTTCATGCCAGGCCAAAACCACAATATATTAGCAACTTAAAGGTTTCAATTTTTCTTGATGCATTGAACAAATAACAAACATCCATAAAAATGCATATGATTCAGGTGCAAGGTATTTCCTTAACCAAGCCATTTAATCCAACATGATCATGTGACAGAAAGGATTATTCATCAGTTATGATACAAGCACCATAGTTCCTCAGTAACTAGACTCATCTTGCCTAAGACAACATATATGAGATATCCAACAAATCTCAGATCCACACAATAAAGACAAATCAGGATATATCAATCATTGACCTCTTATATTACTTAAACATGGAATAAGGTTCATGCAACATAGATATTTAGACAGAAAAAACAAACATACTAATGGCACAAAGCAACTGATCCAATGTATGTATATTAACTGGCTCTAAGAATTGGATTAAACTTAACAATCCCCAAATGGACTAACAAGATGATTCAGTTAAACATGAAATTGAGCATTCTTGAAAAAGCTAAAGTTTATGTACTTTAACTAAGTCCATCAGAGTTTAAGTGTGTGTATTACCATATGAGTATACTTCTACACAGTGAATGAGAGGAATAGATAGGTTGACAAAAACCAAAACTGGGAGTCTGTATTTAACATGTATAAGACAAGCTAGATTGAATTCTCCCTAGAGACTGTTAGGTTGCCAAATCAAGATTAAAATTACATTTTCAAGTGAACAAGATAGATCATGCATACTTAAACTAACCTTTCATCTGATGATTAATCATTATTTTGCTTTACATAAAAAGGAAGAGCAACTAATCATACCTTAAGTTAAGCTAAACATCCAGACTCAACAGATAGTCTGCTCTCAAGTTCCAACTACCATTTTGGCCCTGGGGTAATTACTTAAATGTCTAAGATTTAAATAGAATGGAACTGACACCCCACAAAACAAATATTTAAGTCATATAAGGTATTGAAACTATTTAATTCATACTGGTGTAATAAGTAGATGAATGATTCAATCAAAACCACAAGGGTGTAGACATAACATGAACATACAACATTTTATTCTAAGCATGTGACCCCTGAACACACAATCAGGACTTAAGAAAGCATGACAGGATCTGAATTGGTATGCAAAGTGATTCAATCTAAGACTTATCAACTGTTAATCCTAAACAAGATGTACGCATACTCAAATAGGTTCAACACATGGTCACACATGACTCCAAACAAGTACATATGCACTTATGGGCAATGGAGGGTAAAGAAGGGTAGCACACAAACTCATATACTCATATGTACAAACATGTACCATCCAGAAACTGATTATACAATTCTCAAATCTTAGACTTTATCCAACAAGGCATTAGATTAGGTGATTCAGTCTTCAAGCTAATATTTCCAGATTCACCATATGAAAGTATGTAGGCATGATATTCAACATAACATTTTAACATAGCCAGGCATCACTCTAAGTTTCTAAAAGACTTAATGTTTATCATTTTAAATTGAGAATGCAAATAGGTTACTTACCAAAACTCAGGTCTACAAGGACAGAGATAAGCAAAATGGTGTAACACTAAGGCTAATACATGTAAACAAAACATGAGATAGGATATGCATAAGCAGGGCTAAGTCACAATAAGTCATGCAAGTGATTATTTCTCTCAAACTTCCCCTAATGTACACTAATCACTCCTAAATCAGTTTTGAATAAGGTTATTATTGCCTATCTATGCATACAAAACAAATTTAAAGCCATTTCATGACCTAACTAAAACCACATACTAATCACACATTTCATGATCCTAATAAGCATGTTCATATAGATGCATATCATCACCACATCAAATTGTACAACAATCTTATCAATCCACATACAAAATCCATATACTTCTTCGATTAATCCAAACATATAACCATGTACCGGTTCAACATAATACATGATTTATTTAAAGGTAACTAATTTAAAAACCTTATGGATTATTAGGATAGGTGCTAGGTCAACATTATGATCATGTTGGTGTATTTGGACTATCCTATCTTGGTATATATATGAGCCTCGATCCGACATACTTTAAAGTGGAACCCTCTTATCCTTACTAACCACTCATCTTCTCCTGGCCTGTCTCTTTTCTTCCTTTGGCGTGTATCCCATAACATAGACCGGCGAGCCCTGATTAACGGACCCCCAAGATTGTGGACTACCCAGAATCTTAGAAGAGTCGGGGTCAGTGAGTGAAACGTATGCCCGGTCACGGCGTTGTATTTGAGGGGAACCCGGCTGTGTCCATACCTGTGCTGCCCCACTTACACCATGATCACTGGGGCTCGACATTGAAACTAAAGCCCTTGGTGAGGCCAGAACCCCCCTCACTCCATCTTCCGTTGGAAGAACCGAGAGTGTCCGAGCGGGTGACTCATATGGATCCTCGAATGGATCATCCTCAATAGATTCAATGATTTCTGATGGGTTTGAGTCTATAGTGTAACTCACCTCTCTTTTTTAAACTTTCGTAGCCCTCCTACCCGTGTCAGCGGGTGGTATTTGTCTAATATCTTCCCTTGCAACAATACGCGCACTCTTACTACCTGAGGTCTTTCTCGTCATCGACATTGCTGCAGTTTCAGATGAGAAAATTGGATTAGGAATAAATGTTCTTACGACTCAGTTCTACCGAACGATCTTGATTATGAAAGAATGGAAATAACTCTAAATGCCATGTAGCCTCCTACTTATAGGTATGGCGTGCTACACACCCATAAACAAGACTCTACCGGACACGACTTGTAGACATCCCAACTATAGACCTGCTCTGTTACCAAGTTTGTCATGACCCAAACCGGAGGGCCGCAATGAGCACCCGGACCCTACCTGCCGGGCACTACTAACCATACAATCCACCCTAATCATATTTAAATACGGACTAAGCTAGAAAAAAACTATATAAAGTTTCAACCGTGAAGCCCCAACTTATATATATACATACCAAGGACGACAAGGTCACACATGACAACTATCCACAGGACACCTATCTACAAACCTCTAAAGAATATGTAACATCATAAGGGCGGGACAGGGTCCTGCCATACCCAAGTGCATATGAAAAATAACGTACCACGACCAGACTGCAACTCTGAAACAAGTAGAGTGCTCCGATACCAGCTGGACCAATAACCTACAAGCGCGAACCGTCACCCTCTTTAACTGAACCTGCGGGCATGAAACGCAGCATCCCCCGACAAAAGAGACGTCAATGCGACTGATATACTGAGTATGTCATGCATAAGAAATAACACAACAGGGATATATAACAACCTGAAATAGAAATAGTCGTCCAGTAGTAAATGCATCTGAGGGACCTAATACATATGCCTAAATGTTATGCACAATGCAGTATACATATACATCAGCCTCATCGGGCACCCTCCTTACCATAACAGCCTCTGTGGGCATCATACCATATAATGGTTAATGAATGTATGCATGATGCAAATGCGGTATATAGTAAAACCTCTATAAATTAATAAACTCTCTAAAATAATAAAATCTTCCGGTCCCGACTTGGGCCTTTGTAAAAAATCATCAAATTCGATAAGATAATAAGATAATAATTTTTTGGAAAATCCCTTTATAAATATTAGGTCCCATTAAAACTCTAAATTAATAATTCATAAATATTACAATTATAAATATTATGGTAATTTGCTAAAATATGAATATATTGTTACTTGATTTTTCTTAAAATTTAAATCTAATTGGATTTCATCCCTAACTTTTTTAATTGCAGCCAAGAGTTCCGGTGTCGAGTTCTCTAGCTGTAACAAAAAAATTTGAAGAGTTGTTGTCGCGCTCAAATCCTCCTTTCTCGTGACTGGTTCCAATGGTATTGAATCATCTTCAGCTTCATCATTAGTAGGATCTTCAATAATATCAGCAACAATTTCCTCTAAACTTTGAACCATTGAACATTCATCATTTTCACCCGGATAGTCCACCAATTTGTTGACGTCCATTTCATTGCGATAACCAACATCCTTGACCATATTCTCAAGCTCATGTAGGCTTTCTTCAAAGTTTGTCTCACTTGAGATTTCTTCATTTGAACGGATTTTGCAGTGCCGAAAGCAATTTGCTATTGACACTTGAGAAACATTGGTTGTCCAAGCGGAGACTGCAAAATTGATGGCATCTAAAACATTAATCTTTTCAGGATTAGGTAGCCCCAACTCATGACCTTCCAGTAGATTTTTGTAGAATCTCCTACGATAGTGCATCTTGAAAGCTCTAATTATTCCTGCATCACATGGTTGAATCTTTGATGTCATGTTAGGTGGCAAAAAAATAACTCAACATTCCGTAACCCTTCAATATTTTTTGGATGGGCTGGAAATTGTCAACCATCAACAAGATTCTTCTGCCATTCATTTTGTGATCAAACCAGCGAACATATTCATCAAAAAGCACACTAGTTAATATAGTATATGAATTATTTTATTTCCATATTGAGATTTATATAGTATATGTTTCATTCATCATGCATGAATATATTTAATTGGCTATAATAGTTATTTAAGTGCAACGAATTAATGTAAACATGTATACATTATTTAAGTAATTCCAACGAATTGATACATGCGTCCATGAATATAATAGTTAATTGTATACAATGAATTGATATTATACATGAATATATTTAATTAGTTACAAGGAATTGGTTGATGCATGAATATAATCAATGAAACATATATGAATTCATTTATTTTCAATACATATGTATGTACTAAATTTGCTGAATTTAAAAAGTCTCTCTGTTAATTAATAAAATATTAATTTATCGATATATTAATATCTCTCTAAATTAATAAAATTTCATGGTCCCAATGTTATTAATTTATAGAGGTTTTACTTACATATAAATATTAGCCACACAAGGGCATCTTCTTTCCCATAACCGCCTTTGTGGGCATTAGGTTATATCGGTCACACAAGGGCATCACATCATATTGGCCTCTTTGGGCTCTTTCGTGATAGTTTGTACCAGCTGCAGGTGGTGTGTGTATATAACGCCTTTCCCTTTTCCCTTTTCCCATTCCCCATACATATATATAATGCATACATATAGTAAAGTATATAATTCCTTTGAGGTCAAGGGAATATATGAATATAATGCAAATGAAAATGCATGAATAGTAATACAATATTCCAATCTCAACGGATGACAAAATACTTTTGTACCTTCGGCTAACATTAGGAAAATCAACATCTTTTCTGTATGCCTCAATAAGGACTTAGGAACATATTTAGACATGATTTTAACATAAGAGTCAATAACATGATCATTTTTAACTACTAAGAGTAGAGTAATTTATGAAACAATAATCCGGTTATGTTTTGTACATAGAATATGTCAAAAGAAAGAAAGAGTCTTGCATACCTTGTTATCGAAGTTATCTAAGTTCCATGGGTCCTCGTAAGCTCTAAGAATGATTATCTACATCATATGGATGATTTAAATCATAATCGGATCAATATATTATTAATAAATTCATTGATTCATTCTAGCGAACACCTTGTATGCATAGAATATATGTTTCTTCTATGTAGAATTCTATGCACGTAGCAAAACAATCAACCTTCCTAATCTTCCTCCTCCAATGCTACAGTATCTATAATTATCCAGCAACTTCACATGCAACCTCCAATTTCATACCGATAGCCCCAACAATACCCAACCAACTTAGCATTTTGGCTAATCACCTTAGAACTAGTGGCGAGAATCATGTTCTATAACTTGTATAAACTTAGGGACAATAAGAATTACCTCTTTTAGGTGCAGCGACAAGCGTCGTCGGACAACCTTTCACCCAAACCAGATTCCGACAAGCAGAAACAGAACCCCAAAAATCGACTTCAGCGAGCTTCTCCAAAACTCAAGGTTTTTGCTTGATTTCTAAGTATTCAAGCTTGTTTAAGGACTCAACTTCGCTGGAGCCAAGGCCCAGAACACCATGAATTTTCCCCCTTTCTGGGTAAGCAAAAGCTTACGAAAATTCCCCAATTTGGTCGAGAATTTCCAGAGGGTTATCAATTGAGAATTTACTCCTTCTACTTGAAGTGTAACAATCTCTTCTCCAAAGAAGGATTTCCACAAAAGCTTTGAGAGATGAAGGCAGTTAATTAATGGAGAAAGGGGTAAGGGTCTGGCTGGAGACTTATGAAGCTGATGTCGATCGCTTAAGGCTAGTCACTAAGATAGTGTGTTATAATGTTACACGTAGAATCCCACTATATATTGTCCCCTTTAAGAATTAATCAGTCTCACAATTAATTAATTATACACACAATTAATCTCTTGATCTCAATTCACTTAAATTCTGATGACTTATAAAACCTTCTTATACTCAATGTCATAATTCTTGTAATATGACACTAGTCCATAACCTCTTTTGGGGATATACAATTATTATTTGTTAATCCCCGTTGTCA
Organism: Anisodus acutangulus; assembly: GCA_029783415.1. Taxonomy (NCBI): domain Eukaryota; kingdom Viridiplantae; phylum Streptophyta; class Magnoliopsida; order Solanales; family Solanaceae; genus Anisodus; species Anisodus acutangulus. The sequence goes on from CM056494.1 coordinate 25,791,079, forward strand.
CCCTTGTTACGTCCAAAATTATTTCGGGGTTTTATCCTTTTATATGCTAAACTCTTTATTAACATACGTAAATATAACATAAACTTCCCGGGGCCCGGATCCACTTGCCTATGTTTATGCGCTCAAACTATTACCCGGAAATACATGATGTTACCTAAGTTTAAAGAATATATTATGAATAAGGGTAACATGTAAGAACTACACAGCTGAAGAAGAAACTTGGAAAATCGAGGATGACTTGAGGATATGACACCCACAACACTCCGAGCCTTTAGGAGGACAAGAATAAATTTGGGTGCCGAATTTCTTAGTGTGTAGAATGTAATACCCTTACCCTGAGCATGCTTTACTTGTCATCGAAGCAACATATGGAACTCCGAAAATTTAAATTGATGTAACGAGAGAATAACATTACAATGATAATCATATTAGGGTCTTGGGAATATAACGATATGATAAGAATAAGCTTTTGAAATTAAGAATTTGATCAAAATGTTTCTCGATATTTTCCTTTCTCAAACAAGTACAAAGGAGTTTCACATATAAAAAGTAACAAATTATCAATTTTTAACTACTCATTATTGATATGTATATAATAATATTAATAATAATAATAATATTGATAATTCTAGTAATAGTAACAATAATATTGAATGGACTACTTAATCACATAAGTGAAAGGTGTTCTAGGATATTAAAAAAACTTAACATCTAAGAATTTGATTCTAGAAGCCATTCCCAAAAAAAATTATTCTAGAAGCTTAAAGTTTAAAACATCTAAATGATTGTCTATAATCTCTTATTAACATTCAAACATCATAGTATAGTCTCCTATCAATATCCAAACATCATAACAATAGAGCAGTCATACTTATCCAATTTATAATTAGAAACATATAGTTCAAGCACATACTTCTATTCAGATTTTCAGATCACATGAGTAGCTCAACCCACCTATGGCGATGCCTCCCTAACGTCTCCTGACTTTACGGGATAAATGGCCTGGGTGCCTGGGAGTCCTCACGAATATCCTCTGATAATCGTCTGAAAGGTGTTGTGTTTAAACTGATATAGTCCTGATTCATAAACTATCAAAGTATTTTTACTCTTGCTTTTATGGTGTTCTTTGATTGATAATCGGTTATACTTCTGGTGTTCTTTAGTTGATAATCGACTATAGACTAAGGGTTGTTTAACTGAACATTGAGAGAATTTTTATGAAGTGTAAATGTATTTCCGAATTTTTTGAATAACTCTATCCATCAAAGTTTGAACAGATGAGAGGCTTAAAAATAGATGAGAAGAAATCACCTAGTGTTTTGCCTCCACTGGAATTTGAACCGGAATACGTCATGATTCTCAACTCACTCTATTGATCACTAGGCCACACCATTTAATGATGTTTAGAATTTTTCCATTACACTTAAAAACTATATACCCCCCATCTCTAAGTCATTTTTCACATATCTAACTTCTATTTTGCCCATCTCAGTCTCTCCTTAATCTATCAATTCTCAAGCTTCAAGTTTTAGTGATTAAGCTCTAGATTTAGAATTTCAGATTTTAAAATTTGAAATTCAACATTCAACCTGCTCAATTTTTACTATTCGTTTGACAATTTTGATACATTTAGTTACCTGCTACCTCCCACCAACATAGGTATCATGTAACTCTATCCACCAAGGCTTGAAAGTGAGAAAAAACCACCTAGTGATTTTGCCTTCGCTGGGTTTCAAAGACAAATTCTCAATTTGTCTCTAGTATGCATAGAATATTTGTTCTCCATTTACGAACTAGAGATTTCATTATGTCCCTATTACCATTATTATTTAACCCCTTAATGTTCCAACTGAGAATTTTAACTTTCATCAGAAAAAAGGACTTATATTTACTACCCTCACCTTTCTCGACCATCACAGTTCACCGAACAATTTTGTTCCTAAACTTCACTCTCCCATTTCCTTCTTGTTTTCTTCCTATCCCCCTTCCCGGGTTTCTGTTGCTACAACTAAAATTGCTTTTTTTTGCTCCCCTTGGAATCATGTCAATGATCTCATGTTTGAATCCTGCCACGTTGACCCCAAATGCTTTGCATATTGACTAGTTTGGCCCACTTTGATATCTCTATAAATGTAGGTTCCTGACCTAACTGTTGACTGTTTCAACACTTTTTGTGCAAGAAAAAGAGAGATTGTTTTTGTGGAATGAGGAGAGAAGTCTAAGTCAAAGCCCCTAAAAAAAGTCCAACTCCAAAGATGGTAGAGTTGTGGAATGACCCCTTCTTGCTAACACATTAACTGAAAATGCTATGTCATGGCTTGTGGTATTGGAAAGATACATTAGTGCACCGATTGCACTAAAATATGGTACTTTCGGACCAAGAATTTCCTCATTCTTTTCTTGTGGTCAGAACGGATCTTTATTCACATTAAGTGATCTAACAACCATCGGAGTACTTAATGGATGTGCTTCATCCATATAAAATCATTTCACTTTTTATGTATATGTAGATTGATGGGCAAAGATACTATTTGTCAAATGTTCAATTTGTAAACCAAGACATAATTTTGTCTTTCCAAGATCTTTTATCTCAAATTCCTTCTTTAAATAATCAATCGCCCTTTTGAGCTCTACAGAAGTTCCAATGAGGTTTATGTCGTCAACATATACAACAAGTACTACAAAATCGATAATGTTTTCTTTATAAAAACACATGGGCATATGACATCATTTGTATATCCTTCCTTTAATAAATACTCACTAAGGTGGTTATACCACATGCGTCCGGATTGCTTTAAACCATACAATGATCTTTGCAATTTGATTGAGTGCATTTTTTGAGACTTTGAACTACATGCTTTAGACATCTTAAATCCTTCAGGAATTTTCATGTATGTTTCATTTTCAAGTGTTCCATATAGATAGGTTGTAACCACATCCATTAAATGCATCTCAAGTCTCTCATAGACAACAAAACTAATGAGATAATATAACGTTATTACGTCCATAACGGGTGAGTACGTCTCTTCATAATTGACGTCATGCCTTTGTGAAAATCCTTGTGCAACAAGGCGTGCCTTATATCTTTGTATCTCATTTTTCTCATTTCTTTTTCGCACAGAAATCCATTTATAACCAACAGGCTTAATACCATTAGGTGTTTGGACTACATGTCCAAAACTTCCCGTTTGGTAAGTGAGTTTAGCTTTGATTGAATTGCCTCTTGCCATTTTGGCCAATCACATCTTTCTTGGCATTCTTTAACAGATTGAGGTTCAAGATCCTCACTATCTTGCATAATTTTAGTTGCAACATTATAAGCAAATACATAATCCATGTTTATTTTCAAGCGATTCAAATTAGTCCTAACATCACTTGGATTTATTGATATTTTTTTCATTTTCTTGAGTTTGAGGCTCATTGATTTCTTCAAGAATATCAGGATTGATCAAATCTTGCATTTCTTTATGAGATTCTTTCTTAGTGTCATCTTGACCATTTATTTTTCTTTTTCTAGGATTCTGATCCTTAGAACTCAATGGTCTACCACGCTTCAGGCGTGCTTTGGACTCATTTGTTATGACAGTAGTAGATGGTCCTACAGGGACATCAATTTAAATTGGGACATTCTCTGCAGGGATATGTGATTTGATAATCCTTTTCAAATCTGTAAATGCGGCTAGCATTTGATTTACTATTTTCTGCAATGAATAATCTTTTGGACCTTTTGCTCACAAATAGAAGCACGTGGATCAATATGAGACAATGATAGATTATTCCATAAAAAATTCCTTTTTATTTCATTATTCTCTCCCCCTAATTTTGGGAAAATTGTCTTATCAAATCGACAATCAGCAAATCGAGCAGTGAACAAAACTCTTGTTAATGATTCAACGTAGCGAATAATGGAGGGTGATTCAAACCCAATATATATTCCTAATCTTCTTTGGGGGCCTATCTTGGTGCGATGTGGTGGTGCTACATGCACATATACGGCGCATCCAAAAATTCTTAAATGAGATATATTAGGTTCTTGACCCAAAACTAATTGCAACGGAGAATTTATGATAATTTATTGGTCTGAGACTCTGAGAAGAACAAGTATTACTGCATGCCAAAAAGCGTGACCCCAAACAGACGTGGGCAACCTCATTTTCATAAGTAATGGTCTTGCTATCAACTGTAGACGCTTAATTAATGACTCTGTAAGGCCATTTTAAGTGTGAACATAAGCTATAGGATGTTCAACTTTTATCCCAATTGATAAGCAATAATCATTAAATGTTTGGGATGAAAACTCCACAGCATTATCAAGGCGAATAGACTTTATCGGATTATCATGAAACTGTGTCCGTAATCGAATTATTTGTGCCAGTAATTTTGCAAATGCCAGGTTGTGAGATGACAGTAGGCACACATGAGACTATATAGAAGAAGCATCTGTTAGGACCATAAAATATCTAAATGATCCACTAGGTGGGTGAATAGGTCCACAAATATCCCCATGTATACGTTCTAAAAATTCAGGGGATTCATACCCAACCTTTGTAGGTGATTGCCTAATAATTAACTTGCCTTGATAACAAGAAGGACAAGAAAATTCATTGTTTAAAAGAATCTTCAGGTTCTTTAATGGATGCTCATTTGAATTTTCTATAATTCGTCTCATCATTATAGATCCAGGGTGTCCCAGTCGATCATGCCAAAGTACAAACATATTGGAGTTAGTAAACTTCTGGTTTACGACATAATGTGCGTTAATTACACTAATTTTATCCAATATAAATGATTATTCTTGAGAACTCTCAATGTTCTCTTATTTATAATATTACCATCATAGTGACAATTATTATTTTATCCTTTTTCACGCCCACGTTCATTCATACGGTCCTGATAATTATTTAGTCTTCTTTCAGACTTTTGATTTATCGCTCTCACATTCGCTTCAGGGAATGAAGCAGATTCAGTTGGACGAGTTTCATAATTTTTCATTAGAAATATATAATTGTACCTTAATCATCATTATATCATCAATATGGTGCATCGGGTCGCAACCCCGATGTCTTACCCATATAATACGTGGTAGGCCATACTATGTTGGGACCCAACCCTACATCTTATCACCATGGTGCATCATGACTTAAAATCAATGCCTTACCCTCATAAAGTCGTGTTAGGCCATAATGTGTTAAGACCCAACCTAACATCTTATCATTATGGTGCATCAGGACTTGAACCTGATGTCTTACCCTCATATAATATTGATCACAAGTTTTCTCATTCACCCCAAGGAATTAAACATAATTTTGTGTAGCCACAACTAGGCATATAATAATTTTATAATATATTTTTTTAATTCTTTCATAAATACTGCTCCAGGAGCACATTTGACATCATAAAAATAAAGAATGTTTTCTTATACATTCTTGTACTTGATCTTAAATCTATTCAGATCAATATTTATGTATTTCAATCTTGTGGAGTAATTGAATGTCATAAAATATTAAAAACACAACTTGCTGCTTACCTTAGGAGACCTTTCAAAGCTTATTCTTTCCTTGTACGGTTGTGAGCTACAACTTTTGTACATTATCAGAAAACTTATAAAAAATAATTTTCTACCAACAGTATACCAGTCCATAAATAATAAACATAGCGAGCATTTAAAAATATTTTCACTTTAAGTGATCATAATAACCAACCATAATTAATAATACCTTAAACGTATTATTACTTAACTTTACAGTTATAAATTTAAATACTTAATCATAATATGAAATATTTATTGTCAGTCTAACATTTATATATTTCTTACAATTATGTAAGTAACATTTGCTAATGGAACATATATGTATCTCGCGTTATAACCTTTATAATTTAATGAAGATACAACTAATGTTGATATTCAAATAAATATGATGATCATCACTCCCTTAATATGAATGACGATCAAGATGCAATTAATTACTGATATTTGCATTCACATATTAATTACATTTTTAGTCACGTGCAAAGTCTTTTATCATAGAGAAAAGTATTTGCACTCAAATGTTTCATGTGATAGTTAATTCATCAGCTAATTCATGGGCTATACCATTACTGAATAAAATAATATATATACAATCTCATATCGTAAACCGTCATAGTTTACTTGTGTTAAATAACTTTGGCATTTTATGAATAATAAAATAATATCATATATGATCGAGCGGTAATTTTCTTATATCGTATCACATATATTCAAACACATAATAGTGATTAAGGTAAGATTATTTGATGACACATATGTGATTGCAACTATAAGACTAAAGACAATGAACATATATTAAATTCATTTAAGCTACTATAGCAACCACTGTCGTTAGTATTATTTCATGCTTATGTCTTGAGAATTCAAGATATAATTAAGTTCAAAACTGACATGTGGTTGAATGTAACTAAACTGATAATTATGTATTCCTACAATCAATTTTTTTTTCCGGAAAACAAACCTTGCTTGGTGTTCGTAACACAAAAATGAAAATCATACCGAAACCTTCTCAGTTGATTAGAGCTTCGTGCTGATAACGTGTTATAAATTGATAGCAATATCAAACAAGAAATGTAGACAAAGATCTAGAGAGGAGAGATAAAACTTTATTCTTATTTCAAGTGTATACAAGTGTATATTCAAAGGTGAATAACATCCCAATTTATAGGATAAAACTACTCAAAAAGTTACAAATATTAAGTGTCCAAATTAATAGGTACATGTAACATACAAAAAATTTATGGAACTTAGTGAATGTGTATGGACATCCATACAATGAATATATATTTCATAACATTAACGAATTTTTTTCCACACCTTTTAAAAAACGAGAATACACATTTTTGAAACATTTATCTTTCAAAACTCATAAATAGGAAACGATCACAAATCACTCAATAGAATATATATCAACTATTGGTAATGACATTTTTGTACTTTAAATGAGCAGGTTACTTGTATTTTTATTTAATTATAATATTTATTATATTATAAATTTCTTTTTATTTTATTTTAATTTTTAGTGTTTAGTTATTATTATGCTTTAGCATTATCTTAAATATACTTATCTAGATGAAGTTACATTTCTATAGAATTTCTAAGACGTTCAAATGTTTTTAGAAAACTAGGAATAATATCATAAAAAGTCTAAGTGTATGATTTCTATAGTATATGAGCGTAAGGGTTTGATTTTAAAATATAAGGAATCTATCCATATTAGTATATGGGTGTTTAGTGTATTTAACTCAGGATTGATATTACAGACTCATTTTTATATACAACCCCTATATTCCAAATCAAACACTTACCCCATATAAGGCCAAATACATAGACATCCACCTAAAGTTTGTAGAGATGTTTCACGTAGACACCTCAACTGAGAATATTTTATATTAGACATTTAGATCTCATTCGTTTGCACTTAATGGATGTGAGAATCTGAATGGTTTACTTTAGATCATTAAGTACATTTCGTACATTAAGATTTAAGCACTTATTTAGTCAGAATATGTCTTAATCATTAAGTTGTTGAACAAACTTTTAATATTATTAAGAGGTACATTTGTGTGGATAATTTTTACCACCACTTTGTCCACAACCACCCGCCACCACAATTAACAACCTCTGTCATCACCATCACCATCACCATTGTCAACCACCACCTTTACCCCTTAAATTTGTAATCTTCAATTTTTTCCCCTTCCGCATTTTTGGTGCGACATAATTTAAACTTCGCAAGGCATAGTCTACGTTTAACTTCACATATGTATCATAACATCCATACAAACTATGATGGACAATGTAAAATTTTCAACACTTAACATAATCTGAAAAATACTATAAATTTTTTGCCGCGCAACTTAATTCCTACAAAATATATGCCGAACGAGACAAAACTTCAATTTCGGAAGATAAAAATATTATAAAAATTATACCTTATGGAGCCGATCTCAATATTATAGCTGGAAGAGAGCTATTTTTACTAATATTAAAAAATTACGTGTTCGATTCACAAAAATTAAAAATCACAAATATGCGGGGCAAAAATCAAAGAGCAATGCGTTTGAAGGCCCAAAGGGTTGTTGGGAATTCAAAGGCCCACGATCCTTCGAACGATTTCTACGCCCTCTCTTGTTTCAATAACATTTTTTTTTCTTATTTCATAAAAACCCTAACCAGTAGTGGATTGGTTGGTGATTCATGTTACGATGTTTGAAGGGCTGGTTAGGCAACTGATATTGGGTTATCTAGGGCGATATATTAAGGACATTCAAAAGGAGCAACTCAAGATCACCTTATGGAATGGTAACTCAACCCTACTCTATCCTCTTCTTATTCTATTGTTTATGCTATTATGAACTGCCTAATCCAGTCCTGAGGAAAATATTAGAGAAAATTCAATATAGGTGATCATGGAATCCAGTGTAAAAGAGACCAATAAATCGGTAATGTTAGTCAGGTGGTAACGGGATCGCCGGCACATTTTTTTGATCTAAGAGAGATTAAAGGAAGTTATTTAATAGTATAGATGTTTGTATAAAACGTTAACAACTTAAAGTTGTCTCCGGGAAGAGTTTGAGAAAATACTAAAACAATATAGCAGTAGGTGAATGACTGACATCTGACAGGCTGGAAATTGAGTCATGTGTATAGACTATATGGTCATATGATAGTCCTATTGATGTAGATGCGAGCAATTTAGGGAAAATCGAATTGCTACTAAGAACAAGCTAAGCTAAGCTAAGAAGAAGATAAAACTACTGATTCTCATTTCATACCCCAAAAAGGGACTTGTCTCCCATTACATATACTCTGCTATTTCCACTCACAAAACGTGACTTGTGAGTTGGACTAAAAGTGTAAAATAGAAAATATAAAAGGACAATTGCGCAATAAAGGAAAACTGTAACTTAAAAATAGAGAAGACTAAACTGTAAAGCTGGAAAGCTAATAACTAACTCATAACAACCCTTGTGTACTACATCGCAAGCCCAAGGTACTACCATCATTGCTGGGGCACATCAATACCATCCCCTCAAGAACATCCTTGTCCTCAAGGATGAAATGTTGGAAATCGAACCTGCAGTGCAACATCTTCCCATGAAGCTTGATCTTCAAGCAAATTCTCCCATTGAATAAGCAACTGTACAACAGCCTTGTTTCCTTTTTGAACTAGCCTGCGATCTAAAACTTTGACAGGATGAGGACAGTAGGGACTAGTTAAATTTACCACAGGAGGATGAGTAATGAAATCAGGAATAGCATAGCAAGGTTTGAGCAATGACACATGGAATGTATGATGAATCATCTAGTCGGGTGGCAGAGCTAACTTGTAAGCAACACTACCCAGTTTCTGAAGGATCATATAAGAACCATAATACTTGAAGGACAACTTGCTAAAATGCTTAGTTGACATAGTAACCTGCCTATGTGGTTGAAGCTTAAGAAAAACCCAGTCTCCCACCTGAAACTGCCTATCAGATCTCTTCTTATTTGCCTGAGAAATCATTCTTTGTTGAGCTCTAGTCAAATGAAACTTAAACTCCATAGTAATCAAACTCCTATCCACCTCTCGTACATCAGACTCCCCTGCCAAGTAAGGTAAATGCAATGGGGGAGGCTGACCATACAATGCTTCAAAGGGGGTAGCTTGAGTTGAAGTATGAAAAGTGGTGTTGTACCAATACTCAGCATATGGTAAATACCGAACCCAATCAGAAGGAGAGTCAGCACAGTCAGTGTTTAGGAAGGCGAGCGCCTTACGCCTTTTGGCGTGAGGCGAGGCGTGGCAAGCCTTCATCGCCATTAACAGCCAAGGCATGGCGAGCCTTCATCGCCATTAACAGCCAAGGCGTGGCATGTTGTAAAAGGCGAGGTCGAGGCGAGAATGGCAACGCCTTTTAAATTTAAAAGAAAACGTGTCTAACTTAAACAAAATAGAATCAAGAGAGCAAAAGATTATTTTTACCTAGGGGTTTCACTTTCACTTTCACTTTCACTTTCAGCCGCTGCGTTTCCATCTTCCACTTTCAGGTAAGCCCTATTTCTTTCCTCCTTTCTTTCTTCTTCCTTCTTTCTTCTTTCTTCTTTCTTCTTTCTTTCTTCTTTCTTTCTTTGACTTTTCCGGCAGGCACTGCAGCAGATTAGCTTTTTTCAGGCAGATCTAATTTTTCCAGCAGCTGGCCGGTGACCCAATTCCGGCAGATTTTTTCCATTTCAGTATTGTTATTTTTTTGAAGTTATATGAGTTTTTGCCTTTTATTGTTACATAAACAGATTTCATATTTAATAATTTAATTTTTTGTGTTAATTCTCGCTTCGCTTCTAAAAGGCGCTCGCCACGCATCGCCTCGCCATGAGGCATGAGGCAAGCCGTTGTCGCCACGCCTCACCTCTCGCCATCCTAAACACCGAGCATAGTAGCACCTAAGAAAAGTTTCCAAACATCTATTCACAACCTCAGTCTGGCCATTAGTCTGAGGATGGTATGCTGTAGAGGTGTTCAATTTAACCCCTTGAATGGCAAATAGTTCCTGCCAGAGTTTGCTAGTGAAGATAGGATCCCTATCACTAACAATGTCCTCTGGCATTCCATGTATCTTGAAAATCTGTTCCATAAAGAGACTGGATAACTCAGCAGCAGAATAAGGATGAGAAATGACCAAGAAATGAGTATACTTAGTCAACCTATCAACCACCACCCGTATGACTGACTTGCCCTTAGACTTAGGCAACCCTTCAATGAAATCCATACTTATGCTTCCCCAAGCTAAAGTAGGAATGTTTAAAGGCTGTAACAAACCAGGATAAGCAGCAGAATCAACCTTGCTCTTCTGACAAACAACACATCTCCTTACATAGGATTCAACTTCCTTTTTCAAGCCCTTCCAATAAAACAAAGCAGCTACCCTTCTATAAGTATGATCCATGCCTAAGTGACCCCCTATCAAGGAATCATGCCACAACTGCAGTATTTCAGACCTTAAAGCCTGATCAGGACTCACTACTAACTTCCCTTTTCTTCTTAGTTGTTGATTAATAGAAGTGTATCCCTTAACCTCATCCTTTGAATGATCCAGCTGTTTTATTAGGGCCACCAACTGATCATCCAATTGCCAACTAGCCATGGTGGCTTGTAAAATATCAGCTCTCACATTAGACAAAGAAATTGCAGCTAACTCCACAGCTGACATCCTAGACAAAGCATCTGTTGCCTTATTCTCCTTGCCCTTCTTGTACTCGATATCAAAATCAAATTGCATCTATCTAGTGATCCATTTCAATTGGGACCCTGTATGCAACTTCTGATTCAAAAGGAATTTGAGTGCCTTTTGATCAGTCCTAACAGTGAAATGAACACCCATCAAGTACTGCTCACATTTAGTAACTGCTATGATAAGTGCTAGCAATTCTTTATCATAGACAGAAAGGGCTACTTGCTGTCTAGACAATCCTTTGCTGAGATAAGCTATGGGTCTGCCCAGTTGCATCAAAACAGCACCCAAGCCCAAATCACAAGCATCAGTTTCTACAATGAAGGGAAGGGAGAAATCTGGTAAAGCCAACACGGGCAGATGTCAAGGCCTCTTGCAATGCATGGAAAGCTTCAGTTGCCTTAGAAGACCATTTAAACCCCTCAATTTTCAACAAATCTGTCATAGGTCTGCTGATCTTGTCATATCCTTTGATAAACCTCCTGTAGTACCTTGCCAAACCCAAAAAACCTCTCAATTGTTTGAGGTTTGTGGAACAGGCCAAGATTTCACTGCTTGAATCTTCTTTGGATCTGTCTCAACCCCTTGAGCAAAAATATCAGATGGCCTAAATATTCAACTCTGGAGGCAACAAACACACACTTAGACTTCCTAGCAAAGAGATGATGTTGTCTCAGTAGTTCAAAGGTAATGCTTAAATGATCCACATGCTCCAGTAAGTCCTGACTGAAGACCAAGATATCATCAAAGAAGACCATAATAAATTTCCTCAAATGCTTCTGGAAAATGTGGTTCATCAGTCCTTGGAAACTAGATGTAGCATTGGTTAGGCCAAAAGGCATGACCAAATACTCAAAATGACCTGAGTGTGTTCTAAAAGCAGTTTTATGTATGTCAGCTGGGCCATTCTAATATGGTGGTAGCCAGATCTCAAGTCAATTTTAGAATAAATCCTTGAACCTCCCAATTCACCAAGCAGTTCTTCAATTATGGGTATGGGAAACTTATCCTTGATAGTCATTTGGTTCAGGGTCCTATAGTCCACACACATCCTCCAGCTACCATCCTTCTTCCCCACTAGCACTACTACTACTACTACTGGAGAAGCAAAGGGGCTGCAGCTATGCTGAATCAAGCCTTGTGTCATCAATTCAGACACCATATCTCAATAATATCCTTATGTTGAGGTGAGTATCTGTATGGTCTGTTGTTAACTGCAGTATGGCCCTCCTTCAGTGGAATATGATGATCAAAAGACCCTCTAGAAGGAGGAAGGTCCTTAGGTTCCTCAAACAGGTCTTCATTCTCCTCAAGAACAACCTTAATCTCAGGTGGAACCTGATCAAGTTCTGTGTTCTCATTTCCCTGCTTCCCAGAAGTCTCTTGGTGAACTACTCTAATCATGAAAATCTGAGCCTACTCATGTTGCACTTTATGCAATGAATTTGAATCCACTAGTTGCAGTTTCTGAGTCTTACCTTGCAAAACAATGAGTTGCCCTTGATACTCAAACTGCATTGTCAACTTACTGAAATTGAACAGGATATCACCTAATTCACTCAGCCATTTTCATCCCAACACCAAGTCACAGGTTCCTAGAGGCAACAACAAGAAATCTGCCTTGAATACAGTGTTCTTTAACAACCACTCTAACCCCTTGCACATTCCACTAATGGGCACAGAGTTACCATCAGCTAGACTAGCATCCAACAAACTATAAGGCTCTACCTTCCATCCCATCTTAATAGCTAATGAACTATCCATAAAGTTATGAGTGGATCCTGTGCCAATGAGAATATTCAGCTATCTTTTGTGACAGTACCCAGCTAGCCTTAGTGTTTTATACCCTTTAGTCCCATTCAAAGCATGAATAGAGATCTCACAAGTTTCAGCCACCTCCTTCACATGCATCACCTCATCTTCCACCATAACTTCTACTTCCCGTTCTAATTCAAGCAAATACAACTGTGCTTTGGACTTGCATACATGTCCTAGAAGATATTGTTCATCACATGTATAGCATAACCCTTTAGACCTCTTCTCTCTCAATTCTGCTGGACTCAGCAACCTCCTCCTCGATCTATCAGCAATAGCAGGTGCCTTAGGATTAGGGCAATGGTTGGCTGGTGTAGTAGTAGGCTTCTGGGTGGTGTAAGAAGAAGTTGGGTGTCCTGACTTAGTGAAGGGTTGGTTGTTGGAAGATGGTATTTTCATGGCTTGGTATTGTTTGAGGAAGTTAGATTCCTGGATCCTTGCTAAGTGGTAAGCCTGAGGTAAAGAGTAAGGTCTGAATAACCTAGCTGCATCTCCTAACTCAGGTTTGAGTCCATTAAGGAAGATGCTGATAGCATATCCAGTGTCTAAATTGAGCCTTGTCATGGCCCTATCAAACACCTCTTGAAATTCTGCTACAGTTCCCTTTTGCCTTAACTACACTAACTCACTCATAGGTTCATCAAATTCAGCCCCAAATCTATCTGACAATGCAAAAATGTACTCATCCCAGCTTGGAGGAGGTAGATGTTGTCTACTCATATAAGCTTGATGCCACTGTATAGCTACATCATCAAAATGCAAAGCAGCTACTGATACCCTATGATGAGGTTGTACCTCATTTATAGTGAAGAATTGCTCCACCTTGTACCACCAATTCTGAAAATTCCTTCCATTGAATCTAGGGAATTCAATATTAGAATACTTCAATAAGGACTGGGAAAATGGATGACTATGATTCATGTGTTGAGGAAACTGATTATACTGGTAGGTGTTCTGAGAGTGCCGGGAAGGGTAAAGTGGAATTTGGTTTGAAAAGTAAGGCTGTTGAGGGTATGGGTTAGAAGGAATGGGGTTGTGATGAAATTGCAATTGGAGTTGCCATATACATACTGATTGTGAATGGAATTTGTGGACAGGTCATGGGTTTTGAGAAATTGGAAGGTGGTAGTTGTGTGGGTATTTGTGGGGAGTATATAAGGGAAGATACAGAGAGTCGAGTGCCATTACCTCGTAAATTCGAAGGTCCTTCAGTTGGTGAATACAACTCCTCCACCTGCTCTCCCTGATCATGGGTAATTTATCTGTCACTCGTCCGACCTACATCAATTGAATTTCGAAGTTCACGATAAGACTTCTCGTGCATCGATTCCAATTGATTCTGTCTCTCCGAGAATTGCACCAAATCAACCGGCAGTTTATCCAACCTCAATCACTCCTTGCATCCCCGACACCATTGTTGAGCTCCACAGTGCGAGGACTGCAGCTCCTATACTTCTGATGTAGATTCGAGCAATTTAGGGAAAATTGAATTACTTCTAAGAACAAGCTATGCTAAGAAGAAGATAAAACTACTGATTCTCATTTCATTCTGCATTATATACCCACCAGCGGTCCCCGTTGGTTAATTGTGTCAACATTCCACTCACAAAACGTGACTTGTGAGTTGGACTAAAAGTGTTCAATAGAAAATATAAAAGGACAATTGTACAATAAAGGAAAACTGTAACTTAAAAGTAGAGAGGACTAAACTGTTAGAGAGGACTAAACTGTAAAGCTGGAAAGCTAATAACTAACTCATAACAACCCTCATGTACTACATCGCAAGCCCAAGGTACTACCATCATTGCTGGGGTACATCACCTATATTGTGATTAATGACCCAAATATTTTAAGAGATACTCATAAGGTTGATGCAATTTTGGGAAATTAAATGGCCTTTTGAGGTTTAAAAAAGAAAAGTATGAAACATAAAGGAGGGTGATGGCTTTGGCCGGAGTAAAGAGCGTGGCAGATGAAAGTAGGTGGTAGAATAGGACTGCTTTTTTGTTCCAACGCTGAGCGGTCATTCAAGTGTAAAAGAGAAGGAATGTCGAAAACGGGGAGAAAATGCTGAGTGGTCATTTAAGTGTCTTGTTTAACTAATTAGAGACAAATATTATAATCCCTTTGGAAGTCTATGCTACAAGATTTGGTTTTTGGGGGTAAATGGTGGGTCTTTTCTTTTCATCCTTATATCTTGTAAAGAAGAAAATGATTTGTATGTTTTTTTTGATCAGGAATGATTTGTATGTTTTACACGCCTTCATAGTTGAAGGATGATCATTTGTCCCAGTATATGCATCTTACACTACTTTTTCTTCTCTTTTATTTTTCCATTCTCACGTCTAGTAGTAGATTTGAATAAGTGGTAAAAAGTGAATTCTGATATGTGTAATGCAGAAGAAGTATTATTAGAAGACGTGGAGCTTATTCTCGAGGCTTTCGATTATCTCCAGTTGCCATTTGCTTTGAAGCAAGGTAAAAGTTTCGAACCTAGTAATTCTGCTACTCCAAAGGTCCAACATATTTTTCGTCTATCCTGGTTATGGAAATCATTGATAATAGAAATGGTTTAATTCATTTATTTGTTGCTTTTTGTCCATGTTCATACACATTTTCCCACAAGTAACATGTCCAATATAATTCCGATGCATTTGTAAAAGTTTCTGGCTGAAATCAAGTGGATATATTTAATCTCTCTCCTGGGGTGTATAACGTCGTCGTTCTTTATTTATGCGCAAGATGTTCAAATATTTGTTGCATGAGATATAGTTCACTGCACTTGCATTATCAAATACGTGCCAGAATTTTGGTTCATCTTCGTGCTTTTTCAGAATTTGGGTAATCTATGTGTTGGTTTGTCACTTCGCCTTACCGTCCAGCTGTGAGCAATTGTTGGACATATGATCCCACCATTCAAGATGAGATTTGTGTGTTTTGTGAACACTTTGCACTGAGTAAGTGACTGACAACCTCTTGTCTCGTTATACTAAACCACCAGCTCTCTGAATCTTACGTTCAACATGAGAATTCAAACTTTTTAACCCACTTTGGATTGAAAAAAGTGGGTACATCCTTCCATCTCTTTACACAAAGACATCATATTAATGTTACTTTTGCTTTCACTGTCCTGTCTTCATCCTACACCTTTATTCTTTTACTTTTTATCAAGGCCAAGTGTTTAGACTTCACTATTGTAGCCTACTCATCTACTATAACCCCCCACACTTAATATAGCTCTCCTTAAGGTTTTCAGTTGTCTGCCTCACCAATTTATGGACATTAATTGGTATTACTTGGTTATATATTAGTCTTGTGAAGTAATGCAGAAAACATTAGGAATACTTAATTTTTGCTGAAATTGTTAATGTGCTTACATTATTTTAATTTAATTTGTTCCGGCAAATGGAAAGAAACTAGATTGAGTTAAATTTTGAAATCAGGAATTCTTGTCATCAGAATTTTTGATTCCACTAAATGCATGCCTGTTAGTTTTCGTTGAATTAATGGGATGTCAGCCAGATTTTAAAAGAATGCGCAGTTCATTGTTTCTTTTCCTTCGGTTTCTTTGTGTAATCCCGTGGAGTTTGATGCTTCATGATAAACTTTGTAACATTTAGGCCATTTTGTGCTTATAAAACATCTATAGGCTGTTTTCTCAGACATTGTATATCTAAGTTTTCTCTTCTTGATGAGATCCTACGTGTTTGCTTTTTTAGGTCGTGTTGGCAAGTTGAGTATTAAAATTCCATGGAAAAAGCTTGGCTGGGACCCTGTCATAATCAGTTTAGAGGATGTATTAGTATGTGCATCTCAGCGAGATGACAAAGAGGTATTACACCATGATTCTTTGTTACTAAATCTCTTTGTTTATCTTAGGAATAATCAACATAAGTAATTAGTAGTGTTCAAGAAAAATCAAAAAATCAAACTGAACTGAGAGAACAAACCAAACTGGCTCAAAAGACTAACATGCATTTGGTTTCAAATTGGTTTGGTATGAACTATATAACGAACCAAAGCAACATATTAATGTATTTATGTTATATATATTAAAAATAGTATGTGACTTTTTCTTAAAGAAACTTGCTTAGATATATTCATAATCCTTATTGGGATAACAACCAAAAAGCTATGCGCCGAACTTTCACTCTTTTGAGTGGCCACGAAGTAACAACCTTTGACGCCCCACACAATTGCGATAGTAGGGGGCTTGCCTATCAACCTACTTCACCAGGAGGTGGCAGGAGCACAAGGACCTTAATTGAAACCTACTTAAACAACCTACAAAGGCTTGGTTCAATCTGGAAGCAGTGTAATGATTAATGACTATTGTGAGAAAGAAGAGAATTTGAGGGAGAACACCGCTTGATTATTACCTCAAGCCAATATGGTTTAAGCTAAGCTTACATATTTTAAGAAAGAAAAAAGAATCAAATTACATAACTTAGAGTAATTCAATATATATTATATTTACAAGATTTTAAAATATTCTAAAAAATCGACGAGATTCTACACCCCCTCTCAAGTGGTGCATATAGATCATACGTACCAAGATTGTTACAACTTACAAATGTTGCTTATATGAGAACCAATTAGGGACTTGGTGAAAATATCTGCAAGCTCAGTATTTAGCTTCTGCACTAAATCGAGCAACCATATTTTGTTTCATGCTTTCAAGATACCAAATTACCTCATACCACAACACAATATCCAAAAGGAAGTCATAGTCAATAAAGATGGAATTACGCAAGGGGTTAGAAAACTAGAGATATTATTTTGCCTTCTGGATGTGGTTTGTGGAGGAATATTATGAAGGGATGGGATTATTTTGTGGAAAATATCTCATTCAAGGTAGGAGACAGGAGTAGAGTATATTTTTGGGGACATAAGTGGTGCGCCAATATTTCCTTGAAAGATGAATTCCAAAGTTTGTATAGAACATCTTGCCAAAGAGTTTTGACAATTCAACAAATTACGGGGACACAAGGTGGAGAGACTATTTGGGATTTGAGATTTAGAAGGGATTATCAAGATTAAGAAGTGAGTGAGTTTCAAAGATTGATAGACTAACTTCATAGGCAAGTCAATCCAGTGGTTAATCTTGCTGTGTGGTAGTGGGACCTAGGAAATAATGGAGTGTCCTCTGTGAAGTCTTTCTTTGAGAAACTTTTGGTTAGGGAGGAGGTTGATTTCCCATGTAATGCAATATGAGTTCCAAGTGTGCCAAGAAGTGTGTTTTTTCACTTGGTTAGCCTCTAGAGGGGTGATTTTTACGGCAGAAAATTTTAGAAGCGGAAGGTTGTCTGCGTTAGTTGGTGTTACATGTGCAAGGCGGGGGTGAGGACGTGGATCACCTTCTATATTGCAGGCTTACTATGAGATTATGGTGGGATATGTTTAGGTGGTTTATACACTTTGGGTAATGCAAAAAATTGGGAAAGATTTGATGTTCAGTTGGAAGAGCGGAAGGAGGAGAAGACGAAGGGCTGGGAACATGGTACCGCTTGTGTTAATGTGGGTAGTGTGGAGAGAAATAGAAGAGCTTTTGGAGGAATAGAGTCGAGTTTTCTCTCTGTTGAGGAGCAACCTCTAGTCTCTTGTTTTCTTTTGGTGTAAACAGAAAATTCCTTGTTGTATGAATGATTGGGTGGAGTTTGTAGAGAATCATATTTGATACATTCTTGATCTTCTGGTATACCCTTGTACACTGTCGTTGTGGCAATGTCTGAATGAAAGTACTTTTACTTGACCAAAAAAATTTCCAGAAGTATACCACTTATCAGAAGGTGATCCTGTCCAATCAACATTTGTCTATTCAACAATCTGTTGATGACCTTGATCCTCAAAAAGCAATCCTTTGCTTGTGATTGATTTTATGTATCGAAGAATACATACAATTGCATCCTAGTGACTATCACACAGAGAGTCCATAAAATGACTTGCAACACTCACATATAAGTCGAGTTATTGTGAGATAATTCAACTTACCAACCAACCTCTTATACCTTCCAGGATCACTAAAAGGCTTCTCCTGTCATCGTTGAAGTTTAATACTTGAGTCCATAAGTGTGTTAATGGGTCTACAACCAGTCATACTTGTTTTATCAAGAATGTCTAAGGCTTACTTATGCTGTGTGATGGCAATTCTTGATTTGTATTATGCAACCTCAATGCCTAGGAAATACTTCAATCTACCTAGGTCCCTCGTCTGAAATGCTGAAAGAGATGGTACTTCAATTTAATTATACCATCTTCATCATTGCTCGTGTTGACTATCATCAACATGAACGACCAAATAAATGCATAAATTTTGAGCATTTAGTCGATAAAATATAGAATGGTTAGCCTCAATGTGAGGTGACAAGTATCCCGTGGAATTAGTCGAGGTGCGGGCAAGTTAGGCCGGACACCACAATTATAAAAAAACCATGCTCGAGCATATTGTTTCAAACTGTTAGAATAGGAATAAGATTTCAAATATAGTATCCTACTAGGAAAATGATTATAATGTGTAGTGTCTATAAATATGGCTCAGTGTAATGATGTAGATACACAACAATTCAATAATATATTTTCTCCCATAATTTCTCACATGATATAGTGCATTAGCGAGGGAATTCCGCTGTGCAATATTCCAACGAAGTACCCTATTTTCCTGTGAAACACTATTGCACGAGATTCAGATCACTTTCCGGTGTACTGTGCATATACCAGTACCAACCACATGATCAAAACCCTAATGTGACCATACCTTGAATGTTTTGCCGCCGATGGGTCCCACACGCGCCACCCAAAGCTTCTGATTGTCGTCGCCACGCGCCTGACGCGCCGGTGAGTACGGTGGGTTTCAATCACTTTTTCTGACAGATTTTTTCCTAGTTTGCTCATCTCTCCATTTCGAGCCTACCCTTCCAAATTTTCCCAAATTTCGATCGCCGAAACCCTAATCCGGCGCAACAGTTCTCTTTTGTCAAATTTGCGTCTTTTCGGCCAGGGTTTTTCAAGATTTCTCTCGCCTGAGCATTCCGAGCTGACTCATGTACTTTTCTTCAAGATCTAATCATTTTTTTACTTTTTCGGCGAGTTTTCCGATCAGATTTTGTTGACTGTTTTCTGCAGCTTTTGGACTACGGTTTCTGAGCATTATCACCCTCTTTAGATTTCCTTAAGTTTTGAATCATGTCTCTCGGATTTGATGTTTTCAATTCTAAAAACATGAGTATTGAAAATTCAAGTCCTATGATTAATTCACAACCCTTAATAAGGAAATCAGAAAATCAAACATCATAGTCTAAAGTTCGATGAAAAAAGGTCGTTTTGGAAGATCTAGACCTAAGTGTAGTTATTGTAAAAGGCTTGGACACACTTGTAAAGTATGCCGATCTCGACCTAAGTGTAGTTATTGTAATATGTATGTACATGCTCGTGAAGTATGCTATTCTCTACCACCCAAGAATACTCATATTGCATAGACTGCCACTACAGGTAACCAACAAGTTGATTTATCTGAAGAAGAATATAACGAGTACACCTTCAGTATCGAGCAAGTAAACAGACATCTCCACAAGCAGCCTTAGTCGCACAATCTAATACTGCCGGATCGTGGGTTGTAGACTGGCGCTTCTGATCATATTTCTGGTGATAAATCACTTTTGTCGGATATTAATTATTCGCCATCTCTTCCCACAATTACTTTAGCCAATGGGATCCAACCAAAAGCAAAAGGAGTTTGACAAGCTAATCCTCTATCTTCTGTCACTCTAAACTCCGTTCTTTATGTCTCTGGTTGTCTTTTTAATCTTGCATCTGTCAGTCGTTTGACACGTGCCCTAAATTGTGTCATAATATTTCTTTATGATTCTTTTGTTATGCAGGACCGCAGTACATGACATGTGATTGGTGCAGGATATGAATCACAAGGTCTCTACTATCTTACCTCTCCTAATTCCTCCCCAACATGCTCCATTACAGATCGTCCAGACTTAATTCATAAATGATTGGGACATCCGAGTCTGTTCAAGCTACAAAAGATGATGCCTAGTTTGTCTAGTCTGTTCAAATTAGATTGTGAGTCGTGTCAACTTGGGACACACACTCGCACTACCTTTCCATGTAATGCTGAGAGTCATACAGGGTATTTTTTCAATAGTTCATTATGATATTTGGGGTCCTAGTAGAGTCAATTCACCTTTAGGATTTTGTTAGTTTCATTGACGATTTTTTCAGATGTACTTGACTATTCTTAATGAAAGATCGTTCTGAGTTATTCTCTATATTCAAGAGTTTTTGTGCTGAAATACAAAATCAATATGGTGTTTCTATTCGTACCCATATCACTTTCGTCCTCTCCCAAATAAAACGAAAAGAACAAAGCGGCGGTGGCGGCGAAGTGGAATCCGACTTCAGATCGGGGAGGGTGGGTTGTGTTTTCATTTTTTTTGGTTTGAAATGTTTTTTTAATTAGTTAAATAGATTTAAAATAGGGTTTTTCTTAAAATTAATTTTTAATGATAAAAAAATTTTAAAAAGAAAAAATATGGTATCTCACGCCCTTTTGGAGCAGTGCATTGCACACACTTTGCCACCTCAACAATTGTGTCAAAGTGGCACAGTAAAGTGATTTTGGACGATTCAGGTGGTAGAGGTCTCAATTGGAGGGTCTAAATGGAATACACGGACAAGTTGGAGGGTCTGTCGATGACTTCAACCTTCTTTGAACAATTTCTCACTCCTAAAGATTTATCACAAGACACTTTTTTCGCAACTAGCACAAGAAATATAATTAGGTGTAGCCAAGTTACCTTGAATGCTCATTATAATAAATACCGAAGGGCTTTTCTTCTTTAGGGATGAGATATGCTCCAAGAATTTTATTTGACTTGTAGAAAGGGCTCTTAACTTCAAGTTTATGATTGAACCATAAGAATCATCACTTGACCTTCTTTTAGATTGAGCATATGACAAATGACACACATCTTGAATATCCCTCAAGCCTTCTTTTTGGCCATTATTTCTTCAATCTTCTATCATAATGTTCCTTTCTATCCCTAATAGATCCTCTATAATATTCAGCAGAACCTCTTTCTCGGATATATGTAGGAGCAAATTTCTCTACTATGGGCCTCTTAAACTCTTTCCATTTCATAATGGAACCTAATTTATCTCCAATCCTTTTGTTCATCACTCTATCCCACCACCAATAAGCATAATCTCTGAATCTCTTTGTGGCATAAACTACTCTTTGTTGGTTAGGAACTTTGAAGATGTCAAATGTCTCTTCAAGTTCTCGGACCAATCAAAGTATGCCTACGAACCATCATTCCAATTGAAGAAAGGAAGATCCATTTCACGGAGTTCCTCTCCTTAGTCACATGCCCTTCATACCACTAGTCATACCATGTATCAAAACATCTCTATATAAGCCGGTTCATTAGATGAACTCCTCTTTCACTTCCTTCCATGGATCACCACTTGGATTTCCATTACCATTCATGTCTACCTTCTAACTCTTTGTACCTACAGAAGACATACATGAAAACAAAGAAGATTGGTTAGTTAAAAGAATGGACCCCACAAATCACTCCCTTAGTGTATCACTCAACACGTGTTTACACTCAAAGCCGGAGGTTTTATGACCACTCTCAAATGAGCTCTCCATTCTTGCCTTTTACAGCAAAAACCAACTAATATTTGCACTGATTTTATTTATATATTCAAAGAAGGAGAATGGAAAAAAGTGCAAGAGCAATGACAAAAAATGGATAAAGTTGCTTCAGGAACATAGTGCTATGAAATCTTTATCATATCAATTTCAGACATAATCATCTAAAAAAGCTATTTATGACTGTTATTTTCTATGAGAGTTGCTTTATTTATTTATTTTAGAAAAAATCACTACAAAATAAAAACATGATAACATAAAGTATAAATATTATTACACCAATAATAAAAATCATAATCTATAGAAAAAATATTTTTAAAATAATAAAAATCAAATTTAACGCTCGGGGCATAGCCTTTACGCCCAGGGCTAACACTTTTGCGCCCGGGGCTAACACTTTTGCGCTCGGGGCTTATGGCTCAAATTTTAAGGCGTACGTCCTATGGATCTACGCCTTTCTTTTACGCCGCGGAGCGTTTTTGGTACGCCCCGCCCCTGGGCTCGCCCCAGCTCGTACCGAAAACGCTATGTACAACAACAACATACCCAGTGTAATCCCACATGTGAGGTATGGGGGTATACACAGACCTACCCCTACCTTGGGAGTTAGAGAGACTATTCCCGATAGACCCTCGGCTCAAAGATAAGCAAACAAAAATAATACGAGAAAAGAAATAACAGAAGTAATGAAATAACAGATAATAATAAAATCAGTCTTGAAACAAAGGAACAATAACATTACTGCCACAAAAATCATACGTTAATCGAAGTACAAGAAACACCAAATAATATCAGAAATCAAAGGACAAGAAACTAACAGAGTAATACTACGAGTACAAATATGGAAAGATAAGCGTGGCAACACTCATCTTCCTACTAGTCTTCTACCCTAATCCGTGTCCTCCATAACCTCCATAAAATATACATGTATGCATTATATATATATACTGGTGGCGCTTGCCTGTGCTGAGCATGAGCCCAGAGCCCAATGTTCTAACAGTAAAACAATAGTTTTACGACATGTTTAAGATTACAAAGTTTTAAAAGTTTTCATTTCCTTTTTAAAACTGCACATCTGCAGCTTTACTTTAAAGGAGCATCTAGAGCATAATCTTTCAAAATTTTCTTGCAGCTCAAGTTGACCTTCTCCATATGCATAATTCGTGATACATACCACCATTTCTAAACTAAAAGTCAATTATTGGTTAATCTATTGTTTGGCAAATGCATTATGAAATCGCCGAAGTTAAGTTAGTAATTAACGATAACAATTAAAAGAGATGAAATTATATCATGATACTGCAATAGGATGTCCGCATTGTTCTTCCAAATTAAATCATACTAAATTTATTTAAATTTTTTTAAAAGTTTGAAATAATTATCTTACTTTGACTTTTTTTTTCTTTTCATGTCAATATGTTACAGGTTATACTCTGTGTTATATTACAAATTTAATAAAGTTAATAGATAAATAAACATAACATAAAAGTTAAAATAAAAAGTTTTTAACTTCGATAATCTAAAGAAATGTTTGCATATTAGAAATCAAAGAAATCTTCAATTTGTCTGACATTATTCCTTTTGAGGGGTTCCAACAGATTTTTTTTTAAAATTATGATTCTTGAAACATTTTAAATATAGAAATCACAATTCTTATTTATTTCATGTAGTTTCAACACATGGGCAGATCCATGTCGGGAAGTGTAGGTTCAAGCTATTGGATTTTCCTTAATCCGTAATGAACAATATATATATATATATATATATATACGTGGAAATTCAGGATTTAAAGTTTATGCGTTCCTATTAATCTTAAGTTAATATGTACTCCCTCCATCCTAATTTATGTGGCATCATTTCCTTTTTAGTCAGGCCCAAAATGAATTTCACATTTTCTTATTTGCCAATTATTTAATGGCACCATCTCTATTTTACCCTTGTTGGGTTCCACTTAATTTTAAAGATGTACTTGTTGAGAAGAAAGTCAACAAAAGTAGGCACTAAAGTAAGGACAATTTGTTAGACATAACAAAATCTTACTTTATTTCTTAAAACTCCGTGGCCGGTCAAATGGTGACACATAAATTGAGACTGAGGTGACACATAAATTGAGACTGAGGGAGTAATAGTAAATGAGTTCACAATTAAATATTTATAAATACGTAAGTTTTTTAGTATATACATACATACAAGGTAGGGATAAAAGCTATTGGATTTTCCTTAATCCGTAATGAGCATATGAAAAGTAAGAGGTAAAGCAAACTTGTGAATGTGTAAAAATGTTTTTAAACTTTTAAATGTAATTTAAAATTATTGATTATGAAAATTATGCTATATTTAAGTCAAGGATGCTTTATGAACAAAAAATTTAAGCTTTATTGGGCGTCTGCAACCAAACATTTTTAAAAAGAAAGCATGATGAGAAAAATTTCCAAGTTTCAGGTGCTTGTGATTGCATATCAGATTATTATCAGCTCCTACAATGGAGCAGTTGTCATTCTATGCTATAAAAAGGGATGTAAAGATGGTCTTATTTACGAAATTATACAAAGGGATTTAAAGTTATAAGATGGACAAGTAAGGGCAAAAACTAACTTGCAAAAGTAGAAGTGCACGTGGGAGCCACTGCAATCGACATAAAAAAGTGTAAAAAGTTGAACTACTAAGATATGGATCTGTGGAATTAAAAAGGATTCATTTGGGTTTTTCGTCAGTTGCTAGAAAGATACAACTTTTGAAGGCTCAAATTACAACAACCTTTAGCAGCAACTTTAATTAATTCCTGAATTACCCTCATGGTCGGCAATCATGTTGACCATGAGGGGTGTGCTTATGCCCACTTATATATTAGTGGTGGATGTGTGTGTGTGCTATATAATGTATATGTATACAACAACAACATACCCAGTGAAATCCCACAATGTGGGGTCTGGGGAGGGTAGAATGTACACAGACCTTACCTCCACCTTGGTAGGTAGAGCGGCTGTTTCCGGGAGACCCTCGGCTTAAGACGAAGCATAATCAGGCAAAGCAAGCAAAGCAAAACAAAGTATGAGAAACAGTCAGACTCAGACGAGAAATTAAAGCATTGTGAACATGTAGATAGTAAAAATCAAATACGCAATGGTAGCGCATTCTAACAACAGGAAGCAGTAGCTAACAGGAAGCCGTAGCTAACACAACTAAATAAGATAAATAAATTACACTAAAGAACACATAGCAGCAGGAATCAAACTAAGTGTGACAGGCTAATCGAGCCTACAATATATATCAACTTTAATTTCCTCCCTTCTCTTTTATGCTTTCTGAAAGTTTTGGTGCAATTTTCTGCTCTTGTGACAGTGGAGGATGGATGAAGTTGAGAGAAGAGAATTTGCTGGGAAAAAGGCCAAACTTGCTGCTGCAGAACTTGCAAAATTATCAAGACGTGTATGTGGTGAGTTCTTTAACATCTTATATTTGAAAGACAATGAGACTGATTACTTTTGTTGAGAAGTTTATGCAAATAGACTTACGAGACTTCTACACTCAAATATACCGAGATATTGATTCTACCAGAAATATATAAATATAAAAGAGAAGTCTCGTCTAACATGCTGTAAGTTATTCACAAAGGCCAAGCTCCAAAATAGCTACAATACATATCCAAGCATGGGTAGCTTGGACCCTCGTCCTATATGCTCAATAAATGAGTATAAGAATACTAACCATACTGGGCTTTGGTACCAAAAACTGATTTAGATAGAATCAAGCTTAAAGAAACAATAAAATGAACTATGGATAGGGGGATATGTGTGTTTTGAAGGTCCAAAAAGCTTCGACACATCCAAACATGGTTAGCTTGACCCCTCATTCTAATTAACTAAACAATTAAAACCCAAGAGCAAATTATTTAGACTATACAACTCTTTCACTTAGTCTCAAACAAAAGACTTGAATCCTTGGTCGAAGACACATAAAGTTAGATTGTGAGAAGGAAAGGGGAAGGCCACTCATACGGGACATTGTGCATTCGAGCAAATCAAGTAAAGTTCAAATAGAAGAGAAGAACGACAATATCAATTTTCCTCAGAAGAAGGTTTTCCTTAGGTCAAAGCTCGGTTCGATCTAAAATCATTCAACATCTATCTAATTACTATGAGAACTATCTTTAGATAGTCATACTAAGGTCCTACACCCTTTAGGAAACAATGCAAGTCATTGTTCTCTTAAAACATCCTTAAGAAGAACAAGACTAGCCGAGGCTCAGAATTAGGAGAGAATATAGTCGTGGTCACGTGTAGGAAGAAGTTCAACCGCTTAAAATGTTTTTGTAAGCCTAAAAAAACTACCAAGGTTCAGAATTAGGAGGGGAACATGGTTGTGGTCGCGCGTGGGAAGGTGTGCGTTCCTTTTAAGTGTATTTGCAAGTTTCAAGAAATTATCTGGTTTATCTTTTCCTTAGTTCGGAACAAGTTGATTTTCAACCTTCTCAGTCCTTTTTCAAGCTCTTCCTTGAATTACATAGGTCTAAATTGATTCCTTTGAGCACACCAGCAAGGGTGGCTCAGTTGGTTGAGCATGGGGCTTCCATAACGGAGGTCTCAGCTTCGGAATCCCCTGCTACGACAACAGGGGATTTGCCTTCTGGGTTGAGCTCGCCACACGGGACTTGCCTAGTGCGGTTATCTCTTCTGTGTGGTTTGCGGGCTATTACACCGGAGAGGGGTTTACCCAAGGGTAGCGGCTGCAGGTTACTTTGTCATAAAAAAAAATCCTTTGAGCACACAAGCATCATTAAGGGCTCGCTTAAGCCCTGAAGCTCGCTTAGGCTAAGGTGGTACTCGTTGCCCGGCTTAGTTGGAGAGTTAATGTAGGTACTAAGGTGATTAGCTTTGCATTTTTGGTGGATGAGGGGTTTTAGAGTTGGAACAAATTCAGTTAGGGAAATAGATGTATCTTATTTTGATGAAGCATTTTTGGTGGATGAGGGGTTTTGAATGAAGCATTTTTTTGGGTACTTTGGAAGGGGGAGAAACTCAAGATGTTTAGAAGGCTAAAGCAATGCAATACAGATCCTCAAGTATATGTGTTTAGGATCATTGGCTTCTTGCAATTTGCGGGATGTTTTTGAAGAAAATGGCTTCTTAATACAGGCTTAATTTACTGATCAAAAAAGAAAAACAGTGACATCTGAGCGTAGTATTCACTATTCAGTACGCTGCAGTAAAATAACCCCGAGTTCTGTAAGTCCGCTCAGAACTAGGGCCCCATTTAGAAGTTTTTGTAGTTTACTACTGTTGATGATTGATGACAAAACTTAAAGCTACTTTCTCTTTCCTAATTTTATCTCACTGAATGTCTACTATGTTGAAACTTAGTGTAGCTTACAGTTTTACGTTAAGCTTGTGTCCCATACACTTGGTCTGCTTTCTCATAGTAGATCAACACTTTGATTGTTTGTATGCTTAATTTTCTATCTTCTTTTGTGTACTTGAAAAATCTTTTTGGTTTTGCAGATAGTCAGGCTGGAAACTCATTTACTTCATACATTACTGCAAAGGTTGTATATTTTATTGGTTGAAGGCTCTGATGGAACCTGCTGGGATTTTTCTTTCCTTACACATTTCTTTGGCTTGATTGTGCTATTTAGTTATACATATATAGACTTTCATTCTTCCTCTAATACTTTGTTCCTGATTTCCTTCTTCAGATCCTTGACAGCATTCAGTTGTCCATCAGAAATGTTCATGTTCTTTACCGTGACATGCTGACATCTTCGGTATAGTTTTATCTAATTTTATTTGAGTCTATATTTCCTTGTGTACTCATTTTGCTTTCCATTTGTATTCATGAGCTTGTTGGGCTATTCTTTTGGTCCTTAGCTTTCAGAAGTTTCTGATCCTTCATTGCTAGGTTTTCTCTGGACTCCTTCCTCATCTCATTGTCCTACTCCTTGTTGGTCACCTAATATCAGGGATGAAATAGAAATTTTTTGCCATAAAAGGAGTTACTAGTAATAAAAGAACTGGAAAGACACATTTATGAGTTTCTCATGGAAGAAGCCATTTATGTTCTTTTCAACATGGGTTCGACTTTAGTTGAGGGAGATGATGTAAAGCTTATTTGCCGGAGTAGGGGGTTTAACTGTAACTTTTTTGGTTCAGGTTACTTGTAAGAATTAAGTGAAGTGTTGTTTATTTCATTTAGTCTGTATTATTCTAAAATGTGATGTAATAGTTATTATTCGAAGCAATTGTTTCCTTTTCCGTCAGGCAGTAACCGTGTTTGGTCTGAAGCTGTCAAGTTTGACAATTATGAAGCAACTAGTTAGGTATGACTCTGTCCCGTATTTTTATTTAATAGGGGTTGTATCTTTTTAACGTTTTTTTCTTGCAGTCACTTACATTAATTAATTTGCTATGCTTGAAAAATGTACTTTTCTTTCTGTAACTCATTTCTTATGCATGAGATAGTCTATTTGATGCCAGGAGAATTTTGTGTTCTTCCTTGGAATTGGGATCCTTTAATGCTTAAAAGGTGGGCTGTGATAATATAGGAGTGTTAGGCTTTTCATACGATACCAGCAAGTATTAGGTCGATATGTCTGTCAGTTTCCACATATCTAGAGTCAGACTTCAGTGTGCTAGAGTAGTTGCTTCAGTATAAATATGCTTCCAGATCGCGATGGGTTGGGGAGATATTCGTATGGTCCTGTATTTGACATGTACAGAAAGGATATTTGTCATTATCTATACTATTCAATCTTATTAGAAACTTAACAGATTCTATTGTCGTGAGGGTATACTTTGAAATCGCGGAGATACTTGCTTTTCTTTTCCAAAAACAAATTTCTATCTGCCTAACAAATGTCATCTACATGTTTCTCAATCAATAAAAGCATATGTGCTTTATTTGGGCAAGAGTTATTTCCGCGAATTTTGGCTGCTAATACTTCTGCAGAGCATTTTTTGGTTTATGAGAATCAGAACCTGCAGCATTTGTGTTTGTTGAAGTGTATGACCATCTCATCTAAAAGCTTAAGTTGTTAGAGATAGCATAGTTTTATTTACTTAATTATTGTCTTCAACACGCCCCCTCATGCGTGGGCCTAATTCTTTTTCATGGGCCAATCTCGCCTGCGGTGAGACATGAACCCAGAAACTGTGCCTGCTTTGTTACCTAATTGAAGTGTGTGACTATCTCATCTAAATTTTTTAAGATGTTAGAGTGAAAAGACTTTTATTTACTTGATTATTGTCTTCAACAATGTCGTTTACCCGAGTCTTTTGATTTAGATTAACCTTACTTGTCTTTGTCCATCTTCTAGTGGGAAAGTGAGAGATGGGAGTGTCAACAAACTTGTTGAAGTCAAAGGATTGGAACTCTATTGTAATACCTTCCAAAGTAGGCATGAGGTGATGAGAGACTATGCAGTGGATTCTAACAGTCAGGGCAGAGAATCAGAAGCAAATAATGACAGATGTATATTGGTCCCGCTAGATGTATCTTTGTCTCTTTCGGTATGTGAATCTGATATTCAATCTTTGTTCTTCTGTTATTTGCTTATTCCTTGTGTATTGTATTAAAACAAAAAAAGAGACTAATAATCTCCATTCTCTAAAATGGATTACTTTATTGGTTTCTGTATTATATAGGCTAAAATTAACTGGACCGGTTGTGTGCTTCCCAATAATTGAAATATAAGACATCTAAGAAGTGGTTGCACACCTTTCTTTCCATGCAATATGTCTTCCATAAATTACTTCCTCAAAACCAGTTTTCTGTCCAGCATTAGGGCAGCTCGGTGCACTAAGCTCCCGCTATGCGCGGGCCAGCATTACCTAACCATAATTCAACTGAACCTCAATTCCAAGTTAGTTCGAATGAGCTATACGAATCATGTGTATCTATTCTGCTCTATTATAGGCCCATTTCATTACTTAACAACCTCCCTAAAATGGCAGTTTTACATCCTGAAAAATGTAAGTATGATGTAAGGATGCTTCTATTATGATGGACATCCAACTTCTCATCTTGCATTTGAATATTAAATTTGAGTGGTAGAAATCCCTTGAAGCTTTTATTATGAACTAGTTTCTCGAGACGTTCGTTCCACATGTATGCCAAGTCAGGTAGTATAACATCAATATTATTAAAATAAAATTTTGAAAAACTAAAATACACGTTTTGTGAATGATCAACCTGAACGTCGTATGGTGACTTGTTTGTCAAGGTCTAAGTATTGAATATTGTCTGAACCTACGAAGATTAAGAATCAAAGTTTAATTAGATGAATGTGTTCGCTTCAATCGCGCACACCATAGTTTGGATGTTCGTTCCAACAAAATGCCAAACATTGCCAATAGACGATTAACATAAGCTAAACAATATAGTATGTGAATATAGCACAATGACTACACATGCGGAACATACGCTCATTGTTGTCTTCATTAAAGTAAATGTATGAAACCCGATTAGGTTAGCATTTTAACATTGCACATAAAAACTTTGCAAGGTTAATTAAAAGAATAATGAATTTGAAATATCATATTTAGTAATTTATTCAAATATATTATTTTGAGATTGTATTTGACATAAAAGTTGGACACCTAAAGTTCAAACTTGTCCATTTTAGATTACATATTAGTTTCATTACACCTAAATATCAAAGAAGGGAGGTTCATGTAATATCTGAAACCAGATGGGAGGCTTATGCTTTAAGTCCAAACCACATGAAACGTTGTAATTATCTCTATTATTTAATCTCATGCTAAATTAAATTTTATGTAAAGGCACAAGATTCGTCCAAATAAAATATGTTATATCATTTCCTCAACTTGAAAACAAACTTCCCCCCTCTTATACGTGCAATTATAATCCATGGAATATCAAAGGTATAGCCTGTTTGGCCAAGCTTTTGGGAGGCCAAAAGTGCTTTTTTTATTATAAAAAAAGTGAGGTGTTTGACCAAGATTTTAGGAGAAATAGGTGCTTGTAGGAGTAACAAAAGCTATTTTTCAGAAGCTAAAAAAGTAGCTTTTCTCCAAAAGTACTGTTCAAGCACTTTTGAGAAAGTATATTTGGAAGCACTTTTGAAAGCTTGCCCAAACATTAATTGCTGCTTGGTTTAATATTTTATGTTGTGAAACAGGAAAAATCAGAAAGGATAAATATAGCTTTGACTTAAAAATAAATGAAGTTGAGAAAGTAGAAACATACTTTATCTCTAGTTTCTCCTTGGTTTAATATTTTATGTTGTGAAACGGGAAAAATCATCAAACGAAAGAACACAAGTACAATCCTTCTGGCATATGATGTATTTTCAAATTGCCTTACAAATAACAGTTTTGAACTTTTCCCCGCATCAAAATTTTTGAAATATTACAACATACCCAATGTTATCCTACAAGTGTAGTCTAGGGAGGGTAAAGTGTAATAAGACATCAAAATATCAAGATATAGAACAAATGGAGTAATACACATGAATAATGATCTACGTGATACCTAAGTACTACTACTAAGAAAAGGAGAAGAGGAGATGGAAAGGTTAGCTCCCACCTCTCTTACAGACATCGCGACAAAACTCAATTACCTACTAACTTTTTTTTTAATCCTCGACCTCCAAATCTTCCTATCTACGGTCATGTCCTCAGCCAACTGAAGTTGTGCCATGTCCTGTCTAATCACCTCCACCCAGTTCTTTTTTGGTCTACATCTACCTCTCCTAACTCTTGCGACCGCCAATCTCTCACACCTCCTAACTGGCGCATCCTCACACCTCTTCACATGTCCAAACCATCTCAGTCTCGCATCCTTCATCTTATCCGCCACGGAGGCCACTCCAACCTTGTCCCGTATAACTTCATTTCTAATCATATCTACCCTAGTATGACCACACATCCATCTGAGCATCCTCATCAACGCTACCTTCATCTTCTGAATGTGGGTGTTCTTAACTGGCCTACATTCTACCTCATACAACAATGCTAGTCTAACCATTACTCTGTAGAACTTACCTTTGAGCCTAGGTCAAGAAATCCAAGAAAACCAAGGTGCACAAGATTGAAATTCAAGAGCAAGAAAGTCCAAGAAGCTCAAGTTTGAAGATTAATTTCTCCAAGAATGAGAATTATTGTTTCTTGAATCCTTTTCTAAATAGGTTTCTTGTTTCTTGTTTTATATTATAGTAGGCATTTAATTTCTATCATTAGTAAGATCTTTATCCTAGTTCTAGTAGAATTCTAGTTTCTTTGTTCTTTTCCTTATATAATATGGATTTTACTTTCCTTGTTTTTGGTTATTTCCTTTCTAGAGTAGAATAGGGATTTCATGTCATTAAAGAAGAGACTCTAGACCTATATAAAGGGTTTCATATCTTGTAAAAAGGAGAATTCCGTTTTTGAGCTTTGCCTAGTTCGCAATAGAGTTATTTTTCTCTATTTCTTGTTCTTTATCAATGATTTTGGTTCCAAGCAAGGTGGTAATAGTCTTTATCTTGTTTTCAATAGCGTGTGGTGTTTTTTTATCATGTAAGATGGTTTCAAGTGGTATCTTAGGAACTTTATTGATTCTTGATCATTCAATAACACGTTTCTTGAGTAAAATTCGTTCTAGTTCATACCCAGAAACTTAACATTCTTTTCATCGTTTCACCCTCAATATTTACTTGCGTAAAACGAGTAAATAGTTAGTCCCATAGTTCAAATCGTCATCTTTCACCTCATTTTTGAATCACTTAAATCCGAGGCATATATCCTAAGATACGTCCATTTCTTGAATTCTGCCCATCAAATCGCTTCAAGATCAAGATTCTGATCGATTGGTTCTTTGTTAACTCGAAGAATCACATCACTTTCTTATCGCAAAGCACCCCGGAGGCAAGTCTCCATTTCATACACTCTGCTCCAATACGATGTGTGACATCATCGTCAATCTCACTGTCCCATTGTATTATGGACCCAAGATACTTGAAGATTTCTCTTTTGGTTATAGCTTGTGCCTTGATCTTCACTTCCACATCTGTCTCGTGCGTCATGCCACTGAACTTGCACTTTATGTATTCCGTCTTAGTCTTGCTTAACCTGAAACGTTTAGATTCTAAGGCCGTTCTCCAAATTTTCAGCCTATCGTTAACTCCACTACGCGTCTCGTCAATCAAAACTATGTTGTCTGCAAATAATATACACATCACATTCTCTTGAATATGTCGCGTCAATTCGTCCATCAATAAGGAAAATAGAAACGGGCTAAGGGCCGATCCTTGATGCAACCCCATCACGATTTGAAAGTGTTCTGAATCACCTCCAACAGTCCTAACCCGGGTCTTGGCACCCTCACACATGTCCTTAATTGCCTTGATGTAGGCCACATGCACACCACTAGACTCCAAGCATCTCCAAAGGACCTTTTGAGGAACTTTATCATATGCCTTGTCCAGGTCAATAAACACTATGTGTAAGTCTCTTTTTTGTCCCTATATTGCTACAATCTCTTGACTAGATGAATAGCTTCTGCAGTCGATCGCTCCGGTGTGAATTCGAACTAGTTCTCGATTATCGACACATCCCTCATCATCCTCATCTTGACCACCCTCTCCCAGACTTTCATAGTGTAGCTTAGCAGCTTAATACCCCTATAGTTATTGCAGTTCTGTCGCCCTTGTTCTTGTACAAGAAACAACAAATAGTAACAGAATCGAAGGACAAGAAACTACAAAAGTAGTACTACGCCTACTAGTATGAGAGGATAAGCGAAAGAACACTCTACTATCTACTAACCTTCTACCCTAATCCGTGTCCTCCACAACCTCCTATCTAAGGTCATGTCCTCGGTAAGCTGCCACTGTGCCATGTCCTGTATAATCAACTCTCCCTAATACTTCTTCACCCTATCTCTACCTCTTCCGAAACCATCCATAGCCAACCTCTCACACCTCCGCACTAGGGCATTCGTGCATCACCTCTTCACATGCTTGAACTATCTCAGCCTCATTCCCCACATCATGTCTTCCATCAAGACCATTCCTACCTTGATCTGAACTTTCCTTTGTCTTGTCTTACATCGAGGCCACACCACCACTCTGTAGAACTTTCCTTTAAGTTTTGTTGACACTTTCTTTTCACAAAGATTTCGGAGGCTAGAGTCCAATTCGTCAACACTGCACCAACACGGTGTGCAATATCATTGTTAATCTCCAATTTTCTTGGATAATGGGCTCAAGATACTTGAAACTTCATCGCTTTTGGATGACCTGTGAATCAAGCCTCACTTCCATGCCAACCTCATGCGTTACGTCACTGAACTTGCACTCCAAGTATTATGCCTTGTTCTTGCTCAACCTGAATCCTTTGGACTCCAAGGTTTGTCTCCAAACCTCCAGCTTAGCCTCAACTTTGTTGTGGGTTTCGTCAATCAGAACTATGTCGTCCGCAAATAACATACACCATGACACCTTAACTTGTATTTGCCGCTTCAATATATCCATCACCAAGGCATACAAAAACGGGCTAGAAATGATCCTGGGTGCAACTCCATCACAACTAGGAAGTGCTCTGAGTCTCCTCACTGTCCTTACCTAGATCTTGGCTCCTTCGTACATATCCTTGATCGCCCTAGTGTACGCCACATGTATGCCTTTAGCCTCCAAACATCTCCACATAACCTCTTTTTGGATTGTCATATGCATTTTCTAGGTCGATGAACACCACATGTAGGTCATTCTTCCTTTCCCTATATTGCTCCGCCAGCCTCCTTACAATATGAATGACTTATGTAGTTGTGACGACATGAATCATAATTGGTTCTCAAAAATAGACACAACCCTTTTCACCCACATCTCCACCACACTCTCCCAAACTTTCATGGCATGACTTAGCAACTTGATACCCCTATAGTTGTTGCAACTCTGAATATCACCCTTGTTTTTGTAAAACAAAATCACTGTACTCCACCTCCATTTTTTTTAGCATCTTTTCCATCTTAAAAACGACATTAAACAGCTCAGCAACCACTCCATACATGCGCTCTTCCAAAATTCTATTGGATCTCATCTGGCCCTGTCGCTCTTCAATGTGCATCTTACGAGTAATACCCTTAACCTCAACTTTTATACACCTAAATACCCAAGTTGGGATGCCTATTTGAGTGCTCTAAATCCCAACACAATATTTGTGCCCCCCTCTTTGTTCACGAATTTATGGAAGTATGATGGCCATCTCTGTCTAATGAGTACCTCCTCCACCAATACTTTGTTGTTCTCGTTTTTGATGCACTTCACTTGATCCAGGTCACGAACCCTCCTCTCTCTCGCCTTATTTAGCATGTACAACTTATTATCCCCTTCTTTTTTCTATAATTTGACATCCAAGTGTTCAAAAGCTGTCATTTTTGCCACCGTAGGCGTTAAGTTTGCATCGTTCGCTATCTTATACCTTTCCCTATTCGTTCGCTCTTCTTCCTCATCCTTACTTTCCACCAACTACGCATATGCCACCTTCTTTGCCTCCACCGTCTCTTGGACTTCACCGTTCCACCACCAGTCTCCTCGGTGCCATAAAATATACCTCTAGAGACCCCAACACATTTCTAGATGCTTCCCTAATGCAACTCCCAGTCCTATCCCTCATGTTGTTCGCATCCCGCTGCTCCCCCAAGCCCCTATAGGCCATAGCCATAAATATTCTCCTCCATCTCTTGGGCATTGGCCATTGTCAAGCTACCCCATTTGATCCTCAGCTAGTCATCCACAACCCTCTTCTTCCTCTTGATCTCCAAATCCACCGCCAAGAGCTTACGCTGGATCGTAAGATTCTCATTCAGAATAATTTTGTAGTCTTTAGAAAGACCTTTATCATCCTTCCTAAGGAGCAAATAGTCTGAGTCTTTGCCACCGTATTACGAAAAGTTACCAAGTGCTCCCCGTTCTTCGGAAGACTCGAATTTGCTGCCACCAACCCAAAAGCTCTTGCGAAATCCAAAAGCGAGATTCCTCCTTCATTCTTGTCCGTGGAACCAAAACCTCCATGCACATCGTCATAACCTCTCGGAGTTGACTCGATATGTCCATTGAAATATCCTCTTATGAATAGCTTCTCAGTGTGCGGGTTACCTCTCACCATCTCGTCCAGATCCTTCCCAAAATTCATCTCGTCCTCGCCGAAGCCCGCTTGCGGTGCGTATGCACTAATGCCTACTCCATTCCTATTCCTCGAGCCTCCTAAGTACCACAACTTATACCTGTCCATATCCTGCGCCTTAGTTCCTATCCATTTGGATTCCTGGACACAAACTATATTAATCCTCCTCTTGAGAATTTTCACTAGCTCTATGGACTTCCCTGTTAAAATCCCTATGTTCCAAGACCCTACCCTCAGCCTAGAAGCTCCCTAACCCACTTACCACCCCTGTACCCGACCGAGGACATGATCCTAGTCTACCATCGTTCACCAAAGCCACTAAAGCAATATAAACTAATACAAAGTTACACTAAAACAAGTAGGAAGCAGAACTAAAGCACAACAAGCGAGAATCTAAAGGTAAAATTTACAAAAAAAAACAATCGAATTGTCTAGGATTAAAAGAGGAACAGTGCAATTAACAGGCAAGAAACAAGAATTAAAAAAATTAGGAGTATAAAATTAAAGGAGGGAAGTTCTGAAAATTTAAAGGCAAGAAGTAAAGGCAGAGAACTAGACAGCACTGCAGAAATTACAAATATAGAGTAGAGTAGACCTTAATTAGATGTGAATGTAAATATAGAGCTTAGGCAAAACCTGATGTACGGCAAATCCTCGAACCTGGTTTTGATTTCGCGAATTAGGCGTAATTTGCGTAGACTTTGATTTTGCCGACTTCCCTTCTGGCTTGCTCGCTGCTGAAGTTCCTCTCTGGTGTGCTACTGGTCAGACCTTTGATGTAGGTGGAGGTCGCCGGAAAATATCTTTTCCGGCCCGCTCTAGTCTTATCCGGCCAAATTCCGGTCAGATTGAGGGTTTTTGGTTAGAAGAAAGCTGGCGGCAGCGGCTCTGATTCGCTGTAGTAGATGGTGGGGGTAAACTGCGGCTGGGTTTGCCCACTTTGGGACAGAGGTAGCCGAGGGGAAAGAAAAGAAAAGACAGGGAAGAAAGAGAAAGAGAGAGAAGGAGAAAGAGAAATAGAGAGAGAGAGGGCGAGAGAGAGGAGAGAGAAAGGGGCAGGAATGCTTACCTGGTCGCCGGAGGGGGAAGATCGCCAGCGTTGGTCCGGTTAAGTGTCGCAGTTACAGACGTTAGCGGTGGAAAGAGATGTTAGCGGGGAAAGAAACGCTAAAGAGACTTAGCATTTCCAAATTTATGAAATATTGCTTTGTAAATTTTCTGTAATATTCATGACTTGTCATGCCCAAAAATAACTATTATTGCCGCATAGTTATGACCATCTATGATTGAGATGACTGGCTTCCACGTTTGTGTATATGCACCAAAGTCTGCATATCTCTATTTTTTTAACTTTCTAGAAATTTGAGGAGAAGATGAACCGAAGTAGAGTCCCTGCAAATATTATATCCACCTCATCTTTCACTCAATTTATATCTTATGTTCTAATTTGAGAGATCTGTGAAGAGAAACTATTATTATTATTATTTTTAAAATCTAAATATTCAAAATTAAGTCTTCGAACTTGGATCAAAGAGATGACCAAAAGCAAGTCCTCTGTCATGTTACCT
The DNA here is from genome assembly GCA_029783415.1 of Anisodus acutangulus. Taxonomy (NCBI): domain Eukaryota; kingdom Viridiplantae; phylum Streptophyta; class Magnoliopsida; order Solanales; family Solanaceae; genus Anisodus; species Anisodus acutangulus. Next base: position 25,829,487 of record CM056494.1, read on the forward strand.
TACGGAACCACAAGGTCCCTCCTTATCGGAAATTAGTTTTTGCCTTATGTGACCATAACGTCCGTACCTGTTCCATTCTAATTGGAACCAAACAGTAAGATCAAAACTCTTATGTGCTTGGATAAGTACTTTCTGTACACAAGATACTCTCATTGAAGAAGTGTATCTCTACATTGTTTTTGTAGCTTGTTTATTTGTTGGTGATCAAGTGATGCATCTCACGTACTTGAAAAAGAGAGAACATAAGATTAGCATACTAATAAGCACATAAAAAGATAAAGAGTGAAAGAAATCTTCAAATTGATAGGTTTTCATCTATTCACTGTCCAGATATCTATAGTAGTAGATCACTTTTGTCTTACACTCCAAAGGTCCCCAGTTCGATCCTAGGCAGCAACATTATTATTAATTTTGTAAGTTCTTGTCAAAAAGATATCTATAGTAGTATAAGTGTTGGGGAAGGTGTGCCAATACAACGGCAAAATTAAATGTGCACAACCGTTGCTGAGAATAAGTGAATGAGCATCAATTTATTGAGCATTGCACCATAAATGATTGACAACTTTCTCTGGTGTTTACTATCTACTTGTTGCACTATACCGGAGGCTTGAAATGACATTGGACCAGATGAATAATTGTATCCAAAACTGCCATCATGTCATATAACTTTGGAAGTGGTAATCTTTGTGTCTTCCAATTTAACCCAATTTATGTGCAATATATATTTGCATCTGTTTACTTATTAGATGTGTAATCCAAGGCAAGAGTTTCACACCTTTTATAATATGATTTATCAAGTTGGAAGTGGATGGTTTTGTAAAGAAATGCATTTTGGGTCTAACTCTCTATTTCTTTACAGGTCTAAACGGGTGCTAACAGTTGATGCATTATAACTTTTTATTTTTGGTGTAAAGAAGAAAATATAGAGGAAGCTGAACAGTTAGTAGATTATTTAGGATCCTTGTAATTGGTTAGTTTTTGTTTTAGATCAACTTTTTGGAGGTCTCCTGCATGTCCTTAATGTTGAGGAACACAACTTTACCAGTTTAAAAAAAGAATGTTGTTAATTAATAAGAACTAACACAATTTTTAAGAAAAGTCAGTTCAGTCAAAGCGGTTTTCTTTCTTTTATTCAAATGCTATTTTAAATAATATATTATCAAATATATTGATAAATAAAACATTTAAGTTATTAAGGACAACATTTAAGTAATTTAACTTTTGGCTTATGGCTTCCCACTTTTAATGCAAAATAGATGTGCTATGTCTAAATCGTTCAACAAAAGATGGACTGAAGGAATAACCAAATTCTCATCTCTCAACTTATTTTCCATCTGAAGTCAAGCTTTACTATTTTTAACACGCAGATGAAATATGTGTAGCAGAGTTATCCGGTACATGTAATGGTGTGAGGTAGTAGGCACTAGTGAATAATCGAGGTGTGCGCAGGCTGGCCCGGGCTCCACCTCTATCAAAAAAATATTACTGAAGAAAACTAGTTGTCATCAGGCTAGAAGAGATAAATTTAGTTCTGAAGATTTGTCAAGTGAATTTCTCATAAGAGGCCTATAGCGTTACACCACATAAAGGACAAGAACCACTCAATCCCATTTACTGCGTTTTAAGAGAGTGATCTTGAGAAGCCCTAAGAATACACCACACCACAGCCAACAGAATCCCTTTCTCTATAAGGTTTCTATTGTGGCTACGAATATCACATCAATGTTTAATGCTTAAATCTCAATTAAAGTTGTATGCCCTCTTCTACAGGTATTCCTTCATTTTAGTACTGAAAAGTAAAAACTATGGTTCAACATGACTGTATGCTCTAAAATGTTATTTAAACATTTTCATATATAGTTTTAGTTTTCTTTTCCACTTAGGAAATTTACCTTTGACTTTAATCTGTATTAGATCTTTTTTTAATGGGCTCGTGCGCACTTGTTTTATATGACGAGGTCAAATTAACATGTCTTTTTGTTTGTAAACTTTCTGCTTCTTTCATTTTTGTTTTCTAATGAGCTGTTATCCGTTCTGGTATAGGTGAACCGTTTAGGAAGGCTTGAGAAAGATGTTCCTCAATACTTCATAAGTGTAGAGTTGAATAATGTGGTTTGTACAGGATATTTCCTACTGTGTTAAAGAATTTAATTTGCATTTCAGTTTCATTGTAACATAGTTGCTGATCTCCTTTCTCATTGCATATTAGGTTGTTTCACTGGATGAGATTCAAATACAACAAATCTTGAGCATTTGTGATTATTTGCTGACATGTCAATTGAGAGAGAAGTAAGATGTTGTCACCTTTTGCCTTGTAATTTTTTTTAATTAATCAGATCATATCCAATAGTTTTCATTTGTATCAACTGTCATGTAGAGACCTGTTCTTTGAGGCGCACAATAGTTTCCCTGTTTCACCTTCCCATCTTTTATGGTGAATAATATTTTAGTGATGAAAGAAGGATCGAGAGTTAGATTTCCTCAACCTAGAAAAAAGTCACAAAAGTTGCATTGCGTTGCTGTTTGTCTCTCAACATCTCCTATTAATATATAATCTAAAAATTGTACATATTCATTCCCTTGAGCTTCAGCTTTCTCAACCGAACTTCTGATTGCAAACAACTTAAAAGCTGAGATTGAGTATTGTTTAAGCTGTGTTGGTCGATATATTTTCATGATTTGCCGAGCTGTTTAAATCTTGTTTATGGTGAATGAAAGAATCTCAATGCAAATAGAATGGTGTGGTAAGTTATTGTTTTACATCTTCAAACAACTAATGGGGAAAGCGTGCCTTGTGTGTTGATATTGTCATTTTCTTGATCAAGTAAAAGACTTCATTGATTATAACAAAGCCAACATGGCCGTATACAAGTGGTATATCAAGAAGGAGAAACCTACAAAATATGGTTCTCTCCAGATGCACCAAAAGAAAATAAGGGATTGGAGACTACTTCTCAATTGAGCAAAGCTCATCTCCTCCCGTTCAAAAACTCTCCTATTTTTGTCTTTCCAAATGACTCATATTAAAGCGAGAGTAGTAACATTCCACGCCTCATGCCTTCTTCTCCTAGCCCCACTCTTCCAACGAAACATCAACACCTTGACGGATCTTGGCATTACCCAAGAAATGCCAAACCATCTAAAGATTTCCTACCATAACCTCGTGGCTAGCTTGCAATGTCACAAAATATGATCCACGTCTTCACTATCCTCCACATATAAGAAACACCAGCTTAAGCTGAAAACCTTCCGTTTTATGAGATTCTCCGCTGTCAAAATTACCCCTCTTGTAGCTAACCGCGTTAAGAAGTACACCTTTCTCGGTACCTTAGGTATCCAAACTGACTCATGTGGAAAACTATCCTCTGCCCTAATAGAAGCTTCTCTGAGAAAACTTTGTTATTCCCAAACTCCCAACTCAAAGCATCGGGTCTGTCAACTGGCTCGCATTGCTTTTGAAGTAAAGTTAGTGATCTCTGAAGCTTGGTCACCTCCCCAATCTTGAAAATTCCTCCTGAATCTCAAATCCCAAAAAGTCCCGCCCCCTTGTGTCCCCCTAACTTGTTGTACAAACAATCCTCTTGGGCAAGAAACCCAATACAACATTGGGAAATCATCCTTAAGAACTAGACCTCCACACCATTTTTTCCCCAAAAACTAACTCTACTCCCATCCCCAACCTTAAAGGTAATGTTGTCATTAAAAGCTTCCCATCCCTTCATAATATTCTCCCACACTCCACACTAGTAAGGCAAAGTAATCACATTTGTACCCGCAAGGGTGGCTCAGTTGGTTGAGCATGGGGCTTCCATAATGGAGGCCTACGACAACAGAGATTTGCTTTCTGGGTCAAGCTCGTCGCACGGGGTTTGCCTAGTGTGATCTGCGAGTTATTGCACTTGCAAAGGAGCGGGGTGTACCCTGTGCGCACTCGAAGAGTAGCGGCTGCGGGGTCCCTTGTCATAAAAAAATATTAATCACATTTGTTCTCTATCCCCCATCCATTACTCCATATTTATCTGCCATCACCCCCCGAACATCTCTGTGTTCCGTTCTCCTCAAAAAAACATCTCTGTGTATCGTTCTATATTTAGTTTAAGACATGTTTTTCCTGTTTATCATCCTATTCTATTTTACTTTTTGGGTAAACATCCATCAGATGCATCAGAAAAGATTTATCCTTTCTAAATTGTTGATATTCTGGTATGTGGTTCTGTTGTCTGTGCATTGTAGGTATGGGCGGTTTCGTCCTTGGTGGAGTCCTTTAGGTAAAAAGGTTAAAGGCTGGCAAATAGCATGGTGGAAGTATGCGCAACAATCTGTTTTACTGGATGTTCAACAGAGGTTGAGGAGAACTTCTTGGAAGTACCTTGGAGAGAGGCTGTAAGTTGATCTTCTCAAGAAACTTTTCCCCAATCAATGTAGGAAAGCATTTGGAGGACTTTCTTTTTTGTTTTGTTTATTAACTATATAAGTCTGGTACAGTCAATTATTTGGCATTTCAATTCATATTCGTTTCAGTTTCATGTTTGTTTGCACTTTGCCAATGTTGAAACTCAAATTCTCCAGATACTGATTGTTAAAAAGGAAAATTATTCACCAGCCGACGGAAGTTTAAATTTTTTTGATACCTTGGTCTGTCTTTTTCCTCTTGGCATACCATGTGCTACCTGTGTTCATTAATCTGATGAAAAAGTCAATTCCAGTGGTACACTCTTGTCTGTCAGAACAATGTAGCATTGTCAGAACTTTCTTGTTATTTAGCAGTAACGACTCTACCTAGTGGTTAATTGTTTAGGCAGTTCCCTAAACCATGATATTCAGTTCGTTGATTGAGGAAGTAGAGATACAATGATATCATAAAATATCCTTACCCATATTTGTACTTGAGCCATTTTTATCCCCATTCTGCTCGTTCTTGTAATATGTTATCCACTTTTATTTGTGCATATAATAATCAATGCTTTCTATGGACAATAGAAAATGCTTTAGAAATTTTTGATACCTGTCAGATGCTTAGTTTTTGCTGTCTTGCTATCTGACCCCGGAGGATGCATAGACTGCTACTAAGTACATTTTTGGAATTATTGCTGTCTGATCCCTAAGAATGCATATCGTATTACTAATGTTACTACGAATTGGGGTTGGACTTGGGGGAGGCGGTTAAAAATAGTAAGATGTTTTTTCTTTTGTGTATGAGTGTGGAGCATGGGCAGTAAGCGAAGGGGCGCGTAGGGCATTGGGATTAAAAGGGCACGTTTACTCGTTTATGCTTTACTATCCCTTCAGAAGTGGATTATTGGTTGGTAGACTAATACCCATTACGGTCTTAATACAAAGTTGTTGCCTATCTTTGGTTATTGTTCCACTCCTTTTAACCCCCGTATGCTGTTACTACCACTGCTGCTGCTTATATAATTGTTTCATCTTTTTATTCGCCTTATTTTTATAGTAATAAACACTTAATTAGATAGGTTTTGCTCCGGCGATCGTCCGTGTTTTTAATTTGCGGTGGGAGAGGGGATTAAAATAATAAGATGTTCAATTTGTTTTTATAAATAGAGGAATGTGGAGGGGATCAGTAAGTAGCGTGTTTACCCCTTCACCCATTTCTTCATCTGGTAGACTAAAATGCTGATTAGTCACACGGATTACTCTATTAAATAGCGCAGATTATAGTCTCTGCATGAAATTGCAGCCAAAAGTTGGATATTAATCTACTTGGCCCCGGAAGTTCTTGTTTCCAAGTAAAATGACATAATCTATTTGTTCTTTTCATTTAGGTTACGAAGGTGCCATATCTTTTTTTTTTGAAAAGGTAATGATTGTATTAATAGAACACTACTAAGAGAGTGCTGAGAATTATGTACAGGTGAGCAAAAGCGTAAAAGGAAAAAAACCAAACATGTGGCCCTCTACAATCCTTGATGGGATTCTATGAATTTTAACAGTGTTTCTGCCTCGAAAGGTGCCTTGTTATTTTTTTTTGTAATGGTAAAGTTTTATATAAGCACAAGCATCAAGAATATGCTGTCACGTAAAACAGAGTACTTCAAAAGATGATCTTACAAGTTGTGCAATGAACTAATAAGGTCAATTATGGCCTCCACATCATGAGTATCATGTACATTTTCCATGTTGCTCCATTAGAAAGCAAAGAAATACAATGAAAATTAAGACTAGCTACATTCTCCTTTTTATCTTCAATAAATCTGGAGTTTCTCTCTCTCTCTCCCGATGACCCACCAAATTGCTGTTGGGTTTGCCTCATGTGCTCACTCCCCTCTTGTGCCAACTTTGTAAAAGTCCCCGTGCATCCCTAGGCATTGTCCTTAGTCCCAAAATGTCAAAAAGCATGTGCACAATTGAGCAGTAATTTTGCAATGCAGAAATAGGTGGTTTGTGTCCTCTGGTTGCTCTTCACATAAAGAGCATGTGCTGGAAATGTGCATTCCTCTTCTTTGCAAATTAGGCTGCGAGACATACTTTTTTCCTACTAACCAAGTGAAGATCTGAACTTTGTAAGGAGCATAACTTCGCCAAACTTTTTCCCAAAGCCAAATTGATGTTGCATTCTGTGAATTGAGCAAATACGTGTAGCATGACTCGCTCTAGGACCGGCTAGGGATATGATAGAATCATCCCAGGATATGATAGAATCATCATAGGATTCTAACACTTCCCCTCAAGATGGTGCACACAAATTATGTGTTCTAAGCTTGCTACATATATAACTCGCTCTGGGACCGGCTAGGGACTTGGTGACTATGTATGCAAGCTGATTATTTGACCGCACGAACCTCGTGACAATGTCTTCTAAGAGTACTTTCTCCTTGACAACATGACAATCAATCTTTATGTGTTTGGTCTTCTCGTGAAACACTGATTCGATGCAATGTGAAGTGCAACTTCATTATCGCACACAAGTTTCATTTCTTTGATCTATCCAAATTTCAACTCCTTCAGTTGTTGCTTGATCTATATGAGTTCACATGTCGCTATTGCCATAGCCCGATATTCTGCTTCTGCACTAGACCTAGCAACCACATGTTGTTTATTACTTTTCTAAAACTCCAAAATTTCCCCAACTAAAACACAATATCCAGAAGTGGAACGTTTGTTAGAGGGTGACCCTACATAGTCTGCATCTGAGTAGCCAACATGTCCTAGAGCAGATTTTATGTATCGAAGAAAGCGAATAACTGCATTCCAATGACTGTCGCGGGGAGAATTCAAGAACTGACTTACAACACTAACTGGGAAGGTAATATCAAGTCAAGTCTATGAAATAATTCCACTTTTCTACCGGCCCCCTAATCTGGTAGGAGCTTAACATTTGGATCCTTTGGAGTATCAATAGGCCTACAATCTGTCATCCCTGTCTTCTTAAGAAATATCAAGTGCATGCTTTCTATGTGAAATGGCAATTCCTCATTTAGATTGAGCAAACCTCAATGCCAAGTAGTACCTCAATTGATCAAGATCCTTAGTCTGAAAGTGCTGAAAAAGGTGATGTTTTAGTTTGGTAATTCCCTCATCATCGTTACCTGTGATGACTATGTCATCAACGTACACCACCAAATACATGCACAATCCTGGAGCAGAGAGACTATAAAACACAAAATGATCAGCTTTACTTCGTACCATGCCAAACTCTTGAATAATCATGCTAAAACTTCCCAAACCATGCTCGAGTTTGAAGCTGACTTTAATGAGCAACACTTCCTCGTAGGGTCAGCAAAGCAGGCTCCTTTAGGAGCGAAGCAACTCTTTTGACTATAAGGAAAGAGAGGAGTGAAGGTCGCTCGCCTTTATTATAAGAAGCAACATTTGGTACTCTCTCAATAGCTTCAATAGTTCATTGAAAGCCTTTGGTGTAATAAACCGCAAGCCCTTCAGGAAGAAAGACATAATATAATAATGAATAACTCGCGAATGAATGATGCTGCTCCGCTGCCACTGCTATCACCAGGAAGATACCTTTATTAAGAGATTGGAGGCATCTTTGGGGACTCATTCCTCTCATGATTTCCATGACACGAATCTTACTCTAGGGATCAAAATAAAAGGTAAAATACTCCTTACTCGTAATTAGCTGCTTCATGCCATATAAAGTGTTCGTCTAATTTGCACACCATGTTACTAGACTCTCCCTGAGCAACAAAACCAAGTGGTTGCTCCATATATACCTAGGCATTTTTGATATCCAACTGGTAGAGAGGCCAATGGTGAACATCAGCCATAGATAAAAAGAGTCGGATTGAAGCAATCTTAGCCATAAGAGAGAAGGTATCACTATAGTCAAGTCCAAAAATTTGTGTATAACCTTTTGCAACTAGTCGACCATTCAGGCTATCAATCTGTCCATCGGGGCCAACCTGCATTATATATATACCCAACGACAACTAACTGTAAACTTACCTGGAGGTAGAATGAGCTCTCAAGTACTACTAGAGTGTAAGGCAGACATCTCCTCAATCATAACTTGTTGCCAGCCTGGATGAGAAAGAGCTTCACATGTAGTCTTAGGAATAGACACAGATGATAATGATGATACCAAGGTAAAATGGGTTGGTGACAAACGCTGATAACTCGAACAAGTATAGATAGGATGAGGGTTATGAGTAGAGCGATTACCTTTTCCAGTGGCAATAAGGGAACTCTGTGTAGACAAGTTCTCAGCAGGCAAGAATTCCAGTGGGGGCGTGAATCGTCCGAACGCAGACGACAATGATAAGTCAATAGTAATGGAGGTGCAACTAAAGAAGATGGAGATGTAGGAGGTGATGTGGAAGGGTAGATTATAGCGGGATCCCAAAATATGAAACTGGTAGAACCTCAGAAATGTCTAACTGTCAAGCAAAAGAGGATGTAAAGTAGGGCTGACCTTCAAAGAAAGTAACATCAGCGGATACAAGGTATTGCTGGAGGTCAGGTGAGAAGCACCGATATCCCTTCTGTAGCCTTGAATAACCAAGACACACATTTAAGAGCACGAAAAACCAATTTGTCTTTTCCTGGAGTGAGAATATTTACAAAACATGTGCTCCCAGAGACACGGGGTGGAAGAGAAAATAAGGCTGATCGGGAAAACAAAACTGAGTGCGGAACCTGATTTTGAACAACATAGGAAGGCATACGATTAATTAGATAACAAGAGGTGAGCACTGCATTCCCAAACAAAAAACGCAATGAACATTTGCTTGTATGAGAAGGGTGCATGCAGTCTCAATAGTATGCCTATTTTTCTTCTTTGCGACCCCATTTTGTTATGCAATGTAAGGACAAGATGTCTGATGAAGAATTCCATGTGAAAACATAAATTGTTGAAATTAGATGATAAATATTGACGTGCATTATCACTACGAAAAATGTGAATAGAAACACCAAACTGATTTGGTATTTCAGCACAAAAAGCTTGAAATATGAAAAATAATTCAGAATGATCTTTCATTAAGAAAATCCAAGTAAACATTGAGTAATCATTATTGGTAGTAACAAAATACTTAAAACCCAACGTAGAACTAACTCTACTAGGACCCCAAATATCATAATGAACTAACTGAAAAAGAGATTCTGCATGATTATTAGTACTACGTGGAAAACTAGGTCGGGTGTGCTTCCCCAATTGACACGACCCACACTCTAACTTAGGTAATTTGGACAAGCTAGGTACCATTTTTTAAAGTTTGGATAAATTAGGGTGTCCCAATCGTCTGTGCATTAAATTTGGAAAGTCGGAGACCGAACAAACTATAATGGAGCTGGGAGAGTACCATGATAGATGTATATGCTTTAACATTTTTAGAGTATAGCTCCCTACAGGATTTTAGGGGAACTATTTTCTCTCCACTGAATGTACATATATTCTTTTGGTGTGGTTTATCTCATGACAACAACAATATACCCAGTGAAATCTCACAAAGTGGGTTTGGGAAGGGTAGAGTGTACGTAGACTTTATGTCTACCTTGGGAGGTACATAGGTTGTTTCCGGCGGTTTATCTCATGAAAGAAGGAAAAAACGATTCGAGTCTGAGAGTTGATGTAGCAGAGGGAAGAGAAAGTTAATGTTCGTGCTGCAATTACTCTAATCTTTAGCTACTTTCTCTTACTTGGAATTTTGGAGTATTATTATTGTTGTTATTTCATTAATTGCTTAGTTCTTAGGCGTTTATTTCCTAGTTGTTTTGACTTCTCTTATTTGTATTAATAAGCTTCTTGATCGAGAGAATTGGGGATCTTACCTTGTTTAGGGCTATTGTTTTAGATTCTTCTCATATTACAATACAGAGCATGCAACATTTATTATTGAAGATATTTTTCATTTCGGCTTTCATCCCTTTTTTAAAGAAGCATTAGGGTTTGATTAAAAGGATTTTCCATGGTTTCCCTTTAATAAGCTAGTTGCTTCGAAGTGATTCAGAATAAAACTACACTTCTGGTTTAGCTTTTGCTTCATCTATATAGAGTTATTTTTGGGTACATCTATATAGAGTTCCTTTTAGAAATGAAGTAGTGTTTCAACTATAAAAAATGGACCATGAGCCTAACTCAACCCCAAAAGTTGAAGTGTAAGGATTTTTCAAGACTATATAAGGAGACAACAACCAAGGCAACAACATAACTTTAACTTATGTTTTGCCTATGACACCAGGGGATTTGCCTTCTGGGTCAAGCTCGTCACACGGGGCTTGCCTAGTGCGGGTTATCTCTCCTGTGTGGTTTGCGGGCTATTACACCGGAGCGGGTTTACCTGTGTCCACCCGAAAGGTAGCGGCTGCGGGTTCCCTTGTCATAAAAAGAAAAAAAATAAGGAGACAACAACTCATTCCTTCAAGTTCAACCAATGTAGGACACTCACACCAACTATTCATAAATGATGAGATATTTCGCGTGTCCATTTTAATTTCATGTTGACATTTGATATAAGTTAATTGTGGAAGTAATTGTACTTAATTTGTCATGCTAGAAATTGCCGCCGGAAATATGTGAACTTGTACAAGATAAAACTGAAATGCCTTCAACAAGATCAGGTTAGTGACTTTAAATCCAGTTGCCTATCAGTTTCATTTACTTATAAATACCTGTTTTTATGCTAATTCTACCGAAGTTATGTTTCTGCCATAAAGGGGAAATTGACAAGGATAGAGATTAAGAAATCTGGAGAATTCTCTGAGTGGAGAGTTGAAGAACAAGGAATGTCTCATATACTCTTATGAAAAATTGCATATAGAATTGTATCTGTGATTGCTTGTAGTGTTTGTATCCCACAACAGCCTTTTGTGAATACGCTTAGGCTGCATTTGTTTTCATTAAGATTAAGACGTCTGAATCTGAATGATTAAGATGTTGTCTCTAGATTTGAACACGGAATGCTTAAGACTGGTTGTTTTCTCAACATCTGAATGTGTATGATTTATTTATAGTTATTAAACATAATAAATATGATTCAAATAAAACGTAGTTAAATGTCAAATCAATAAAATATCAAAAAATCTTAATTGCAACAAAATAAAATCATAAAGTGCAATTCCCTCATTGTTTGTTGGGTTTGAATTTGATCTCTGCAAATTTTTCTGCTCTTCTACTCAATTGGGTGTAAATTATACCCAAGAAGCATCTACTAATATCATAATGAAAACTAATCAGGGAAGATTTGAGAAGAAAAGGAGGAAAACACACACCCCTATAAGTTAAGATTATATCAAGGAGGATTCTGCCATGGATAGTAACATAGGCAGCTTCGACTTACCATTTTATTGCAAACACACAACCAATGTAAAATATTTTGAAACCTACTGTTGAAGAGAAAAGGTTTCCGCCTGGTTGTAGTTGAAGAGAGAGAGAGGGGTGCCCGCTGGGTTGACAGTAGGTGAGAGCGTATAGCCGTATCTCTTTTCGGTAAATAAAATGGTAGAATCTGAATGTTATTCAGACACTGTCCCAGATCTGACCGATTCAGACTTATTAAGTCCCATTAAGAGATTTTAAAATACAAAAAACAAATGCACTTAATGGGCTGAGATCTGAACCATTCAGATTCAGACCCTCATTAAGTGCAAACAAATGAGGCCTTACACTTTTTCATCATGATGCAAGCTGGCATTGTTTTCCCTGCAAATATAGACTAGCCACTGCTGTAAGAATTTCATTCTTCTGCTAATCAGGAATCAGGATTACATGACCTTAGCTTTGAACCATATGTCCTCTAATGAAAAAAGTAAGACCAAAAAAAGTCTAGAATGGTTGGAAAAAGGATAGTGGAGAATTTTCAAGATGGGCAAATGAATCTTACTCTCTGATAACGACGAGGAAACGGTTAGCATGGACCTAGAACTCTCCTCGATCCAGTCCTAGTAAGTAGCCTATAGTTGAATTTGGAAGGCAGTAGAAAGTCAACTAGAAGTTTCTTAACCACCAGCCAGCCAAAACACAGAACTTTGACACGGGCGTCTGAACTCCATACATGCTTTCAGGGACCTTCTGAAGGTTAGGTTGAGTTGTTGAGCAGTAGGTTATAGCAGGACTTGCAGTGAAACTCCCATTGCTTTGTCCTTTCCATATAATTGAGCTTCACTGTCCTTTAAACCTGCTGAAGATACTAGTGTAGTGAAAAATTCAGCAACTTCGCTGCCCTCACTGCATTCTGCTATAGTTTCTTCTATGCTGTGGACCAATCTAAAAAGGGCAGAAAATTGCTCTGAATGGTGAATGACCTAGCCATTTATCTTTTCAAAAATCTATTTTTCTCCCAACTCCTACCTTGAATTCAGCTTGTTGCAAAAACTGTGGCAACAAGTTTCTAATATTTCTCCAGATGCTAACCCCCTGTGGAGTATAATCCAGATTTGCACACCATATATTCATCCGCCCAAATTTTTGTATAATTACCTTTCTCCATAAAACCTCAACTTCCACATTAAATCTCCACAACCATTTCATGAAAAGACTCCTATTTTGCATTCATAAATTCTTTACACCCACACCACCATTATCTTTTTTTGTAATGACTGTGCTCCACTTACACGTTGAAAGTTCTGTTCTCTAAAATCCTTCAGTTAAGTGGAATCTTTCTTGTTGGGAGGAAGTGCAATGTATGTAGCATTGAAGCTCTTTCCAAACCTTTCCTTGTGATGAAAATGTTCAGCATCCCTCATAATATCTGCTTTGATTATTGGCTAACGGTTTCGATAGAACCCCATTATATACCCAACCTACTCTGGTGCTTTATCCATGGCACTCTGTTTAATCACCTCATGACTTCTTCATCCTGAAATGACCTCTGCAACCAGTTGTTGTCTTTCTCATTGATCTTAGTAGCATTTTCCAAGTTGAGTGATGGTCTCCAGTCATCGGTTCCAGCGTAAAGCTTCTCGTAGAACTTAAGATTTCTTTTTTGATTTCTTCTAGATTTTCCCTGATTTTGCTATTTACTTCTACTTTGTCAATGTGATTGTATCTTGTGAGCATTGACCATCTTCCAAAAAAAATTGGTATTTCTATCCCCACATTTTAACCGTAAGCATCTTGATTATATGTCGTCAACCTTGTAATTTCCCCATCTCCATATGAATGTGGGGACTTATCCATCAATTCTTCCTTGGTCAGTATCCCATCTTCATATGTCTTTTCACCATCTCGAATGTGCTCAACTACTCTGTTTTCTTGTTTCTAAGTTTTCTTCTCTGTTCAAAAAGAGCATTTTCTTTGCCAGCATGTCTGGTGGCATTGATATTCGAGAGATAAAGACCAAGCTGCTACCTCCCTCTACGATCTTGTTGAATCCATACAATAAAATACGATTTCTTTTATTGGATCTATGTTTCATTTTACATCTATTGTCGTCAGTGATTACATTTTCTTTGTTATATACTTGCTCTTAGTAGGATAGAAGCTAGATAAATAAGGTAGCATCTCTGTTAAGAATCTAGCCGTTGCAATCTTATGCATGAATTGGAAATTTAAAACCACATCTATAAATCTAGATCGATAATTTAAATGGTTTTTGAACATGACTGGTACAGTATTTACTTCACATATATGAGTTCATTATAAGTTGCCTTTTCATTCTTATTTCATACAAATGTTGTTTTTCATTGTATTATTTCCTTTAGTTTTTCTTGTTTTACGCCTTTTTAGCTAAAGTTAAAGTTAACATGATATGCAAGCAATATATACAATCTGAACTTGCAGTATGAGCAAGTTGTGCGAAAAATCGCTGTCAATATGCTTAAATTTTAAAACATAGTCCAAAAATTTGTATGGACTTCATCCCATAAAATTTTACCGGTCTACACATACCAAACTAGGTAAGCTAGTCATATAGCTTGCTTGCTCCTTTAAATTACTTCTTTTGTCGGTTCCAAATGAACATAATGTAGATTAGGAATTGCGGTTCTATGACAAGACCATGTATTTTTGAGTTTATGCTCTTTGCCTTTGAAAACACGGCAAGGAGTGTGATCATTTGGACCTACTTTTAAACCTCCTCAGGAAACCTATTACAACAGTTGTGCAGACATCCAGTTTCTAGTTTGAATACCTAATCTAGTTTCAATTTTGGCACAAACCTTTAGGGGAAGGTACTATTCTGGAAGTGCTGAAAATAATTTTCTGTTCTGGGCTGCACAGTTCCCTTGAGCTTGCGTTTTGATGACTGATCATCTTAACTTTGAATCTCAGGTGATTGATGTAGATGTTCTTCAGATGCTAGAGGAAATAGAGAAAAAATCTGAAGTGGATGACATCCTAAATTACAGGTCTACTGCTGAACGTGAGTCACAGGTATGTTTATGTTTTAAAGAACTAGTCATTATTGCTAAAATTGTGTTGCATTGCAAATCCTTCCACATTTAAAGAAGAATAAGGTCAAATACATAGATTGCCCCTTAAAGTTGTCCCTATTTTCAACTTAGGCTTTTACCTATTAGACATACACATTTTTGTTTGGGGAAGGGGGGGGATGTGCGGAGAATATATCATATCATCATTCTGGTTCCTGTTTTTTTATAACCGCGGTGTTCGGTCACGAGTTATCTGCTATCTCCCACCAATACAGGTACCTGGTAACTTTGTCTACCAAGGCTTAAGACAGATAGGAAGAAATCACCTAGTCCCTCCGTTTTAATTTGTTTGTCTTACTTTGACTGGGCATTGAGTTGAAGAAAATAAAGAATACTTTTGAATCTTGTCTTAAACTAAAGATTGTATAATGTACTAAATTGCCCTTTAATCTTGTCGTCTTAAATATGCCATGTGAGATGTTGGAACTAAAGAGTTGCCAAATTAGGAAAGAGATTATTTTTTGAAACAAACCAAAAAGGATAGTATGACGACCAAAATGAAGCGGAGGAGTAGTTTTAGGTGTGCCCTATCACTGTTTATTTTAGTTTTACAATGTTCGGACAAGTACAATCTATTAGCATTGCACTTTTTTTTTTGTGTGTGTGGGGGGGGGGGTTGCTTGTTGTATTGCTATTGTTCATTTCCTTTGAAATAAAAACTCCCTTTTATACGCGCGCACATTTAAGTACATAAAAAATTGTTGTCACTGGGTCTACAGGATATCTTGTTGAATTCATCTTCGAGTAATGTAACCAATGTTGTCAATACTGTTAAACCTCTGGAAGATGAGCATATATCCAGCAAGCCTCGTGGATGGTTGAATTGGCTATCACGTGGCATGCTTGGTGCTGGAGGAACTGATGATTCTAGCCAATTTTCTGGTGTTATTTCTGATGATGTGGTCAAGGTGAGCCTTATCACTCCTTTGTCCTTTACTTCCCCGTATCTGCATTGCATTCCTTAAAGCCAAAGAGCGTTTGGCGGAATTTTATGAGTCTATATTCTATATAAGGAGTCTGAGACCTGTTGACCAACTTTAAATACCTTAAATATAGCACAAATATTAGAAGAGGAAAACTTTGTTCTGAAAGCCTTTTACTGAATAGAAGGTTGTTGAGATAGTTAAATCATTCCCAGGGGATAAGGCTCTTGGACAGGATAGCTTCACCATGGTCATATAGCTAAGATATTGAGGTGCCATCAAAGGAAATTTGATGATGGCAATCATTGACTTTGGGCAAAAGATGTAAATTCCGCTTGTAATCCCTTAATCCGAAAGAAAGCTGGTGTAAGGAGAAGTGAATGACTTAAGAACCATCAACCCCTTAGGCAGTGTCTACAAGATTTTGGCAAAACTTATCGCTGTAAGACTCAAGATAGTTATCAAAAAATTAGTAGAAGAAATTCAGATGATATCTTTTTAAGGGTACTATAATTATGGATGCTCTGTTAATAGTCAATGAGCTATTGGACACAAGAAGAATACGGAGAAAATTTAGCATTATATGCAGACTTGATCTAGAGAAGACCTGTAATCTAGTCGACCAAAAGTTTTTGATAAGCATGTTGAAATTGATGGTATTCGTGAAAAAAATAGATAACTTGGTTATACTTCTGCATTTGACAGTTGAATTCTCTATAATAATAATTGGCTTACAGAAGGGTTCCTTACAGCTCACAGAGGATTGAGATAGGGAGATCCTTGATTTGCTTCCGTAAGATCGGGAATGTACCAAAATATGCAACGCATGAAAGGTGGTCAATGCTAACTTATGTCTCATCAATTACACATATTGTGTACCAGATGACACACTGATTCTACATGAGGCTGACAAGAACGAACACATGCATTTAAGGTTAATTTGGTAGTTTATGGGGCTCTTTTTCGGCTCTATGTAAACTTTGCAAAGTGCAACATCTTTGCAGTCAATGAGGTACAATCAATGCAAAGGTGGGCTGAAACGCTGGCTTGTAGGATAAATAATTTGCCGGCAAACTTTTTTTGTTGCTGATTGGGAGCTAGGTAAAATTCTTTATTGTCCAATTTTGTGTGATCACCCATGCAACTTAACATCCACATGTCGAAGTAAGAAACTAATGGATCATTCAAATACAAAACTTTTCTAATACTGTCCAATATTGCACAATCTCTTATCCAACTTTGGAGCCGCATTTCTAAGTAGAATGAAAATGGATTCTGTATGTAGAAAAACATGGATAACATCCATTATTGGCATTTATGTTAGTTTTACTATTGTTTATAAAGAGTTGGTATTTGTATTAGCATGATTGCTATGAATTTCAACTTTTGACCAAAAATGATTGTTGACATTTTTTCCTAACAGGATATATATGAAGCTACAAAGTTCCAGCCTGTTCTATCACTGAATGATGATGCTCCTGCAGACAATCAAATCTATTTCTCTTCATTGAAGTTCAACATGAAACAAGTTTCGGCTAGTATACGGAGCATGTAGGGTGTCATGTCTTTCTTGTAAAAGACAAACTTATCTGACACTAATTCAATATATTGCCGTTTCTGGATATTAGGGTTCAAAGTATAAGTGGTTGAGTTTTTAGAAATCATTATTGTGATTTTGAATCTATACTCGCTTTTTCAATAGCCTTTCTCGTTGCTGTTTTTTCCCCTACTCTTTTAAAGATTTAGCTCCCCTCCAAAGCGTAACCTGGTTAGCCACTTTGAATTGGAAAGGGACATGCAGCAGAGACAGTTTATCAATCTGCCTTTTACTAGAAAGCTTGGGTTTTAGATACGCAGTGTTCTAGACACCTACGACTTTGTGCTCGAAATGTTGCTATCATCTTATAAACACTTCACTTTAAGCTACTTGGGCTGAAGTTCCTTAGTTTATTTTCCACCTCTTCCTATGGGATTAAAGCAAACACTTCATACGAAGCTGATTTACTTGAAGTTTCTTCCTTTCTTTAGATATGTCAGTGATGTCTCTGGTGTTACTAAATACCATAGAAAGACCAAGACTAATCATTCATATATGATATGCGTGTTTATGTCTTTTCTTGATCCTTGGCCTTATACCTATTTTATGTTGATTATTGTTTTATGGAGTACATAATAATGGCATGAGATGAGTTGAAATGGAGTAACATGGTCAGTGAAGATTCACATAGTCGACCCTAACTTGTTCAAGGCTGAGGAGTAGTTGTATTGTTTTATGTTATAGTGAACTTACAAGTTGCTCTTTTGTTTTATTTTCTAGGAAGCTGGGTTATGCCATTGCCAATATGGTACTTGAGGGGATTTGTGTTGGGTGTGAGATTTGGGAGGAGGCCGCTGTTATCATTGCTGAAATCAACTCGGCCGAGCTTTTTAATCCATTCAACAAACAAGTCGTTTTACGAACAAGGGTTAGTCTCTGTTAAAGAAGTTAGTAATTCTAAGTGACATGTCCAGATTCACATCAAAAAGATTACTATCTTGATAATAATTTGAAATCTTTCCTTCTGATATTTTCACAGTGCTCCATTTGTGGCTTATAAATTTAAAACTACATATCAACTAGGTGGCTAGTTAATTGCCTCTATGTTTGCTTGTATTTGTGCACACATTTTTTGCTTGACTTGCATATTATTCTGACCTAATGAAATATTTCACATTTTGGCTGTAACAATAAACACTAGAGCTTTGACAAAGTAATGAACATTCCATGTCTTTGTCAATCCTAACCACCAATTCCTATGAATTAATTTTAAGTCTCAACTTATTGAACTAGTTATCTCGAGATACTTTGTGTTGGGATACCTAAGTGCAGTCTTGAGTGATTGGTTATAGATGACCTAGTTTATTGGGATAGCAGACACAGAGATGTGGTTTGAGATATAGGAGAAGAAATCAAGAGACCGTGTCTTGAGTCTAGTGTTGTCAAAGGCACGCTTAAGCCCTGCAGCGAGGCTCAAAACATGTTGAGCGCTTCGCCTCGCTTTATGTGTGTTTCAGTGTCATCATCAAGGCTCTAAGACATACTTTTCCTTGCCTATGAGCCTCTCTTGAATAGGTGACACTAGATATATGATATTTCACTTTATCGTAATGTTATTACAATTTCTTTGTCCATATATTTATAATTCATGCTTATTATTATTAGTCTTGGTCTAAACATATATACATTTGTATGTTTGCACCTTTGCGCCTTTTTTCATTAAAGCCGACACTTTATTTGCGCTTTTCGCTTAAAGCCCCAATTGACCTTAGAGCTTTTTTGCGCTCTTCGCTTTTGATAACACTGCTTGAGTCTAGGTGCTTCTATAGATATGTCATATGTACAATGTTGTCAATGTCTGCTCCATTTAATATTTACATGTTACTGTTACTAAGCAACGCTTCTCCTCAAGTGGGTACGTTACCAAGCTATGTACATATGTAAATGGTTTGTCCACGAACAGGAGAATTGGTGAATGTGTCTACAAATTGACCATTTAATCTCACTAGTGCAAATGTCTCCTGAAGTATCTTTTTATGAATGTCAATCAGTTTATGTGTTTGATCCTTTCAGGAAACAAAGGATTTAATGCTACATAGTGGACAACTTGATTATGGCAAATGAATCCCATTAGACTCGTCTCTCCAAATTTCACTTTTTTTTCTAGTTATTTAATCCCTTTGAGTGGCATGTTGCTGTTGAAATGGTTCCATATTCGGCTTCATACTGATTCTTGGAACTGCATTTTAGTTTTTTTTTCATTCAAAATTTGTTAACAAATGAGAAGGCAATTTGTTAGATGGTGATCTGTGAAGTTTGTGTTTTTATAGCTGTCTATCTGCTTGTTCTTTATCCAACTTTTTTAAATCTTCCATTACAAGAAGCATCATCCAAATGCTATCTCAAAAGTCCTCAAGTCTACCCACACTGAGTCAATAAACATTTAAATGAATATACATAAATAGAAATGGGACGTAGCCTGACATATGGTTTAAAGAAAGAAAATGACTAAGAAGCCAACACTAGTCTAGTGTTGAGCACACCACAAGAAGTATGCAGGTGGTGTTCAACTCGTGAACTTTAATACTACCTCCTTCCCAATTTATATGATGTAGTTTAACTGGGCACAAGGTTTAAGAAATAATGGAAGACTTTTGAATCTTGTGGTCTAAAACAAGCCAAATATATTTATATGGTTATAGATCATTTCGTTAAGCGTAAAAGGTAAAGTTTAAAGTTAAATTGTTGTCAAATAAGGAAATGTGTCATTTTTTTTGGGACTGACTAAAAAGGGGAATGTGTGTCATATAAATTGATACAGAGGGGAGTATGATGTTTGAATCTGTAGAATCGAAGGTAATGGAGTGAGTATAAAACTCACCAAGTCTCTTAGTGTCTTTAGAAGTTGGGTCAAATCCTTTGAAAAAACATGCATTTATATTATGAATTCATAACTTAGGAACTTAAAGCATTTCATATGCAAGGTAAATTTTGGATGTCATAACGTATTATCATGTGAAAAACTCATTTGAGAGACAACTCTTGCCGTGGACCTGTAATGTAAATCAACTTTTGCTCTTAAGAGCCATAAGACATCAATATTTTAGAATCTGTGGCCATGATTGATTTTCTTAACTCTTGTTGATAAGATCGCTCAGGATATTATAGATATAAAACAGATAGCTGCATTATCTCTAAAAGATTTGCTGATAATCAGTTTATCTGTAGCTTACTTTTTGGATTTCAAATTGTTCTGTTAGAGTCCTTTGTGGCTTGAACGTAGGATTTAGTTTTCTGTTTCTTTATGATTTGGTTTTGCAGATAAGTCAGTAGCATATTTTTCTATTTCAGTTGGGAATTGAAGCTATAAATGTATGTCTCTAAGTTTCGACTGCATTTGCAAGTATATTTCTCTAAGTCTTTCTCTGTTATTTCCGTAAGTTTCTTTGTTAGAAACCAACAAAACTTTACACATTTCTCCTTTAGTCTGAAAATGCTAAAGATAACTATATCATTGACAGAGACCACCACATAATCTATATGATACACATTGGAAGAAGCAGCTTACGGAGAGGGTATCTTGTGCATAAGAAGTTGCACCTGGTCGTTGGGGTAGCCAATAGAAATGAGCTGAATTATGTTTGGGAGAATAACACTTTTGGTCTGTTAGTTAGTAGTAAATTCTGATTTTGGTCCTTGTGATATATGACTCAACACATCTCATTCAATTAATTAAAATGTGTGCTTATGGTCCCCTTTATGTACGAAATATGTTATATTTGGACTATTTTTAGAAGTATATTACCTTCATATATGGAGTAACAATATTTGTTTGATATAACACATTGGTATTAAATGGTGGAATGGTTACTAATTTATTTTTCTTGAATATTCCTAGGCAAAGGGATCAAAAGTGCACATTTCAAGTAGTTGAAGGTTAAATGTGCTTAGTCAGATATTTCAAGGATTAAATTTTGAATTTACCAATAATTGAGGACGAAAAGTAATATTACCCATTAGTTTTTACTTATACACTTTAGTCCTTAGTAGTTTTGATTCTAACTCTCTTTATTTATGTATTAGTCCGCGCATTTACTTTGTCGCTTCCATTCCCGGTCACGACAGTTAGTTACAAAATGGTAGTGACTGTCTGTACTGTGCTGAGCTCACAACACTTATAAACACTGTAATTATCCATTTGGAAGGCATCAATGAGAAATTACAAATAGTTAGCCCTAGTTTCTTCTCATAGGATAGCTGAATCTCTTATTTTTTTCAGCACTATCTTAGGAAAATCATATTAGTCTTTTTTGACGATATCCTGGTATTTAGTAGGGATAAGGAAAAACACTTTACAACATCTGAAAATCACCTATGATCTCTTATTGAACTATCAGTTATTTGTAAAGAGAAGAAAAAGTGTGTTTGCTGCTGACAAGGTGGATTACCTGGGTCACTATGTTTTTGCTGAGGGTGTGTTTACAGTCCCTAAAAAGGTCTCTGTTGTTCAGACTTGGCCTCAGCCAACAACTGAGGGAATTTTTGTGGGAATAACAAGCTACTACTGGAGTTTAATAAAGGATATGGAGTAACAAAGCAAGCCATTAACTGGTCTTGTGACGAAAGACAACTTCAAATGGAACAATAAGGCCAGTGAGGCTTTCACTAAATTCAGAGAAACTTTCACTTCAGCCCCATTCCTTACCTTACCTGATTTTTCTCAACCTTTTATTATAGAATCAAATGCTTGCAATGTAGGTATTGGGGAAGTCCTTATTTGTAGATGCTTGCAGTGCAGGTTTTGGGCAGTTCTTATGCAAAAAGGACATCCAGTAGCATACTTGAGTAAGCGTCTTTCAATGCAAAATCAAACTCGTTGGGGTCGTTTGGTAGAGTGTATAAGAATAGTACTGAATAGGGTGTATTAGTAATGCTGGGATTATTTCTTATCCACTGTTTGGTTTGTTGTATTGAGGGCAGTTCTGTCTTTAACCATGCTTATACCATGTATTTACACTTCCAACGCATTTTATTTTCTTCTGGCCCCGAAAAAGTTATATTTCGGTAAAGATCTGCAAATTCCAGCAACTTCCGGCAACTTTCTAGCAACTTCTCTCCATTTTTTCTAGCATAATGGAGGTCGATCTGAGCCTGACTTCCATTTCAAAAAGGTTTCATACTTCCCGACGACTTCTTTCCGTCGCCAAAAACAATAACAACTTGCTAATAGAGAGTATACTCTTGTACACTTTTTAGTAGCTCCATGGAAGAAACATGTGATACAAACCCTCTCTTTTCCTCTATTTTGACTTCTCCTACTACTACCATAGTAAAGTTGGAAGGAATTAGTAATTACATGTCATGGTTTGCCTCAATTGGATTATGATTTATGGGTCAGGGATATGATGACCACTTAGTTAAAAATGCTAGTGAAATTGTTGCTAATGAAAGAAGTAAATGGAACAGATTACTGGGTATGTTGTTGTTGTTGTTGGAACAGATTGGATGTACAGTCTTTTGTGGAATTCTTTAAATCCCAAGTCATTTTATTCCAGTCGTGTAAAACTTGTTATAAAGTTTGGAAGAAAGCTTAGACTTTGTAAACAAATGTACGCACATACAAAGTCGTCCCAGAAATTGTCCACCTGCAGCAAAGTGATCAAGCTCAGTTTGAAAGATCAGTTTGATACTCTCATGCCACTTTCTGGCAACACCTCTGAAACAACGAGGTAAGTTCTTTATGGTACTGGCATTGAAAAGACTCCTATTTGATCTCGGATTTGTAAGTGATCAGATCTTGGCAAGTCCTACAATTCCTCCCTTAGAAGATGTCTCAGCTCGGTTTGCATATTTCTTCACAACTAGTTGATACTAATGAAATTGTAACATCTGCATTAACGTTGTAGAATGAAAATTTGTAGGAGTAAGGTAAAGGTACCAGACCCTATTGCAATCAATGAAACATGCTAGGCATGTTGGAAACTACATGGTTAGCCATCACGCAACAACAACAACAATTCTACGACTCATATGGCTCAGGCTGGTGGAGATATAGGGAGCTAACAAAACAACAATTATTTCAATCTGGTAGTTCTAAAACTGGTCATCCTTTACTTGTTTAACCAAGCTTTCATCCACTTGTCCATGGGTACTGCATTGCGGTGCATCTTACCACAATTGTGGTAATAAGAATCTTTTCTCCAATGTTTCTCCTTCAAATTTCTCTACGGTTACTCTTGCTAACGGTTCACAAACTATGGTTAAAGGAATATGAGAAGTAAAACTTCTTCCTTCTGTCTCTTTAAACTGTCTTATATGCTCTCGAATGCTCACTCAGTTGATTTTCGTTAGCAAACTAATTCAAAGTCTAAATTGTTTGGTCCTTTATAGCTAACTCTGTTTTACAAGACTAGAGTACGGGTAAGACGATTGGAACAGGATATGAGTGCAGGGACTATCACTCGTTTCCTTCACTTTTGCAGATCTTCTCCACAGCCGTCAAAGCAACTCGAGTCTTACAAAATTTCAGAAAGTAGTCCTAGTCTTTCTAAGTTGTTTTCTTTTAAATGTGAGCCACATTACACTTCTTTTCCCAAGAGAGTTAATAATAGAGCTCTAACTAGGATAGAAGGGTAGTAGGTAGTTGAGCGTAGTCCTACTTACGCTTACATACTGGTAGTTGTAGTGTTATTATGGTAGCCCTGCTTAGCCTATCATACTAGTAGGCGCGATATTATTTTATAGCCCCCTGTCCTTCGATTTCTGCTGTTATATATTCGTTTGTGTACTTTGTTTATCTTATTTACCTATGTTAGTTACTGCTTTTTTTTTTCACAATGTTTTATCATGGCTATTCGCTTTTGTTACTCTCATTTTCATACTGCTTTAAATTTCTTGTCGGGGTCTGACCTTTTCTCTTGCTTTGCTTGTGCCTATGTTTTGTCTTGAGCCGAGAGTCTTTCGGAAACAACCTCTCTACTTACCAAGGTAGAAGTAAGGTCTGCGTACACTCTACCCTCCCAGACCCCATGTTGTGGGACTTCACTCGGTATGTTGTTGTTGTTGTTGTAGCTATGTTTGACACCGTGCTCTCGAAAAAAGGGGTCCAAGTTGTTGTGTGTCAAGTCTAGGTTTTCATTATTTTGTTACCTTCTTTGATGACTATTCTCGTTGCACATGAGTATTTTTAAGATTCACAGTCAAATTGGTGTTTCAATAAAGATGTTACGTAATGATTTTTTTGGTGGAATGGCATGGGAGACCCTTTTACTTGTCCTGATTTGTCATTCCGGTCCCTGTACTTCACGAGGTTTCATCCAAACCCCTGAACCTGTTCAAAACATGTAGTTTAAACCCCTAACTCTGTGTTGCTCACTTGACCGGTATGGAGAATACATCAGATCCACCTAGATAAATTAATGTCGTATCATTGTTTATTTTTATAAAAAAATAGTTCTTATCCCAAACATTTCTCTTCTCTCTCCACCCTCCTGTATCTCCCTCTTCCACCATCCACCACCACACAACACCACTAGATTAATGCTACTCGTGAATAGTCTCATTTACGCATATATGCAAATGCTTGGCATCTGTGTTTTCTTCTAATGAGTCAAAATTTGGGATCTTGGTGTATTTTTTCGATATGCCACTCCATATGAAATTGGGTTTACCGTATTTAGCTGCTTCTTTGTATGCCTTCTCACCCCATGAACCGGTGACGATGTAGCCGACAACGTCGTCCGGTGTGCAGATGTTGAGAGGAATGGCAGAAAATTCGGTGGTGGCCCCACCTTAGAGGAAAAGAACAACATAGTCTTCAAGGATATTATAGAGGGTTCTAAGATCTGATTTTGCTTTTTGGATAATGTAAAGGAATTCTTTGCCATGGTGGCTCATTTCCATGGCAAACATGACGGAGCCGCGTTAGTTGATGAGGTTGGCTTGGGCTTTCTGGAGGACTTTTTCTGGGAGGGTGGTGGGTACAACGACGAAGTTGAAGATCTGATTTGAGGAAGTGGAGAAGGGTGTTTGGAGGGGGTTGGTGGTTGTGGTGACGGCGGCTGAGCACGGGAGGGATGAAGAAGATGAAGATGGGTACGAGCTGGGAAATATTTTTTCATAATTATTTTTTGTTTTTCCTTTTTAGAATATTTATTTTTTAATTCAAATTATTGTATTCACTCTCGTTATACGCGTGTTTCTTACGCACTTTCGCCAACTCAGGCAACTTATTGCCACATGCTTGGTCAATGGTCAGGGTCCGAGATGACAAATCAGAAGAAGTAAAAGGGCCTCCCAGGACATTCCGTCATTTTCTTATCAAGTTAATATATTTTCATTAAAGAAATGGCCATAATCGGCCGTATACAAGAGATATATCAAAAAAAAAAAAATACTTGCAAAAATATATGATTCTCTACAAACGACGCCTCATCTTCTATACAACAAGGAACTGCATGTGTGAAGTCCATTGGGATGCAGTAATTCGTATCCTAGGATACATCAAGGAGGCTCTTGGACAAGGATTGTTATATAAAGACAAGGGTGAGCTGGCATTGTTGGATATTCTGATGCAGATTGGGCAGGTTTTCCATCTGATAGACGTTCCACTTCTGGATATTGTGTCATGATTGGAGGGGAATTTGATCTCTTGGAAAGCAAAAAGCAAGACTTGGTTGCTAGATCTAGTGCACAAGCAGAACACCGAACTATCGCTCTTTCTACCTGTGAGCTTATTAACTTCTATAAGAATTGAAGTGTGTAGAAGTCAAATAGATGAAGTTGATATGCGACACTCAAAACTACTTTTCACATTGCCTTAGATCCTGTTTTTCATGAGAGGACAAGACATATATAGGTGGACTATGATTTCATCACACAGAAGATTGAGTCTGGATGCATAGCCATCAGCTTTGTTAGCTTGAATGGTTTGTTGGCAGATGTTCTTACTAAATCTCTTATAGCGGATTGAGTACATTTGCAACAAATTTGGAGCTTATTATATATATGCTCTAGCTTGAGGAGGAGTGTTATATATTATATGATTTTTTAAAAGTTACCATAAAGGCCTTTTCTAAATTGTACTATAAATACCCAACCTAGGTTGAGTGAAAAATCAAGCTTCACCTCTTCTCAGTCTCTTTCCCATATTTAACATGAATAGAGTTATCTACTTGTACGCTTTAGCCCTTTATAGTTTTGGTTCTAATTTTCTTTATTTACTCATTAGTCCACAGATTGCTTTTCTTTCTATTTCCAGTCCCAGCAGTTAGTTACACAATGACAGTGGTGGTCTGTACTTTTCTGACTCACAGCACTTAGATACTCTGTAATTATTTATTTGGAAGGCGTCTAAGAGACATTAAACATAGTTAGCCCTAGTTTCTTCTCTTAGCTTAGCTAAATTTCCTATTCTTTTCTCTAGTTGTATTCATGGGTTATTCATGATGTGCTATAGAAGAATCAATGATTGGATTCATGCGTCTCATAAAACATTAATTTTGTTTTAGCCACAGAGGTGCATTGGATCTATGTCCCTTTATTGTCCTACTTTAAACCACTTAAGATCTATGCTAAGTTGGTTTTCTTTGTATGTTATTCATGACAACCTGTGCTCTTCCCATTTACTCTCCTTCTCTCTGAACAGTTTTTTGTGTTACTAAAGAGGAGCATGGTGCACTAAGCTCCCGCTATGTGCGGGGTCCGGGGAAGGGCCTGAGTACTGTTAGTGATAAATCTTCTTGTTTTATCAAAATATAAAGGCTATGATTTTCACCCTTTGATTATCAATGACGTGCATTTTTAACGAGAGTGGACAAAAAGATTTCCTATAAGGATCATGACCTATGATTTGATTTTTTTTAAAAACTAGATTTGAGTATCTATTTGACAGGCTGACCATAGCTATTTTAAGGATTATGCTGATGCTTTCTTTTAAAAAGAAGTCCAGACACCCAACTATTTGGGGGACATTTTAAATAATAAAAATGTTTGTTTGTCGTTTAGCTTTTTCCACATATATAGATATCGTGGTGCTTTCCCTTGTCTCACCTGCAAGAAATGATGTTCTTTGTCATAGAATACCAACACTTCTTGCAACCAATTGAGATTGCATTTTTTATAAACTGCTATTGCTTAGAATACTTTGCTTAACCATGGATTCATTTAGGTATATTCCGATGGAGGCAAGCCCAAAATTCATCAACCTTCTCTAAGTTTCCAACTTGACATGTCGCGTCTAAAACAGGATGCTACTTTATCTGTAAAGGTACTATCATCTTCTTTGATTTTACAGTATTTAGGTCAGTTACAAACTTTTTACTATTACCACAACATTATGCAGCTGTTATGAGTTAATTAATTTTTGAACAGGAGGTTTTTTCAGAGATTGACATCCTATAATTTTGTATAAACAGGCCTCTATCCAGCCACTTCATATAACTTGTGATTTAGGATGTTTCAAGAATATTACGAGTCTTTCTCCCCTTTTGGAACACTCTTGTTCTCTACAGGACAGGGTAAGTATTCAAACTGTAACTCCATAAAATTTGATACATTCTGAGATTGCTTGATAGTCATCTTATTTCCACTTTAGCCTCCAGGTTAATCCACTGATCACTAAAGTTACATTTCATTGTATTACATACAAGTTGCAACTTAAGACATGACATTCTATTTAGTAGTGTTCAATGTCAATGTGTTACATTTCTTTGATAATTGATTTTTCATTGCCTTTATATCATTTTGCATGAATGTTTCTTATCATAATGAACATCCTGCAATGGTGTTCTAACCGTGACAGAGAACATCAAGTTACTTTGCAATATATGATGGGACCTAATGCAACAAGAATAAGAGTCCTATCTAGTGGTAAAGTAGTGGAATATCCAGGAGTGAAGCACAAAGAATTAAGAGAGAACAACAATGGATGTAAGGGGGGTAACGACAAAGGATCAAGTTCTAATGTGCAAGTTGCAAATAAGTTTGATGTCCTTAACAATGTAGAGGAGAATGTAGCCAAAGAAGATGATCAGATCAATGCAGTATCACAAAAGTCCATGGCTGAAGAGAAGAACAATGAAGAGGTGGAGAAGTATAAACAGTCCAAGGAAAAGATGGTTGATGAATGCTCACTGACTCAAGAAGAAGCATCACATGAAGATCCTGAAACTACTAAACATTGGGTGGAGCAGAATTTTGTTGTTCAGGCAGGAGTGGTTGACCAACCTATTGGTATTTCATCTACAAAATCATGGGCAGATAGGGTGGAATTAGAGGAGGTTGAAGACGGTGAAATCAGCAATGAGAAATCATCATGTGCACAAAGTCAAGGGGTAGTACAAGTTTCTGAGGAACAATGCTTATACAGGGAATTATGAATGTATAATGGTGCAGATGATAATACTGGCTTCACAGAGAATGTGGGAGAGTTATCCTCTTCACCAGATGTTAGAGCTGAGGGTGATAACTCACTTGAGGCAGCAGATAACAGGTTAGCAGGAACTGAAGAAGTTCAGGTCATCTCAGGGCTTGAAGTAGACAACACTCAGGTGGTTGATGTGGAAATTCATGCTGATGGAGAGGGGAATGACTCGCTTGTAGAAGTAGATAACAACCTAGCAATACTAGTTGAAGATCAGGCCATTACAGGTCTTGAAGCCGATGGAGTGGAAGTACAGAAAGACATGCAAAGCCTGGTAGGTCAAACTGTAGGTGAGGAGAGTCATGATGAAGGAAGAAATATGGCTATAAATCCAAGTGTAGTAGAGAAGATGACTCCCAAGAGCTCTGAAAATGCTATAATAGTCAGTAATGCTGGTAGTCAACTTGGTATTGTGCTCAAGAAGAATTCACCTAACAAGGTGCTACATGACTTGGTATCTTATAATGTTGCCTCAATTGCAGATGTTGGGAAGGAGAACATTAATTTAGAGGAAAAGAAGAAACCATTATGCAGAATATGGAGAAGGTTTATAGGCAAGCAGGTCTGTCACCTAAGAATAAATCCAACAATAAGGGTCAGAAGAAGGGTAATGAGAATGGGCCTATTGATAAACAACAGCCTACCAGGGTGTTACCAAAGAGGTCAACTGCAAAATCCAATATTAAATGATGATGATGAAGTCCTTTATATGGAATATCAGATCAGTCAAGACTCAAAAGGCCTTCCACAGGCTTCAAATGTTCAACAGACATCACATTTTTTTCTTAATAGCTCTCATTGAGCCTTTTCAACAAGCTAGACATATTCAACAGTACAAGAGGAGATTAGGAATGCATACAACCAATACAAACTGCAATGGGAAGATATGGTACTTCATAGCTGATAACATTGAAGTGGAGGTTCTTATGGATATTGATCAGCAAGTCACTCTGAAGTTATTCTTCCAGGAATTGAATCAACAGAAGATTACTACTTTGGTATATTTGATGAAACTGAAAGCATTGAACTGTGGAATAGTATATATCATCTAGCTTTCAACATGATAGATCCCTGGATGATAGGAGGGGATTTTGATGTAGTGATGAATGAGGAGAAGATAGGTGACATTCCAATACAACCACAAGATGTGGAAGACTTTGTTTTTTGTGTGAATTCTTGTAAGCTAGATGAAGTAAATTTCAAGGGAAGCTGAAGAGCTGCAGAAGATTATATATTTGAAAGATTGGACAGAATGTTAGTGAATTCTTCTATGCAGAATTGGTTTGGGCATATTGAAGTGGAGCACCTTGCAAGGACTGGATCAGACCATACAACTCAGATTAAACTTGGAATCATAAATAAGAGGCCTCATTGATATGTAAAGCCATCTTTAGATTTAAGATAATAAGCACCTTTAGACATAATGTCAATGAAATCCTCCATGATTGTGCATTTGATCAAAACATGCTTGTTTCTAAAGAAACCTACTTGACATTTACCTTTTGCACCACATTGCACCGGAATAATTTTCCTTAATTCTTCAAGCTCAACACACTGGGTATGATGTTGTTGTAATTCTTCAAGCTCAAGCCATCCATGCGAGAACTTCCCAATACTGCATACTAGAGGTTCTTAATGATCTCAATTCACTTCACCTCAACTTCTGTCCACTTTACTATTGGCATGCCATCCACATATGTTATAGACTTTATAGGTATGGGATCACAACGTTGCTTACGAGGGTCTCATTGAAAATTGCCAGAGTTTGAGGAAAGTTTGAAGAAGGGTTAGTGTTAGGTAAGGAATTCGGGAGTAGGGTTTCATTTGTGAGAGGACGGTTGAGTTAGGGGAGGGAATTGCGTATTTGAGGCTAAATAAGGAGGTTGACCAACTGTTGTTGACGGTCGGCCAGTGGCCGGAACAACCATGATTCGGCAAGATAGGGTTAATTTAGGGTTTGCATGAGAGAGAAGAGAGCCTTTTTTCCAATAGTTCACGTATCTCTGGTGGTCTACATTTTGAGTTACATATGAGCATATCCTCAAACGTAAATTAAGGAATTTTGTTTTGCTTACTTCGAATCAGAGTAAATAGTTGTCATAATAGTACTGATGAAGCACTTGGAGCAACTTATCGGAAGTTTACTAGAATGTTGCTAAAATATTATAGTATCCAAATTTTGTGGTTAGCATCTTCTCTTTCTGGTCATTTTTACAACTTCTTTTGGGATGATTTTTTAAATTATTCCCTCCGTCCCAATTTATATGACATTCTTTCCTTTTTACTCGGTCCAAAAAAATGACACCTTTCTATATTTAGTAACAATTCAACTTTAAATTTATCATTTTACCCTTAATGAAATAGTTTCTAGCAACAAATTTCTATGATTTGTTTTAGATCACAAATTTCAAAAGTCTTCCTTTATTTCTTAAACTTCGTGCCCAATCAAACGCCTACATATAATATGGGACGGAGGGAGTATAATATATTTTCTTTAAGTCTCCCGAACAAAAGATGCAAAAATTGACCAAAACAATCTTTTGAAATAGGCGTTGGCGCCGGACGATCACTAGAAAGAGGCACTGTGATTAGAATTTATAAAAGGAAATGAGACATGCTGCTGTGGTAGTCAATGACCAAGAGAGTGTCATCAGAATGATTACTTAGAGCATGTTTGGAAAGCCACAAGGGAATTGGGTGTAATTACACAGTTTGACATGTTTGTTTGACCGGATAAATACCAAGTTAGAGGGGAATTGAGTGTAATTGGGAGGTTGTAATTACACTCCCATATAGGGGAGGGGGGTTAAGAATCATGTGTAATTACATGACAACTTTTTATTTCTTTCCTTTTTAATTTTATTTAAATTTATTTCCTTTTTATTTTAATTTCTTTTCATTTATATTCATTTTTTTATTTCTATTATTTTAATTTCTTATCTTTTTTTTATTTTATTTCTATTATTTTAATTTATTTTTTGTTTTCACTTTTTAAATTAATTTTTATTTTTAAAATATATTTCTTAGATAATTTATCTTTTGGTTTCTTTCTTCTCATTTTTTCAACATTTACTTCTTGCGATTCAATGTAATTGCTCGTATTTGGTTATTTCTTTTTTATTTATTTTCTTCTTTTAGCGTAATTGTGTTATTTTCTTCTTTTAGCGTAATTGTACTACACCTCCTAATATTAGAAAAATTGAGTCGTTAGCTAACTTGGCATATAACGAGTGATGTCATTAAACTATAATTTCGTTGTTGAATGAGGTTACAAACTTGTGTTTTCCTTTTCTTTTGAATTATATTTACTTGAGTTATGTTGGAATTTGACATAAGAGTATATTATGTTACAGAAAATTTAATTTTGAATTTTAGTTATATTTTCGGTTTCAATTTATTTATTTTAGTATCATTAACTTTTTATTTCACATTGCTTGTCGATCATTTTTCAGATAGAATTGATGGATTATTTTTTTCAAACATTTGAATAATGTTATGGCATTATAAAGGGTTGCCCGGTGCACTAAGCTCCCTCTATGCGCAGGGTCTAGGGAAGGGCCAGACCACAAATGTCTGTTTGATGCAGCCTTACCTCATATTTCTGCAAGAGGCTGTTTTCATGGCTTGAACCCATGACCTCCTGGTCACATGACAGCAACTTTACCAGTACTCCAAGGCTACAACAACATACCAGTGAAATCCACAACGTGGGCTCTGGGGCGGGTAGAGTGTACGCAGACCTTACCTTTACCTTGGTAGGTGGAGCGACTGTTTCCGAAAGACCCTCGGCTCAAGACAAAGCATAGGTAAAGGTAAAAGAAGAGAAACGGTCAAACCCAGACAAGAAATTTAAAGCAGTATGCAAATGATGGTAACAAAAGCGAATAAGCCATGATAGCGCAATCTGAAAAAAGAAGCAGTAACTAACGCAGATAAATATGATAAACAAAGTACACTAAAGAACACAAAGGACACATAGCAGTAGAAATCAAACAACAGGAGACTATAAAGCAATATTGCGCCTACTAGTATGATAGGCTAAGCAGGCCTACAATAATAACACTACAACTACCAGTTTGTAAGCGTAAGTAGGACTACGCTCAACTACCTACTACCATTCTACCCTAATCCGTGTCCTCCACAACCCCCTATCTAAGGTCATGTCCTCAATAAGTTACATCTGCACCATATCCTGTCTGATCACCTCTCCCAAAATACTTCTTCGGCCTACCTCTACCCCTCATGAACCCGTCCATAGCCAACCTCTCACACCTTCGCACTAGGCATCTGTGTCTTTCCTCTGCACCTGCCCGAACCATCTCAACCTTGTTTCCCGCATCTTATCGTCCACTGAGGCCAACCCCACTGTCCCAGAGATCATTAATTCTAATTTTATCCCTCCTTGTATGCCCACATATCCATCTCAGCATCCTCATCTCCGCAACTTTCATCTTTTAGATGTGTGAAGTCTTGACTGTCCAACACTTCGCCCCATACAACGTAGTCGGTCTAACCACCACCCTATAAAACTTGCCTTTTAAGTTTTGGTCGCACTTTTTTATCGCACAAGACTCCAGATGTGAGCCTCCATTTCATCCACCCTGCCCCAATACGATGTGTGACATCGTCATCAATCTCTCCATTCCCTTGGATAATTGACTCGAGGTACTTAAAGCTTCATTTCTTTGGGATGACATGAGTATCAAGCCTCACCTCAACGTCTGTCTCATGGTCGCTCCCATTATTGAACTTGCACTTCAAGTATTCTGTCTTGGTCCTACTCAGCCTGAACCCTTTAGACTCCTGGTGTAGCCCCATCATCATTGGAAAGATGAAAATCATATGTAAGTCTCTCTTCCTCTCCCTATACTGCTCCACCAATCTTCTAATAAGATGAATGGCTTCTATAGTCGAGCGCCCTGGTATGTATCCAAACTGGTTCTCGCAAATAGACACGCCTCTTCTCACCTTCATCTCAACGACCTTTTTCCAAACTTTCATAGTGTAGCTTAGCAGCTTCATACCCTATAGTTGTTGCAACTCTGGATGTCACCTTTGTTCTTGTACAAATGAGTCATTGTATTCCACCTCCATTCTTCGGTCATTCTCGTCGTCTTAAAAATGACATTAAACAACTCAGTCAGCCATTCCAAACCTACCTGCCCTGCCTGCGCTCTTTCAAAATTCAACTAGGGTCCCATCAGGCCCAGTCGCTCGTCGCCTGCGCATCCTGCGAACAACACCCTTATCCTCATCAACCTTAATGCTTCTACAATATCCAAAATTCCGGTACCTTCCAGATTGCTCCAGATCTCCCAGCACAATGTCTTTATCTTCTTTTTTGTTCAAGAGTTTATGGAAGTAAGACTGCCACCTTCGTCTAATATGCGCATCCTCCGCCAGTACTTTGTCGTCCTCGTCCTTAATGCACCTCACGTTATTCAAATCACGGGCCCTCCCCTCCCCCGCCTAGGCTAGTTTGTATAACTTCTTTTCTCCACCTTTTTCCTCTAATTCCACATACATGCGTTCAAAAGATGTTTTTGCCGCCGTAACCACTAGTTTTGCCTTCTTCCTCGCCATCTTATACAATTCCCTATTCGTCCACTTCTCCACCTCATCTTTGCTTTCTACCAATTTCACATACGCTGCCGTAACTGATAGTTTTGCCTCCTTCCTCGCCTTCTCTTGAACTATACCATTCCTCCACCAGTCCCCTCGATGCCCACCACAGCTACCCTGCGAGACCCCTAGCACTTCTCTTGCTACCTTTCGAATGAAGTTGGTTGTCCTGTCCCACATACCGATCGCATCCCCACTACTCCCCTAAGCCCCTTGGCCATCAACCTCTCCCCCATCTTCTTTGTACTAGCCATGATCAAACTCCCCTATTTGATTTTTATCCTGTCATCCACAACCCTCTTCTCTATTTTGATCTCCAAATCCATCACCACCAAACTACGGAAAGTCAGCAAGTGCTCCCCCTTCAGAAACCTCGAATTGGCTATCACCATCCCAAAAGCTTTAGCGAACTCCAAAAGTGAGACGCCTCCCCCGTTTCTGTCCCCGAGGCTTAAGCCTCCATGCACGTCATCATAACCCCCGGAAGTGACCCGATATGTCCATTAAAATTTCCTCCTACAAATAACTTCTCAGTGGGTGGTATACCTCCCACCACCTCGTCCAAATCCTCCCAAAAGAGCCTCTTATTCTCGTCCAAGCCCGCCTGTGGCGTGTAAGCACTAATAATGTTCATAGCGGACCCTCCAACTACCAACTTAATCGCCATTATCTTGTCATTGACCATCTTAACCTCTACCACCCGATCCCTTAGCTCGTTGTCTACCGAAATGCCTACCCCATTCTTATACCTTGACCTACCCGAGAATCATAATTTATACCCGTCCACATCCTTAGCCTTAGGTCCTACCCATTTGGTCTCCTGGACACATGCTATATTAATCCTCTTCTTCTTAAGAATCTTAACTAGCTCTATTGACTTTCCCGTTAAAGTCCCAATGCAAGAACCTAATATAAAAGAGAAAACAAAAGAGAGCTTGCTTACTCCTAGACGAGGATTGATGAGTGGTGCTAGTTGAATCAAACAATGTTTAGTTTTTGAAGATCTAGTATTAATTAATCATTAGAAAACTTTAACTACTTTTTAATTTGTGGATTACACAGGGGTAGATTCAATAGGAGCAGAAACTAACAAATGCAGTGACCCACAAACAAAATACAATAAACCTACTTTTCATTCCTTGTTTAACAACTTCCGGTAGTTAAAATAAGGGTTGTCCAATGGGGAGGGGCAGGGCGGGCCGTGACCAATCACTTCGGGACGGGGGAGGGTTGGGACCGGTCCTCTGGCGGGCCGGGATTGGCCAACGTCCCGTCCCACGTCCCGCTGGAGGGGGGCCGGGATTTGGCAGACCGGGAAGGGTCGCGGGATTCGATTTTTAAAAAAATATTGAATTTCCAACACTGAAATTGACATTCACACCTACACTACCACGAAATTTCGACGTTGAAATCTATTGTATATCATGAGATCTTTACTAAAGAAAATGGGAAATTAGAAACCGATTTGGGAAAAACACAAATTGATTGTGAAAATGACCGTTTTTAAAAAATTTAGCTTGGCCAAACCGCCTTGTGGCAGTTTGAACGGCCACGTCTAGAAAAAAAGATGCAAAATAAAAAAACAATCGGGTAAAACGGATATCCGAGCCCGTAGTTATGACCATTTAAAATTGCATCAATTTACAACTACTTTCTCCCTACATTTTATGTCAATACTTCCGTGATATGTTAATTAAGTTCATGATGCATTCGACTTTCATAAAAGTTTCATAGATTGACTTTAATCTAGTCACTCAAAGACAAATGTACCATTAAATGCCAATAAGACTTCATAAATTGGCGTTCATAACACATCTCATGTTGCTACTTTATTTGTTCATAATATAATTATTGCATGGTGTTCTGTAAACAATTCTTACATGCTATTCAAGTTTCCCGAGTCCTCGCAAGCTCTACGAACAATTATCTATATTATATAAATGATAGCAATACTGGAGTCAATAATTTAATTCACTATTCAAAATAATTGACAAGTTCACTATTCACAATTTACAGCTTCTGAGATGGTAGGAAGATTTGTGAGAAAAATAAAGAGAAAATAAGGTATTTATAGATATACTAACTTAGTGGTTAAAAATAAATATGAACAGGTAGGGAGGGTTTATGGGGGGGGGGCAAAAAATATTAAAGGGGACGGGGTAGGGTGGGTCGGGATCGAGATGGGCGGGACGATCTCAGGCCTCGTCCCGAGTTCGAACCTCGACACGGACAATTATTTTTTTTTAGGGGTATCGTGACTGGACAACCCTAGTTAAATTTAAGAACAACCCATTAAACAGAAAGATTCATCATCAACACATCAAATTAAATTCAAAGAGAAAACCACAAAAGAAGCAAGGAACAAAACACCTGGAACAAGCGGTGGCATTAGAGGCAGCGGTTGGGTTGCGCCGGAGCTGGATTGGCGGCGACGGTACGGCGTAGTGGCCGAGGTACGGCGGCATATGGTAATGAGAGGGAAAGAGAGAGAGAGTCGGCCGTTATAGCCGTTTAAATCTTTGCAAGAGAGAGAGTTAGCCCTTCAATAATGTTATGGCATTACAGTTATAAATATTGATCTTTTTACAGACATGCATCCATGATATTCTTACAAAGTGTAAGTTTTTCATTTTTATAATTTATTAAATAAATATTATTAATATGAAAGAAGGGGAATTTTTAAGTAACTGTTAAAGTTGTTGCCATGTGACCAGGAGGTCACAGGTTCAAGCCGTGGAAACAACCTCTTGGAGAAATGCAACATAAGTCTGCGTACGATAGACCTTATGGTCCGGCCCTTCCCCGGACCCCTCGCGTAGCGGGAGTTTAGTGCACTGTATTGCCCTTTTTTATTATTAGTATGAAAATGTATATCAATTATTTTTTACAATAATAGTTAGATATATATATGATTATTAATCAATATATTTTCAAGAGACAATATGTATCTTCAATATTAAATTTAATATTATTTATAAAGGAAGATAAATGATTTAATATCATTTATAAAGGCAGATAAATTTAATATCATTTACTATACTGCATAATTACTAGGCTGAGTAATTACTACCCTAGTAATTACACCAATTCCAATTACCAGGTGGCTTTCCAAACAGATTAGAAAGACGCAGCCAGAACAGTCACCGGAAAAGAGAGTAGTGAAATCATAAAAAGGGAGAAAATTTTAGACTGCCTGATTGAAGGCAGATGCTTTGCATCTCTACCAAAATTGTAGATGCTTTGATATCAGGTTAGGAAAATAAAAAGAGAAGAGAAGAGAAGAGAGACATTGATGATTTGATGTATGTATAACCAAATTATAGATGTCAGCCATAATACCGATGACATTTTTCCAATATTCACCTTAAAATTTTAATTTTCTTGTATTATCTAAGCTAGTTGTTACATTGTTTAATAATGCTAGGACTTTACATGCTAGATGTTGATGTGACTTGATATTGTTCCGTGTTTCAGATTCTGTCATCCATCAACAGAATTCAAAATATGAATGCACGACTTCGGACTAAAATTGAGTAAGTATATCGAGCAAGCTCATCTATTTAATAGATCTTCTTGCCTCCTAGTCAAAGACATGGATTTTACTTTTATATGCGATATGATTATACTGATGCAAATCAATTTGATATCAATGATAATTCTCCTGCCCTGCTGCTCTTCCTACGTTTTATATTTCTCCACAGGAATGTCTTATCAAATCGCAAGACTATTACATGGGATGTCCATATATTGGGGATTATCATCCTTGTTCCTGGTGGAGATGCAAATTCTGACATACCGAAAATGGTAATTCATTCCATGCCACTGTTGCTGCATTATCCCCATTCCGCATTTATTAGTTTACCCAATGTCCTTCGGCTCTTCAGTTGCTCCAGGCGTTCCTCCTACCTTGATATTCTTTCTAGGTCCGAAACAGCTCATATTCGCAATTCAAGTTGGGTAGATTGGATTTGCAATTCCCAATCGCATGTATATTTGTGTTCTGTTCCCTAAATGAAGTTGTAGTTTCTTTTAACCGTGCAAAATATGCTGGGATTCTGATGTGGATAGTTATTGGTGTTCCTTTCTTCTTTTTTCAAAAAAAATGCTTTTTACCTGGTTATCTAATAATTTTGCTTCAGGCTTGGCATCTAATAATCTCACATGAACGGTGTGTAGTGTAGATATTTCAACTGAAAAAATAAGTTCCGACTTGGGTGTACTGGAAAAATATTGGTTGCCCTTCAGTAATTTTATTGTGATCCATGGCACTTGCATGGTGTGCTTGATCAATTTATGATCGAGGCACTTCATTTTGTTCATGTAATTAGTGCAGTTTTAGTGGCCTAAAAGTTCTAGTTTGGGCAGGTACTCGAAGCAGGGGAATTAACCTTTGGATCAAAAGGTGACAGAGATACTTTATTAGCATCGCCTCATTGCACTAGTAATGTTGTCTTGGGTTGTCAGCTTCAAGATCTCTATGATCATTTCGAGATTAACATTAGTGATCTTGAGGTCAGTCATTTCCACTTTGTTACTCAACTTCCTCGTATGATGTAAGTTAAGTGATTAAAAAAATATGTAAGTTAAGTGATTCTGTGCTGCAGGTAAAACTTTTG
Organism: Anisodus acutangulus; assembly: GCA_029783415.1. Classification (NCBI taxonomy): domain Eukaryota; kingdom Viridiplantae; phylum Streptophyta; class Magnoliopsida; order Solanales; family Solanaceae; genus Anisodus; species Anisodus acutangulus. The sequence goes on from CM056494.1 coordinate 25,868,451, forward strand.
ACCTCAAATTCCTCTAGAACTGCCCCCCTTTTGGAGAAACTTAGTATCAATATGAACTTGACATTGTGCATTATAGCTGATGAATCAGAGTTGAAAAATTACGAGGTAACTGAATCATTTTCATGACTGTCTTTTCTATATTTTGCGATTGCAATTTAATTTTTGGTTTCCAATAGTCTTTTTCTTTTCTCTTGAAATCATAGGGTCTTTAATTTTTAAGCCCTTAATTTCTTGTTGTATAGTTGAAATTGATGGATATTGCTAGTTTTGCAAGGATCTAACTTAATTGACAAATTATTGTTTGCCTCTATTTTCTTGACTGGTAAAAATGGAAAAGTTTAACTGCTAAATGTACAAATTAATTATTTCACCTTTAAGCTCATTGTTTTTCCAGTCTTCAAGATACTACAGATGCTTCTTTTTCCTTCTCCTGCATTGTGTGGCCCAGTTCAATGGAAAAGCATGTCGACTCCAACTAAAACTTTTTCTTTTTCACTAAAATAATTGATAGATGATCTACTAAATCTCATGTTATCTTTATGCTGAACTACTTTACTCTTCCAGGAATAGCTCAGTAAATAATAAATATACAGGAAAATGTATGTTTGCTTTTAATTTTAAGAATGTATAGTATCAAAGTTTCTCAATGTTACTAGACTGTTTATTTAACTATTAAAGATGTCTGATTTACTTGTTTTATTTACTTTTGGATGGTTTACCCTTCTTTTATTCGAATCTTAAAATCTCTAGCTTATCACAACATGCTTTCTTTAATTTTAGGGTTCAACAGTAACTAATATTGTTGAGTAACAATCCTTCTGCATTTGATGTACTTCACTATATATTGAAGATGATAAGATACACTGTCATTTAATTTCAAAGTGGATTATAAGATTATATACAAGGTGACCATAAGATACTCCAGATTATATACAAGGTGACCCATACAAGATACTCCATTTAATTTCAAAGTGGATTATAAGATTATATACAAGATACTCCAGATTTTGCGATTATATATAAGATTATATACAAGATACTCCAGATTAATTTCAAAGTGAATTATAAGATTATATACAAGGTGACCCATAAAAGATTTCTTATGCAAGATATTTCCTTTATCATTAATTATTTTCTGCTTAAAATCTTTATTCTTCAACTATCTCATACCTACATGTGTCCACCGACTCGCATGTCGTTTCTGTTCTTTTGCACAGCGAATTCTTTGATGTGCCCAACGTTCTCCATGGCATGTTGGACCAGTTTAGCACCATTCACCACAATGGGTAGCAACATGACACTGCAATTAGAGATGGTCCACATCTTCTTCTGGACACCTACACTTAAAGCACCAATTGACATGCAATCTTCTACTCTTTGAGTCTTCAGGTGTCAATGTTACCTCCTTGCTGCTAGCCAAGAAAATAAACACATTTCTTCCCTTGCTAGGATTCCAGATATTGAGAGTGGGAAGTCAGACTCCTCTCTTGTAAAGGCTTGTGACAAGCTACTTCCTTTGTCTTATGTGAATCTTTGTATGCTCCCAGACACTTATCCTGAGGTAATGCACTAAAGTTACTTTGAGGTTCAGGTCCTACCTCCGGTGATCCTTCTGATCACTGGATTAATCCCATCTCTTTCCTTCCTACCTCCGGTGATCAGAAGGATCACCGGAATAATCCCACCTCTTTCCTTCCTTTTCTTTCATCCTTTAGTTATGGACAACAACATTTATTTTGCGATAGGATTTAATTCATACGATATCACAAGATCCGCGAACAATGATGAACCTTGGCTTGACTGCACTGAGAGAGGTAAGAGTTTCATCAGAAGAGTTTCCTTTAATAGGAAGACATTGGAATGGATATTACAGAACTTAAGAGAGGCGTCAAAGATGTGAGGTAACGTGTTGAGAAGATGGAAGAGAAGAGACATTTTGTTCCAGGAATTTTAATGGTTTTGACAGGTATATTAGTATCGTTAGTCTGTGTGGAAGGAGGAGAGTTCTGCTAATCATCACTGAAGTATCTTTTAATGCAGGTTGGACCTACCTGGCTGACAAGATTGGTAGATTCATCAATAGCTTTGTGAGAAATTTAATGTGAAGGAGCCTAGGTTGGTGGATAAGGAATTACAATAGACAGACGCAATCAAAAGCTTTTAATGGTTGAACAAAGAAGTGGTTGGTGTTTCGGCATTAAAGAGGGGAGAAGTTATGCAAATAAAGGATGATTTGGAACATCATCAGAATGGTAAACTTGATAGATGTTTAGTTGGCCACTTCTCATCTTCAGAAGTCCCAACATTATCGGACCTTCGAAGATGGACTATCTCTTCATGGAAGCAGGTTCATGAACTAAATATTTACGAGATGGGTGAAGATCGATTTCTCTTTGAGTTTGCCTCCAAGATACTGCTCAACAAGTTATGAAGGGGGAGTAGTATTGGAAAAGATCCCACATCAGTTTCCAATGGTGGTCTCCTCTGTCGGGGTAATCGAGCAAGAAAATTTACCAAACTCTGTATGGATTAGGGTTGTGGGTGTGCCGCTCCAATTCTGGTCATCTAAAGTATTTTAAGTTCTCGGGATTATTGCGCAGGCTGGGTGGAGAGAGGAAGAGACACAACTTCAGCACCATCTAAAATGAACTAGAATCAGAATCAAAGGTGATTGCAATGAGATCCCTAAAGAAGTTACTATGAAGCAAGGCAGATGTCTCTTTACTCTTCAAGTTTGGGTAGTGTCTCCGGCGAAACTTACCATCGGAGAAGAAGAGGAGAAGCTTGCTAATAACTAACAGTTATCGGAGTCACTGGAAAAAGTACGGGAGAAGCTGCTTTTCAAAGAAAGGTAGACCTCGCTGACTTTGCATGTGGTCCAGCTAGGGCACGTGGGCTTGGGGTTAATTCAAATAAGGATAAAGGAGTGGACCTTGGTGGGTCGATGAAGGATATAATTTGGGCCCAAACCGATTTAATTGTTTGGCCCAACAAGAGAAAGAAAGTGGTCAAAACTTAAGTGGTTCACGTGAGCCCAAAACTTTTATAGGTGAAATACCAATTGGTTAGAACAAGGAAATTTGAGATTGTTATTCCCAGATATTTACATCCTCAACCAACAATAAAATGCCTCTGTGGCCGAGGTATGGTCTAATCAGGGGTGGAATTTGAGTTTTAGAAGACTACTAAATGACTGGGAGATTCAGAGACTAGCAGATTTCTCAAAACCTTAGAGCAATTTTAGGGACCATCTGATGTTCAAGACGGCCTAATCCGGTAGAATCACAAACTAGGCAAGTTTTCTGTAAAGGAGGCATACAAGACTCTTAACGCTTTCAGAAATCATATTGATCACTGGCCATGGAAATTGATATGGAAAGCAAAGATCCCTGACAAAGTTTCTTGTTTTTTCTAGATGTTAGCTAAGCAGGCTAACTGACTCGGGAAAATCTCATGAAAAGGGGTTTTCATTTTTGTCCGAGGTGTTTCTTTTGTGGAGAAGCAGAGAGTGTTTGTCACCTCTTTATTCATTGCAAGATTACATTTCAGATATGATGTTTATTCATCAATTTGAAAGGGTTATCATGGATAATGCCTGAGAAAATTGTACAAGTCCTCGAGATGTGGAATATAGATATGGCAGCCTTTTTGGCCACAAAGAGAGATGGAGAATTATACCAACTTACATCTGGTGGTCTATGTGGAGTGAAAGGAACCTTAGATGTTGAAAATAAATGTAATTCCTTACGGAAGTTGAAAATGAACTCTCTTGCTTTATTCTACTTTTGGTGTAAACAGGAGTATACGGAAGATCTAGAATCATTTATGGAGGTCTTAGGTTCTATATAAGTTTTTGTTATAGGATTGAAGATCTTCTGAATACTCCTCTATAACTATGGGTAGCTGTAACTTTTTTGTGGTTGGTCTGATTTTTGGAGGAATATACAAGTGTTACCTTTTAAAAAAAAGCTTGTGACAATATGACTTGACTTAGAAAACTCCACCTCACACACCCTCTACCTCCGAAGAGTCCTGGCTAGCATGTGTTGTATGTTATTACAAGGATTTGGGGATATTCTCATTTCTACACTATCTAATTATACCATATTTAACCATCGCCATGTCTCAAGCTACGATCCTTGTTAGATACATCAAACTGCAAACCCTCAGACTTGTAATTAGACACTTGCACAAGATTTCTTTTGTTGTCCATGTCGTCTACTGGGATGATATCTCACTTCTTCCCTTATACCACTTCCTAACCTTTCTTTGTTCTTCTCCCTATTTATATGAACTTTTTTAACCCTCTCGGGCTCCAACATGCTCCTTTGTATAATTGTTCATATAATCTCACTATTTCTTTTATCAAGTAAAATATAATCTCAGTGAAACAAAGGGTGGAAAAACTCTAGTATACAAGTGTTATACCAAAAAGTTAAGAAACCTACAAAATTAAATGGTTCTTTAAGGAAGACATCCAATCCCCTATACAAATAGGAACCTCATTGGTGCACCAAAAAGACATTAATGATGAAAGGTTGTTCAATGTAAGTCCTAAGGGGGCAGCTCGGTGCACTAAGTTTTCGCTATGCGCGGGGTCCTGGGAAGGGCCGGACCACAAGGGTCTATTGTACGTACTTACCTCACATTTCCGCAAGAGGCTGTTTCCACGGCTTGAACCCATGACCTCCTGGTCACATGGCAACAACTTTACCAGTTACTCCCAAGGCTGCCCTTCTTCAATATAAGTCCTAATGGAAGAAAAATGTTCCCAAACACGTTTCTCGATGTAATTTGAAAAAGTAGTTTTCCATTTGTCCAAAAAATGTTCCTGCGAAGAATTTAATTGGAGAAGCTACATTTTTTTATCAATCGTACATTTGTGTGATAAAAATGTGTCATCAAGACTTAAAGGTGAGTTTTTTTTTTAAAGTGGTTATTAGTCCTGCTATATTGTATGGGGCGGAGAGTTGGCCGCAAGAACTCGCACGTCCTGAAGATGAAAGTAGCGAAAATGGAGATGTTGAGATGGATGTGTGGGCATATTTGGAAAGACAAGATTAGGAACGAAGATATTTGGGACAAGGTGAGAGTGGCCTCCGTGCTGGACAAGATGAGTGAGGCGAGATCGAGATGGTTCGGGCATGTGAAGAGGAGATGCGCAGATGTCCTAGTGAGGAGGTGTGACAGGTTGGCTATGGTGGTTCTGAGGAAAGGTAGAGGTAGGCCAAAGAAGTATTGGGGAGACGTGATTAGACAGGACATGCCATATCTGCAGCTTACTGAGTACATCACTTTAGATAGGAGGATATAGAGGTTGAGGATTAGGGTAGAAGGTTAGTAGGTAGTCGAGTGTTATTTAGTTTCCCTTGTCACTATTATTATTGTTGTTGACTCCCACATCGGTTGTGGAATGGGTGTTTGAACTCCTTATATGGACGAGAAACCCACCTTAACGTAACGGGAAGGACCGCAAGATGGTTACTGCTTCTGTTTGAATTCGACATCACATATGTAACCAATTGATTTTATTATTACCTTGTGTTTCCTTTGCTTCGATTATTGTATTATTTGTTGTTGTGAATGTTCTTTTCTACATGGCTTCTTCACTACTATATTTCCTTTTCATACTGATTATAATATGCTTTACTTGAGCCGAGGGTCCATCGGATACATCCTCTCTACCTTCACAAAGTAGGGATAAGGTTGCGTACACACCACCCTACCCAGACCCCACTTGTGGGATTAAACTCGATTTGTTGTTGTTGTTGTACATTTGTGATTGCATAAAAACTTAGTTTAAAAGTTGATTCTCTTTCCGGCCAATTTAGCAATGGGGGATACAAAGATATACTTTGCAGTATGTTTTGAGTCTCATAATATTACTAAAATAGTTGCAAAGAATGAAATTTGATTTGAGTGGATGGGGAGTAGAGACTTGATGCGTCCAGTTACTTCTAGTGCTAAGGTGATGCAGTTGATCGTGGGGATTCAAATGAGGTGTCAAAGTTTCAAGGAGGAAACAATCAAACGGTGGAGTATGAAAGACCATATACACTTTGCATGTGATGTTTCCCCATCTGATCAATGCGATTTTACTTTTAAAAAAAGAGCGAGTCGCATGGTATTTTGATATTGAAAATTGTTGGAAATTATCTCTGTACATAAAATAATTACAATTTGTTGGACAAATGAATTTAGCGTTTCTTGGACTTCCATCAAAGGGTTTTTGTGAGAGATGCTAATGCTTGATATTCATTGAATCTGTTTGATAATTAAAGGTGTCTTAAAACATAAAAACTAAATCCAAGGCCTTGAGTTTTTTATGCAACTTTATGTGTAATATGCATGTACATATAGTGGTGGGTTGTGTATAATAGGATCTATGAACTTGAAGCTTATATGCAATGACCGAAAGATAACAAAGAGAAAAGGCTTACCCGTGCATGAAGTGTTCTCTGGCAAGTGTTGTCTGGCAAGTGTTGTCATAGGGAGAGAGCGGCATATAATGAACACAATCGTCCTTTACGTTGTCACAAAGAGACACCATTGCATCAACACGTGCCCTCATTCCTAAAACGGAAAAGCTAGAAATTAAATTTTGTGACATCCATGGTTTTTTGGTGATTATTGGGTGTATGTTGATGTACTTAGTGCTTCAGATCTGATGAAACATGGCAAGTGTTTTGGTTTCGGTCACCAGATTAAATTATGCACGCAGACATTCATAAAGATATAGTATTTGGTGTAAAGCATGAAAAAGATATTCAAGTTGGGACTTTCACACTAACAAACTGAAACCTCTCCCGACTTGAGTTGTCTTATGGAGCAAGTTCTGTTAGACTGTTACAACGCTACTCCACTTGCTATATTTTCTAATTTTCAGAGTATAAGATATCTGATCAGATGTTTATAATGTAGGTTGCTTTCTTGCTTTCAGGTTGACATAGAGGTTTCATCGGTTCTTGCTCATTTTTCACCGTCTCTATATGGGGCAATTATGGAACTAATTGAGGATTTTGATATATTGCGATTATCGTCTGACTCCTTGCCCCCAACTACAGTTAATGGAAACGTGATATCTGCTGTTTCTTGGTTCTCCATTGCTGCAAATGTGAAATCTATTGGTTTCGTGATCGACTATGAAAGTGATGTAGAAAATGTGTGCAGTCTCATGCTTTTGCTTCAGATAATAAATGTTCGGTATGTTGTTTGCATTTTGTTTACTTTTCTATCGGCCAAATTAAGATATACCATTAATAATAGAGAAAATGCACAAAAGATAAGATGTTAGACAAATGAAGAAGTGAAATTGTGTTGCTGCTTTATACTCCCTAGGCAAATCATAAATATCCAGTCTTTCTGTTAAATGTTAATCCTTCTGCTTTTCACCACAAGAATGCTACAAGGACTGCTCTAGTGCATAATCATCATACCAACGTGATTCCGAAAATCACTTCTGTTTGGTGACTCTCATGAATGGTCTCTTGACATGCAGCTTAGCTGTTTATTTCCAAAATAACTTGAGTCACAAAAGGTTTCACAGTCATGGTGGAGTAGTTTCCTGCACTGATAACAGTTTCACAGTTTTTGTTTGTTCACCTCAAGTCATTATTGATGCAATGCCAATTTCAATAAATCAGTTATGACATCCACCATTTGTAATCAAAATTTTAGCAATTATCAGAACAAAGTCTTGAAATAACATTAATATTTTTTTCAGAATCAGCTAGACTTCGAAGAGCTTCCTTTTACCAGTGTCCTGGCTAGCTTATGCTGACCTGACTATTCCAGCTGGTATACGTGTCCCACTAGTAGAGGTGTATTGTGTGATTCTACCCACCAAGACTTAAGCTGATGAAGAACTGACCTTACTTTTTTTGTCTCGTCATGTGTCCATGATTTTCATGGCAGCTTTATTGACTGCTACACTAAACGCTCAGGTGCTGAACTTGTTTAAGTTTTTTTATTGATAGTTGGCAGCAAGTGAACATGACTACTTATCTGGCGCAAAAAGGAAAAGAGGCAAACGAGATTAGACTAAAGGTGTATTTGAACTGGTGGTTGACATAGTCCTATTCCCATTTAACCTATAAAATTCAAGTATTCACTGTAAAGAAAATGATAGAAAACATTAGGTTCTGGTATCTATTCTTGAGACATGTATTTCCTTGTGTGTCAGGAGAGTGATTCTTTTCAAATATTTTCTGTTTTAAGCATTGTAGCATTCATTTTATGAAGTTTGAATGAAATTGCAGGTTTGATGGGAAAGAGTCCTTGGAGGGAAGGGCCTCAGTGAAGGAAATAAACATCCATGATTATGGTGGTAATAGTGAAGGGAAAAGCCTTATCTTTTGCTCATCTCAAAGTGGGGATTCTGATAAGAGAAGTAGTACCAACAATCTGTGCCTTCTGTTCCATTACAAAACCTGTGGGAATTCAGGATTTATTGGTCATGAATGTAAATTAAGTTTAAAAGGTTTTGATATTCACTACCATCGTTTTATAATTGGAGTTTTGGTAGGATTTATTGATAAATTATCTAAAATCAGATCTTCTCTTCGAGTTGCGGACAACCCTGTAGTGAATGGCAAGAATTGTGTTCCTATTTTTGTTTCCTCGGTTCATAGTTCTGGTTTTCCCAACTTCCTTGAAACCTCCTTTCCTGAATGGGCAACCGTTTCAGTGGATCAGTTCCCTTTCATCACCCTAAAAGATACTGGTTCTTTATGTAACCTTGGAGGTTTCTCAAACGATAATTCCCCCGAGTGGAGGAAGGTTCTCAATTTAAGAGACTGGAAGGCCAGAAATCCTAAGGACGGCATAGAGGAAAGATCTAAGGGTCAGCCTGTTAATTCTTCTTTTCAAATTTATGATGCTAAAAAGGCATATTTCATTGACTTGGAGCTCAGCAGCTCTAGAGTTCATTTTCATGAATCCTCTTACATAATTGCAACTCTTCTGTTTCCAAATGTCAAGTCTGCAATGTGTATTAGCGCCGACTATCTGGATGTACTTTGCTCTGCAGAGGGATTGGTTCTTTCTTCTTTACAATGGACTCAAAGGATGCAGGATTTCATTTGGGGTCCCTTAAAATCTACTTCCCCTCCAACTTTAAAGTTACGTGTCAGGAAAGAAAGTGTAAAGTCACCGTTGAAACTGAGTTTCAGTATCCAGCATGTGTCTTGTGTTTTACCGCCTGAGTTCCTTGCAGTTATCATTGCTTATTTTACCTTACCTGATTTGAGCTCTAGTCCAGGTGGACTGCCTATGACAGAAAGCTTCAACTCTAATACTTCAAAAGATAATGTATGCACTTCATTTATGTTTGAGATACTGGACTCCAACTTATTTATACCAACGGAGAGCAGTGTATCTCAATTTCTGAAGCTTGATATACAACGGCTATACTCTAGTTTCACACAAAATGGTGAAGCAAAGTTTGTGCTGAAGGATATTCCTACAGAGTGCTTGGTTACAGAAGATGAAATTGCTCACAGAAATGATTGTTTAAACTTATTTGGATATGACTTATCTCTATCTTTGATGCTATTGGAAGAAGAAGCAGATAATTTGTCAGGTTCTTCTTATGGCCCCACTTGGACAAACATTATCTTGATTGCGCCGTTTAGTGCTGATGTATGGGTGAGATTACCATCCCAATGTGAATGTTGTGATGTTGTATCCTGTTATCCAAGTTGCATTATGACAATAGTCAAGGATTGTCAACTCAATGCTGAAGGTAAGAATCAGATTTCTGTCATAGGTTTTCTTAATTATTGCAGCAAACTTTTTGCATCTCAGTATTTGCTCTGTGTCATTGTCCACAGGTGCATCACTTGTGATTGGATGTGAAGCAGTGATGGCTGTCATAGAACAGTTTTCCTTGGTTTCTAAACAAGCTGAAGCATTCAAATCTGATACCTTACAGTATTTTCTAAACAGGGAGGGAAAAGAGGAAAAAGACTCATCTGCACCTCAAGGCTCCCTTGAAAATTTCATGACAATCCAAGTATCTGTGAGGTCAATGTCCATAAAATTGCGACAACAGAAAGGAGAATCAGTTGCTTCGGACCTCATTGGGGAGGCTAACATGCAGTTTCTGTGTTCCGCCTCTTTAAAAAATGATGAACTCTTAAGGCTGAAGATCTCCTTCTCTTATTTACAGATATTCTCATCACTTAACTCTGTTTTGCTTGCTGAATGCTGTTCCAAGTCTGGCTCACCAGTTATTGTGATAACCTTTTCACTGTCTGATCAGGGTGAAAATATGCTTTCTGTTTCTATGTCTTTGCTAGATGTTTGGATATATTTGTCTGACTGGGTTGCAATCATCAATGTACTCCAGTCTTCCTCTACGAAACAACCGAAGACCTTAATGACAAACTCATCAAACAATATGGCATATGTCCCTGTTGACCAACTCAGGGATGGTGAAAATGATGGCCAACAAAATTCTCATCCATGCCCTAATATTTTGTCTTCTGAATTAAATGTGAGGCATGATTCTGGTATTCACTCTGTTGAGTTGGAAACTATTGGTGTCCGAATTCATGTTCCTGCTTGGGTTAGAAAAGATGCTTTTAACATATCGGGGGTGAAGCAGGATGACAAGCACGTGAATGATTTACGAAACACGATTTATGGAAATCGACATGGCTTTTTCACTGTTGGCTTTCAAGCTAGGAATAGTAAACTGTTTAACTTGGGGACCATTATGAGACTGAAACTTGATCTAGATAAAACTTGGGGTACAGTGGAGCTTGTAAAGGATGATAACACACGCTCATGGCCCTTGTTTGAACTATTTCAAGTGAACCTTGATGCTGCAATATGCACTAGTTGCATTGAGCATATCCATGGGAAGGTGGATCTTCAATGTCATTGTCTGGATGTATGGCTGTCAGATCACATTCTTTATTTCTGGCAGTTTGTGGATTTTGAAGGTCCAGCAGCTGGGCCTTCGCAATTTAGTTTCAGTCAAGTGAACGTTGATATCCAACTTAGAAAGTTCTCTCTTCTTTTGGCTGATGGAAAGGTGATTTCCACTCTATAACGCTATCCCTATTTACATCATTTCTGCAGTTTGCTTTTGCTAGATTGGACTCAAAGATGGGTGCTGATAACTTGCTCTCTTGCTATTTAATTGTGTTAAATTCCATGATGATTTATGCTTTCAACGGATAACACTAGGAAGCAGTAGATCACCATCATATTTCCTTTAATGCTTCCTTTCGTTTCCCTTTTAATCGGGAACAGTATATTGGCAGTTCAGGAGACGAGTTATTCCTCGGTGATGACTGATGACTGATATCTGCTTCCCGGTATTCATATTTTCGTAGCTGCTACGCGGAACTTTTCTTTCAAGGTCTCGAATACTATGTTGAGAATATAATCAAATATTAAAAGTGTGCTCTCTCTAACAGCTTAAGCGTTTAGATGAGATGGTCACACATTTCAACTTTGTATCAGAGCGGGCAAAAAGGTCCTGAGATCGAATCTCGCTGCCACCCATTATCAAAAAGAATTTCCACGTGCTTGGACCATGAAGAAAAGATCAGGCCAACACGTGAGGGGCCGTGTTGAGAATATAATCTAATATTGAAAGTGTGCTCTCTAACATCTTAAGCTTTTAGATGAGATGGTCACACACTTTAACTTACTCTATATGAATTTCCTCGTTGACATTGAGTGCTTGAGTGAAGTTATGAACAGGCATGCTTCTCGAATGCAGTTTCACCTTCACTCTGCCATGTCAGTTAAAAGTTAGGAGGAGCATGTTGAAATATATCTTGTTCCAGAGAAGTCTAGTTTCTGGAAGCTCACAAAGATATGGGGAATCTGTTTACTAAATAGGATGTGGTCTCTAGTTTTTCCCCGTGTTATAATTTCTTCTATTTCAATATCATTATTGATAAAATTCCCACATTAGTTGAGTGAATAAGATGTTTTCTTCTTATATGATCTTAGGCAGTCCTCGCCTCAAACTTTTGAGATTGAGTTAGGCCCAAATTTTCATTTTCTTTACATGGTAATTGAGCCGGACACATCCCAATGCTTCACCCCAAATCTTATATTGTCCTTGCTTTATAATATCCTGCTCCTGCCTGCTGGGGAAGTATCAAAATGTTCACATTGGTCTCCTTATATGCTTCTGGACAATCTTCACCTCATGAGCTAGCTTTTTGGTTGAGTTAGGCCCAATGTTCATTTTCTTTACAATTATGCTTATATTTTCATGAAAAAGCGGCATTATTTTTCTTTATCCTCACTGTCAAACTCCTCTGCACTGAACTAGGAAGAGTTCTTTTTCTCCTTTTATGGATCTTTTTCCTAGTCTTTTTGGGTTGCTTTCTGTTTTTTTGTTTTTGTGGGGTGGGGGAGGGGCTGGTGGTTGTTCGAGAACGAAAATTTAGTGTTCTGTTGTTTTCGATCATTACTTTTCTGTATTCATCTGGTTAACTGTATGGTCTTTGTTTTTTCACTGGTTATAAGTTATGTGAGGCTTGTTGTGTGTTTCCAGTATTGCCTTTGTTTATCTTTTGAGCGCTATGAGGTATTGTTCTTTGATCGTTTACTGTAATTGTATTGCATAATTTACCTGTTTTCTTCAGCTACATATGTTTTGCTAATGTGTATATTTTCCTCTAGTGGAGTTCAAGTGGACCTTTGCTGGAGTTACTCATGACAAACTTGCTTCTTCACTCAAATGTAGCTGGAAATGAAATGGAGGGTTTGGTGAAGTGTGAAGTCCAAGTGAACTATAACAACATTGACAAGGTAGAGATAACAAAATCATGATATATCTTCTATTGATTCTGATTCACTAATTTTTGTTCTCTATTTGGGACAACAGGTCTCGTGGGAGCCTTTCCTAGAGCCCTGGGAAATCCAGCTAAGCATAAGAAGGCATGATGACAGTTCCCTTCTGAGTAGTGACGTTACTAGCAATCTCCATATCAAATCGACAACTCAACTTAACTTGAATCTTACCGAGTCCCTTATTGAGGTACTTTAGTTTAACCGTTCTACAGTAAAACTCTTTGTTGCAATTGTTAATAAAAAAATACCGATTGAGAAGTTCTATCATGTTCACCATGTAAGCTGTTAAAGCATTATATCTGTCCTAATTCTTAATCCTTTATCAGGCTATCAATGTGCTTCATGTTCTTGACTGTCATTGTAGAATCAATGATAAGCAATAAGTTTTTTTTTACTTTGGTATTGATAAAGTCACACATTTGTGAGTGTATGGGTTGTAGTCCCTTTATATGGGTTTGGGTGATCCTAGCATGACGCATCCCCGTTTTTGGATTATATTTATCCTGACATGGTATCCTAGCATGACTCATCCCTATTTTTGGTTTACCTAATGATGGACCCCCGTGTTATGTCAATCTATCCTGGGCGTTTAAATGGGTGCTGAGAGCCCTTCATTGGTGTAGGACGACGCCCTGAAGTCTCTTTATATGCTCTTGGGTTTAAGTCTAAGGTCCATTTTCTTAGAAGGTGTTCTTCGATTGTTCTAATATATCCATTCAATGGGTCATTAGTTTTCGATACCAAATGAAGGTAAATATTAGTCTAACCTAGGCATATCCATCTTCTTTCTATAATTTATGAAGTAGGAGGCAATAGTTACGTGCTAATGCTTAAGGGCCAATCTGGAGGGAAGAGTATATTCCACTTTAGTTAGGGCTCTATCAACTCATGTTGTGATTGCTAGAATTTGCTCTTTCCTGGTTTAATACTCCGCTTCATGTTTTTAGGTGAATGAGTGATGGTGAAATAGAAGGAAACTCCTTGCACCTTCCTTTGTTCTCTCCTTTCCCAAATTATTATTTTGTAATTTTCCCTTAAGGATTAATTTTTGTTTCCAGGAGAAGAAATTAACAAATATTTATCATAGTCTATTATCATACACAAAAGTATGTATCAGTTGATACCTTGATATCTATTGTGTTCTCCCACATCGGTGGGATAAGTGGTCCTTGGTCTCCTTATATGGCTTGGGCAATCCTCCTCCCTTTGAGCTAGCTTTTGGGGTTGAGTTAGGCCCAAGATCCATTGTTTGCATGATATCAGAGCCAGACCCGTCCCATTTCATTGATGATGTTCAGGACTGGTTCAAGGTGGGTTCAAATCAAGCTACAACCAATTCCACGATAATGAAGATTTTATCTAGAAGTACTACATGTAGAGAAAAAGTTTCAACCATATTTTCAAAAATCCTGCTGCTACATCTTTAAAATCAAAACTCATTTGTAACCCTGCAAAGGGCTCCAAAAACTTTTAACCGAAAGGGCTCCAATACTATTAACCCGCAAGGGCTTTATTTTTAAACATGTCAAGCAGCAGTGACGAAGATTATGTGGAGATGGAGAATCAAGATTATTTTGCGAGAAAATTCAGGCCAAGGGGAGATTTGTTAGGGTTTGCCCTAAATTTCCTACCTTATTTGGATTTTACCATAATTGTGTTCTACTTCAAAAAGGATTTCTTGGTGGCAAAGTTTTTTTTTTTTTGTAGAAAATGACTACCATATTTATCTTTTTCTTGGAGAAGTTTTGGACTTCTATAAATAAATGATCTTTTCTTTTCATTCAACAGCACAATGGCATCCACAATGTAGTCATTAAAAAGTCTTGTTTAGAGAGATTATTCTCAATAGTTTTAATCTTTCTTTTATATTAGTTTTTAATTTGTAGGCCAATTGGCTAAACCGTATTAAATATTATGCTTCTTTTAGTATAGTTTTTGTGTCGTTTGATTTATCGCTGTCAAGGTTTGCAATTATAAGCTTTTGTGTGACATCCTGATTATTTCGATCCCAACAAGTGGTATTAGAGACAGACCCGTCCCAATTCATTATTTCCGATGTTGGGCCACCCTCTTATATTGTCCACGCTCCTATTCGTCCACATCTCTTCATCACTCATGATGTCTACCAACTTCTCATACACCACACCTTCTCTTGGACTTCTCCATTCCACCACCAGTCCCTTCGATGCCCACCATGGCTACCTCTCGAGACCCCTAATACCTCTGTAGCTGCTTCCTTACTGCAACTCAACTGGTCGTCCTATCCCACATACTGCTAGCATCCCCTTACTCTCCAAAGCCCCCATAGCCATCAACTTCTCCCCTATCCCCTGGGCACTAGACAAAGTCAAACTCCCCCACCTGATCCTCAACCGGTTATCCACGACCCTCTTCTTCCTCTTCCACTTAATCTCCAAATCCATCACCAAGAGCTTATGTTGTGTCATAAGGTTCTACTCGGAATGACCTTGCAGTCTCTACAAAGACCTTTATCATCCTTTCTAATGAGCAAATAGTCAATCTGCGTCGCAACCATCGAACTACGAAATGTTACCAAGTGCTCATCGTCATAACCCCTCGAAATTGATCCAATGTGTCCATTGAAATCTCCTCCTACGAATAGCTTCTCAGTGGGCAGTATACCTCCCACCACGTTGTCCAAATCCTCCCAAAAACGCCTCTTCTCCTCCTCGTCCAAGACTACTTGGGGCGCGTAAGCACTAATAATGTTCACAGTGCACCCTCCAACCACCAACTTAATCGCCATCATCTTGTCATTAACCCTCCTAACCTCTACCACCTGATCCCTTAATTCACCATCTACTAAAATGTCTACCACATTCCTATCCCTCGACCTACCTGAAAACCATAACCTATACTCGTCCACCACCTTAACTTTAGGTCCTACCCATTTGGTCTCCTAGACATAAGCTATACTAATCTTCCTCTTCTTAAGAATCTTAACTAGCTCTATGGACTTTCCCGTTGAAGTCCCAATGTTCCAAGACCCTACTCTCAGCCTAGACACTCCCTTAACCCACTTACCCCCCCCCCCCTAACCCTAGCCCCCGTCCCCTACCGAGAACATGACCCTAGTCTAACATCGTTAACCAAAACCACTAAAGCAAATATAAACTAATCAAAGGTTTACCCTAGGCAAGCAAGAACAATACTAAAGCACAAGTTAGCAAGAATATATAGGTATGTCGAACTACCAATACATTGTTGACCACCGGAACCTGCCGGAAAACTTTTGTACATGTGCAGAACTGACCGGAAACCTACTGGAGCGGGGTTTCCGGTTGCAAAGTAGCGGAAAAAAGAAGCAATAGAAGAAGAAAAAGAAAAAAAGAAGAAAAGAGGAGGAGAAAAGTCTGGCCGGAAAATGAGGCCAGAAAGAGTCGTTGGCGTACCTGGTCGGAGCAGTGCCGTGTAGTGGTCCGGCGGCGTTACCTGGTCGCCGGTCGGAGTGGCGTGCAGGGATGGGTTACCGTCGGGGAAAGGTGGTGGGGATTTGTGTTCGTACAATTGGGGAGAGAGGAGAGAGAAAGTTGCAAAACTCAAAAAATCTGGGACTCAATGTGTTTTACAGAATGCTCACATAGATGGAGCTCCTTGACTGGAGTAAATGGGAAGACTTTCCTTTTAAAGAAAACAATTATTGCATATTTAGGTAGAGGGGCAAGCTCATTACTCACTAAGTTTTCGAACTATGTGCCACTGGCCCTTGAGGATTTCTCTATTATATATATGTGTATGTGCACACACACACATATATGAGTTCATTTGTTTTTAATACACAACTATTATAAAGTTTTTTTGTGTTGAAGAAATCCTCATCCCTAGATTCCTCTCATCTGATTGGATTATAAGAATTCTTGCATTGTGCTCGCAAAATATTGAATGAACTATGACAAATTGCACAATGTAAAACTTTCTACTCCACACTTGCTCATTTCTTCAAGTTGTTTAAACAAGTTACTGATACATTTCTCTTTCCTTTCTCTTTCCCTTTGGTGAAGGTTGTTTCTAGGACAATCGAGATGATTAAAAATGCAGGGGATCTGGCGCAGATGACTGCTCATTCTGAAATCCCATCATTCTTAAAATCTCAGAAAAGTGAAAATCTGGATAGTGGGAGTTCTCCTCCTTATATACTGCAAAATTTGACTTCATTGCCTTTAGAATTTCATGTCTATCAACAGCGGCAGAATGGCTATGGCTTAGAAGTATCCTCCATGAAAAGTGGAAAGTATTTACAACCAGGATCTTCTATTCCAGTTTATGTTAGTGAAAGTCTTGAGGATCAAATTTTACGCTATAGGCCGGCCCAATCTTGTGAACAACTTGGTGACAAAAAATCCGTGGAGCCATCACATCATTATATCATTGTTCAACTTGAGGGAACATCGCTTCCTTCTGTTCCTATTTCAATGGATCTTGTTGGGCTTAGATACTTCGAAGTCGATTTTTCCAAATCATCTAGGAAGTCTGATGTTGATACAACTAAGAATGTTCCAAACAGTAGTATAAATGATGGAAAGAACAACAAATCAGAAGAAAAGAGTGGCTTTATCGTTCCTGTAGTGATTGATGTGTCCATACAGAGGTACACGAAGATGGTGCGATTGTACTCAACGGTAAGTGTTAATGCAGGTCATATTTTGTGCAGCTTTGATCTACTTTACTGCTTTACATAATCCTTTTTTATTTCAGGTAATAGTCTCAAATGCAACTTCTGTCCCTCTTGAAGTACGGTTTGACATTCCATTTGGTGTTTCTCCAAAGGTATATAGGTTGAAGGATTAGTAGAAATCTCTGTACATCTATCAGGAAAAAAGGATATTAGTATTTCTTTAGTTTTGACTGGATTTCTCCCTACACATTCGTGTAACTTCTGTCATTTCCCTTCTTTGTCATTTCAGGTTCTGGACCCTGTTTATCCTGGTCAACAGTTTCCTCTTCCGTTACATTTGGCTGAAGCAGGCCGAGTGAGATGGCGTCCTCTTGGTAATTCTTACTTGTGGAGTGAAGCCCACAGTATTCCAAATATTCTTTCAAATGAAAATAGAATCAGCTTTTTGCGCTCCTTTGTCTGCTATCCATCTCATCCGAGCAGTGACCCTTTTCGCTGTTGCATATCTGTGCATGATTGGTGCTTACCTTCAGCTGTGTCACCAGGAAAAGGCTTTTCTTGGTCCAACAATATTCTAACCCAACCCTTTAAACCTCATAATAATGTAACTTACATGGTTAAGCCCGAGAAGAGGAATGTGCATCAGTTGACTTTAAGCAGTCCATTAGTATTGAGGAACTATCTTCCGGAGACTGTATCTGTGACAATAGAAAACGCTGGTGTTTGTCGTACTGCAGCTGTGTCAGAGGTTTGCACTATGTTATAGTAACTAATTTTTTTCATGAATAGATTTATTTTGCTTTGTGTTCACAATTTTCCCTGTCTTCCAGGTTGAAACTTCCTTCTTCCATGTTGATTCTTCTCATGACCTCACAATAACTTTCGAAATGCATGGATATAAACCTTCAGCTGTGAAATTTCCACGTGCTGAAACATTTGGTAAAACAGCCAAGTTCAGCGGAACAAGGTTCTCTTTGTTGGAGACTGTTACTTTTGACCCTCAATCATCAGATGGTACCTATCGAATTTTGCTATCCTGTTCTTTTACTCGTGCCAGCATTATTAGTTGTCTCTTATTATTTTTTATTCTATAATCTCCACTTTATTAGGTCCTCTGTGTGTTGAAATAGAGAAGGTAATGGATGCATTTTGTGGAGCTCGTGAAATATGCATTTCGGTTCCATTTTTGCTATTCAATTGCACTGGTTTACCCCTTGTGGTCTCTGAATCCGTTAATTGGACAAAAGGCCATTTTAGTGTTATTACTTCTTGCTATGATGTGGACGAGCAGGAGCTAATTCTCCACAAGAAAGATGGTCTGGGCATGTTTTCTTCTAATCAATATATGGATACAGCTGCAAATATCAACAGTCTACCGGTAGCTTCCTTGAACAATTACCTCGTTACAAAGTCACATGACAGTAAATTCTCTCAGGCGGAATCGATTGATTTTGATAATTCAACAAATTTTCACCGGGGTTCACAGAAACATGGTATATATGCTTCAAAAGCATCGCTTCACAAGAGTAGGTCTTACACAAGCAGTCAATCCAGCTTAAAGTCCTGTGGGTTAACAGAAGGTGATGCTTGGAAGGTCAATTGCCGGATGTATTCACCTAACCCAAGTTCGTCTTCTAGTGAAATTATGGTCAGACTGTGTAGATATCTACCAAATTCTCTGATGGATGACATTCCTAATGATTCTTGGTCTAGTGCTTTTGCACTTGTGCCACCTACCGGTTCTAGCAGTGTAACGGTCCCACAACCATCCAGGAAATCTGGTTATGTAATTTCTGTTGGTGCTGTTGCAGCTCCATTTTTTGGTAGGACTAGAATTATTACCTTGCAGCCGAGGTACTCTACTATGGCAATATTATGTCGTTTACTACCATCTTTATTTAACATCTTCCTGCCAGGAATATATCTATAATAAAGAACCCATAATTCTACAGATATGTAATCAGTAATGCATGCAATAAGGACTTGTATTACAAGCAGAAAGGAACAGATGATGTTTTTACATTGGAATCTGGAAGGCATTCTCATATTCAGTGGACAGATACGGCAAGGTATAGTGTGATGGTGTTGGCATTTTCATTGCTTATTGATATCTCAAGTTACTTTGAAGTCTACACATTTCACAAATGCCCCTCATAAGTGCTGATCACTTCCAAACTAAGTGCACTCATCGGTACATATAGAACTCCAATACCTAGTTATTGTAATTTAGTGCGGTAGGAGCATGGATGAGTATCAGACTCCAAATGCATGCAAAGCCCTCCATCCGAAATTCTTAGTAGGGGCTTTTCAAACTAATCCTTGAGTTCTCCTTGCATGACACAGTAACAAACTATTTTGTAGCCACCCCTTCCATGCCATCCACTTTTTAATTTGTCATTATCATTTCCAAGGTATCTGTTGAAACACTTGAATCTCTTTATCAATCTTGCTCGAATCTATAAAGGGTAGTTGACGAGAGTGTGCCCATCGTTGGAATAGTTATTGTTAAGATGTGAGGGAGCATATGTTGTGGGAATAGTCATTGCTAAGATGTATTTTCTGACACTATTCTTATGATGCTAGTGATTAGTTAAGTTTGGGAGGCAATACGTTTTAAGGCTGGATGTACAAAAAGCAGAATTGTGATTCGCGTCAATTTCGTTCCTTTTTCTTCTTCTTATTCCAGGGAGTTGCTAGTCTCTATTCAATTTGCTGAACCTGGATGGCAATGGTCCGGTTGCTTCTTGCCAGAACATCTAGGTGATACTCAGGTGAAAATGCGAAATTTTCTCTCTGGTGCCGTGAACATGATATGTGTGGAAGTTCAGACTGCTGATGTAACAATTAGAGATGATAAAATCGTTGGGAGCCCTCATGGTCAGTCGGGAACAAACTTGATTCTTGTGTCAGAAGATGATACTGGCTTTATGCCATACCGTATTGACAATTTCTCCCAAGAGGTATTTTCCTTCAATGCAATACAATAGTTTTTGACTTTGTATTTGTTAAGTGCCCCACATTGGTGGAGGTATGGGTTTTTTGTCAGTTTGTCTCCTTATATGGCTTTGGGTAATCCTCACCTCATTATTTTGTCGAAGACCTTTAAGTTCTCTATAACATAAGAAAGGTCGAAGATTTCGTAATTGATATCTTTTAAAGTTTTTTTCCCTGACAAAGCCTGTTTTAGGTTAAGTATTAAATTACAAATTCATTCCTAATCCACAGGTGAAGATATGTACTGAATTAGGTAATATTGGTCTAATCACTCAGCAAACTCATCAAATAATGGAGTTGATTAGTTAATTGTTGGATTATGTAATCACCTCTTCTAAAAGTTTGTGTTGTTGTTCAGACAATAGTCGCTCTCTTAACTTCTTCAACTCCCTTGTTTTAAGGTGTCAAAAAGATTAGGCCTTCCAGATGCGGTAAATATTTACCATCTCTAGGAAGTAAATTTTTATCTCAACTGAGAAGAGTGCTAACCATACGTTATCCTTAAAGTCCACCAATTTCTTAGATATGTTGTACTCTAATAGTTTCTCTCCTTCCATTCTGGTCATACCAAGACAGACAAATTGGGATATGGAGTGCTTAGACCCTTTTAAGTTATAGTTTCATTAAGGGTGAAAAGCTTGATATATATGTGTCCTATATTACAAGCTTGTTCATTCCATAGATTTTTACTAGCATAACAAATGTCAGGTTTTCAGCTTAGTTGTTTGATCTTTGACTAATTCGCCCTTTCCCTTATTTGTGTATTCAAGCGGCTACGTGTGTATCAACAAAGGTGTGAAACTTTTGAAACTATGGTCCATTCCTACACTTCTTGCCCTTATGCGTGGGATGAACCCTGCTATCCACATCGTCTAACTATTGAGGTATGTTTTGCTATATTTTAAAGCTGAATTGGATTTTAAGCATATCTCTGTTAGTAACGTTTCTCTCTGGGATTTTTAGGTTCCTGGTGAACGTGCTATAGGATCATATGCTCTAGATGACGTAAAAGACTATGCACCCATACACCTACCTGCCACTCCTGAGGTACTTCACTTTCTATCATTCAGTTTGTAAACTTTAAGCAGAGCTTGTACTCAACATATTACTTTTTCATACTTGACCTGAATCCTGTTCTTGTTTTTGGCATAGCCTGGTACTACCTGTTTGTATTGTTTGTTCGTTATGTAAAATGGAAAGTATCAGAAGTCTGTATTTGAATTAATAATTCTAAAATGATATTACCTTAAATCTCACTTCTATTGTTTGAACTAGTTGGGTTCAAGTCGTGGAAACAGCCTCTTGCAGAAATGTAAGGTAAGGCTTCGTACAATAGACCCTTGTGGTCCGGCCCTTCCCCGGACCCGCGCATAGTGGGAGCTTAGTGCACCGGGCTGCCCTTTATTGTTTGAACTAGTTAGACCAGTATACACCAATAACCTAATTATATAAAAAATAAAAAAATAAAAAAGAATTGCTCGTGACAAAAGAGCAACAATTTTTGCTACTAAATATTATTACGGATGCCTTAAAGGTGTTGAAATGGAGCTACAACCAGTTTATTGATCAGTTGGAAAGGAAATATACAAGATAAAGGAGTTCTTCAAAAGGGAAAAGGGATTACTCCCTGCACCCAATTTATGTGATGTAATTTGATTGGGCACGGAGTTTAAGAAATAAAGGAAGATTTTTAAATCTAGTGGTCTAAAACAAGCCAAAGATATTTGTGTGGTTTTAAATCATCTCGTTAAGTGTAAATGATAAAGTTTAAATTTAAATTGGTACCAAATAAGGAAATGTTTTATTCTTTTTGGGACTGACTAAAAAGGAACGTGTGTCATATAAATTGGGATAGAGGGAGTATATTTTACTCTCAATCTCGAAAGAGGAAAAGGTTAAATTATGGGGCTTCCTTTTACTTTGGCTAAGGAAGTGAAAGTCCACTTTTTATAATTGGTGACACTTGAACCCAGGACTCTGTTTCGATACTATGCCAAATTGCACACGCTTAAACTAAAATCTTAAGCTGTCAGAGGATTATTGAAAAGAGAATGAGTAGAAGAGAAAAGCTTAATTGGAAAATTATAGTAATTAACCTATACAATTTTGGTAAGTATCCTAAATCAGCTCCTAATCAAATCATTCTGATTGATGCAAATCATATAACATCTTAAGTTCTTAACTCTCCCCCTCAAGTTGGAGTGCATGTATCATAAGCTCCAAGATTGTCACTAATGTATTTCTTAGAATATTAATGCATATAGTGTCCCACATAGAAAAGGATTATTATGTATTGTGTAGAATATAACTATAAATAGGGCTCTGTCTAATAATGTCAAGATACATCTTAATAATATTTTTTCCAATGTCTTTACTTCTCACATGGTATCAGAGCTTTGGTGAGAAACGTCGGGGAAAAGAAAGCAGTTACACAGTCACTGTGCGTCAATTTTCCAGCGACTGATATGTTGTTTTGTGTCATCTTCTTCTTCTGTTTGTACGAAAACCAACACCTCCGCAGGGTCCCCCACTCTCTGGCGACCAATCCCCAGTCAATCACTCTGGTGACCTCCCACACGCTCTCACAAGCCACCTAAAGCTGTGTCGCCGGCAATGCGCCAGAGCCACGCAGCGGTGAGTGAGGTCATCTCCGACCACCGTCCAGATCAGATCTGGTTTCCTGGAAGTTGTGTAGCTGTTCCGAGCCAGAATATCCAGTTTTCGTTAATTTTATATCTCCGAATCCTAATTCGACGACTCCAGTCACTGTTTCCGGCCATAGTCTTGTTTTCCATATCACTCCACTCCAGGGTTCATCCTAACGCGGGATGCTTTGTGCACCAGGCTGTCCTTTTTTCCCGGCCAATTTCTGTAAACTAGAAAATTTCCAGTCACTTTCAATACTCTTCTCAGCTATATCTTGTGATTATTTGCTTAGATCTCTCGATCATGATTCGGCACATTTAGCATAGTTATTCAGGGGTTTGGCATGATTCGCAATCTTGTGCGTAAAAGAGAATTGCAGAGTACTACAATCTTGTACTGGTCCAAAAAAAAAATAGAAAGTCAATAGTTGATCTCTGCATTGTGGTTCTTTTATGTTACTTTCATCTTGTAGTGCTTTCCTTGTGTTTAATAGCCTTACCATTCTTTTATTTTGTTTTGTAATAAGTTCCCTTTCCATTCTCTTTATATTAATCACAATTTTCTCTATGTTATGTATTGTATATGAGACCATAATTAATATTTTTCCAGTCATTTATATGATAATCTTGATACCTCTCTTACACATGACTTCTGCTTACTTTTTTCAGAAGCCTCAAAGAACTCTGATTGTTTCTGTCCACTCTGAAGGGGCAGTCAAGGTGCATTCATGATGCTTTAACATTCAGATACCATCTTTCTTTTCATGTCTCTTTTATAGTGACAGTTTTATTTTCCAAATACAGATTCTGAGCATCATTGATTCAAGTTACCATGTATTGAGTGGTTTGAAGAGTCCGCACATCTATCAGTCTAAAGATAAAAATAACCAGATAGTGAAGCATGAAAATTCTGCTGACTACAAAGAGAGAATATTGGTGGACATTCCCTATGTTGGCATCTCTCTAATAAGCTCTATGCCAGAGGTACCTTCTATGGTTGTAGTTGAAGATTATAAGATTGTAAGCTTCAACTCAAAATGCTTTTGAGTTGTCATACCTTTTTTTTTTTCAGGAACTATTTTTCGCTTGTGCAAGAGACATTACAGTTGATTTCACACAGAGTGTAGATCAACAAAGATTCTCCTTACAAATCACATCCTTGCAAATTGATAACCAGCTAGCATGTACACCTTACCCTGTCATCTTGTCTTTTGATGTTAGTAAGGCTACTACTAGTGGAATTAGGGCAGAAAGTGCTTTGGAGAGTTCACGGGAACCGGTTCTTTCATTGTTGATGACAAAGTGGAAGAATAGATATCTGTCACTTGTTTCCTTCGAGCACATAAGTCTAAGGTCTGTAACTGATTCCTTTCAAATGTACTAGTCTCGAACTCTATCAATATCTATTATGTTGTATCACTGCCTGACTAGTCTATTTTCTTGCAGAGTGGCAGATTTTCATCTTGAACTTGATCAGGATGTAATCTTGAGTTTGTTTGATTTCATTAAAACTTTATCTTCAAGGTTGCAGATCAGAGTATTACAGCCCTCTAATTCAACTGACCATCCTCTTTTTGATGGTGTTTTTATTATGAACACCTCTGACTCCATAGATTGGGCACCCAAGAAATCAAATGTGAATGAGTGCTACTCAGTTAATATTCCTGTGTTTCACGAAAACAGCAATAGGACCTCTTTGCTTCCTTCGATAGTCCCTATTGGAGCCCCATGGCAACAGATTCACCTTCTAGCCAAAAAGCAGAAGAAGATTTATGTTGAGTTGTTTGATGTGGCACCGATCAAGTTGACTTTAAGGTAAGGTAATTCATATCATGTTTTCATGTGACTTTACTGTATGATTATAACATTGAACTTTTCTTGTAGTTTCTCCAGCAGTCCCTGGTTGCTTCGAAATGGAGTGCTAACATCTGGAGAATCTCTTATACATGTAAGTAAGGCTATATGAAGGAAGCCGGAAGATATGATGATATTGTAAATTGTTAATCTTTGTTTACTTGTAACAATCAGCTTCTGCAACCATCTTATAACAATACTGTTTATTGCTAAATTTCACTCCGCAAGTTCATTCATATATATGCTTCTCATGCCATATGACACTTTCACAGAGGGGTCTTATGGCACTTGCTGATATCGAGGGAGCACAAATTCACCTTAAACAAGTAATCCTTTCACATCAGCTAGCTAGCTGGGAATCCGTTCAGGAGATACTCATTGAGCATTACACACGACAATTTCTTCATGAGACGTACAAGGTATATTTCTGCACACCTTGACTATCTTCCCTGTAGTTAACCACTTAACCCTCTGCTCCTCCTTCAGTAGATGGGTAGATGAAGAATTTCTCTCCAGATTATCAGTCATGGATATCTCAATTGACAAACTCCTGTCAGAAGTGTCTGCACCACTCTGTTGCAATTTTACTACCTTTACCATTTCTGAGTCCCTTAAAAAAGAAAATTTGAATACTTTTAGAGTCATCAGGCTGAGTCAGTAACATGATCTCATCTCTGCTAGGGGATTTAAATGGACTTGAATCAATCGAAGAGTTAGAGGATTTGAACACTCACATCCATTCTAAATCTATAAGAAAACATCATTCTTGATGCTTCTCCAGACAAAACCAGATTGCGCCTTGAATATGAGGTAGGCTAGAACATCCCAGTTCCGACTTCTGTATCACATGTTAACCAGACTATCAGATCCCGGTTTAAAGCTTGAGGAGTTGAGTCTGCACAAGGTCTAGGCTTTGCGTGCACTACAGATCTGATGTTGCATCAGTGTGAGCTTCATAGAAATTAAAACAAGCTTCAAGAAGTCTCATTACATTCAATTCGTATTGTAATGTGGAGGGAGTGTTAAGAGAGGTAATTTCCATAATAGCCTAAGTTTCTCAGTGGAGATTTTAAAACATTGCTACCCATTTTCGACTGGTTTTCTGGTTTTAGGTGGAAGAGTTTTCGCCATTGTCTGTCTTTGCTGGCATGGCAGAGATTCTTGTTTTGCTTTTCGGACTCCATTAACTGTGCAGAATGTAGAGTAAAGAGAAGGGGAGAAGGGCTTATCTTATGTATCAGATGTAAATTTTGAATTGGTTGGACCAAAATATACAACGAACTTTGTGGATAGACTAATAGATTGACAGTCCAACTTTAAATTTTCTGTCAAGGGACCACCACGGTTGCATACTGTGATTGATTGTCTTGTTGCACACTTTTGTACAGGTATTTCTATGATGTTTTACTCAAGAAGATTGTATGTTACCTCATTGTTGGTACCCATTTTTTCATCTTCATCTGCTGTAACACCCACTGATGTGGCTTTAGCAAATATCTGGCTATCTTTAGGCATTCAAGACTCCTCACATCATTGTACATTTCTCATTATCAACTATCCGATATGCTACGTAATAAGTCTCTAAGAGAAAGAAAATCATAAGCTTGAAGAAAAGAGACGAGAACCCTTGGATGATGCAGGGATTAGAGGATTGTGGGAGAACCTAGATATCTTACTATCACTAGACCTGACATTACTAATGCTTCTGAGCTTCAATCCATTTCTCAGAATATCTAAAACAGAAGTTTTCCAGCTTAATATAGTATGGAGTTGTACTTGCTTTTAAACCGCGGAAATAACAAATTGCTGTAATGGTGTCATACTTCCTGTGATGATTCATGAATAAGCTTCCCGATTATGTGTTTTGGCACTCAGAGCTATTAAGATGAACTAAATTTGTTGGTTTCTGTGTAAGTATCCATTTGCCTATGTTGGTGAATGATTTGAAGAGCCAAGCTTTGTTTTATTAGCTTCAACCTGATAGTTCTTCATTTATTAATTGGACGACTTGTTTCTTGCAATGGTCTTCTTAGTGGTAATGGACAGTGAAATATGGTTGTGTGCTGCAGGTATTTGGTTCAGCAGGAGTTATCGGCAATCCTATGGGGTTTGCAAGGAGCATGGGTCTTGGCCTTAAAGATTTCTTGTCAGCTCCTGTACAAAGTGTTTTCCAGGTACCTTCTGCATTATCTGCTCTTTCATCCTTCCCACTAGATGTAAAGCCCAGTTCTTTCTGCAGACTCGTGCAGGGTTTATTAAAGGCATGGCACAAGGGACCTCTAGTCTTTTGAGTAACACCGTCTATGCCTTAAGTGATGCTGCCACCCAATTCAGCAAAGCTGCGCATAAGGTACTTTTGCATCTAGCAACATTTTCAAACTCTGTATGTTATCTGATCCGCATGTTAATTCATTTCATCTTGTAGGGTATCGTGGCATTTACTTTTGATGATCAGGCTGTCAGAAATATGGAAAGGCACCAGAAGGGAATGTCATCCCATAGCAAAGGGGTGATAAATGAATTTTTAGAGGTATATTATTTTCAGTATATAACTCCCATGGGCATAGCAGCCTGTTTCGCTTCCTCACCGCTAAAGAAGGATTAGCATGTATTGAGAGTTAATGTCTTGCAATTTTGATTCATCTATTTTTCACAATTCATATCTGTGACTGAAAGGGTTAAAAGAAGACTCGCGGGGTGGCAGAAGGGGTATTTGTCAAAAGGGGGAAATGAAGTGTTAATCAAGAGCACCCTGTCGAGCATTCCCACTTACTTTATGTCTTTGTTATAAGCACCGGCGAGCGGGATTGAATAAACGGAGAGGTTCCAAAGAAACTTCCTTTGGGACTCGGAAGATGGATCGAGAAAATTTTACTTAGTGTGTTGGAAATTGTTACAAGTCCAAAGAAGTTGGGGGGTTCTCGGGGTTAAAGATCATCGGGTGTTTAATAGGACTTTGCTAGGAAAGTGGCTTTGAGATTTGGAATAGAGGAGCACGCAGTATGGAGAGAGGTGATAGCGGAAAAAATGGAGGTATGTAAGGGGGGTGGAGAGTTAGAAACATTACTACTACTTTTGGGTGCAGCCTTTGGAGAAATATCTTGAAGGGGTGGAACGAATTTAGTGGAAACATAACTTTCAAGGTAGGTGATAGGAGTAAGGTTAGTTTTGGGGGGGCACAAGTGGTGCGGGGATAACACCTTGAGAGCCTCATATTCGAAACATTCGTAGTATTTCATGCCAAAGGGAGATAGCAGTCCAACAAATTCAGAAGATATGCGGAGGAAATGCTCTCTGGAATCTTCAAGATTAGGAGATGCAGAATTGCAAAAATTGCTTGAGTCGCTCTACAAACAAACTCCATTCTTAGAAATTCATGATTCTTGGAGATGTGAGTTTGGGAATGGTGGTCGTTTCTCAATAAAGTCTCATTATGCCAAGATGCTCACAAGAGATGAGAAGGTTTTCCGCACGATGCTGTTTGGATTCTTAGGGCACCAAGAAAGTTATGTTTCTTCGTACGCCTTGCGACTAGACGAGCGATTTGACAACCAAGAATTTGAGGAAAAGGAGGATCACATATGTTAGTTGGTGCTTTATGTGCAAAAACTCGGGGGAGGATGTGGATCACCTTCTAGGCTTCTACTACACTGTCAGGTTGCTTCAAGGTTATGGTGGGTGATTTTGAGATGGTTTGGACTACTGTTGAGTATGCGGAGACGATAAAGAACTCTTTATTCAGATGACCTTTTAAAAGACGTAAGAGAAAGGCATAGGGCATGGGACATTGCTCCATTAGCTCTTATGTGGGTAGTATGGAGAGAGAAATAGAAGAGCTTTTGAGGGAATTGAACACGATTTTGAACATTTGAAGAATACGATTTTATCCTTTATTTATTTTTGGTGCACTCGTGAGATTCCTATTTGTACAGATAAACGTGTGTCCATGGTAGAGAACCATCTACTTTTGTAGGTTCTCTCTTTTGGTATACTTGTATACAGGAGTTTTCCCCTTTTATCAATGAAATTGTTCCTTACTTGATCTAAGAAAACAATTGGTACCTATTCTTGATTTGCAGGGTCTGACAGGTCTATTGCAATCACCTATTAAAGGGGCAGAGAGACATGGCCTTCCAGGAGTTCTCTCAGGTATCATGAGTTTATCCATGCTATTCTTCTGGTCACTATTGCAGGAAAATTGAACCTCCTGGGAAGTGAATTCTACGAATTTAGACTATTGTTAGCTTCAAGCTTTCAACTGGAACATTTTGCATGGGTGTGGATAATATATTTCTTCTTGCAGGCATAGCTCTTGGAGTGACAGGACTTGTGGCAAGACCGGCAGCCAGTATCCTTGATATCACCGGGAAAACTGCACAAAGCATCAGAAATCGGAGCAAACTTCATAATCGGGGATCTCATCGCTTTAGGGTCCGATTGCCAAGGCATTTAAGTAGAGAACTTCCTATACGCCCTTACTCTTGGGAAGAAGCAATTGGAGTATCTGTACTTAGAGAGGCTGAAGACCATGTTAAGCTCAAAGACGAAATATTAGTAATGTGTAAAGCTCTTAGACATGATGGGAAGTTTGTTATCCTCACTGACAGACTTATATTAATTGTCTCCTGCTCCAGTATAGTAAATTACAGGATGCCCGAGTTTCAAGGAGTGCCTGCTAACCCAGAGTGGTTAGTAGAAACCGAAATCGGGATGGATAGTGTAATTCATGCTGATAACGACGACGATGAGGTACATATTGTGGGAAGTAGCTCAGATGCATTGTTAAAGCAGAGCCAGATTTCACATAAAAGAAGCTGGGGAACTCGGGGAAAGAGATGGAACAACAATCCTCGCACATCGCTTCCTCTACTCCAGACCAATTTAGTTTTCATATCGAAAGATGAAGCAGATGACTTCCTGCAGGTACTTCTATCTACAATTGACAAGGCAAAAGAGCGAGGTCGGAGCTCTGTGCATCTTCTTCATCAAAGTAGTCTCAGGCAACTATAGAAAGATGTAAAGGATCCAAGTAATTTTCTTTCTGTACATTGTACATTATGTACATAATTTACTTTATCCGTATTCTGTTAATATATGTTCATAAATCATAACTGTTCAAATAGTGTAGGACTTCCATTCTTTGAAGGCACAGCCTTTCCAAGTTTAGTTGTCTCTTATACTCAATTCTTATGTTTCTGTATATTGAGCTTTCAAACCAAACAGCTGCATGTAACCACAAAACCACGGTAATTCAGTTTTATCAGAGAATCGCTGTTCAACTTTGGTTTCCTTTCCAAGCCCTTTGTCCCGTTCCTCTCCTAGCAGACTGTTCATATATCAATAATAGCGTGAAGCAAAATTAAATGAACATTGTGTAGCTATTTTGCAGTGGATAACCAGAAGTTGATGGTCACCACCAAATTTCGTGTTTTGTTCAATGTTGTTTATTGATGAGCAGTGTTGACATTGGTTGAGCTGCGATTGCAGCGATGGTGGTGTGATTGCAGCTGTTAGAAAATCTTCCAATTTTAAAGTTTTTTTTTGGGAAATTCATGTTTTAATTTCATAAGGGCCTAGGTAAAAGTTTCAACCCTTGAACCCTGATTTTTTTCTACCAAAGACCAGCGGACATTGAATTATTGAAGCTCTAACTTATTTGATTTAATTTGCTTTGGATATCAAGTGATCAAGTAATGTAATTACTTAATCGTTACCTTAGTATTTAATACAGTTCTGAGTAGCTAAATTTTAGGTAACATTTTAAATCGAAGATCATGCATAAAGGTGTAGTTGACAAAGATCGACAAGAGTTTGATACCATTTAAATTTATATTATATTTTTTTTTATTTACATTACCTTAATTTATGACATCAAGTATTGCTTAAAACTCTTAGGGGAGAAATCAAGCAATACTTTCAATAATCATATCGTAAAGTGGAAGGATTTCTTTGAACCAAATAAGAATTATTATATTATTAATGAACATTTAGCTCGTATCAATCCAAACTACTCTTCAGTTCATAAAGAAGTTAAAAATTGCTTTCCAAACTACTAATTAGTTTTTTAAAAAAAAAAGGTAAATAGCTTTCAGTGACAATACCATTGTGAAGAAATTTGACAATGACATTACTATCCACAAAAATTTAAATACTTTTTATGTATAATTAGTTTTTTTAAAATAATATTAATATTAGTTTTAAGACTACGCTCCTACATTTGTCATGCACGTGCAACGCCCGTGCCGTATAACTAGTTTCCGAAAAGGTCATGAATGAAACCCATTTATAAAAAGAAGTAATTATGAGATTTTTATCTATACTTAACTCAACTAACAATTCATATTAGCAATAAACTAATAATAGTCTTGACTTTTGTATTGTCTTTTTTGCACATTTTAAAAGAACATGATTACATCAACTCCAAAATCCTAATACTCACTCCATCTCTTAATTAGCTTCAGTCGCTACTTTCTTCTCAACATAACACTTCTATTATCATCTTCCCAAACCTTAAATTTATTTCACTACCGCAGCCGACCTCTTTGTTTTTTTCGTCCACCTTTTGCTAGGACGATATCATCCCCATCTCCTTTCGTCTTCTGTCGACGTCTTTCATCTATTTCATATTTTAGTCATATCTAGCTTTTCTCTTTCATTCAGTCTCATTTTTATTACTTTTAAATTTTTATATGATTGTTGTTTGATTTAATTTAATCTCATCAACTTCACCTTCTCTTCCTACTTTGATTTCATCTTCTTCGACATCTGATTGTGGTCAATTCATTTTTCAACAATATTGAATTTTGTAACATAAAATTTGAATAAGAATACCCTTTATTTTACTCCAATTATTACTATAAAAAATGTGTATTTATTAACACGCTACAAGCATGTTTGTCTTATTGGTGATAAAAGTAATACAAATCCGAAGATCAATGGACCATTTAAAAAGTCAAGGCATAAAGGTGTAGTTGGCTAAGAGGGCAAGAGTTGATAGTACCATTTAAATTTATATTATATTTTTCATTTATTTATATTACCTTATTTTATGGCATCAAATATTTCTTAAAGCTCTGTTAGGGAAAAAATAAGTAATATTTTCAATAATCATCTCGTAAAGTGAGTATTTCTTCGAGCCGAATAAGAATTATTATATTATTAATGAACGCTTAGATCTTATAAATTCGAACTACTCTTCAGCTCATAAAACTACTCTTCGGTTAAAAAGAAAGTTGAAATAGCTTTCACTGACAATACCATTGTGAAGAAATCCAACAATGACATTATCATCCACAAATATTTAAATAACTTTTTGTGTGTAATTAGTTACTCAAAGTTTTATTTAGATAATGTTAATATTATTTTATAACATTGTACACTACTACATTCGCCATCCATGTGCAACACACGTGCCGCATAACTAGTTTTCGAAAAGAAAGTCATGAATGAAACTCATTTATGTAAAAAAGCAATTATGAGATTTTTACCTATAATTAACTCAACTAACAACCCATATTAGCAATAAATTAATAATAGCCTGACTTTTGTATTGCCCTTTTTGTACGTTTTAAAAGAACATGACTACGTCAACTCCAAAATCCTAATACGCACTTCATCTCTTAATTAGCTTCAGCCGCTACTCTCTTCTTAATCTAATGTTTCTATTATCTTTCTTTCAAACCTTAAATTTATTTCACTGCCGCGACCGACCTTTTTTTCTGCCCACCTTCTGTTGTTAGCGATATCATATCCATCTCCTTACATCTTCTGTCGATGTCTTTCATCTATTTCAAATTTTGGTCAGATCTAGCTTTTTCTCTTTCATCTAGTCTCATTTTATTACTTTTTATATTTTATATGATTGTTGTTTGATTTAATTCAATCCCATCAATTTCACCTTCTCTTCCTACTTTGATTATCTTCTTTGACGCCTGATTGTAGTCAATTCATTTTTCAGCAATATTGAATTTTGTAACATAAAATTTGATTAAGAATACCCTTTATTTTACTCCAATGATTACTATAAAAAATGTGTATTTATTAACAAGCTACAAGAATGTTTGTCTTATTGGTGATAAAAGTAATACAAATCCGAAGATCAATGGACCATTTAAAAAGTCAAGGCATGAAGGTGTAGTTGACTAAGAGGGCAAGAGTTGATACCATTTAAATTTATATTATATTTTTTATTTATTTATATTACCTTAATTTTATGACATCAAATATTGCTTAAAGCTCTGGTAGGGAAAAAATCAAGTAATATTTTCAATAATCATCTCGTAAAGTGAAAGTATTTCTTCGAGTCGAATAAGAATTATTATTTTATTAATGAATGCTTAGATCTTATAAATTCGAACTACTCTTCAGTGCATAAAGAAGTTAAAATTGCTTTCCAAACTACTCTTCGATTAAAAAAAAGGTTGAAATAGCTTTCACTGACAATACCATTGTGAAGAAATCCAACAATGACATTATCATCCACAAAAATTTAAGTAACTTTTTGTGTATAATTAAATACTCAAAGTTTTATTTAGATAATGTTAATATTATTTTATAATATTGTACACTGCTACATTCGCCATCCATGCAACGCACGTACCGCATAACTAGTTTTCGAAAAGAAAGTCATGAATGAAACTCATTTATGTTATGAAGTAATTATGAGATTTTTACCTATAATTAACTCAATTAGCAACCCATAATAGCAATAAATTAATAATATTCTGACTTTTGTATTGCCCTTTTTGCACAATTTTAAAGAACATGACTACATCAACTCCAAAATCCTAATACGCACTTCTTCTCTTAATTAGCTTCAGCTGCTACTCTCTTCTCAATCTAATGCTTCTATTATCTTCCTCTCAAACCTTAAATTTATTTTACTGTTGCGGCCGACCTTTTTTTCTGTCCACCTTCTGCTGTTGGCGATATCCTATCCATCTCTTTGCATCTTCTGCCGATGTCTTTCATCTATTTCAAATTTTGGTCAGATCTAGCTTTTCTCTTTCATCTAGTCTCATTTTTATTACTTTTTATATTTTATATGATTGTTGTTTGATTTAATTCAATCCCAGCAACTTCACCTTCTCTTTCTACTTTGATTTCATCTTCTTCGACGACTGATTGTAGTCAATTCATTTTTCAGCAATATTTAATTTTGTAACATAAAATTTGATTAAGAATACGCTTTATTTTACTCCAATGATTACCAGAAAATGTGTATTTATTAACAAGCTACAAGCATGTTTGTCTTATTGGTGATAAAAGTAATACAAATCCGAAGATCACTGGACCATTTAAAAAGTCAAGGCATAAAGGTGTAGTTGACTAAGAGGGCAAGAGTTGATACCATTTAAATTTATATTATATTTTTTATTTGTTTATATTACCTTAATTTATGACATCAAGTATTGCTTAAAGATGTGATAGGGGGGAAATCAAGCAATATTTTCAATAATCATCTCGTAAAGTGGAAGAATTTTTTCGAACCGAATAAGAATTATTATATTATTAACGAACGCTTAGATCGTATAAATCCGAACTACTTTTCGGTTCATAAAGAAGTTGAAATTGCTTTCCAAACTACTCTTCGGTTGAAATAGCTTTCACTGACAATACCATTGTGAAGAAATCCAACAATGTCATTATCAACCACAAAAAATTAAATAACTTTTTGTGTGTAATTAGTTACTCAAAGTTTAATTTAGATAATGTTAATATTATTTTATAACATTGTACACTACTACATTCGCCATCCATGTGCAACACACGTGCCGCATAACTAGTTTCCGAAAAGGTCATGAATGAAACTCATTTATGTAAAAAAGCAATTATGAGATTTTTACCTATAATTAACTCAACTAACAACCCATATTAGCAATAAATTAATAATAGCCTGACTTTTGTATTGTGTTTTTTGCATATTTTAAAGGAACATGACCATATCAACTCAAGTATCCTGATACTCACTCTGTCTCTTAATTAGCTTCCGCCGCTACTTTCTACTCAATCTAAAACTTCTATTATCTTCCTCTCAAACCTTAAATTTATTTCACTGCCGCGGCCGACCTCCTTTTTTTTTTGTCCACCTTCTGTTGTTGGCGATATCCTCTCCATCTCCTTTCGTCCTCTGCCGACGTCTTTCATCTATTTCAGATTTTGGTCATATCTAGCTTTTCTCTTTCATCCAGTCTCATTTTATTATTTTTTATATTTTATATGATGGTTGCTTTATTTAATTCAATCCCATGAACTTCACCTTCTCTTCCTACTTTGATTTCATCTTCTTCTACGCCGGATTGTGGTCAATTCATTTTTCAACAATATTTAATTTTGTAACATAAAATTTGAATAAGAATACCCTTGATTACTCCAATTCAAACTATAAAAAAAAAACTGTATTTAGTAACAAGCTACAAGCATGTTTGTTTTCTTGGTGATAAAAGTAATACTAATCCGAAGATCAACAGACCATTAAGAAAAACAAGGCATAAAGGTGTAGTTGACTAAGAGGGCAAGCGTTGATACCATTTAAATTTATATTATATTTTTTATTTGTTTATATTACCTTAATTTATGACATCAAGTATTGCTTAAAGATGTGATAGGGGGAAATCAAGCAATATTTTCAATAATCATCTCGTAAAGTGGAAGAATTTTTTCGAACCGAATAAGAATTATTATATTATTAACGAACGCTTAGATCGTATAAATCCAAACTACTTTTCGATTCATAAAGAAATTGAAATTGCTTTCCAACTACTCTTCGGTTCAAAAAAAGATTGAAATAGCTTTCACTGACATTACCGTTGAGAAAAAATCTGAAAATGACATTACCATTCACAAAAATTAAATTTTTTTTGGTGCATAATTAGTTACTCAAAGTTTTATTTAAATAATATTAATATTATTTTATAACACTGTACACTACTAAATTCGCCATTCATGTGCAACGCACCTGCCACGTAACTAATTTCTGAAAAGAAGGTCATGAATGAAACCTATACTAATAGTACGACTTTTTTATCGCCTTTTTCACATTTTGAAAAAACATGACTACATCAACTCCAAAACCCTAATACTCACTCCATCTCTTAATTAGCTTCAACCACTACTTTTTTTTCAATCTAATGCTTCTATTCTCTTCCTATCAAACCTTAAATTTATTTTACTGTCGTCACCGACCTCCTTTATTCCTTTCCACCTTCTGCTGCTGGCGATATCCTCTTTATCTCCTTTCATCTTCTGCCGGTGTCTTTTATCTATTTTAGATTTTGGTCAGATTTAACTTTTCTCTTTCATCCAGCCTCATTTTTATTACTTTTTATATTCTATATGATCGTTGTTTGATTTAATTCAATCCCATCAACTTCACCTTCTCTTCCTACTTTGATTTCATCTTCTTCGACGCCTGTTTGTAGTCAATTTCTTTTTCAACAATATTGAATTTTGTA
This sequence comes from Anisodus acutangulus, assembly GCA_029783415.1. Lineage (NCBI taxonomy): Eukaryota > Viridiplantae > Streptophyta > Magnoliopsida > Solanales > Solanaceae > Anisodus > Anisodus acutangulus. Next base: position 25,904,855 of record CM056494.1, read on the forward strand.
ACATAAAATTTGAATAAGAATACCCTTGATTTTACTCCAATGACATATGGTTTTAAACTGAATAGTTTTCTGCACGAGTCTGCTTCTCGTTAGCTAACTCTTTATTGTAGTGGATGTAGAGCTTAGCGGAAGTGATGGTAGAGGATAATTTTTGAGGGAAAACATGATATATACAAATCTTTATATAATATAAAACTAGTCAATAAAAAATATGATGTGTCACCTCTTTAACCAAAGATCCTATTTATCTTTTTTCTCATTTTTTTTTTTGAGATTTTGTGCATTACTTTCTCATTTATGTGCTATGTTAAAAAACCTCAAAAGTCATAACTCTCTTAATTATGTAAAATATAATATGTTAAGAAACTAAAATATCATTTCTTTAACTTGATTTCAAAATTCACACGCCTCTTAATTAAATTCATGTGAAGCAATTTAAAGTATTGACAATGGCAATAATGGCAGATTAATATAGAATGAGTACTGGTGAATTGTTAGAATGAAAGAAATAGAAGGTTCTGTGACCTGAAGCAAATTAATATGCTTTTAATATATCTTTGAATGTGGAGATAATGGAGCATTAATTTCTCCTCATTCTTCATATTTTCCTCTCCATAAATAAGCTTGATTTCCTCTCTTTGGATAGCATATTTTGTCCAGCTTTTGAGTTTCTTCTATAATATAATGTTATTTTTACTCTTATATTCGAGTTTCGTCCATTCTATTAAGTCATCATTTATGACTTGGTCGAATCTTTGATTTGGGTCCCGAGGTATTCGGGTGCATTTTAGGTACTTGGTTGTCTAAGTTTGAGTTTTGAGAAAGTTAGCGTATTTTTGTGGAAAAAACATCTTACCGATGTCGGATCAGTGTTTTGAGTGCGCCAGCAAATTCGTAGTGTCGATTATACTCAGGTAGCATATTTGATTTGCGTTCGGAGGTCCCACATGAGTTTCGAGTATTGAATCCAAAATCGGAGAACACCAGAATTTTCTGGTGTTCAGTTGTTGGTTTCCCTCTTCGTGTTCGCGAGTGAGGGTCTGCGATCGCGAGGCTTGACCATGGTGGTCCGTGAACGCGGGACCCCTGTTGTGTCGCGAAGAGGGAAGGAGTGTTGGGTCGGGTCGCTTAGCCTCGCATTCGCGAGACAGTGTTCGCGTTCGCGAAGGCCAATTAGCTGGGCCGGGTCACCGTTCCACTTCGCGATCGCGAAGGCCCACTCGCGTTCGCGAAGGACTTCGCTGGCAGTGTATTAATTTTTAACTTCAAATTTAGACTCCATTTTGCACATAACTCAAGTTCTAGAGCTGGGTTTTAGAAGAAATTAAGGGAATTCTTCAAATTTCTTCTTGGGGGTAAGATTCTAACCTCAAATGTTTTACTTAATGTTGATTCCTTCCATTTATTTGTAGTTTAAATCATGATTTTGGGGGGAAAATCTAGGATATAGCCCCAAAACTTAAGAGAAGGTTTTTCATGAAATTAAATGTCAAGATCTAGGATATTTGAATTGATCTTTTGGATTTAGACTAATTAAGCTTTGAGAAAATCAATTTTCAAATAAATTCCAGTTTTGTCCCCGGGGCTTGGGTTTGACTATTGTTGGTCTATTTTGGGTTTCAGACAATATAGCAATCTGGGTGTTGTTAGAATCGTTTACTCATCTAGAACGCGTTAATAATAGATTGAGATCGAATTGAAGCTTCGCGAAAAGGAAAGGTGTCGGCTTGAAGTTCGTGGAACGTGCTCGACCTTCGAGGGAGGTTATGGCTTACCCTTTTAGACTCCGATTTAATGCGCGTATATAGAGTATAATTATTGTCGGGGCATGCATGTGAGTCTTCGGAAATTGGAAGTGGTGCATAATCCCACTTAGGATTGGTTTGGTTGCTGTTATGTGTGTTATGCTAGTCGTGTCTTTACTTTACTTTACTTTTGAAATTGCCTTGGCTCATATTTTTATCTGAAATTGATGATTCTGTGAGATAATGATCATTTCTGGACTGAGTCTACTATCATGAAATTGCATGACAAATACTTACCTTTCCGTACTTATTGATATTGTTGGCTTATGAAATTATGCATGTCCATTCATTCATACATACATTCTATTGAGATGAATTATGGATCGAGGTACGGTATGGTCCGATGAGATCGAAAAAAAGGTAAAGTTGATGTTTCGCAACCCGAAGGGAAATAATTCCTAGTGCTATGATGTGATTGATATGAGAAATTATATTATGAGATGATGCTCAACCATGTCTGAGGGATATATGTCGGATGCTAATGGGCGGTATATGGACCTCACGAGTCCCCCATAGGTCATGACTAACATGGAAAAGCCCCTAGCATGTGTATACCAAGTTTGGTACTGGCCAATTGCATTACATATCATTTGCATTCATCCCATTCTTATTGACTATTTGGTTACGTTGCTTAATTATTTGTAACTGAATTGATGAAAAGACCTAAGCTTGGGACTTGTAAATACGAAAAGGTTGAATCTTTATCCTTTCTAATATCTGACTTATATAGAGGTCAACGTTGACTTAAGAAGCATGAAAAAAAGGATTTTTTGTCTAAATTTGATTAAGACTTGGTTTATAAGTGGTTTATAGTCAAATGGACTTTTAGGGCAAACTTATGAAGGAAGGATTAAGCTTTATGAATCATAACGAATCCGAACGTGTTTTTAACTGTAATGTAAAACATTGTTTTCACTTGCCTAGTTTGTCAATTATTATATTGTTTATATGTATTTCCTTCGTTGTCGAACTATGATACATACAAGTACTAGTGTTGTACTCATACTACACTTGTTGCACTCTTGTGCATATACTGGTACAGGATCCAACTCCAGACCTTGTGGCTGGTCGCGAGGAGGTTCATCGAGGCTTTCAGGGTGAGCTACTTGGCCGTCCATGGCCCCTGAAACCCTCATCTTATCCATACTTTCTGTATTGACTGACAGACTGATATTCTCGCTCTATGGGGCATGTATTCCAGACTTATTTATTTTAGAGCTCTTGTACTATTCAGATCAGATTTTGGGATATGATTTGGGTTGACTTATAAGTAGTTATGATATTTAGAGACTTAAGATAATCTGTGCAATACTACTTCCGCTTCTTTTTAATTCTTGTTTACCAAAATGGGGGATGGTGCGCCTATTGGTGGGTTAAGTGTAGGTGTCATCATGATCGCGATTAGAATCATGATAGGCGAACTCCGTCGAAGTCAAGCAAGATCCTTATTCCGGCAAGGAAGGTGAAGATCGAACTTGGTTCTCACATGGATCCCAGAAAACTCAACAGTGATATATCTTCAGATAAGGAGCATTTCGGCGGCGAGAACAGGGCACCGTCTTCTGAAAATTCTAAAATGGTTGTTGGGCTAAGAGATGAGAAGGAAAATTTTAAGTTTACATAAATAGTGTAAGAAAGTAAATTATGTACTTAATTTGATGCATGTTGTCCCAATCAATATACAGCGTAATTAATCCATAATTTAATACTTATCTTAAATTTCTTTCAGTGTTTGCATAGTTCAGAAAACTTGAAGACCTCAATATGTTCCTTGGTAGTTAAAGGAATCTACCTCATGATGAAATCAATCGGAACAAAGCACAAATTTGGCCTAATTTCCAAACTGAACAGTCACAACATTTAGAGAAGTTGTAGCCAACATGCATGTTAGTGCACATTCATAAATACTTTTGTTCTTTCATATGCTCCAATTCTATTATTTTCATATTTCATCTCTCTTCTTCAAGCGCCAAATTGATATGTTAATATTTTGGAGTGTCTTGGAGGATCATCTACCTCTGTGGGAGAATGTTTATGTTACACTACGTCATGGTTAGTAATTCTAAAACAACAATTATTTTAGCATAACTGACATTTGGAGAAGATTCATGAATCAAACAATAATTCATGTGAACCAATATAAGAAATAGACAAAATAAATAAAAATCATCTTTTAATGTTGAATTGCTGAAAACGCTTCAATTTCTTTGTATTTTTTGCAACTGTTCTCACATGTATTGCTTTATAATATAAAACTCATTTTTATTTAATTTAAGCTTCCATAGATTACTTCATGGTAAGAAGTTGCAATGAAAGTCGTTATTAGATTTGTCTCTACTAAGACTAAGATTAAAAGAATGTTTGAATTCTAACCAAATTTTTGGGAGGCACTGTTGCAACGAAACTAAACAGTTTCAGATTTTAGTCAAAACTATATGCTACTAAATTTTAAGATATGAACCACCAAAGTATAATAGCACAACTAGAGAACAAATTCATTTTTGCAAATTCCAAAACTTAGCTAACATTGCAACTGGAATGCAAAAAAAGTTTATAAATGATCCAATGTTTTGATATGCCCTATCACCTATCCTGCCCCGTTTCATGTTTCGAAAATAAAAGCTTTGACCTGACCTGACCTGACCTAACCTATCCCGCCCCGTTTAACTATTGATCTGCCCTGTTTACTCTTTTCCCTGAGCCGCCCTGCCCTGCCCCAATTGTCATCCCTAATCGTAATATGCATGCGAGACTATATATATATATATACTATGAGACCATGATATTTACCATAACATTAATAGAAATTGTATTTCATAATCACCGAGGGTAGAAAATAACAAATTAATTATAAGTCAAAAGTGAAAGATAATAGACCATGTTTTATCGTTATCAAACCGTTCCAATCTTTCAAAATAACAATCTAAGTTCTTGCACGCCAAGGTTATGTGACTTCTTTTATGTAGTACTATTACTTTGATGTAATTACCAGAACATTATTCCCTTATGGTCGTGTCTTTTGACTTATTTTGAATACTATTCTCATGAAATCTACACTTCCTAATCATGTGGTGCAAATATACAATCTACCCAAACCTATTACTAATAACATTAATCAAATACAAAGGAATTTTCTTTAGGATACTACTAGGGATAACAAGAAATGGCATATCATTAATTTCGGATCAAAAGTAAGAAAGATTGTGGTCTAGGCCTCTGTAATACAAGTTGGAAAACCCAATCTTTCTTAGCTGCTTTAACCTGGTGATTTTATCAAGACAATATTTTTTATGGATAAATGTGCTATTAGAAAAGCACATGAATAATAAGCATATTTAACAAATCAGTAAAGAATAGAGGAGCTCTATGCTCACACATGCTTGGAACAATATCGTGAAGGGGTGGGAAATAAGCAAAATGGGAATGCACTGAAACATATAAAAAGGAGAAGATATCTAAGTGTGGCAAAATAACTCGATTCACAAATAACCAAAACTAAGAGAATTAATACTTGTCCCCCTACAAAACAAGAACAATTTGGGTCAGCTTATGGGAAATGGAAAGATTGTAGTTGGTCCTTTGATCTCCCTAGCAATATTACAAGAAAAATAGACTCAAACCTATATTAAAGAAAGTCACGCTTAATGTGGTAAAGGAAGTTAGGCTCACGGTAACAATGGGAAGTTTAGTACTCCCTCGTCTCAATTTATGTGATGGTATTTAACTAAATACGGAGTTGAAGAAGGAAAAGAACACTTGTGAAATTTATGGTCTAAACAAGTCATACATATGTGTGGCTATACATCATCTCATTTACAGTAAAATGGAAAGTTTAAAGTTAAATTTACTAAGGGAGTATTAATAGCGTATCACATATATAGGAACAAAGGGAGTATTAATAGCGTCTACCATATGATTGCTTTAAACAATAGAAAACGGCACAACAAACTGCCAACATTGATTCTCCATTAGATTTCAAATGGATTTGGAAAACCAACGCTCTTAACAAAGCTAAGTTCTTTATATGGAGGGCCTCTCATAACAGGTTGCCTACTACACAGCTCCTCTACGCAAGAGGCATTACCAACAACCCCTTGTGCCATGCCTGTAATCAAGAACCTAAAAATATACGACACAACAGTTAAGTGCAGGGTAGCCATGGAATCTGGAAAAGGCTTAATTATGTACCCTCACATTTTAATCCAAATCTTAAAAAAAAACAACCGGCCACACATGGATTAAACAGGAATATAATCTGAATCTGTCTGTCCACAGCTTGTTGACATGGCAGGATCTCTTTCCATTTGCAATCTGGTATCTGTAGATTAACAGGAACAATACTCTCTTTAAAAAAGGAGGTCTAAACTGTCTTACCTTAACTAATGTTTGTAGTAAAGCTATTGAAAATAGTCTGCTAACAAACAATAGAAAGGAAAAGATAATGTACTCAAATTTGCTACAGAAAATGGAAACCACTGGATGAATGTACTAATAAACTCAACATAGATGGAGCATGTAAAAGAAATCCTGGTCCAGGAGGAACCGATAGAGTAATCAGAGACGAACACGGAAAGTGGATTATAGGTTTCAGCAAGAACATTCCATACACAACAAACATCTATGCTGAAATCATGGCATTAATAACGGGTTTGGAAATTGCTACATGAAGGAAATTAATCCCAATAAAAGCTGAAACGGATTGTAAAGAAATCATCAACATGACACTAACAATCTTTATTCAAACATTATTGAACATTGCAGGTTGCTGATAACTAAAGCGGGATACCCAGAAATAAAGCATACCTTAACAAGGTGGCAGATGATCTAGCCAAGCATGGAAGTAACCTGGATGTTTTTGGGAACTTGATATTATATGATGTACCCCCTTGGTTTTGCTTTGTCTTCGTTTGAAAATGATTGTCCAGGTACTAGGTATCCTAGAGGTATGTTTGTTCTAGCATTAATAAAAATTAGTCCTTTTTCGACCCAAAAGAAAAAAGGAAAGAGCTAGAACAAGATTGATCTTTGACAACAGAAAGGATGATCAGTTCTCATTTGCGATCCAGGTATCAGAGGAAATAGGTGTGTTCTATACAGGGGAGGCACATAATAGCAGTCGAGGATGTGGTTTTGCAAAATAAAAGCCTTTTCGAGTTCTGCCTTGTTTTCCAGGTTCCATGCTCTCTTTTGCAAGATGCTAAGTCAATATTGATGGCACATCATGGATTGGATGGCCTTTGCTGTTTCTTTCCATTATCCTTCGAGCAAGAGAAACTTGCTTCCCGGCAGCAAATATGAATGTCTTTCCTTGTCCTCCAGCACCCCTGGCAGTTCTGCCAACACGACGTACATATTCACTAGGGTCTCGAGGCTAATCAAAGAGGACTACGTGGTCTACACCTTCAAAGTCAATACCTCGGGATGCTCTGCAACATTGTTTAGAAGACATCAGTTCAGATCTCTTGGACCTTCTTGTTGATTAGTGAAGAAAACACCTTAAGCGCGTCATCTGACTGACACACAAATAACTATCTAAAAAAAGGACTTTGCTACAGCATACCTGTCAGTGCACACCAAGAACAAAGAAATGTTCTCCTTCTTTGAGCTACGGAACTCCTTCATGTTCGCAAGTCTGCTTTCTTGGTCCAGTGCAGCATGGAACGGTAAAATTTTAATGGAGAATCCTTTCCTATCAAAGCGCCTTAATGCATTCTCAACTTTTCTGCAGCTATCAATCTGCATAATTTGGAATGAGAATTGCCATGTGTGACCCAAGAGCAATAAACATACTTGCAGGAGGAACTAAATCTTATGTTACCTTGTCGAAAAAAAAAGGAGGAACTAAATCTTATTCACCTTGTTACAGAAGACAATTGTTTTTGGAACTGGGCTACTCTCCACCAGCTGAAGTAGGGCATTCTTTTTGTTGAGAAAAGCTGTGTCCGGACTTTTTTCAGCTGTTTCGTCTCCGCTGCAATCTACTAGGACCTGGTAGTGCAAAAAACAGACAGCATCAGTCCCATAGTTATGAAGACATGACATGACTCTATGCCCAGATTGGTGTTTTTACGTGTATCAATGGAAGAAGCCTCTCGCTGTTTGAATAGAAGGTAGTGAGGCTGGCTATTTCGATAAAACGAAGAAAGAGTTGAGGCTCCATAACGCAAGAAGGATGGGACACAAAATAAAGACTTGAAGTAGTTCGTTAGATGAGTCTGACAACTAAAAGATGTCTACCAAAGAGCAAGAGGCATTGACTGGATGGCAAAGCCTTTAGATTGCCCCTGACCGCCGGGAGGAAAAATATTTATAGATATTATCTAGCTACAGAGGAATGAGAGAAAAGACTATAAGAGTTTTCTATTTACATTCCCGTCTCTTAGAAAGAGCGGCTAAACAATCGGACCAGACAGGCGCAGGTAACTTGACCGCCTTACCCCTCATTGAAACACAAGCTGGAGACGACCATCAAACTAAAGAACTTCACCTCAAACAAAGACTTCTAGAAGAAGTTCTGTACATTCACGCTATCATGTAATACGTCATTAAGCATGGGAGTTGTACAGTAGAAACAGCTAAAATTCACTTGTAATATTATGGTTGTCAAATGGTAAATAGTGCTTTAGCATAAAATAGACAGAAGGAAATCGCCCATGTGTTGTTTGTGGCATATGTTAGATTAGTTCTCTTCAAGAAAAGCTACTATTTTTTTGGGCAGGTATCTATTACTTACAGTACCGCGAGCTGTTCTCTCTCTGTAGTTTTCTTGTTTCCATTTAAACTTTTTAAGTTTCTATCTTGTGAGAAAATATGGGATAAAATATTATTATTGAATTGTGTATCTACATTATTACATTGAGCCATATTTATAGACACTACATCCCAATCATTTTCCATGTAGGATACAATATACAAGTCCTATTCCTATTCCTATTCTAACACTCCCCCTCAAGCTGGTGCATACAAGTCATATGTACCGAGCTTGTTACAGATGTATCTAATATGAGGACCACTGAGTGACTTGGTGAAAATATCCACAAGCTGATCACTCGACTTCACAAAATCAATAATAATATCTCTGGAGAGTATCTTTTCCCTGACAAAGTGACAGTCAATCTCAATGTGCTTAGTCCTCTCATGAAATACCGGATTTGACGCGATATGAAGGGCCGCTTTGTTATCACACACAAGTTTCATTTGACCAATTTCTCCAAATTTTAGTTCTCTGAGCAACTGCTTAATCCAAACTAGCTCACAAGTTGCTACAGACATTGCTCGATACTGAAGATACTCATTATATTCTTCTTCGGATAAATAAACCTGTTGATTACCGGTAGTGGCAGTCTGAGAAACATGAGCATTCTTAGGTGGTCGACCATGTAGGAGAATATCATACTTCATGAGTGTGTCCAAACCTATCACAATAACTACACTTAGGTCGAGATCTGCATACTTCATGAGTATGTCCAAGCCTATGACAATAACTACACTTAGGTCGAGATCTTCTAAAGCGGCCTCTTTGTCGATTCTTCGTAGACTGGGATGTTCGAATTTCTGATCTCCCTGTTAAGGGTTCTGAAGTAATCATAGGACTTAAATTTCCAAACTTCAATATTTTTGGAATTAGAAACATCAAATCCGAGTGACATGGCTCAAGACTTAGAGTATATGACCAAAAATAAGAAAGGAAAACACCAAGCTTCTGCCTTAAACAGGGCTGGAACATCGCCGGAAAAAGAATTTGGTTGCGTTGGCGATCTGAATCTGCAAAAAAAACTGGTAAGGATCGCTCGGTGATCTGATTTTGAAGGCTGGGCGACCTGAACTGAAGAGGGACAGGTCGTAAAATATAGAAGAAATCTGAAATCGTACTGTTCCGGCGAAAAAACCACTGTTCCGGTAAAAAATTACTATTACGGCAACTATTTCCAGAGAAAAATTTATGGGTTATGTCGGAAACAGTAGGCGACCAAGAGGGAAGAAAAATGTCGCCGGAAAAAGGCCTGTAGGACCTACGCGCCAGCGCGTGACTGGATTTCGCCGGAAAAGGCAACAGTCTTGCCGGCACGTGCAGGGGTTTCTGCCAGATGGGGTCCTTGGGTTTGGTCGCGGGAGCCTTCTGGATCTGATGGTGGTGTTGATTTTCGCGCAACACCGTCAGATTTGAAGATTGACGTGGGTCACCGAAAAATTGCACGGTGATTGTTATTTCTTCGACATCGCTGGAATGATGCACAACGGTAATTATCTCACCAATGCTCTGATACCATGTGAGAAAATATGGTTGAAAATATTATTATTGAATTGTGTATCTACATTATTACATTGAGCCCTATTTATAGACACTGCATCTCAATCCTTTTCCATGTAGGATACTATATACAAATCCTATTCCTATTCTTATTCTAACATATCTAAACAGCTTATCCGTCACTACGTGTACACTTACATATTGATATCCGTTTTCTCTTAATGGAACAAAATTGTGAAAATTCAATATTACTAGGATATCGACTGAGAAACAATCAGCTCCATAGAATGTAGGTTGCAATAAGATTGTTACCATAGTGTGCACAAAGAAAATGATATAGTTTAATTGCCGAAACACAAATATCAGAAGGTAAATCAAAGAAGAAGATAAGTATATGGGTAGGAGTGATGATAAATCTAACATATCAAAATCAATAGGTATTAGAACTGCCTAAAATTTCTAACGCTCGACCATCATGGACTACACACTCAACTCTTATGCAAATCCAGGTAGGGGAGATAAGCGTTGGTACTAGATATTTATCGGGATTCCCCTAGATTGTCAATGTTGGGTTACAACAAAGTATTTCAAAGAATGCAATGTATCCACTCAATAACTTGGATAATGAAAGTCAAAGTGCAAAGCATTCTTTTTCATCCACAATGAAGATAATCGTGAGAACTACATGACAACCGAAAAATCATCCAACATCATTCATGTTAGATTTTATCTCTTTTTCCTTTTTCTTATTTTTGGTATTGGCATAGGGTGCTGGAATACAAACCACCTAAACTCCCATTTCCAAGTAACTTCCATTTGTTCACTACTGGGACCTCTGATATTCAATCATAAGCTATTTAGTCTCAGTTGTATGAAATTCCCCACCCACTCCCTGAAGTAATAAAGTAAAGAAGGGATCTTTGGGTCAACTTTCTTCCTATCTGACGGGACAAACAAAAAAATAGAAATGGATAGTTCTTTCATCCCACTATAGGAGTCTAACTAGAAAAAGATTCTACCTATTACTTTGAGAAAAGAATCATTGGTTTATCATAAACTGTTCTTATGATGATGAAATGTTGATAAAATAATTGATCACATCAACAGCCTCTCTACCCCACAAATGTAGAGGTAAGGTCTGCGTACATCTTACCATCCCCAGACCCCACTGTGTGGGATTACACTGGGTATGTTGTTGTTGTTGTTGTAATAGACTTTTATTTGTCTCTTTTTCATAGACAGGAATAACAGGGCGGTGCTCTCTCCTAGCATATGAGGTTAATCATTTATATGGAAATCAAGGGCTCACTTCAATAAGGCAAGAGGAAACCCTGGAAGTAAGCGTATTAAAAATTAATTTACTTTGACCAAGGCAATAAAACAAGAAATTACAATTCGACATATCCTACAGCTGAAACAAGGACATTCATTTCAACTTTTCCTAGGAATCCGGAGGATTTAAATTTATAGCTGGAAACTTACACAAAATATTAGGGCGCAGCTTTGACAAGAGAATAAGGCAACAACCAGAAACTAATTTGCCTCTAAGTAAATTTGTACCGTTTTATAGGAGTAAAATAAGAAATACATCTTCCAAGCCAGGGCTTGTTTGGTGCATACCAGGACCAGTCACTAGTTCGCAATCAGGAAAACTTTCTACCAACTTGTTGTATATGTCCATGGGTAAAGTTGCAATCACAAATAGATATTGTGTGGTGACAGGCGATGAACTAATCAAACATTGAAATGCAGTCTCAAAATCCTCATCATTAAAGAGGATGTCAACCTCATCCAGCACAGCACTGAACAAAGATAGACATGAAGTGTTAAAACTGTATAAGCAACTGATATATCATATTCTCAGTTTCTGGTAAAGAAGTGTATCAATTTAGAAAAACGACATGTAAAAGCACCTAAGTGTGTTGCTTAGAGGTTAATGAAGCTAGATTGAACCACTAGAGGCCAGGAAGCCAATCCCATTAAAGGAAAAACACTATAAATGATTTCTTTCCATCTATCTAACCTTTGGTAGAGAGAGTTACCAAGTATTATTCAAAAAACACATGAAGATCAAAAAAGAGGGGCAGGTGCAACTTTTTTTGAGGGATAAGTAAATTTGGTAAATTAAAGGGCATCTGCAATAATCAAACATCATGTAGCAACCATATAGGTGGCAGCTTCTCCTTATCACCAAAACAGAAAAGGAAAAAGAAACAGTGACAGCTTCTTTAACTTCATTAATCTTTCTTCCGCCATTACTTTTCTAGATAAAGGAACTTTTCACATCCCTGTGTATTCATTTTGATCTATCACATGTTATTCACTTTCTTACTTTATCTAGTAGTACATAGCATAACTATTGATGTGATTGTTTGCACTTTTACTTTAGCATCTCCATTGCAATATCAAATTTTCATAACAGTTATCGAATTAATTAAAGGATAAAAGACTACCATTATGAAAGAAACAACACTCAAATATGCTAGCCGTTGGTGAATGGTGATTGTACAGTTTTATTTGATTTAAGACTACTACTTTTAGGCCAAAGTTCATCAGACCTTGCATAATAAACAAAACAGAAAATATATCCACAATATCAACATCTCTTCCTCCTGCTCCCCCAGTAAAAGTGAGAATTGCACAATTGTAGTAAAGACCTTAAAATGCAAGAAACTGAAAAACAGCTTTAACAACTCAAGAAAATGTAATAATACTTGAGGCTAGTTAAAGAGTTTTGACTATTCAAGGAAAATGTTAATACCACTTGAGGTTAGTTAACTGTAAGTAACCCTCTTTGATAAGAAACATAAACTGGCCAGGAGTTGCTATAAGAATGTTTAACTCCTGTCTTAGGTTCTCCAGTTGAGTTCTCTGGCGAAAACCACCGGTAGCAACCATAGAACGGAATGGAACACCAGCTTTCGAAAATGAACGGCAACTATTTAAAACCTGTAAAAGTCGCAGCAGCAGAGTAAATTTGTTTTTGTCATTTTGACAAGTGAAATACAGCTAGGCAATGAAAGTTCTTACACATTAAAAACACAATTCAAATGTCAGCATAGTTGATGCAATAGATTGTATGATTTGGCTTTGAACTAGAAAAATAAGATTTAACTAAGGAGGGAAAGTGAAACAACAAGCATGCAAAACAAGCAATTCACCCTTGGAACTTGGAAGAGAGATTCAAAGAAACCAAAAAATGTTGAACTACAAACAGAAGATCCTTTCATCATGCAAAAAATCAGTAAGCGCTAAGCCAAACAGGGTACTAGTTGGTTGAGATAAAACATCCTCCAAAATTCCTAGCTTCACATTTTTGGGAGAAGAGGGCTCTGATGTTAAAATCATCAATTCTTGTTCCAAATTTAAAATTCTGAGTATATAGATCTCTCAAGCAATTTAAACTGGCAGGAGAAAGTAACTGGGGGTGATAAGGCATGATGAATATCATAACCCTTTGCAATTTTTGATAATCTCATGTGCTTTCTCCTCAAAAATTTAGACTTACAATCAATACATACTCTAAATATACAAACATCTCTGTCAAGAACTATTATTTTAACCCAGTAAGTGGAGCCGAAAGAGTTACAGATTTACTTCCTCCCAATTATTGTCCACTATACTAAAAATAGATTTTTCACTTTTACTCGACAAATTTAGTATATCAGGAGAAAAATAATTCCTTTTTCATGTTTTACTAGCATTAATTACTCATTTCAAATCATTTTTCAAGTCCATCAAAATTATGCACCAATTAATATGGGTATCGTGTTAAATCATGCACTTCCTTTATTATTTCTTAAGGAGTGTGTAAAGTCCATAGTGGACAAGTAAAAGTGAACGGAGGGAATAACTATTAAAAGAAAGAGAAGAAAGAAAAAAAGGTGAACAAATGACCTTGGTATTTCTATAGAAAAGCTAAAAGTATCAAGCCTGAATCATGACACCGGTCTATTTGAATCTAAGGAAGGAATAGCACCTGTGTAGGTTTTTTACCAAGGGTTTTCATACATTTCGAGATTCAGGTGCTAACAAAAAATAATTAGACAATGGAGTAGGCATTTTAGTAGACAGCGAGTTAAGGGATCATGTGGTAGAGGTTAGGAGGGTCAATGACAGGATGATGGTGATCATATGATCAATCTGGTCCCTGGAGCCCAACCCTTCAACCTAAGACCCTACAGGTATTCTTATGATCAAAAGAATATCATTGAATCTATTATTGTTGCCATGATTAAGGTTGCTACTGTAGTACCCAGTAAAAATCAGCTTTTGCATCCCATGCACTATTGGTTAAGAAGAAAGACTCCGCATGGAGGTTATGTGTAGACTATAGAAGGTTAAACAATCTCACTGTTAAGAATAAGTATCCTATACACATGATTGGTGACCTGTTAGATGAGTTATTTGGGGCCAGGGTGTTCTCTAAGGTGGATTTGAGGGTTGGGTACCATCAAGTTAGGATGAAGGAAGGAGAAGAGCATAAAACTACATTCAGAACCCATCATGGCCTTTGGGAGTTTAAGGTAATGCCTTTTGGCTTAACCAATGCTCCTGCAACTTTTCAATCACTCATGAATTGTGTATTCAAGGAACATCTAAGGAAATTCATCTTAGTGTTCTTTGATGACATATTGATCTATAGCAAGACCATGGAGGAGCATTTGGTACATTTGGAGTCTGTCTTAAAACTGTTAAGGAAAAACCAATTATTTGCTAAACTAGGCAAGTGTGAGTTTGGGCAACCTCAAGTGGAATATTTGGGGCACATCATCCATGACATAGGGGTAAGTACTGACCCTAACAAAGTGGTTGCAATGTTGGACTGGTCCTACCCAAAAACAGTAAAGGAACTGAGAGGGGTTTTGGGGTTAACAGGGTACTATAGAAAGTTTGTTAAGGGGTATGCCCACATTAGCAAACCACTGACAAACCTACTGAAGAAAGGGGAATTCCAGTGGAATCTTGAAGCTGAAACAACCTTTAACCAGCTTAAAGTGGATATGTCCAGCACACTGTATTAGCACTACCTGACTTCACTAAGCCTTCCATTCTGGAGGTGGATGCATGTAACATAGGTATTGGTGATGTTTTAATGCAAGACAAAAGACCATTGGCATTTATGAGTCAAGTTCTGAGCAAAAGACATCAGGGCATGTCTACCTATGAAAAAGAATTAGTAGCATTATTGCAAGTTGTTGATAGGTGGAGACATTATTTACATCCTCATCACTTCATAATCAAAACTGATCATTTCAGTCTAAAGTTTTTGCAAGACCAGAAGATAACCACTTCATTACAACATAAAGGGCTAACTAAGTTGATGGGATTAAGTTTTGAGATTCAATACAAAAAGGGAGTTGAGAATGTAGTTGTTGATGATTTATCCAGGAAAGTTGTAGTTCAGCAAGACAGTGCCCTAGAAGACAGAACAACACAGTGTTCAGTAGTAACTCAAGCACAACCAAAGTGGATTGAGGATATTTTGAATAGTTACAAAGAGGACCAAGAAGTGTTACAAGCCATAGCAACACTCAGTACACTCAGTGCCAATAGTGACAGTGAACTGAATCTTTCCCTGCAACTGGGTGTTGAGATACAAAGGAATAGCTTGGGTGGGACAAAATGGATATCAGCTGATTCTAACAATGCACAAGTCTGGATTAGGGGGACATTCAGGGGTCTGGGCCACTTACCAGAGACTAAAATTAATATTTTACTGGCCTGCAATGATTGAGCAAGTAAAGGCTGTGGTACAAGTATGTGAAGTGTGACAAAGATGCAAGGATGAACAAGTGGCCTATTCAGGCTTGTTGCAACCCCTACCCATTCCTGAAGGGGCATGGGAACACATTTCCATGGACTTCATTGAGGGTCTACCAAAAGGGAAGGATACTATACTAGTGGTTATTGATAGATATAGTAAGCATGCACATTTCATAGTCATTGCTCACCCATTCACAGTTTCACAGATAGCCAGAATGTTCTTAGACAACATCTACAAATTACATGGATTGCCCAAGAGTATAGTGTCTGACAGAGATAAGGTGTTCATTAGCAATTTCTGGAAGGCAATGTTAAAGCTACTGCAAGTTCAATTGTGCTACAGCTCAGCATATCATCCACAGACAGATGGTCAAACTGAGAGGCTCAACAGGTGCTTAGAAAATTACTTTAAGATGCATGACTGGCCATAAACCAAAAGAGTGGCACAAATGGCTATCACTGGCAGAATATTGGTACAATAGCAACTACCACACATCATTAAAAATGACCCCTTTCAAGGTGTTGTATGGCTATGATCCTCCTCAATTGACTTTTGAACTCACTGCTCAATCTAAGGTGGATACAGTGGATCAACTACACAGAGAAAGACAGCTAGTAGCTAAGATATTGAAAGAAAACCTGATTAGAGCATAAAACAGAATGAAGGTTAATGCAGACAAAAAGAGAACTGACATGGAATTCCAGGAAGGTGATTGGGTGTTCTTGAAACTGCAGCCCTATAGACAAACATCTATAGCTATAAGAAAGAGTCTCAAATTATCATCAAAATTCTATGGACCCTATCAAATAGTACAGAAGATTGGACCAGTGGCAAACAAGCTAGCATTACCACAGACTCCAAGAATACATCCAGTTTTCCATATTTCCCAACTCAAGAAGAAATTAGGGGATCACATTATACCTTCTATTAATCCTCATTTTTGCTCAGCAGAAGGTCAAATAATGACAGAACCAGTGACCATATTAGATAGAATGATGATCAAGAAAGGAAATAGGGTTGTGACTCAGATTTTAGTGCAATGGGCAAATCTATTCCTGAAGAAACTAAACTACCTGGGAAGATTTCCAGTTTATAAAGTCACAATTTCCAGAGATAGCAGAACTCTGAAGACAGAAGTTTGTTTTCAAGGGGGATGGAGTGTCACAACAGAGTATTGTGACCAACTTTGCATAAATCAAAATTAGGTCCCACAAGTTTTAAAGCAGTTAATTCTAGTCTAGTTGTTTATCAATTCTGTTATGAAGTTATTTTTTTACATATTACTACCCAGCTAAGAGAGGCCCTGTAAGCTGTTAAAAGCTGGTAACACTGTTCAGTGGAAATATCCAGAAATTTAACCAAATTCATCTTCTTCTTCTTTCTTCTCTTTTCTTTTCCTCTATCGCATCTGTAGCAAGAGTAATCTTCCTCTTGTCATAAGGATAAAAATAACACTACAATCCGGGATGATTAGTTATACCATGATTTTATCCCAATATCCCTCATACCAAACGAGCTCTTAATACTGTATACAAAACTCTGCATTTGGTAATAAAGTAAGATATTGAAAATATGTTTTCCATTTTGGTAATTAAAGCAGGAAAAACATTGCAAGAGAGTAGACCTTGATTGGTGCTACTTTGAGTTTGAGGGTTGTTGTTGTTGGGAGACCAAGAGAGAACATCCTTGGAAGGGATATGAGAGTCATCTTCAGCACCTCCCCATACTATATATTTGTCTCCACTCTCCTCGTCTATCACCTGGTATGCACCAGGTGTATCCATAGGCGTACGAGTGTAAGCAGCTTTGGTTGCAACCACCATCCTTTTGCAATTATTACTACGCACAACAATAACATTCCCATATGATTTGAAACGTGCCGGAGCTGGCAGCGCCACTACTGGTGCAAGCATTGTGGTAATGGTTCTTTGCTGAATTTGGATAGGACCAATTTGGGGAATTGATAAAACCAAATTCCTAGGCAAATGTAATGGTTCATTTCCATTTAATGAATGTTTTTTTGTGGACAACTCAAAGAGTATTACAAATAGGGGTGGGCAAAAAATACGATGAAACGAAAAAACCAAACCGAACCGAACCGGCGAATCGGTTCAGTTTCGGTTCGGTGCTACAAACCTGATTTAAAAAAAACGGTTCAAATTTTTTAAAATTGAATCGGTTCGGTTCACATGATTTTGTGATACACCGAATTGAAAAACTGGGGTTATTCTTGTAATTAGCCATACCCCTATATAAATAAAAGCTCTAACAGATCGTCGATCGATTTCACATAAATTTTCAACAACACTCACTCAGTCCGCATGATCGTCGATCGATTTCACATAAATCTTCAACACTAAATCTTCAAGCTTTCAAGCTCTAACCCATAAATCTTCAAGCTTCATCAGAGAATCAACAATTTTGCCTATTTTCTCTTTTCTCTCCTGCTCGATTTCGATTTATTTCTCTTGAAGACACGAACTCGAAGCTTCAACAGTTCAAGCTTCAAACTTCAATAGTTCAAGCTTCAACCTTACCCTGCCAGTGCCACCACAAAAGGTAATCCAATCCCTTTACTCATTTCTTTCTCTCGTTCTAATTTGTCATCTGTTTTATGTTATGTTTGAACCATGTTTGTCAAAATATTATGAGAAGTTATGAATTAGGCGTAATCCAAGAAGACTTTTCTCATACACTGGCTTTATTTGTTTGTTGAATGATTTAGACGTTGGGAACTGGTGTTTGTTGTTATGACTGCTTGCAAATTGGAAAAAGATCATCAAATTAAGGTTATTAGAGTGAAGTTGCTGAAGTAATTTCTGATTTTCTGAGAAAATGTGATAATTTCTGATTTTAAAATGTAGTTACTGAAGTTACCGAAGTAATTTCTGATTAAGAGAATTATAAAATGAAGTTACTAAAGTAATTTCTGATTTTCTGTAAAGAAGGAAGCATATTCAATCTATAGTTTCATGGTGTATTTGACAAATTGAAGTAAAGAAGGAAGCATATTCAATCTATAGTTTCTGCTTTTCTGAGAAAATGTGATAATTTTTTATTTTAAGATGTAGTTACTGAAGTTACCGAAGTAATTTCTGATTAAGAGAATTATAAAATGAAGTTGCTGAAGTAATTTCTGATTTTCTGTAAAGAATGAATCATATTCAATCTATAGTTTCATGGTGTATTTGACAAATTGAAGTAAAGAATGAAGCATATTCAATCTATAGTTTCTTATTTTCTGAGAAAATGTGATAATTCTTTATTTTAAAATGTAGTTACTGAAGTAATTTTTTATTAAGAGAATTATAAAATGAAGTTACTGAAGTAATTTCTGATTTTCTGTAAAGAAGAAAGCATATTCAATCTATAGTTTCATAGTGTGTTTGACAAATTGAAATAAAGAAGGAAGCATATTCAATCTATAGTTTCTGATTTTCTGAGAAAATGTGATAATTTTTTATTTTAAAATGAAGTTACTGAAGTAATTTCTGATTTTCTGTAAAGAAGGAAGCATATTCAATCTATAGTTTCATGGTGTAATACCTTCCTACTATCTAAAATGAAGTTGATGTTTTGTATTCACAGTGTATTTGACAAATTGCTCATGAACTCTCTAATATTGTAGAATGGAAGACATCTTGGATGATGGAACAAAAGTGGTGAAACGAACCGACGAGGGAAAATTGAGATCAAAAGTTTGGAATTTTTTTACTAAGTTGCCTGAAGGACAGAAAGCCAAATGTCATTTTTGCCGAAAAGATTATGAATGCGATAGCTCGTTAGTTGGGACAACTAATTTAAGGAACCACTTGGCTAGATGCAAAGTGTACAAGAAATCAAAGCTTGAAGAGGATAAGAATAAAAAAGTATTAACTCGTGACAAGGGTAAGGACAATGATAAAGTTGTATTTGTGGAGTTTAATCAAGAGGCTTGTAGAGCCGCACTTGTGAAATTGATTATTAAAGATGAGTTGGCTTTTAGATTTGTGGAGAGTCAGAACTTTGTGGAGTATATGAGGGTTTGTTGTCCCAGATTTGTGGTGCCTTCACGAAGAACGATTGCACGGGATATTCTTCAGTTGCATCAGACTGAGAAGGCTTTGATTAAAAGAATCATGAACTCAAACCAGCAGAGAATTTGTATTACAACAGACACGTGGACATCAATTCAAATGAGTAGCTATATGGTAATAACTGGGCATTTTATTGACTGTGAGTGGTGTTGCATAAAAAGATACTTTGTTTTACACCAATTTCTAATCATAAAGGAGATGGTATTGGAAATATTATAGAGAAATGCTTATTGGATTGGGGTATTGATAGGCTATTCACAATTACTGTGGATAGCGCAAGTGCTAATCAAGTTGCAATTGCTTATGTGAAGAAGATACTAACAAATTGGAGTCCTAAGGAGATGGTTTTAAATGGTGATCATATGCATGTGAGTTGTGCTGCACATATAGTGAACTTGATTGTTTAGGATGGGTTAGTAGAAGGGAAGGACTCAATAGCTATTGTTCGTAATGCGGTGAAGTATGTAAGATCTTCTCCGACAAGATTGCAAAAATTCAAGACATGTGTTGAGCGAGAGAAAATATCATATAAGGGACTTATGGTTTTGGATGTGCCAACCAGATGGAATTTGACATACTTAATGTTGGAAAAAGCTGTGATATTTGAAAAAGCGTTTGATAGGTTAAAGGAGGACGATGGCCACTACAAAAGTTGGTTTAACGAATATGAGAATGGAAGAAAAATGATTGGGCCTTTAATTTTTGTGGATTGGGATAATGCTAAGAGGTTAGTACATTTTTTGTCAGTTTTTTATGATGTGACATTAAAATTCAGCAGTACAAAATGTGTGACTTCTACTGATTTTTTGAAGGAGTTGTGGAAAGTTTATCTTCATCTTTGCTCACTATCGGAATCTACTGATTTGTTGGTGAAAAAAATTATTAATGGCATGAGAGATAAGTTTGTGAAATATTAGGGTACTTCTATAGAAAAGGTGAACAAGCTATTAATTTTAGCGAATGTGCTTGATCCTCGGTGTAAATTTGAATTTATAAACTGGTGCTTTTGAAGTATATTTGATAGTAGGAAGGTTGATGAAATTAAAGTTGATATCAAAGAGTTGTTGTTACGGTTATTTGAAAATTATAATGATGTTAGCCCAAATAGTGGTGTGGGTAGTAGTTCAATTGCTCAGTTAAGTGAAGTTTGTGATAGTGACAACAGTAGAAAAGAATCAATTGATCATTTTCAACTGTTGAAAAAGATGAAGACAACTGAAAATGATGATTTTGGGATGAAGAATGATGTTGAGAAATATTTGTCAGAGCGGAATGAAAGTCCTAATGATCCGAATTTTGATCTCTTGAGTTAGTGGAAGATGTATTTGTCTAGGTATCCGACTTTGTCAAAGATTGCCAAAGATATTTTGGCAATTCCTGTGTCTACCGTGGCTTCCGAATCGTCGTTTAGCACGGGGGGGGGGGGGTTGCATTCTTGACCTTTTTAGGAGTACATTAACTCATAAGATAGTTGAAGCATTAATTTGCACACATAATTGGCTTCGCTCAACTCTTATAGGAGAACAAATTGTGCAACCAACCGAAGAAGAAACTGAGTTTTATGAAGATGTTGAATTGGGTAACAATACTATTTTTTATATATTGTTTTTAATAAAATGATTATACTTTAATATTTTTTTTATTATATTGACGCTTCGGCAAATTGTATGTAGACTTTGAGAAACTTTCAATTGTACCGCAATCACAGCCAATAGAACAAACATAAGTAGTTGAGGACTTGGCAATGGATTGATATTGGCGTCATAATGGTAAAGTTCTCAAATTTACAATCCTTCAAATTAGTTTTTGTTGTTAGTATCTATCTATATTTGACTCATAAGCAGTCTTAGTTGATATTCTTTGAGCGGTGAAACTATTTGAAATTCATGTCTTTATTCTTTGAAATTTGATGTTGTTGTTCTTTGGAATTTACGATCTTTGGTGCATTTGCCCTCACGATCTTTGGTGTTCTTTGTCTGTTCGAATTCTGTCGATGATGCTATTGTTGTTACCTGCTGCTGAAATTACTGAAATTCCTACTGGAATTTGATGTTGTTGTTACTACTGCTGAATTTGATGTTGTTGTTTAGACATGAACTGGAATTTGATGTTGTTTTTAAAAACTAATCTGCTGAAATTCATCATTATAAAATCTAATCTGCTGAAATTCATGTTTAGACAGAAACTGAAATTTGATGTTGTTGTTGTTGTTGTTTAAAAAACTAGTCTATGTATGTTCCTGTTATAATTGGTTATTGTTGTTGCTACTAATATGTTGCTGCATTTGTTGTTGATGTTTAAAAAAATATAAACCATTTGGACTTTATATTTGAATTGAAAAAAACCAATATAAACTGATACGTTCGGCGATATAAACCGATATATCATTTTTTTTTTAGAAAGTTGTATTCATAATTTAAAAAATAACCAATTTTTATCTGGTTCATATTTTTTGGATACAAAACCGAGCAGAACCGATATACGCCCACCCCTAATTACAAAAGTACTCTCCCTAACAAATATTATTTAGGATACATATTTCATCTATTTTAATCATATTTACATCTAAGTTATAATCACTCTTCATTAAATGTTTACTCTATGTATGTGTTATCTTTATTAATGATAACGGATAAAATGGAGAAAAATAGTTAATTATGTCTTGAATTTCTAAAACAACAAATAATTTGAGACAACTATTTTTAATAACCACGATAAATAATTTGAGACGGTGGAAGTATGTTATTAAGACAAATGACAAGGGAGAAGTAGTTTTTTAGTCTTTTACAATTATTTTTTAAAAATTTTATGGCTTTTTTACAACAAATATAAGAGATCTAAAAAACACATAAGAGATTTGAAAAGTATTTTCTTTTATTCAAAATATAAGAAGGAATAGTGGGAAGATCTTTTATTCGATCTGGGCGATGAAAAAAGTCCGTCACTTGTAGTTATTTATCATTCAATGAATGACTGATAAAGGATCCATTGATATTAATCTAATCCAATTAGAATGGTTGGTACTTCGGATCCCTCCGTTGTTTCCTTTTCCTTCCGCACCTTTTCCTCGAAATGAGAAAGAAGATGGTACACTTGAATTGTATTATTTAAGTGCTTATTGGTTGCCAAAAATCCTACTTCTACAATTGGTAGGTCATCGGGTCATTCAAATAAGTCGTGTTTTCCGTGGTTTTCCCATGTTACAACTTCTCATTTCCTCAAATGATAATGTATTGTGACAATCCAACCGGGAGTGGTTATTTGACCATTTACAAAAGGTCTTTTGCTTTAAGGACTTCACAAATGTTTTTTAAGTTTACGATCTTTGTGGGATCTACATACTCAAAAGAGAATGTCAAATTAGCATTTGTGATTGTATTGCAAAATAGAAGGGTCTTATTGCAAGTGAAAGACTGTTCGAAGAAACTCTGGCAAAAGTAACAGTATATATTTGGAAGTCAATATTTTTTTTCTCTATCCGATCAAGCTTCTCAAACTTTCATGGTGTGAAAAAAAAAAAGATGCCTTACAAAAGATTCTCATTTTGAGTTAATAGATTTCTGGGTAAGTAATACATCCTTTCAAGTTTATTTTGTGGTTGAAATTGGAAAATGATGAACCATAAAAGTAGAAGATAAACCAAAAAAAGATGTGATAGTTGTCGTAGAAGATTTGTGTTCTAAAACATAGAAGATATTGTGGGTTACAACAATTGCAGGAAACGAGAAGTAAGTAAATATTACAAATGCTATAAAGGATAAACTATTCAATTACAACAAACTGAAAATAAGAACGATTACAAACTCTTTGTGATTTCTGAGTCGAGTGATGACACTCTGTCTTTAAGACAAGATTGCCCCGTATATATCCTTTTACATTGTCGAGCAATAGTCTCCCAAGATACAACAACAACTTAACAAATTAGCAAAGGAAACTCAAATGTTACTCTTGAAGAACTTTGAATATAGAAAAACTTGCTAGAGAAGAAGAAGAAGATTTCAAAAAATTTTCTAAGTGTCTTGAACAATTGAGCCAAAGGCCTCAATTTATAGTGTAAGGAGATGACCCATCAACTAGCCAACTAATGACCTTCAATAGCCATGTAATGACACTTATTAAGGGGTTATATTCAGCCAAATAATGGCTGAATTCATGTGCCAAATAATGGAGATTCAATGCTCCAAAACTAGCTCAAAAGACAGAACTTTCCATCTTCCCGTCGCAGCATTCTACCTCCGAAGTGTCGCGGCTCTGCGAATTAGCGCCGCAGGGCCTCGGCTCAGACGGGGCTGCGCGCGCGGCCCTTCGCGGCTTCGCGGCAATTTTCGACTCGTTTCATCTTACACTTCGCACACTTCTTCCCTCGTTTACCAAAGTGGAATACTTGTCATTTGGCCAATAACCATCCATCATTCTATGTCTCAAACAGTTCACTAACGAAATTTGTGATAATTGGCACTACGTGTGCACGTGTGTGGAAATGACGTTTTCCGACGTGCGGGGCCCCAATTGTTCGAGTCATAAATAATGGGATAAACTTAATTCCACATTAGTAAATTTCCATCAATCCCATCTTGAAAGAGATTTTGGCGCACTCACATAGTGCTTTTTCCAGTAATCTTTCAGCGGACCGATGTTGCATCAGGAGAGGTAGCTTCAGCTTTGAACCTTCCATAGTTGAATACCATCGGACTTACTTACTGCGCGGTGAATGTGATGTCTTGAACCGTCAGTGTTTAGTGTAAGCCAAGTCAACGGTACCAACACAACAACTTCCCTTACTATATTCTTCATAATGTTTTGTCCGTTGTGGCCGTGGACACTTCTTAGGTTCTTAAGTGCATTCATTTGAGGCGGTATGTCCTCACACTTAAATAGGTGGTCTCCTACAAGGTATCATGCTATACCCCATTTTACAAGTGTTAGGAACCATTAAAATTTTCCCCAAACCTAATCTCAACCGTTGAAGATCATTAAAGGTTTTGGAAACTTAACCTTTACCCACACTGCATATATCACTTAATATATATTGCGGGAACGACTTTGGATTGATGTTTCTTTATAGAAATCACTATCTGAAGTGCTCATGCTTCCACCGAAGCGCTCAACTGAACCTTTACAACTTAGTTTTCCCATTTAACATAATTCCTGGGATCTCCAGTCAGTAAGGTTGGGTTACCATCGTATTGGTCCTTATAGCTTGGGTTTTAAGCCCATTCCCCTAGACAGGCAGAACATCTGATCTTTAGGTATGCCCTTTGTCAGTGGGTCCGTTATATTATCCTTTGATTTTATGTAATCAATGGATATTATACCCGTAGTGATCAGCTGTCGAACGGTCTTATGTCTCCGTCGAATATGATGAGACTTGCCGTTGTACATAGAACTCCGTGCCCTTCCTAGAGCCGGCTGACTGTCGCAGTGGATTATTAAAGAAGGTACGGATTTGTCCCAACAAGGGACATCCTCTAAGAAGTCGTGAAGCCACTCAACTTCTTCTCCTGCTTTGTCTAAATCGATAAATTTCGATTCCATCGTGGATCGGGCGATGCAAGTTTGCTTAGAGGATTTCCAAGACACAGCCCCACCACCAATTGTAAATACATATCCACTGGTGGACTTGGTGTTCTCTATATCAGATATCCAGTTTGCATCACTGTACCCCTATAGTACAGCTGGATATCTCAAATAATGAAACCTGTAAGTTAGCGTGTATTTCATGTATCGTAGTACCCGATTCAACGCCTTCCAATGATCATTACTTACATTACGGGTAAACCTAGCCAATTTGTTGACTGCATAAGCAATATCAGGTCGGGTGCAGTTTGTTATGTACATCAAACTACCAATCACCTGTGCATATTTCTCCTGGCATACGGGTGCACCACGATTTTTATCAAGCTTTTGATTTCTATCCAGTGGTGCCTTTATAAGCGAACTGTCAAACATCTCAAACTTTCTCAACAAATCATCGATATAGTAAAACTGAGATAACACCAGTCCGTCAGACGTCTTAGAGATCTTTATCCCTAAGATGACATATGTGATACCCATATCCTTCATGTCGAAGCATTGTTTCAACATGTTCTTAGTCTCTAGGATCAAGCTAGGATTGCTCCATGTGATCAACATGTCATCTATGTACATGCATATCATGACGAACGAGTCAGAGTTACCTTTCGTGTAGACACATTTGTCACATTCATTAATGGAGAAACCTTTCGATAGTAGAGTACTATCAATTTTTTTTGTGGCATTGCTTCGGGGCCTGTTTCAGCCCGTACAGAGATTTGACAAGTCGACAGACTTTCTTCTCTTGCCCAGGAACCACATACCCCTCAGGTTGTTCCATATAAATTTCTTCTTCCAAATTACCATTTAGGAAGGTTGTCTTGACATCCATTTGATGTATCTCAAGGTCACGCAATGCTGCGATCGCAATGAATACTCATATGGACATCATCCTAGATACCGGGGAGTATGTGTCAAAATAGTCAAGGTCTTCCTTCTGCCGATAGCCCTTGACTACCAACCTGGCCTTGTACTTATCTATAGACCCATCTGCTTTATACTTCTGTTTGAGTATCCATTTACAACCCAATGGTTATTTCCCGGAGGAAGATTAATAAACTTCCAAGTATGGTTATGCAGGATGAAGTCTATTTCACTCTCAATAGCTTCTTTCCAGAGCGGTGCCTCTGGAGCTGACAATGCTTCAGCAATTGTCCTTGGTTCGTCATCAACCATATAAGCTACAAAGTCAGGACCGAAGGATTTATCCTTCTTGGCCCTTTTACTTCGCCTCGGTTCCATTTCTAGAGTCTCCAAGTTCTGAGAATCTGGAACACTAGTTTCCGAATATTCAGCCACTTCGAAGTCCACTAGATCTGAACCATCTAGATCCGGGCAGTCAATGACTCATGGTTCCTAAGATTTTTGTTCATAACTTCATTTACGAGAGGTTATGTCTTTTTCCTTTCTAGGAAAAGTATCCTCAAAGAATTGAGCATTCCTTGATTCCATTATTGTACCCTCGTGGATATATGGAATATCTGACTTATGCACTAAGCGATAAGCACTACTGTTATTTGCATATCCGATGAAAATGCAATCTACAGTCTTAGGCCCAATCTTGACCTGCTTTGGCTTGGGCACTTCGGCCTTTGCCAAACAACCCCACACCTTTAAATATTTATAGGTGGGTTTCTTTCCCTTCCATGATTCATATGGAGTTTTGTCCTTACCCTTATGTGGGACTCTATTAAGAATTGTATTAGCGGTAAGGACGGCTTCTCCCCACATGTTTTGGGAAAGATCAGAATTGATGAGCAAGACATTAATCATTTCCTTCAAGGTGCGGTTTTTGCATTCAGAAACACCGTTCGACTGAGGTGAGTATGGAGCCGTCGTTTGATGAACAATGCCTGATTCGGCACAGTATTTCTCAAATGGCGCTGCGTATTCTCCCCCTCTATCGCTACGTATTAATTTAATATGCATGCTTAGTTGGTTTTTAACTTCTGCTTTGTAACGTCGGAACGCTTCAAAGGCTTCATCTTTACTTTTCAACAAGTAAAGGTAACAATACCTTGTGATATCATCAATGAATGTCACAAAGTACTTGTTTTCCTCTAGTTTGTACAAACTTTAAATCATATATATCTGTGTGAATAAGTTCTAGAGGAGCGGTATTCCTTTCGACGGATCGAAAAGGAATATTCATGAGTTTTGCCTCTACGCACACCTCACATTTATGTTGAGGGTTTACGTTGATAGACGGTAACAACTCCAACTTAACCAACCTTTGGATGGACTTATAGTTAACATGTCCTAATTTATGATGCCATATATTAGGGGACTCAAGCAAGTAAGAAGAAACTTCAATATTATTGTTTGGACGTATTACATACATGGCGTTAACTTTGAAGAGGCCTTCACAAACGAAGCCTCTTCCCACAAAAGTTTCATTCTTGGTGATTACAAATTTATTGGACTCAAATACTAGCCTAAAACCAGAATTAACCAATAAATGACCTGAAATTAAATTCCTCCTAATCTCAGGGACATGCATCACCTCCTTTAGAGTGAGCTCCTTTCCAGAAGTCATCTTCAGGACTACCTTTCCTACCCCCAGCACGTCAGAGGAAGCGTTGTTATCCATGAACAACTTCTTGTCTGTAACTGGTGTATATGTGGAGAAGGCATCTCTATTAGAACAGATGTGTTTGGTAGCACCCATGTCCATCTACCATTGCACGGGATTCTCAACAAGGTTTGCTTCAAGCACCACCGTCGAGAACTCCTCAATCATGTCATCAAGAAGCGTGTCTTTGACGACGTTAGCATATGCCTTGCCTTTGGCCTTGGCATTCTATTGTTGCTCATTCTTGAGCTTGTGGCAGTCCTTGATCATGTGACCAGGTTTCCCACAGTGGTGACAGTTCCCTTTGAACTTTTCCGCCGCCTGGGTCTTGCTGTCTTTCTGGAACTTGCACTTCTTGCTTGGGTTCCCTTTGGCCTCAGCCAGATTTGCCTTTGCCTCAGTGGGTTGTTTTCCCATAGGCAAGGCCTTCTTATTATCTTCATGAATCTAGAGATTGATAATAAGTTCCTCAAAGGTCATTTTCCTTGTCTTGATTTTTAAGTAACTCATTCCACGAGGGAGGTAACTTCTCAATTAGTGATGTAACAAAAAACTGCTCATTTGGTTTCATACCTTCCAAATCCAGGTGATGTAGAATAATTTGGAATTCCTAGACTTGGGACATCACCGTTTTGCTATCCACCATTTGAAATTTTAGGAATTTCCCAATAATGAATTTCTTCGTACCAGCATCTTTTGCGTTGTACTTCTTCTACAGTTTTCCCCATAACTCTTTGGCGGTGCCTACGGTGCAGTACACAGTGTAGAGTGGGTTTGACTAGAGATGGCAGTGGATCCAGATCCGTTTTATAGGCTATGGATCTTAAAAATTTGGACCCAATGGATCCGGATCGAACCCGGATCCATTTCTGACTGATCGGATCTGGATCTGGATCTTGTATTTGAGATCCGTATCCGGTCTAGATCCGACCCGTAGATCCATTTTTTATTAAATATATTCATAACCTAGAATGTAATTTTATAAGTATTTTCTTAAAATTGCTAAGCACATCTTTGCAAGTTTAATTCTCAAAACAAGTTTAATTTATCCCCGCGTTAACTCAAAAACTAAAAAATAAAGAGGTAACTTCGATAATAAAATCAATGTTATATTAGTGAATGACTAACATCTCCATAGACAAGTAGTTAAAATTATATTCACTTCATTTGTGAAGATTCCAAGCACATGCAAGTTCTGCATTGTGGAAATACTAGTCAGCATTTTCCACAATTATTGTCATTGTCCAACATTTTCAATTAATAGCTCACAATTAAAACGAGACAACGAACAAAATATCTCATATGAACATTTCAAAATTGAAACACAGTAAACTGTTAGCTAAGTAAAAATCATTTGTCAGTTCAAAAAAATCTTAGCAAGGTTACATTCTTAACAAGGCAAAATAATTTACAAGTGGATCCGATGGATCCGGATTTGGATCTGATTTTTATGGACCCGATGAATCTGGATTCATGTATGAAAATGGATCTGGATCTAGTAGAATCCGGTCTAGATCTGATCCGTTACCATCCCTAGGTCTGACAGACAGTTCAAAATATAATTCTTACACATGAAGTCAATATGACTCCATGCAGCAAGTACCATCTTCATGCCATTAATGACATGGATACCTTGGCCCCTTTCAGCCGTTTCAATAGGCTGAGGGTCTACTTCATCTCCAGCTTGTGGATGATCTTCTATTAGGAAATGAGCTAATCCCATAACAGTAAGATAAAACATCTTTTGTTGCTATCTCTTGAAGTTGGAGCCCATGAACTTTTCTGGGCGTTCATGGTGGAATCCAGAGGGTGGAGGAACTGTAACATTCCCTTGAGCAGCAGGAAAGGCGTTAGATGTGCCTTGAGCAGTAGTGAAGGCATTAGGTGTGCCTTGAGCAGCAGTGGGGAAGACAGAGGGGTTGCCTTGAGTAGCAGTGGGGAAGACAGAGGGGTTGCCTTGAGTAGCAACAGCAGTATCAGAAGCGAGTTGTTCTCTTTCAGTCATCTTTCTAAGCACTTACAATAATTTTGTCTTAAAATTGTGGGTTACAACAATTGCAGAAAACGAGAAGTGAGTAAATATTACAAATGCAAAAAATGATAAACTACTCAATTACAACAAACTGGAAATAAGAACGATTACAAACTCCTTGTGATTGGCTGAGTCGAGTGATGACACTCTGTATTTAAGACAAGATTGCCCCGTATATATCATTTTACGTTGTCAGGCAATAGTCTTCCAAGATACAACAACAACTTCACAAATGACCAAAGGAAACTCAAGTGTTACTCTTGAAGAACTTTGAATATAGAAAAACTTGTTAGAGAGGAAGAAGAAGATTTCAGAAATTTTCTAAGTGACTTGAACAATTGAGTCAAATGCCTCAATTTATAGTGTAAGGAGATGACCCCTCAACTAGCCAACTAATGACATTCAATAGCCATGTAATGACACTTATTGAGGGGTTACATTCAGCCAAATAATGGCTGAATTCATGTACCAAATAATGGAGATTCAATGCTCCAAAACCAGCCCAAAAGTCAGAACTTTCCATCTTTCCGTCACCGCATTCTGCCTCCGAAGCGCCGCGGCTCTGCGAATTAGCGCCTCGGCTCCAGTGGCTGAACTCCCAATTAGCGCCTCGGCTCCGAAGGGGCTGCGCCGTGGCTTCGCGGCGATTTTTGACTCGTTTTATCTTACACTTCGCACACTTCTTCCCTCGTTTACCAACGTGGAATACTTGTCATTTGACTAATAACTGTCAATCATTCTATGTCTCAAACATTTCACTTACGTACCAATATCTCTTTCACTAGCAAAATTTGCGATACTTGGCACTACGTGTGCACGTGTGTGAAAATGACGTTTTCCGACGTGCGGAGCCCCAATTGTTCGAGTCACAAATAATGGGATAAATTTAATTCCACATTAATAAATTTTCAACATTTATTAATAGAGGCATGCGAGATTTGTGTATTTAAGAAGTAGATAAGAAATTTGATTATTGAAGTAGGAGATTTGTGTATTTAAACGTAGGATATATTAGTCAAAAACGCAAGAAATTTGTGTGTTGAAGTAGAAGATGAATAAAAAAGAGATTTAATGACCGAAGCAAGAGATTTAAGCTAACATGCCAGAGATCATTTTTATTAGACGTGCATTATTGGTATATCATTTTTATTAGATGTGCATTATTGGTATTAGTTAAGGATATATGTTTTGCAGGTGATCATCTTGTTGGGTATTTTTGCTCTATGGTACTTTATAAAGCAGTACGGGAAGTATATAACTATTACAAGTATTCGAAAGGATAAACAAAGATTCAATAATTCATCTAGAAATCTGAAAATTACAACATAACCACAAAACTGAAATTACAATTTTGTTGAAGACGGAAAAATGGAAACTAGTTTTGCTGAGTCGAGTGTGACACTCTGTCCTTAAGACAATATTGCCCCGTATGTATCATTTATACGTCCTGGACAATTTGTCTCCCAAGATAAAACAGCAATGGAACACTTGAGCAAAGGAAACTCAAGAGCTACCATGAAGAATATTGAGTAACGAAATGATGCCTTGGAAGGTGTAGGAAGAAACTGTTTTGCTTGTGTATTTTTCTGTATTTTCGTGTATCATATATATATGTTCTTAGTGCTCAACTGTAAGGGGGTGTTTATATAGGTGATTGGGGGGCTGAAAACTGCCTCCATAATAGCCAAATAATGGTCATTATGGAGGTAGTAAAGTCACCAACATAAATGGTGAAAGACCAATGGATTTGACCATTATAGGAGGAGTAATTCAGCCAAAATAAATGGCTGAATTGAGTGCTTGGCGTTCGCTGATCGCCCAAATTCGGCGTTCGGAAACTTCAGGGACCAAAGCTGTACATCTTGAAACTTCTTGAAACTTCAGGGACCGAATCAGACATCCAAAGAATTCTCGTCCGAATCATACATCCGAAACTTAGGATCAAACTCAGATTTCTGACAAAGTTCTTTGGCCCAAAAAAATAATATCAGAAGACCCACAGCCCACAGCCCGTGACCCGTGACCCGTGACCCGTGACCCGTGAACCCGTGAACCCGTGAACCCGTGAACCCGTGAACCCGTGAACCCGAGAACCCGTGAACCCGAGAACCCGAGAACCCGAAACTCAGAATCGGAACCGGACCTGACCGGACGGGCGGGCGGCGGCGGCGCGCGTGTGGTCTTTCCTCGAACCGAAGCACATCTAGGTCCTCCCTCCTTTAAACACATGGGATACCCCTTAGGGTCCCAAACCCCAAACCAATTTCGAGTCTTATATACACAACAATTCTTTCTTCCTCTACCGATGAGGGAGAATTGAACACAATACCACACTTTCCATGCTTCAAACACCTTACTTCGTGGATCAATATCTCTTTCATTTCTCAATGAAATTTGACGATTATTGGCCCTACGGTTATCTACGTACTTAGTAGATCATGCATGTGTGAAGAACCGGATTCTCCAATATACGTAACACTAGTGTTTAAGCCGTTAAAGTTGGTCGATCGCAACTCCCGCCAAAGGCTAATTTCCAACAATCCCCTCTTGAAAGAGATTTTGGCGCACTCACATGGTGTCTTTTCATTTCCAGCAATATTTCAGCGGACCGATGTTGTATAAGGAGAGGTAGCCTCAGCTTTGAACCTTCCATAGTTGAATACCATCGGACTTACTTACTGCGCGGTGAACGTGATGTCTTGAACCGTCAGTGTTTAGTGTAAGCCAAGACAATGATACCAACACAACAAATTCCCTTACTCTCTTCTTCGTAATGTTTTGTCCGTTTTGGCCATGGACAACGTCTTGGATTCTTAAGTGCGTTCATTTTGAGGCGGCCTGTCCTCGCACTTAAATAGGTGGTCTCCTACAAGGTATCCTGTTATACCCCACTTCACAAGTGTTAGGAACCATTAAAAGTTTCCCAGAAACCTAACCTCAACTGTTGAGGAGCATTACAGGTTTTGAAAACTTAACCTTTACCCACACTGTAGATAGCACTTAAAGTCTATCGCGGGAACGACTTTGGATTTGGTGTTTCTTTTCAGAAATCACTATCCCAAGTGCTCATGCTTCCACTGAAGCGATCAACTGAACCTTTACAGCTTAGTTTTCCCATTGAACCAAATTACTGGGATCTCCAGTTAGTAAGGTTGGGTTACCACTGTATTGGTCCGTATATTTTGGGTTTTAAGCCCATTCCCCTAGACAGGAAGAACACTTGATCTCCGGGTAGTCCCTTAGTTAGGAAACAAGGAAGTGACACTCGTGATGACCAACTGCCATACGGTCTTATGTCTCCTGACAAATCCTGACAGATATGTCCAGACGCCGTCATCCGTGTCCTTCCTAAAGCCGACCGGCTAGCCACAGTGTATAACTGTTGAAGGCACGGGTTTCTCCCAATAAGGGACGTCCTCTAAGGAGTCGTAAAGTTACTCAACTTCTTTCATGCTTTGTATAAAGCGATAAACTCCGATTCCATCATGAATCGGCCGATGCAAGTTTGCTTAGAGGATTTTCCAAGAAACACTATACACATTTACTTGTGGCTTTGGTGTTCTTCAGATCTGATGTCCAGTTTGCATCACTGTGTTCTCTCAGAACCGCGGGACATCCAGAATACTATAATCCGTAGATAGTCGAATAATTCAGATATCGTCATATCCGACTTAACGCCTTCTATTGATCATGTATTAAGATTATCAGTGAACCTTAGTTCAATTGATCTGATTGTAGGACGATACCATGTCAGTTGTAGTGTGTACAATACATTAAACTACACGTGATCTGTGCGTATCGCTCCTTGTCTATGGGTGCACCATGATTCCAATCAGTTCTATGATTCATATCCATTGATGGCTTCAACGAGACTATCAACTATCGACCAGTCCGTTAGATGTCTTTAGAAATCCAATTCCTAAGATGTCATCTGTGATATCCATATCTTTCATATCTAGACTTTGTTTCAATATGACTTTTACTTTCAGACTGTTGGTTTTCCAACTGTTGGCTTTCTAACTTCAGAGTTAATGTTTCTGTGGTCAGATTCATTGTTTCTGTTTTATCTGAAACTTTCAGGACCAAAATGTAGACATTTCAGGGACCAAGATGAAAGTTCAGGAAGAAGCCCAACAGTCCAGAAAATCAACTCTGATTCTCTTCTTCCAACTCTCCGGTTGGGAAGACTGTTTTAACATTCATGCCACGCAAGACTGCAATGGCCCATGATGTTAAGCTACTCCCAGGGGAGCACATGTACAAGTAGCCGAGGCTTTGAACTCGTCAGTAGATCCATCTACTTTGTACTCACTTTTGAGTATCCTTTTTCACAACCCAAAGGTTCTTTTCCCGGAGGAAGATCAACCATTACGCAAGTATGGTTCTATATGATGGAATATATTTCTCTCTTTAGCTTCTTTTCAAAGCAGCGCTTTTGGAGATAACAATTATTTGTTAATTGTCCATGGTTCGTTCTTAACCATACAAGCTAGAAGGACTGGAACAAGTCTTTGTCCCCTCTTTGCTCCGTCTTGGTTCAACATCTAGAATCCCTGAGTTCTGCAGATCTGGAATATTAAGTTCCGGATAGCCAGCAACTTTCGAGTCCTGTAGATACGGAGCGTCTAGTTTCGGACAGTCAGGCCCTCGTGGGTTCTTGTTAACCTTGAGCAATTACTCCTTTTTCCTTTTCAAGGAAAGTTATCTTATAAGAATTCAGCATTCTTTGACGCCAAAAGGCGATAAGTACTACTGTTATTTACAGATCCAGTGGATATGCAATCTACAGTCTTAGGTCGAACTTGACCTGTTTCGGTAGTCCAACTTCTACCAAGCCACCCCACATCACAACTTTTGTATGTGAGATCATTTTCATGTCTCACACGGAGAGTTATCTTTATCCTTATGCGGAGTTCTGTTGAGAATCGCATTAGCGGTAAGGATCGCCTTGCCCCACATAATTTAGGCGTACGTGTTTGCGCTTGGCTAACACCGTTAGACTGAAGTGAGTAATGAACAATCGTTTAATAAACGCTGCTTCACATTCTCCCCCTCTATCGCTATGAATTTCGCAATCCATAGGCTTAGTTGATTTTCAACTTCTGCTTTGTAGCGCTTATGCGCTTCAACAACTTCATCTTTGCTTTTTTAACAAACAAAGGATTCCATACGTTGTACCATCATCAATGAAGATCACAACGTACTTGTCTCCCCCCTCTATTTTGTATAAACTTCAAATCACCCAAGTAGGTGTGACTAAGTTCTAGAGGAGCAGTGCTTCTTTCGCTATTCCCTTGATAGAATTTGGAAAGGTGATTTTGCCTCTTCGCCTACCTCACATTCATTTTGAGGGTTTATGTCGAAAGGAGGCAACAATCTCAACATCGTTAGCTTTTGAATGACTTACTATTTAACGTGTCTTAATCTATGATGGCATAGATGCACGGATTACAAATATATCATTCATTTGGCTATAGACATATTGTACCATTCTTAGTTATTACAGACCTGTTGGACTAGTCTCAAACCAACTTGACCAATAACGTCCCTTAAACCAAGTTAGGAACATGTATCACCTCTTTTTAGAGTGATCCATTCCTTGAAGTCCTATTGAGGACAACCTCTCCAAATTTCCTTTGATTTTAGAGGTGGCGTTGCTTCACATGAACAACCTCTTGCCCGTGGTTAGGCGTGAACTGATCATATGTGATCTCGATACTACAGCCCACTTCATTGCTTTGGCATCGAGTGTCTAATTTCTTTTCTGCCTTTCTTTAGGCCTTCAGATCATTTAAGACCTGGAAACTCTGGCCCACCTTACTAGGTGTCCATTACTTTTCCTATGAAATGAATTCTGGCCCCACTCCAGTCGCCCGGAGGCTTTATATGACTGAGTGTCCAATATCATCATATCAAAGGTATTTTGGCCCACTCCAGTCGCCCAGAGGCTTTGTATGACTGAGTGTCCAATATCATCCTATGAAGGATCTTCTGCCAAATAATATGACAGGTTCTACGTCTTTAACTTTTAGACTTCTTCCGTTATGATTGGTGCCCAGATAATTCTTGGATCTTACTTAAGAGTGGTAACAGTTTTCGCACAGTTAGTGGATCTCTCTCCATCGTATGTGCGAACATACTTTACACACTTTTAATCAATACACTTAAAAGAACGGATCTTTTTAAGTCGTTTACAAAATCCAATCTTTAAACGGAAAAGAAGATGAGATTAAACTTCTGATTTGTTAAAGCGTAAGGAATATAAATTATTTTCATATTCCTCCTTACTTTAATCCATTTTTAATCAGACATCATTTAATCTTTATTCTTGACAAGTAAGAAAAATACTTATCATTTAATCTTTATTTTTGACAAGTAAGAAAAATACTTATCCTAATTTCGGATTCTGGCTCACTTCAGTCACTTCATCAGACTGAGTGTCCATTTCCTTCTCACCATTATTCGGATCTTTTTGTCTGGGACAGATATAGGCCTTCTGCTGCAAGATAGAATAACATCTTCAGTCTTCTCCTCTTGTCCCAGTTGACATCCTCAGGCTCTCATGAGCGCTTGTTCCCACCAGTCTTGGTAGTGGTGACACCATGAACACGTTCATCATCATCACTCTCTTCTACCAGAAAACCATTGCCATATCCAGATTTGGTCACACAACTTTTGACCGACATCTTTCGAACACTAATAGTAATACTATACAAATATTGTCTTAAGTTGTTGGGTATTTTTGCTCTATGATACTTTATAAAGCAATACGGGAAGTATATAACTATTACAAGTATTCGAAAGGATAAGGATATAGTATTACTATAGAGCCCACAAATTTACACACCACCCGTGACCGAAACCAAACCCGAACAAAACCCTGAACCGAACCCTGAACCCAAACCCAAACCCTAACTCGGAACTCGGAACTCGGAACCTGACCGACCGGAAGAGCGGGCGGCGGGCGCGCAAGGTGGTCTTTCCTAACCGGCACATCTAGGTCCTCCCTCCTTTAAACACATGGGATACCCCTTGGGGTCCCAAACCCCAAACCAATTTCGAGTCTTATATACACAACAATTCTTTCTTCCTCTACCGATGAGGGAGAATTGAACACAATACCACACTTTCCATGCTTCAAACACCTTACTTCGTGGACCAATATCTCTTTCATTTCTCAATGAAATTTGACGATTCTTGGCCCTACGGTTATCTACGTACTTAGTAGATCATGCATGTGTGAAGAACCGGATTCTCCAACATACGTAACACTAGTGTTTAAGCCGTTAAAGTTGGTCGGTATTGTTCGAGTCACAAATAATGGGATAAATTTAATTCCACATTAATAAATTTCCAACATTTATTAATAGAGGCATGCGAGATTTGTGTATTTAAGAAGTAGATAAGAAATTTGATTATTGAAGTAGGAGATTTGTGTATTTAAACGTAGGATATATTAGTCAAAAACGCAAGAAATTTGTGTGTTGAAGTAGAAGATGAATAAAAAAGAGATTTAATGACCGAAGCAAGAGATTTAAGCTAACATGCCAGAGATCATTTTTATTAGACGTGCATTATTGGTATATCATTTTTATTAGATGTGCATTATTGGTATTAGTTAAGGATATATGTTTTGCAGGTGATCATCTAAATAACAATGGGTGATTTGATTATTTACATTGAATTTGAATTGGAGGAGGAAAAATTGTTAGGGTGATTAATTGTTGTCAAAAAATATGTTATAATGAGTTGGTAGAAGTAACATGTCAATGATGCAAGATAATATGTGATCCGGACAACATTAATTTGAGTTACAAGCCAATGATTTTGGATAAAACTTGGTAAGAGACACTATATGTTACACTAGAGGATGATTTTGACTTAAAATCCTATTTTATAATAGTTGATGAACGTGGTGCAGTGCTAGACCACCACTGAAAGTTTGTTTACTTGAGGATGGGAAGAGAATAGGAAAGACAAGTGCAGTAGACTGTGAAAATGGTGAATGTAGGGTCTTGTGGAAAATAATGATTGTAATGTGATTCACGAGCATTGTAGTCCTATTTTTGTGGAAGAAGAAGAAGAAAAACCAATAATAAGTTTGTCCACCTTCGATTGGAGCAGAATGTAACCTCCAATTATCAAGTTGATGATGATGAAACATTGTATGCATAAGGGGTTGTCTTATGAAAGATGTGGCTTGGGAGGACAATTTTACAATCATAACTATGTTCATTGTGATTTACTATACTTAATGCATATATAATAGTCCACATGACTCAATTTAATAGAAGAAATCACTTACTATTTAATTTGATGAGATAATCATAACAAAATATCAACCAAGTTTACAATTCAAGTTATGCACCTCTAACCTTCTAAAAATCCTGATGCGTTCAATTCTCTAAATAAGATTAACAATTTATTTAGCAATTAAGAATAATTAATTATCCATCCAATTTTTAGCTCAATAAAAAGTAACTCATGATAACATTAAAAAAAATTAACGTCAGCCACATCAAATTTTAGACTAAGAAGTACTGGAAAACTTATATAGCAGAGTAGAAAACATTATCTTGTATTCACTATTTATGTTTGGGCTAATACATCTACGAGGCAATCAAGCATCAAACTAAATCCAAAACAAGAACATACCAGATTGTCAGAACTGTAAATTCAGTTGCTTACTGTGGGAGATGATCATAGATAATGAGACTCGTGCTAATAACAAAATGACTTGGTCCCAAAGTTACTAACAATAACTTTCGTTGTAGATATAGACATTCACAATAATAAATAAGTAATATTTATAACATGATACATGTTCTACTTCTCACAATTCATGGCATAATTGGCCCATTTTGTGTTGAACTTCCATTCCAGGCTACTGAATTAAGGCCCAAATCTTCTGGGCCGTATAAACCAACTTGTTAGCCAACCCCAAAATCTTTTTCCATGTACCATAGCTCTAAGATTTTGGGTAATCTCGCTCTCTCTCTCTCAGGCTATTTTAAGTAACTCTAACCATCTTCTTTGTCGGAGATTCAAATCCTTTTGCGTGGTTATGTACTGCAAACTCTTATGATCTGTAAATATATGTACATGCACCCCATACAAATAGTGTCTCCATATTCGTAAGGCAAACACTACCGCGGCCAATTCCAAGTCATGAGTTGGATAATTCTTCTCATGTATTTTCAATTGTCGAGATGCATACGCAATAACTTTTCCAAATTTCATCAAGATACATCCTAACCCAACCCTAGAGGCATCACAATAGACTGTGAACCCTTCTTGTCCCGATGGTAACTGGTAAGGTTAGGGTCGTGCGATAGTCAACAACTCCTTCGGCCAAAACTTGTTTCACATGAATCGACCACCGTACTTAATCGCTTTTGAGTCAATCGGGTCAAGGGAGCAGAAGACTAGAAAAGTCTTCTACAAATCTTCTATAATACCCACCAAACCCAAGAAACTCCTAACTTCGCCGGAGTGGTAGGTTTTGTCCAGCTTCTTCAACGCCTCTATCTTTTGGGGTCTACCATAATTCCATCCCTTGACACAACATGGCCCAAAAGGCTACTTTTTCCAACCAAAATTCACACTTTGAAAAATTTAGCGTCTGATCTCTCTTGTTTCAAGGTTTGAAGCACTACCTCAGATGTTCTTCAACACTCTTCTTTGTAAATTAGGATATGGAGGAATAAAAATAGGTCTTGTACCTGGAATTAACTCTATAGCGAACTCCACTTCTCTATCCGGAGGAAGGCCTGAAAGATCTTCAGGAAAAACCTCCGAAAAATTTAGAACAATAGGGACATCTTGCACCGCTGGGGATTTTTTTTTTTTTAGCCAGATATACGTACTCCACTTTGTGACTTCTTAATAACTTTTGAGCCCTAAGATAGGAAATAAGCTGACGTGAGGATATTCCAATCTTACCCTTTATAACAACTTCTGGTTCCCCGGGAAAATATAGTTTCACTATCTTTCGTCGGCAATCTAACATGGCATAACATGCTGACAACCAATCCATACCCAAAATGATGTCAAAATCTATCATATCAAGTAGTACTAGATTTACTATTGTTCCTCTGCCATTCACTTCTAATGAGAAATTTTTAACTACTCGAGAGGCCCAAACTGAGGCCCCTACGGGTGTCATAACCTCAAAAGGTTCACTTAAACAGGAAGGTTCTACATGTAAATTCTTAGCAAAACCCATTGACACATATGAAAATGTAAAGCCGGGATCGTATAATACAAATGCAGGAATACTCGAGACCAAAGAAAATACCGTGACCACCGCATTAGATGCCTCCGCCTCATTCCTCTGGGCAAAGCGTAGAGCCGATTAGAATTGTTGGACTGTTGACCTCCCCGCCCCGTCGGAGATGGTTTTCCGATTTCCTTGTAGCGGTGTGGTTTCTTCTAACCTCCCATGAGAAAATTGAGTTTGGACTCTCCTCTTGCAATCCCTGGCATGGTGGCCTGGTTCTCCACAGTTGTAACATCATTTTGGTGAGAACCAACATTCTCCAATATGTTTCTTCTGACAAACCTTACAAATCGGGTTGTCACCTCATGTGTTAGGGCCGGTGGCCTTGACCTTGCCACCTTGATGATTGACCCATCTATACCCATGAGGCCTGAAATGAGACTAGCCTACTGACTGGTTCGGTTTTGACGAACCCCTACTGCTTTCTTGCCTCTAGTTTTGATTTTGATTAAAGGATCCTGACGATTGAAACCTCTTCTGCGAACTCTCTTTTTTGCTTTAGCAAAACCTTCTACCCTTATTGTCATGTCGACGATCTGAAGGTAAGTTCGATCATGGGCTAATGCCACTACCTTCCCTGTTAAGTTCGAGTTTAAACTCTCAACAAATATTTTGACCTTCTCAATTTCCGTAGGAATACTGTGTGCGTTGTATGCCGACAATCGCATGAACTGGGTATCGTATTCTTGCACACTGCAGTCTCCTTGTTTCAACTATTCAAACTCACACCTGAGCGCATCTTTTCGGGTGTTAGGCATGTACTTTTCAATGAATGCGACTCTGAACTCCCCCCACGTCATCGATGGTGACATCGGGGAACGATTTCTTCTACAGTTTACCGTTGCACAATCCCCTTCCATAATCTTTTGAAGGAGGTAGTACGAGAACCAAGTCTTTGAAAAGACTCAAGATAAGCACAAGAAGAGTATGAAAGAAGGGAAACTGTTTAGGATGTTATTCCGTTCACTTATTACTAAGGTGGCGCGCACACCGTCGCAATAAGTAATCGTTCAAACACCCAACTCAAAGAAATTTCCTAGAATCTTCTAACCTGGTTTAGCTCTGATACCAACTTGTCACGCCCCGACTTTTCTCAAGTATTTCTTTAGGACGTGATGGCACCTGGACAACTATCTCTTTCCAGGCGAACCACTTACTTCATTTTCTTCCTAAATTAGACAAGTATTTGCGGAAATAATATATATAAAAATCAATTTGAAGTTTACGAAGAACAATCTCATGTGGGGCATTCCCCGAGATAATAAAACTTAATTCTTTAAACAAACTTAGTCTAGAGTAATTTTCACCAAATCCGAAATAATGGATTGGTGGTACGATGAGGTCATGGACGATCGCTAGCCCTCTTGCGGAGCTTTTCCTCTATCGCGCCTTCCTGAAATATGTTAAATAAAAGAGTCAGCCCTACCATCCGGGGCTGAGTGGGAATCTCACCTTACAGTCCAAAGTAACCTCACAATATTTTTAATTACAATCACATTATAAGAAAATAATAAGCATGTTGAAATAAACAGATTTCAACCCTTTTATTAAATAAATCAATAAATATTCACGTGCAAAATTTTCTCCCCACTCGTAAAAAAAAAAAAACTTAGTTTAATCAGTATTCCTGTTTTTTCCCATATAACATATTATACATTTGTTGCGATACGTGCAACCCGATCCAGTGCATTTATATATTTGTTGCGGTACGTGCAACCCGATCCAGTGCATTTATATAATTGTTGCAGTACGTGCAACCCGATCCAGTGCATTTATATATTTGTTGCGGTCCGTGCAACCCGATCCAATGCATTTATGTATTTGTTGCGGTACGTGCAACCCGATCCAATGCACTTATTTGTTGCGGTACGTGCAACCCGATCCAATGCACTTATTTGTTGCGGTACGTGCAACCCGATCCAATGCACTTATTTGTTGTTTAAATATGTCATATGTTCAAAAGGCTCAAAATAATATTTCCTTCCTTCAATATTTCGCCCTTTCCACTTGTAAGGGTTACAACTCTCAAACCATAAGTCGGATTTATCCCCGTAAAGACTCAAACTGTCGAGGACAGAGAAATCTATAACATTTATTCAGCACAATATTTCATATTCATTACCGATTTGTACAGTTTTTACGTTATACATTCTGCCCTTCCAGACTTCGGTTGATCCGAGGCAGAATGTTCAAACAGTGATAACTCTCAAACCGTAAGTCGTATTTATCCCCGTAAAGTCTCAAACTGTCGAGGACAGAGTAATCTATAACTTATATTCAGCACAAATTTTCATATTCATTACCGATTTGTACAGTTTTTACGTTATACATTCTGCCCTTTCAGACTTCGGTTGATCCGAGGCAGAATGTTCAAACAGCGATAACTCTCAAACCGTAAGTCGGATTTATCCCCGTAAAGTCTCAAACTGACCGTAACAGAAAGATGTACAACTATGTAAAATTTAATCCAATTCTAACAAGTATAGCCCAGTATAACAGATTACAATTTGCACCATCCAAACTAGTTATTAAACAATCATAAACTTCATGCTCATTCTTTCAATAACCGGATTATATTCTAACATGTATTGTAACTTAAAAATAAAGGATTTTACTAAGAACTTTGAGTGAGAAAACTCACCTTTGTTGCTTCGTAACCACGAACAAAACCTCAACTTCAACCAAACCTTTTTGGAACTCCTTAATTGCTCTCTTTAATTCTCTTCTTCTATTTTTTTTCCACTGTGTTTTGTTTCTGATTTTTTGTCTTTTCCCTTTTTGTTGAGTTTTTATATAATGAAGTGTATATGTGTGTGTGTTGTGTCGTGTGAGTAGTTGCACGGATTTTTGGGATGTGAGGGAGTGGAATAAGGGGTTGAGGGAGAGGGATTTTAGGGACGTGTGTGTGTGTGTTTTTTTTTTTCTGGGACTTTACAGTAAAGGAGAGACACAAATGCCCCAGTACGGAGGTGTAAGAGGTTGGCTAGGGACAGGTTCAAGAGGGGTAGAGGTAGGCCAATAAAGTATTGGGGAGATGTGATTAGATGAGATATGACGAAGATGCAACTTACTGAGGACATGACCTTAGATAGGGGGTTGTGGAGGACATAGATTAGGGTAGAAGGGTAGTAGGTAGTCGAGCGTAGTCCTACTTACTCTTGCAAACTGGTAGTGGTAGTGTTATTGTTGTAGGCCCGCTTAGCCTATCTTACTAATAGGTGCATTATTGCTTTATAGTTCATTGTAATTTGATTTATGTTGTTATGTGTCTTTTAGTGTACTTTGTTTAGCTTTTTTTTACTGGATCTGACTGCTTTTGATGTTGCTATGCTCTGTCTTGAGCCGAGGGTCTCTCGGAAACAACCGATCTACCTACCAAGGTAGATGTAATGTCTGCGTACACTCTACCCTCCCAGACCCTACGTTGTGGGATTTCACTTGGTTTGTTGTTGTTGTTTCCCAACAATAGACCCTAATGAGAAGAAGACAAACGATTTCCAAATTGTTGGGCTCGTGCAAGTCAAATGCCAAGTATCATCTTTTAAATGAGCAACAAACCAAATGACATGTTAGTTTCTAAGCGCTAAGTTCCTATGTGAAAAATGAACCTAATAGCAATTTCTGTCAAACCGTACCAAACGATCCCAACTTTCTAAGCGAAAATTTGAAAAAAAAATGAATCACTCTAGTTCGACCAATAGTTCAATAGAATGTTGGTCCCCCCAATCCCCATCGACCTTTGACGCCATGATAAAGAATATGAAATTTATTGATGGGTGCTTTCTTTGTCCTATTGCTGGTTTTTTCAGCTTGATTGTGTGTTTGTCATGCATGCAAATTATTTAGTTTTTTTGTTGAAAAAATTTGAAAATTTCATACACTTTTTTGTTTTGATTTGAATGTTTTTGGATCAAGTTTTTTGTGAAGGGTATTTAGGATTTTTGTCAGTTTTGGTCCAATTGTGTTGTGTACGTGTTGTTTGTAAATGTTAAATTTTATCAAATTATTTTTACTCTTCTTTTAGTGCTGTGTGTGTGGTTTTTGATTTTTTTTGCAATTTTGATTAATAAAAAAAAAAAATCTAAAATGGCTTGCTCTTTTTAATTTGCTTAATTACTAATCTAGTTATTTATGTTCTATGAAAGTTATTTCTTTTATGTAAGATCAATGAGTTATTTTATGCGGGAACATTTTAAAACATATTTAAGGGGCGTACATGATGGTTTTGAAGGAGTTGGGAACAATAATGATGGGGTTTTGGACCAGGGATTCGCATTTCGACAACCGGTGAAGTTTAGGAATTTTGAAGAGTTTAAGCAAGCATGGATAGATTGAACATTATAAGTAAGCGAGAAATCAAATTTGATCCAAGTGATCAGAGAAGGGGAAATGTAAGTGTACAACCGATGAGTT
The DNA here is from genome assembly GCA_029783415.1 of Anisodus acutangulus. Classification (NCBI taxonomy): domain Eukaryota; kingdom Viridiplantae; phylum Streptophyta; class Magnoliopsida; order Solanales; family Solanaceae; genus Anisodus; species Anisodus acutangulus. The sequence goes on from CM056494.1 coordinate 25,949,621, forward strand.
TTTATATTTTATAAATGCAGAAAGTGAAAAAAGTAAAGCGAGTATTGTGAAAAGTGATTCGTGATCGGTTGAGATCAAGACACATGACTTCAAGCACAATTATGATTTGGCTATTGAGAACTTCCACTTTACATCTAAGTGAATGTTTAACAAGTACATCCTATAACTTGTAAAACATACGGGCCTTAGCGCAAAACAATTAATTGTGAGATTGCAAAACGTCTTTGGGTACACCGTTCATAGAATGAATGCATGGAGGGCAATAGACTGGGCTTGACTCAAACTGAATTGACTGTTTGCTCTATCCGTTAAGCTCCATGCCTTAATTCTATAGACGGTGTATCCAAAGGCGTTTTGCAATCTCACAAGTAATTTTACTCCAAGGTCTGAGTCTTCAACAAGTTCTGACATGTACTTATATCCTTTGATGTAAAGTTGAAGTTCTCAGTAGCCATTTCACAAGTGTGGTTGAAGTCATGCGTCCTGATCTCAACCGGTCGTGAATCATTCTCCACAGTACTCACATTACCTTTTCTTTTTCTGTATTTATAAAAATATAAACACTCGCCGATTGTGCATTTACATTTCACTCTTATTCTTTGGTCATTAGGATCAAACTTGATCTCCGGCCTACTTAAAATGCTCTAATCGATACATGTTTGCTTAAACACTTCGAAATTCTTGAACTTTATTCCATGTGCCAATGAGAATCTCTGGGGTGAAAGGCCCCCTCATTGTTATTCCAACTCCTTGCCTTCATTCTATGGACGGTGTATTAAAAAACGTCTTGCAATCTCACAATTAATTGCTTTATGCTAAGGTTGGGGTCTTCTACATATAAATATTCATTTAGATGTAAAGTGGAAGTTTTCAGTAGTCAAATCACAAGTGTGGTTATGCGTCTTGATCTCAACCGGTCATGAATCACTCTCCATATTGATAACTTTACTCTTTTTTCCACTTTTCTAGATTTTATTAGAAAATACATGTCGAGATTGTATACTTACATTTCACCCTTATTCGATCATTAAGATCAAACTTGATTTCCCGCCTACTTATAATGCACTGATCATTACATGCTTGTTTAAACTATTCGAAATTCTTAAACTTCATTCTAGCTGCCAAAATGGGAATCTCTAGGTTAAAAACCCCATTATTGTTGTTCCCAACTCCTTCAAAATCATTATCATGTATGACACTTAAATATGTTTCAAATTGTTCCCACATAAAACACAACTCATTGATTTAACATAAACGAAATAACTTTCAGATTATTTTTTTTATGGCTAAGATCTTCATTTTAGCACCTTATTTAAGACTTATTCCTACTGAACATTTGCATTACTAAAAAACTGACTGTACCTCTCATAATATTTTGACGACCGGCTAAAATTATATAGTGTGTGAAATACACTTAGATGTCGTGACTCAAATGACTAATTAAAAGAGAACATGTGGTATGTGGGTTCCAATATAATTAAAAATGAATTGTGAGGAAAAATAAAAGAAAAACTATATTTCAACAAAAAAGAAAATAAAAAACCCTACTTTTTCTAAACCCCATCTAACCTATCCAATCCCTCCTTTCCAATGCTATCCCCAAAACCTGCTACTCTTGCGTCGTCCCTCTTAAACCCACTATCTTCTTGTTTTGTTTATGTTTGATTTGATTCTTTCTTGCTTTCTCTATGTAGATCTAAAAAAAAATTAATTTTGAATTAAACATCTTCTTTCTCAATAAATTCACCCACCACTAGCCACCTATTGTCCCCTTTCTCCGTCGTCGTCCTCTTTATACCTCATTTTCTCTCTCTTTTTTATTGGTTTTAGAATTAATTATTTTGTGGTTATAGATTCATTTTCTTCTAGCAAAAGAGAGGGAGAAAGAGATTGGTGGTGCTGGTGATTTTCAAATTTGAAAAAGTTGAAAAATGGTTGTTACGGAGGTGGTGGCATCAGAGGCGGCGGCAGATTGGTGTATGGTATTGGTGGAGGAAATAATGAAGAAGAACATTTTTTAAAAAAAAAAAAGTTGGCTAAAAATAATAACCTTCACGTGCTAATTTTGAGTGTATTACACTTACCATCTATGTCAGCGAAAATAATCTAAATAGGAACAACTTTTGAATAGTAAAAGTGTTCAATTCGAACAAGTTTTAAATAAGGTGCTAAATGAAAAGTGTGGATAACGGGTTGCTTATGACTTTAGACTTTTTTTATCAAGCAAAATTGCAGAAAATTCAACCACCACAAATAGAAGAGTGAAAATCATTTGGTAAGTTAAGATTAACGAACAACACGAACACAAAACATTTGGACTAAGACGGACAAAAATCGTAGATCCACGTTGACCCAACAATGAATTTCATATTCTTTCTTTACCTCAAGACTAGAGGCCGGTGGGGTCTGGGGGACCAAGATTCGATTAATTCAAAGAAACTAAGGGGTTCTTTTGTATGGTTTGACAAAAATTGCTATTAGATTACATTCTTCACACACCAACTCCGACGCTTAGAAACTAACGGATCATTTGGTTTGTTCCTCATCTAGCACTAGATGATACTTAGTTTGTGACTCGACATGCCCAATAATTTGGAGATCGTTTATCTTCTTTTCGTTATGGTATATTGTTTGGAAACGATCTCGTAATTGAATTTGGTGTAATTATTAGAGTATTATTTACACTGCTTTAAAAGTTTTTTCAAGGATTTGCCGCTGGGTATAAAGCACTTAACAAAACATCCTGAGGCTCTCATGTGGGGTTCGATGGGGCTTACGCCCCAGGCCTTCGACCATGCACCCTAAACACACGTAACGCTCAATACTTGATACTCGCTCAATAGTTCGTACCAAAATCATGAGTCAAATTCCCTAATTAGCACTGGTGACCCTCAATTTTTTAAACAAATGAATAATAATAGTTCAATTCATCTATAGAACTATGAAGATCAAGATTAACTCAAATAACGAGCCATAATATTGCATAATTACTAATTGAGAACATCGTGATGATGAATATCATTCGAACATCTTTATGAAAAACAACCAAAATTTATATCTTCACTTTCTATTGTTCTTCATGTCTTAGTTCTATGTCTCTCAAATCTAGTCTTTTGTTATTATGCTATTTGAAAGCAATTTTATATTTATTCATGAAAGAGTAATGTTTTAAATTATAGCACTGAGTTTATTGATTATTTACTTTTAGGAGGTAATTTGTGTAGTTTTGATAGTATTTTTTTTAAGAAAGCCTGACTTTTCAATTGTTTGGAAGTTAAAGATATATAATTGATTTGTATCTCCTGATAACTTTAACACTATCACATTGTCTATACTTATAAAATATGATAGATATTGTACTTTTTATGAGTTTCTTTAATTCTCTTTAACTTTTAATGTACTTCCTACAATTTTTTGTTATTATGCTATTTTTTAAAAGTATAAATTAAAGTTTCACGAGGTTTATGCTCCACGTCGTAAGGCTTACGCCTCGGCCCATACAATGTAAAATGCCCTGCCTTTCAAAACACTGATAACACACTATAATAATTATAATAATAACATAGTTAAGCAAAATGAAAAAAATAAATAAGAAAGAAATTAAAATACTATGAAATTACATGGGAGCACATGAAGTAAAAGTTAAGAGAAGAAAATTGAGTATTTATAAATAAAGTAAAAAGATAATCTAATATTTAATGCGGTTATCCATGTTAGCGCATTTGAAGAACACACAAGGTTAAAGGGGTTTAAGAAGGGCACTCCATGAGGATATAAATTTATATATGAAATGTGCTTATATAACTAATCTCTGTATAATTGATTCATGTCCCTGTATAACTTAACCCTAAACATATTAAGTGTTTGGATAAAATTCGACCTAAATATTTTTCTACCATACTTAAAGGACTCTGGAAATTGCATCGACCATTTCCAAGGATTTAAGAATGGAGGTTGCAGAGTTGGAGATGGTAGTGAGGGCATTTGAATCTGCTTTGTCCCAAATTAAATGGCGCCTCAAACTTTCATCAAAGCGTCGCCTTGAAACAGGTTACTCATTCTACCACTCTTGATTTTATTCTCTTGCAATTGTATGTATTATTTTCTTTATTGAAATTTAATTCAGTATTTGGGTTTTGTGTCACCTTTATACCTTTCATGGGTGAATGAAGTTTGTGTGAACTTATTGACTTTCACGGCTTAAAAAAGCAAAAAGCGAAACAAAATAGGTTTTTGGCCAATGCATTTGGATTTTTTTCCTTTCTGTCAATGGGACGAAATATAATTTAATACATCAAAATATAATCTGGGATGAAACATTTCAAATCTTTAAACTCTTTTCCAATTGCAAGCGGTAAATATATTTTCAGTATTATTACATGCCATTAATTGTTAAAAATCACCATTGTCTAGTGTCTACTGACACCAGTAAGGAGAAGTATCAATGTCAAGTAGAAGACAAACCATTTTTTAGATAGGAATTAGTCTTTTTACTACTAAGTCGATGGTTAATGTAGTATATTCATTTCGCCTTATCTTTAAAATTATAGTATAGTAAGAGCGCAACACGTGATGTGTGAGTTATGCACAAGTCACAGGTTCACACTCGCCTAGTATTTACGTGGGGAAGGGTAGAGGGGCAGACTCGTTATACGAGTTTAAAACCGTGCACCATTAGCCCTCAAATATTTATTGATTATAGAAAAAATTATATACTGTTTTCTTTCTATTTACTTGACTGTTGTCTTTAAGTTGGAATTGTAAGCTCTCAGAATTTTATTGATGTACAGGTTGTCAATTGTTAGTATCAATGGGATATATATGTTTTAGCAGTGTTTTCATCTTTAGTTGCATGAGTAGAAAATTTTAATCAGAATTTGGACAGACATTTTGGCCTTGTGCACTGAGATGAGGCCAGTTGTAATGGTGGACTATGGAGGGAAGTTGCCTGAACTGCAAGAACGACTCTGTGCATTCCTTAAACATTGCAAAGAGGTTAGCAAGTTCAAAGTATAGTGATTTATGCTGACTTTCTATCGCTTGAAGGGATTGAAAACTAAAAAGAATTGATGTTCCCACTCCCTTATAGTTTTCCTAGTTTATATTTCTTTGACATGTTTGCTATATTTTTTTTTATTTTGTCAATGTTGTGGTTGTATGTAATCAGCTGCGGAAGATGTGGTCTCCAAGGAAAATATTTCGGCCAAAAGGGGAAAATTGACTTCCTTCACGTTTTGTATGAAGTCATTTTTATTTGCAAACATCCCAACTATTACCATTTACACATACTTCAATCGACATCCTAAACTTCGAAAACAAATTCTAAATCTGAACATTATTGGCAACCTTTAATGCTAAAAAATATCACCAAAACTCAATCCTCACTTCTATGTCACACCCCAAACCTTGGTGGGGCGGACCGACACTCGGTGCCTTAACTTGACCGAGCAGACCAGCTCTACATGACATGAGGACATGGCATAATCGTGAAATACATGCGAAGACGAGACTGAATAAAAATATTTTGGACTTGTGTGTAGGAAACTGAAATACCACATAATAAAAATATGTTATCTGCTATTGCTTCCAGGACTGCTCAATATTTAAGCCTCTGCATGTTATGGTTATAGAAGATATGATATACTTGGTTCACGCGAGAGCATTTGCAGAGTTTGTTAAGTCTAGTTTGAACTTGGAGATGAGACTGATCTACGTAGACCTTGAACAGGATCCTCCAAAGGTAGCTCCTTTATTTGCTGCTATACATTGAACCATTTGTTTTTTATATCCTTTCCTTCTCATGTTTATTTACGAAGATTGATAGAGTTGCTACAGATGATAACACAAGCAGAAGAAAGCTCTGTGGCTGCAGAACTTGTATTGGCACAAAAGATATTTTCGTCCGTCTTTTCTGAAAATGGAATAAATACTGATCACTTGGAACATCAGAAACCAGAAGTTAGAGCAAACACTGACTCCTCTGTGTATGAGGCAACTTCTTCACTATCTTCTGAAGTAGTTGATCTCAGTGAATGCATTAAAGAAACTCATGTTACAGTCCCAACTCTAAATGGGTAACTCCCTTGTCTAAAACCAGCATGTTTATATTACACCTGATGAGAATATTTATTGCTTTATGGGTTTCAAACATCTATGTAATCATTTAAACATTGTTTTAATATGTGTAGGAATGATTTGATTAGGGATATGATTAGGATTTTGATCGTGTAATTATACATTACCAAGATTGTACATATTATAACTACTATAAATCCCAACCAATTTTGCTGCAGATGGCTGCTTGGTTATCCTATAGTTTACCTATTTGGGATGGCTCATATTGAACATGCCATATATAACCTCTCTACCAAGTCTCTGCATCTTTTCCAAGTCCTCGTTTGCAGGTTTGTTGAGTTCTTTTATCCACATTTCATAATAATATTTTAGTTATTAAAATTTTAATCTGTTAGACCGGAATTATAGAGAATTCCTATCATCGATCCCAACTAATTTGGGATTGAGGCCTATGTGATTGATTGAAATTCGAAACTGCAACTAGTTTATGTATCTTGTCTTCTTTGATCAACTTTAATTATCCTGTACACTATGGAGCACTATGGAGGGATGGAGTAGCTGGTAAAGTTGTCATGTAACCAGGAGGTCATGGGTTCAAGCCTTGGAAACAGCCTCTTGCAGAAATGCAAGGTAAGACTGCGTACAATAGACCTTTGTGGTCCGGCCCTTCCCCGGACCCCGCGCATAGCGGGAGCTTAGTGCACCAGGCTGCCCTTGCCCTTTTTTTTTAGTATGGAGGGATGCATTTTATTTTTCTAATGTCCTGAAAGAATTAAGCTTTGTGTGAACTTTTATGACCCTCTGGCCACCTTTCCTACATCAATTTGACTATATCTTAAGTGTCAAACCTTTGGTTTTCTGAATTCTTACAATTATTCAGTATTCATTAGATTTAGAAAGGTTTAGCAGTCTCTGATTCTCAACTTTAAATTTTATAGGAGTGCCAGATGCAATAGAGGATCTCAAGCTCAGAAAGAGGAACTAATGAGGTAGGGTTCCCAATTGTGTGATGCTAGAAAACATTCTTTTTCTTTCCATCTTCTCTAACACTTCCTTTGATGCATGTGTCCATCTTGATGTTTCCTTTCTTTTCTTCTATTTCTCAGTTCTGCGTTCTTGAGAACTTACCAAAAACGTTGTGTGCTCTCTTTTCGCCCTCTCTTTCGCCATTTTTATTGTTCTTGGGAAAAATACTTCTCAGATTGCAGCAACGATGTAATAATAGGGGAGACCTGCATGTTTCTCTATTTGGTATGGTTAAGACAAAATGAAGGCGACCTTCATTTTAAATAAATATTTTTAAAAAAAAGAGAAGGCCCTATATTTTTTTGAAGGTGCGTATCGTTTAGCATTTGTCATCTGAACACCTTATTTCTGAGTAAGTCAGCCGTGTAAAAACATTCTGAACACCTTATTTCTGAGTAAGTCAGCTGTGTAAAAACATTCTGTACTAACCTATGTTGCTCGGACTCTTCACTTTCTTTGCCGCACCCGTGTCGACACGACATGGGTGTGGGTGTGGGATCCGTACCCGATCTGGTCAACCAATTTTGGGTACTTTGACCAAAATCGAAGGAGATATTCCGGACAGATTCAATGATTTATGTAATCAAAACAAAAGCTATGATGAAATTGAAGAAACTGGAATAAACTTGTACATAAAAATTTCTATATCACTCCTTTTCCTTTTATCCCCTTCCGAGATTCTCATTTTGATCAATATTTTCTACTCAAGTTTCCACATAATGTCTCATAATTTAGGTTTTATAACTCTATTTTATAAATTTGAATTATTTTTGCTGAATCCCCGCACCCGTATCCGTACTTGGATCCGTACCCACTGTGAGAGATTATGGGAGAAAAATATATTATTGAGTTGTGTATCTACATTATTACATTGAGCCCTATTTTTAGGTATTACATCTCAATCATTTTCCATGTAGGATACTATATACAAATCCTATTCCTATTCTAACACTCCCCTCAAGCTGGTGCATACAAGACATATGTACCGAGCTTGTTATAAATGTATCTAATACGAGGACGATTGAGTGACTTGGTAAAAATATCCCCAAGCTGATCACTTGACTTTACAAATTTAGTAACAATATCTCCGGAGAGTATCTTTTCCCTGACAAAGTGACAGTCAATCTCAATGTGCTTAGTCCTCTCATAAAATACCAAATTTGATGCGATATGAATGACTGCTTTGTTATTACACACAAGTTCCATTTGATTGATTTCTCCAAATTTTAGTTCTCTGAGCAACTGCTTAATCCAAACTAGCTCACAAGTTGATACAAACATTGCTCGATATTCTGATTCAGCACTAGATCGAGCAACAATACTCTGTTTCTTACTCTTTCAAGACACCAAATTACCTCCTATTAACACATAATATTTGGATGTAGAACGTCTATCAGAGTGTGATCCTGCATAATCAACGTCTGTATATCCAACGATTTGCTCATGACCTCGATCTTCGGAAAGCAATCTTGTACCCGGGACTGACTTAATATATCGCAGAATGCGGATAACTGCATTCCAATGACTATCATAGGGAGAATCCATAAACTGACTTACAACACTCATAGGAAACGAAATGTCAGGTCTAGTCACTGTGAGATAATTCAACTTACCAACCAGTCGCCTATATCTTCCAGGATTACTGAGTGGCTCCCCCTGTCCTGACAAGAGTTTAGCATTCGGATCCATAGGAGTGTCAATGAGTTTACATCCTATCATTTCTGTCTCCTCACGAATGTCTAAGGCATACTTGCGTTGCGAAATAACAATACCTGACGTGGATTGGGCAACCTCAATACCTAGAAAATACTTCAGTCTGCTGAGATCCTTATTCTGGAAATGCTGAAAGAGATGTTGCTTTAAATTAGTGATACCATCTTGATCATTTCCAGTTATAACGATATCGTCAACATAAACCATCAAATAAATACTCATATCTGGAGCATAATGTCGATAAGACACATAATGATCTGCTTTACTGCGAGTCATACCAAACTCCCGAATTACTGTGCTGAATTTACCAAACCAGGCTTGAGGAGATTGTTTCAGACCATAAAGTGACCGACACAATTGACACACCAGATTAGACTCCCATTGAGCAATAAAATCGGGTGGTTGCTCCATATAAATTTTCTCAAGATCACTATGGAGGAAAACATTCTTAATGTCCAACTGATAAAGAGGCCAATGCCGGACAACATCCATGGATAGAAAAAGATGAACAAATGCTATTTTAGCCACATGAGAGTAAGTATCACTGTAAACAAGTCCAAATATCTGTGTATACCCTTTCGCAACAAGGCGAGCCTTGAGCCGATCAACTTGGCCATCCGGACCAACTTTGACTGTATAAACCCAACGACAACCAACAATAGATTTACATGAAGGGAGAGGAATAAGCTCCCAAGTACCACTCGTGTGTAAAGCAGATATCTCGTCAATCGTAGCCTGTCGCCATCCAGGATGAGAAAGGGCTTTACCTGTAGACTTAGGAATGGAGACAGAGGACAATGATGATACAAAAACATAATGGGATGATGATAGACGATGATAACTTAAAAGGGTATAATGTGGGTTAGTATTACGAGTGGACCTTTTATCTTTCCGAAATGCAATCGGTTGATCAAGAGGAGACAAGTCTACCGTAGGTGCAGGGTTTGACGCATGACATGAATCATCTGGACCTGATGTTGGGTTTGATGGTGAACGCGATTGACGTTGATAAGTCAGAAGTGGTGGCACTGTGACTGGAGATGTAGAAGTGACTGTAGATTCCTCAAAGGCCGGTGTAGGTAAAACCTTAGGTATATGTAAGACCTCAGAGATATTGGGATGATCAGAAGGAGACCTAAAGTAAGGTTGAGACTAAAAAAATGTGACATCGACAAACATAAGATATCGACGGAGATAAGGTGAGAAGCAACGATACCCTTTTTGAACTCGAGAATAACCAAGAAAGACACATTTAAGAGAACGATGGGCTAATTTATCTATCCACGGAGCTAGGTTATGCACAAAACATGTGCTCCCAAAAACAATAGAATGAAGAGAGTATAGAGATGACTGAGGATATACTATGGAATATGAAATTTAATTCTGAATAGAAAATGAGGGCATTCGATTAATTAAATGACAAGATGTGAGGACTGCATCACCCCAAAAACGCATCAGAACATGGGATTCAATGAGAAGAGTGGGAGTAGTCTCAATGAGATGCTTATTCTTCCTTTATGCTACCTCATTTTTGCTGAGGGGTGTACAAACAAGATGTTTGATGAATAATTCCTTGGTGAGTCATAAACTGCTGAAACTGAGAGGATTTTTATTTTAAGGCATTATCACTATGAAAAGTACGAATAGAAACACCATATTGATTTTGTATTTCAGCACAAAAACTCTTGAGTATAAAGAATAACTCAGAACGATCTTTTATTAAGAATAGCCAAGTACATTTGGAAAAATCATCAATGAAACTAACAAAAAAACGAAATTCAAAAGGTGAACCGACTCTACTAGGACCCCAACTATCAGAATGAACTATTGAAAAAATAGACTCTGCACGATTCTCAGCACTACGTGGAAAGGTAGTGCGAGTGTGTTCCCAAGTTGACACGACTCACAATCTAATTTGGACAGACTAGACAAACTAGGCACCATCTTTTGTAGCTTGAACAAACTCAGATGTCCTAATCGTTTATGGATCAAGTCTGGAGGATCTGTAATGGAGCATGTTGTGGAGGAATTAGGAGAGGTAAGATAGCAGAGACTTTGTGATTCATATCCTGCACCAATCACCTGTCCCGCACTGTGGTCCTACATAACAAAAGAATCATTAAGAAATATTATGGCACAATTTAGGGCACGTGTCAAACGACTGACAAATGCAAGATTAAAAGGACAACCAGAGACATAAATAACAGAGTTTAGAGTGACAGAAGATAGGGGATTAGCTTGTCCAACCCCTTTTGGTTTTGTTTGGATCCCATTGGCTAAAGTAACCGGAGGAAGGGACTGAATACATAATATTTGACAAAAGTGAGTTGTTACCAGAAATATGATCAGAAGCGCCTGAGTCAATGACCCACGCTGGAGGGATACTAGATTATGAAACACAAGCGAAGGAATTACCAGCAACAAAAGTATTAGGCTGGGAATTCGTGGCTACTTGTGGAGTCGTTTGCTTACTTGCTCGATACTGAAGGTACTCATTATATTCTCCTTCAGATAAAAACCTCTGATTTTCTGTAGTGTCAGTCTGAGCAACATGAGCATTGTTGGGTGGTTGACCATGCAGAACACGACATACATCACGAGTGTGTCCAAACTTATGACAATGACTACACTAAACATCATTGGGTAGTGGACCATGTAGAGCACGACATATGTCGCGAGTGTGTCCAAACTTATGACAATAACTACACTTAGTTCGAGATTTTCCAAAATGACATCCTCTTCGTCGATTATCCATAGACTGAGATGTTTGATTCTCTATGGTTTGAGATGTGAGAACAGAGGAGTCAACGGTTGGTGATGGAACCACTGTGTGATTAAGAGGTGTAGCAAGACGAAGCAAACGAGAAAATAATTCATTAATTGTAGGAACCGTAGGACTAGCCAAAATCTGATCACGCACCGAATCAAGGTCAGTAGGAAGTCCAGTAAGTGTAAGAACTAGAAACAATATCTATCTTTGCTCTTGTTGTTTTTCAACGTTCATAGTGATTGACATCAATTGCTCAAATTCCTCCATGATTGCATGTACCTATCCCAAGTAACTAGACATATTTGATTCATGTTTCTTTAAGTTGGTCATCCGAGATATCACATCATAAAATTGAGATATGTCTTTAGTGTATAAAGCGCGAGCCTTTTCCCAAACTGAATAACATGTCTTGGAAGCAACGAAACAAGGGCATCAACTTGGGATCAATAGATCGCCACATGAGACTACATAATTGAGCGTCAACCTTTTCCCACTATGCTTTAGTCTTTTCTGTCTCACTAGCCTATGCTTTTTCATTAATCACAATAGTCTTTTGCGTTAAGTGATCTTGAACACCTTGACCCTTGCACCACAACTCAACCGAGGAAGCCCAAGCTAAATAGTTTGAACTTCTCATTAATGGTTCGGAAGTAATCATAGGGCTTGAAGTTTTAATTCCCCCATTTTGTGGACTGGGTGTCCTGCGGATCTTTTCATCATCTATATACCCCTAGAGGCTAGAACATAGACGGTAATCTGTTTAATCAAACTTTTTTCATGTAATAATCTGAGTTGTAATCTTAGGTTCACTTTCATTTTTAATTGTTGAGTCTATAATCTCCTATCAGCCATCCAAACATCATAAGAACAATCAATATTAATCGTCTAAACATCATAACAGTAATCTAATACCAACCTTTAAGCATCATATCAACAAGGTAATACACTTATCAAAATCATAATTAGAAACACATAGTTAGAATACATACCTTTAAGCCGATATTCAGATCACCGAAGTAGTCTCACCCTCCTTTGGCCTGTATTTCCCCTTTGCCTTCCTGCCGCGGGTACTCTGTCGCCTGGGAGCTTGGGAGTCAGTTACGGGTATCCTCTGACTATCCTTAAAGAGATGTTGTATTCTTACTAATATGGTTCTAATCATAAGTTATCAAAGTATTATACTCTTATTATTATGATACTAGCTGGTGGATATTAAATTATTCTTATGTTGTTCTTGGATAATAGTTGATTTAATCTTATTCTGTTCTTGGGATGATATTCGATTATAGACTAAAGGGTGCTTTAGCTAAACATAGAGAGAATGTCTGTAAAGGTTTTTTTTTTATTTCCGAATTTTCGAATCCCCTTTTCGTCTTTACAAGAGGCTCCTTATATAGATAACCTCGGCTATTCACTATTCCAAACTTTTCTAAAGTCGTAAAGTAAACAGTGTACAAATAGTCCTAGACAAAATACTTTTTCAAAAAGTCATAAAGGCTACAGTAGGTACAGTGCCTTGTCCGCTACTTTCCGTAAAGTTGTTTTGTCGTCTTCTCTTGTGCTTTCCAAAAAAGTCGTAAAGGCTGCAGTGCTTTGTCCGCTCTTTTCCGTAAAACTGGTGTCTTGATTTTGGCTATTCTTTTAGCTGTCCGGTCAATTGTGATTCCATAATCGTTTTTTGGGCCGTGGGGCCATAATCTGATTTTGGGCACTAAGGCCTCTTTTGTTTGGGCTTTCTGTAGTTTAAACTACATTGGGCCATATTCTTCTGGGTCAGAAAGACCTCTTTTCCGTGTTACCGGATTTTTAGTCTTTTTTGGATCTATAGGATCTCTTTTTGTTTGGGCTTTACCATAGTTTAAACTATGTTGGGCCATAGTCCGTTGGGTCTGTTATAACCTCTTTTCTGAGTTAACAGTAATTAATTTTGTTTGGATCCATAGGATCTGTGTAAATAAAACTTACACATTTTAATTTATTCTGTTGGGTCAATAAGACCTCTTGTACTGGGTTACCAGTTTGATAATCCTTTTGGGCCGTGAGGCTCCTAATCTGTTTTGGGCCATGAGGCCATAATCTTTTGGACCTTTTCGTAGTATATAATACTACCTTGGGTCATAATCCGATTGGGCCGTAAGGCCTCTTTTTACCCTTTTACATTGTACCTGTAAAAATTAATTAACTTTCCCTCCTTATTCAAAAGGATCAGGAGACTGTTCTTTTTTGATACTTACCTTTGCCAATGATGTTGTTGTCTCAGTTTTAATCACTGGTCTCTTCTTTTGTTCTGCCATAATTTTGTAATGGCGGATAGTCTCTTCGGCATGGGTATGCTTTAGGTTGGTAATCCTGTCTAATAATTGCATTAGCTCCGTAGTCTCTTTAACCGCTACATCATTGTCATAATATAGGGTCATAATTTCTTCCACATCTCCTCCTTTGGAAGTTCCTATTACAGATGCCTTCCGGTTTATAACATGTCTTCTATTCTTGTTTTTAACGTCAATAGTCCAAATACTCTTTTTCGCTAATCCAGCTTTTGGAACTTCTCCGATTATCTGGGGATTTTCATATTCAAATCTTTGTCATCCCCGCTAATGGTGCTGTTCCTTCCTGTTTTGAATATCTGACATATGACGATTGGCTTTCCTTTTAAATCTGTCGAAGCATCTAGGATTTGTATCCCGTAGATTCCTTTTCCAAAGGACTCCATCATTAGCTCCGTTGATCGGGTGATAATCGGTGGCAATTTGGTGAGGTTAATCATCTTTTCGTCAGTGACAATCTTGTTTATGAATCCGTATGTGAATAATCGCTCCACAATGCTCGGATTTGCTCTTTCACTGCAAATAAACCTTGGATATTTACTCAGCTTAGCACTGCGTACAATATCAACGTTAGTCTTATAATTATAAAATTTGTTAATCTTTTCATAAGCACAAATTACTTCTGGTCTGAATGATCTGTTGCATAGCCTTGGCTATGTATTCTTCAAAGTCTTCACTGTTAATTGACATTATATCTGCTAAGAAAATCAGCTAAAACATTTTTAGTTCCAGATATATTCATAACAACAGAAAAATGATTGCCATTTTCTTCTTTTATTCAGTTCTGGTAAAGGATCTATTCGATTTGTGATGAATGCCTTTACCTGAGTATTATCAGTTCTAACAATGAATTTTACTGGTAGTAAATGGTAATGAAATCTTTTAATTCCAAATTTCACTGCCAATAATTCTTTTTCGTTGATATGGTAGTTCTTCTCGTTAGGCTTCCACGTTCCACCTCCATATCCACAAATTAACATTTTTTCCTTATCAATATCTTCTTTATCATATGCTATTAGGACTGCTCCCCATCCTATGTCACTAGCATCTGTAAAGAGTTCCAGTTGATCTTGGTCTGTAGGTACTCTATGTTTTGGTAATGATTTTACCTTCTCTTTAATTTTGTTGATCGCATTGGTATGTTCTTCCTTCCAGTCGAAGGTTACATCTTTTTTAATCAAATCTTGCAATGGTTTTCTCATATATGGTAAATCTTTTATGTGGTCTGCTGCATAATTTATTACTCCAAGAAATTGCTGCACTTCTCTTTTGTTTTCTAATCTTTCTTTAAAGTTTTTAATCTTTGTTACCACATGCTCTTGTAATTGTATTCCCTCACTATCCACAATGTAGCCTAGGAATTCAATAGTATTTTTCAATATTTCTGAAAAATATTGAGATTAAAGATTTAAAAGAAATCATACAAGAGCAATATCGATATATTGATATATTGAAATATGGATAAGGAGAATAAATTAGAACCTAAAGATCTTTATTATCAAATGAATACTTATGAAGGAGGAACCAGTCAAACATTAAGTTTTAGACCAGATACATATCAAAAGATTCAAGAAGAAAGAGATGAAGTATCAGTGAAAAAGATATTTAAAACAAAATGGTTTGAAAGGAATAAGGAGATAAGATATATTGCCCATAAACATGAGAATGTAATAGATACTACTAGTACGAATGGAAGAACAAAGATCAATTTGATAAGCGATGAAGTAATAAAAAGAGAATTAGGAAAACTATCTACTAAAGAAGCAAAGAAATACATAAATATTTACTTTGGAGGAGTAGAATTTACAATTAAAGCATATTTTCAAAAGAATATTGACACACCTATACAGATTTACGTATTAGATGACAGAATATTAGGAAATTTACAAGACGCATTAATATCGGTGATAAAAGGAAATTTAATATATCAAAAGTTAAAATTTACTATACAACCAGACTTTAGTGTATCGTTAAAAGATGAACATAAAGATTTAGCTTTAATATTATACTATAAATTAGATGGAATAAACATGCCACCAGGAAGTAAAGTAATAAGTATAGAGACTAAAATGATATATGCCTTAACAGGTAACCACCATATAAGAAAACAAAGTGAAATGAATATAATAGTACCAAAAATGTATAAAGAAATACTAGAACAGATTGAGCATAAGGAAAACTCTAAGATAACAATACCAGAAGAAATATTCATGGATTTTAAGACCAAAACATTAACACCATCACGAAGATTAATTCCAAAGATAGAAGGATCAAGATTGAGTATAACCAGAGAATCATTACATAGTTTACCCAGAATAGAGCCAAGAACTATTGATCTAATAAAAATAGACTGTAATAGATTAAAAATCAAGGTTATAATATTTAAAAACATGATAACTATGGACGGAGTAGCAGAAATAAATATTGGAGCAATTAAAAGTTTTATACATATAAGCAAGATAAATGAAAATGATTGTAGTATAATAGAACCACAGATTTATAATTACCCAGAAAATGAAAGAGAAATAATAATTACTAAGAGTATAAATTTAAGATTCAAGATTCAAGATTTAGAATATAAGATCAATATAGGAGTAATAGAATATGATAGCCTAAATGAATTATTATTAGGAAGTGATTTTTTGACTATGATTACTTATAAAATAAATAATAATGGAATCGAGATAACTGACCAAGGAAAGACCAGATTTATAAATAAACTATGAATATACAACTAAAAATAATAAAGAAAAAACAGAAACTAAAGACTATAAAGACGGCCTTATCAGGAGAAATATACAGCCAACTAAAATATCTCGAATACAGCGCAAAAGAAATGAAATTAGAAAATGATATAGCACAACTAGAAAAGCAATGTGAAAAGTTTAGCAAAATATGGATAGATATGGGAAATGGTTGGAAGAAACGGGTAAATAATCCTGATTATGAGCAATAATGAGAAAATAGATGCGTTATGGGAAGAAGTTGTATTAAAGGAAAAAATGAAAAATATATTATCCTTAATGAAAGAAGTAAAATACCTGTAATGGTAGATATAAGCAAAATAAAGCCAAAATTGCCAAAAGATGTAATAGATGCTTTAGGAGGACTAACAAAGCTTAACAAAGAAGGAAAATTCTAATGGAACCTGGAGCGATTACATTCTTAAAGACTCACGGTAAGGATATCATGGAAAAAGAAAGGTATAAATACGAGCCTATAAGATCAAAACTAGTGAAAGAAGAAAAACTGAAAGAGGAAAAGATACCCGTAAAAGAAATAGAAAAAACAACTTATGAGTACCTAAACCTAAGATTAGATAAACAGAAATGAGATAAATGAATTAAAAGAAGAAAACCTGAATCTAAAATCAAGTGATGAGGCAGAATGGTATAATAAGTATAGAAAATATAAAGGAAAATATAAAAATACGCAAACCCTTTTAAAAGAAACTAAAGTAGAGTTAAAAGAAACCAAAAAAGAACTAAGAGAAACTAAGGAAGAACTGAGGGAAGTGAAACAGGAACTATTAGAGCTCAGAGAAGAAATGCAATTTCTAAAAGAACAATTAAAAGAAGTAAAAGGAAAAAGAAGATCTGAAAAAATTAAACTAAGTAATGAAAATACCTCAAGAAGCAATAGTACTGATGAAGACAGAATGAACAAACTGACCACCTAATTACAAGTAGTAGAATTTATAGAGGAAGAAGAAAACTCGAGAATATGGAAATAGTAAAAGAAAATAGCCAAATAATAGAAGCTTTACAAAAAATGAAAAGAGTAAATGCGATAATAGAAGATGAACCTGACAAAGGACATAGAAGATGATTACAATGAACGATAGAAACCTAAATAGAATCGATAATATTATCAATGAAGATGCAGACGACTATCCAGAGGAGGATCTAATAGACCCAAATTTGGAAGTAATAACCGGAAGAAATACCAGGACTACCTGATCATATACCAGAGGACAACAAGCCGAATTTAAAGAATTCGTAGGATCAATGACACAAGGAGTAAATTATAACGGATATTTTCTAGATTTAGATAATGTTTATGATGAGCAAGAAGTAGGAAGAAGAATAATGATTGGAACTTAGGAATGTATATTGCATTAATGAATAGCACGCAAACAGAAAACCTAGATTACATGTATGATTTAATATCAAAACTTTAATTGGAAAAGCAAAGATATCTTGGATAGAATCAATTGCATATCAACCGAGAGGAGAAGTATTAAGTTATGCAATTGATTGGAAATCAATGTTAATGATATTTGATTTGTTGTTAAAAAAAGAATTCTTAGGTCAAAAATGGTTAGTAGCCGTGAGAAAATGTTTTAGCAGAAAGAAAAACAGAGATTATCATGAACCTGAATAACATGAAATGTTGTAAGATAAACAAACTACTGTAATATACGATTAGCTTTAGTAAATTCTTTTATTTAAGCTAGATTCCTACCAGAAGAAAGAATAATTTATCAACAGTTATATTATGATCATTTGCCTGTACCATACAATATTGAGATATCAAAAGAATACGTACAACTAGAACCTAAGGAAAATACCCTAGGAGAAAGAATACGAGTATTACGAGCATATCTAATGAGAAAGTGCGAAGAATATCGATTACAGCAAAAGATTAAAAAAGATAAAAAGATAGGATTAAGAGAAATATGTGGATTTACTGAGCGTAGATTAATATTTGGATGCGATGATAACAGAAAAGAAAAGAAGTATAGGAAGCATAAAAGACATAAAAAATATAAGGATAAGTATGAGAGAAACTACAGAGATAAGAAATATAAAAAATATAAGAAAAAACCTTATTACAAATCCTATAAGAAAAAGAGATTTAAACGATATAGGAATAATCAAGATACAAGAAATAAATTTAGATATAAAAGAAAATACATAAGACGAAGAAATGTAAACCCTATACAATCAGACAAGTCCAAGACTAAAGAAGAAAAGGTTAAAGAATGCAAATGTTGGAATTGCAATGAGAAAGGACACTATGCAAACAAGTGCCCAAAGTTAAAGAAAACAGGAGTAAAATATGTAAATACAGAACAATTTATAATGAGCTTACAATAGATTAAAGAAGATAATAATAAGTGGTATGATTATGAAGATTTCTATGTTAGCGAAACAGATGAAGAATCGGAAGCAGAAAGAGTAAGTTACATTAACCAATATTCAGAGAGTGAAGACAGTTCTGCATAAAATGAATACACTAGAAAGACAGAAAAGAGTATTGATAAGAGAAAGAGAATACTGGATACAATGCGAGGAATATACTCGACGAAAACTAATAATAACTTCAACAGTTAGTGAAACAGGTAGTATATATTACAATGATAGGTACAAAAAGATTACCAATCGACTATCAAAAATAAGAGAAGAAATGAATAAAATACATTGGAAACAAATGGAAATAGCAAGACTCATAGAAGAGTCACTAAGAAATGAGGAAATGCGACAGGAAGTACAAGAATATGAACAAGATGAAGAACTCCGCAGAAGATTGAATGAACCTGACTAAAATGGTAGCAATTCACATAGAAGCCCATATAGAATATAAGCCTAACAAGATGGTAAAGCAAAAAATATTTATAGATAGTGGAGCAGATATATGCCTAGCAAGAAAAGATGTATTAGAATCACATAGATGGAAAAGATCAAGAATACATAGAGCTAAAGTATCAGGATTTAATGAACAGTCTAAAGAATTAGATATAATAGCGGAAAATATGAGAATTGTTTTAGGAAAAACTATTTTCAGATTACCAATAGTATATCAATTAGATAACATGAAGCAGCAAGTGTTATTAGGAAATAACTTCCTAGATTACTTTAAAACTCAAGTGAATAACGAGGAATACATTTTGTTTACAATCCCTGTGATAAGTGGATTATATTAAAAGAATATTACCAAGAAACACCATAAGACTATGTACTATAAAAATGGATAGGAATAATAATCTAGAATTATTAAAAGAAAAATACTTAGGTATGTTAAAAGGAAACTTCGGAGAAAACCCGATGCAACTATGGGAAAAGGAAAAAATATATGGAGAAATAAAATTGATAGATCCCAGTGATTTAGTCAGAACAAAACCAATAAGATATAGCCCAATGATCAAAGGGAATTTGAAACCCAGTTAAGGAATTACTAGAAATGAAAGTAATAAGAGAAAGTAAAAGTCCTCATAGTAGCCCAAATTTTTAGTAAGGAAGCATAATGAGCTAAAACGAGGAAAAGCCAGACTAGTAATTGATTATCGAGAACTTAATAAAAAGACTATTTTTGATGGATACTTTCTACCTTATAAAAGGAACCTGATTAACCGATTAGGAAACAAAAAATGGTTTAGCAAATTCGACTGTAAAAGTGGATTTTGGCAGATTAAATTGACTAATGAATCAAGAGCATTAACAGCATTTAGTGCCCCGCAAGGACACTACGAATGGAATGTATTACCAATGGGATTAAAAAATGCACCACAAATCTTTCAAAGAAGAATGGATCAAGTATTTAGAAAGCTTGCAGACTTCTGTATCATATATGTTGATGATATATTAGTTTACAACAGTAACTTAGAAGATCATATTAGACATGTGGAGCAATTTATTGAAACGGTAAACCAACACGGAATACTTTTATCAGAAAAGAAATCAGAAATATTGAAAAATACTATTGAATTCCTAGGCTACATTGTGGATAGTGAGGGAATACAATTACAAGAGCATGTGGTAACAAAGATTAAAAACTTTAAAGAAAGATTAGAATACAAAAGAGAAGTGTAGCAATTTCTTGGAGTAATAAATTATGCAGCAGACCACATAAAAGATTTACCATATCTGAGAAAACCATTGCAAGATTTGATTAAAAAAGATGTAACCTTCGACTGGAAGGAAGAACATACCAATGCGATCAACAAAATTAAAGAGAAGGTAAAATCATTACCAAAACACAGAGAACCTACTGCACCAAGATCAATCGAACTCTTTACAGATGCTAGTGACATAGGATGGGGAGCAGTCCTAATAGCATATGATAAAGAAGATGTTGATAAGGAAAAAATGTTAATTTGTGGATATGGAGGTGGAACGTGGAAGCCTAACGAGAAGAACTACCATATCAACGAAAAAGAATTATTGGCAGTGAAATTTGGAATTAAAAGATTTCATTACCATTTACTACCAGTAAAATTCATTGTTAGAACTGATAATACTCAAGTAAAGGCATTCATCACAAATCGAATAGATCCTTTACCAGAACTGAATAAAAGAAGAAAATGGCAATCATTTTTCTGTTGTTATGAATATATCTGGAACTAAAAATGTTTTAGCTGATTTTCTTAGCAGATATAATGTCAATTAACAAATAAGACTTTGAAGAATACATAGCCAAGGCTATGCAAATGTATCATTCGCACCAATGAAATAATGATTACAAGATTACGTAAAAATACCCAAAGTATCAAACAATGGCGTAAGCTATACAAGACTTCGAATCAAGATTTTGAAGAATGAAGAAAAGCAAAAACACCGATTACAATACCACCACCACAAGAAAAACCTTTCAACCATTCTTGTCAAAATTAGCAAACATGCCATCGAATACCCTCAACATCGCCAGCCGGTATCTATGGCGTATACACTAAAATTCGGACTGTAAGTAATTTGTGCTTATGAAAAGATAACAAATTTTATAATTATAAGACTAACGCCGATATTGTACGCAGTGCTAAGTCGAGTAAATATCCAAGGTTTATTTGCGATGAAAGAGCAAATCCGAGCATTGTGGAGCGATTATTCACATACGGATTCATAGACAAGATTGTCACCGATTTAAAAGATGATTAACCTCACCAAATTGCCACCGATTATCACCCGATCAACTGAGCTAATGATGGAGTCCTTTGGAAAAGGAATCTACGGATACAAATCCTAGATGCTTCGACAGATTTAAAAGGAAAGCCAATCGTCATATGTCGATATTCAAAACAGAAGGAACAAAGACCATTAGCGGGATGACAAGGATTTGAATATGAAAATCCCTGTTAATCGGAGAAGTTCCAAACCGGATTAGCGAAAAAGAGTATTTGGACTATTGACGTTAAAAACAAGAATAGAAGACATGTTGCGAAACCGAAGGCATCTGTAATAGGAACTTCCAAAGGAGGAGATGTGGAAGAAATTATGACCCTATATTATGACAATGATGTAGCGGTTAAAGAGACTACGAGCTAATGCAATTATTAGACAGATTACCAACCTAAAGCATACCCATGCCGAAGAGACTATCCGCCATTACAAAATTATGGCGAGAACAAAAGAAGAGACCTGATTAAAAGCGAGACAACAACATCATTGGCAAAGGTAAGTATCAAAGAACAGTCTCTGATCCTTTTGAATAAGGAGGAAAGTTAATTAATTTTTACAGTACAATGTAAAAGGGTAAAAAGAGGCCTTACGGCCCAATCGGATTATGACCCAAGGTAGTATTATATACTACGAAAGGTCCAAAGATTATGGCCTCATGGCCCAAAACAGACAGAGCCTCACTACCAAAAGGATTATCAAACCGGTAACCCAAGACAAGAGGTCTTATTGACCCAACAATAAATTAAAATGTGTAAGTTTTATTTACACGATCCTATGGATCCAAACAAAATTAATTCTTGTTAACTCGAGAAAAGAGGTTATAACAGACCCAACGGACTATGGCCCAACATAGTTTAAACTATGGTAAAGCCCAAACAAAAAGAGATCATATAGATCCAAAAAAGACTAAAAATCCGGTAACACGGAAAAGAGGTCTTTCGACCCGTAAGAATATGGCCCAATGTAGTTTAAACTACGTAAAGCCCAAACAAAAGAGGCCTTAGTGCCCAAAATCGATTATGGCCCCACGGCCCAAAAACGATTATGGAATCACAATTGACCTGGGACACCTAAAAGAATAGCCAAAATCAAGACACCACTTTACGGAAAAGAGCGGACAAAGCACTGCAAATTTTTACGACTTTTTTGGAAAGCACAAGAGAAGACGACAAAACAACTTTACGGAAAGTAGCGGACAAGGCACTGTACCTACTGTAGCCTTTATGACTTTTTGAAAAAGTATTTTGTCTAGGACTATTTGTACACTGTTTACTTTACGACTTTAGAAAAGTTTGGAATAGTGAATAGCCGAGGTTATCTATATAAGGAGCCTCTTGTAAGGACGAAAAGGGGATTCGAAAATTCGGAAATAAAAAAAAACCTTTACAGACATTCTCTCTATGTTTAGCTAAAGCACCCTTTAGTCTATAATCGAATATCATCCCAGGAACAGAATAAGATTAAATCAACTATTATCCAAGAACAACATAAGAATAATTTAATATCCACAAGCTAGTATCATAATAATAAGAGTATAATACTTTGATAACTTATGATTAGAACCATATTAGTAAGAATACAACATCTCTTTAAGGATAGTCAGAGGATACCCAGAATCGACTCCCAAGCTCCCAAAGACAGTACCCATGGCGAGAAGGCAAAGGGGAAATACAGGCCAAAGGAGGGTGAGACTACTTCGGTGATCTGAATATCGGCTTAAAGGTATGTATTCTAACTATGTGTTTCTAATTATGTTTTTGATAAGTGTATTACCTTGTTGATATGATGCTTAAAGGTTGGTATTAGATTACTGTTATGATGTTTAGACGATTAATATTGATTGTTCTTATGATGTTTGGATGGCTGATAGGAGATTATAGACTCAACAATTAAAAATGAAAGTGAACCTAAGATTACAACTCAGATTATTACATGAAAAAAGTTTGATTAAACAGATTACCGTCTATGTTCTAGCCTCTAGGGGTATATAGATGATGAAAAGATCCGCAGGACACCCAGTCCACAAAATGGTATCAAATCCGAGAGACATGGTTTAAAACTTTAAGAAATTTGACCAAAAGAGGTTGATGATGCTTAGTCACCGGAAACTTGCCGGAAAAACTAAAGGTGGTCGGAATCAGGAACAAATTGGATGGGTAGGCTCAGAATGGAGAGACGAGCCAACTGTTGAAAATATCTGCCGGAAACCACTGTACTCGCCGGCGACCAGTGGCTTTGAGTGGCGCGTGTGGGACCCAACAATGGCTAAAATTTCCGGGTAGGGTCGCACGAGGGTTCCGATCCTTTTGGTGGTACTGGTATATGCACATCACACCGGAAAGTGATCGGAATCTCGTGCAATGGTATGTTTCACCGGAAAATAGGGTACTTCGCTGGAATATTGCACATCGTATATTTCCTCACTAATGCTCTAATACCATGTGAGAGATTATGGGAGAAAATTATATTATTGAATTGTGTATCTACATTATTACATTGAACCCTATTTATAGATATTACATCTCAATCCTTTTCTATGTAGGATACTATATACAAATCCTATTCCTATTCTAACACCCACGAATCTTAAAATTTAGATCATGACGAGTCCGACCTCTAGATCTGTACCCGTATCTGACACCCGCACCCGTGTCTGAGTAACATAGGTACTAACTGCATCACAGTATTATACATTCCTATTAATAATTGTCTAATTTTTCTTTATCTTATTGTTCCTCTTGTGGCGGAATGAGGTTGAGTTACACTTTAAATCTGCATTGTTGGACCTTATTTTGTTTCTTTCAGTTTTAGGCCCAATACTGAATGGTAGCTGAAACCGAGATGCTATGTTACCACTACAAAAACAAAAGTGACATTACTGCTGCTTTTCCTTCTCTTCTTGATTTATGCTTTGTGCAGCTTTTGACCAGTGGTGCAGCCATTTTGCCTTAAGGGACAACTTGAATTATATGTGTACCTCAAATATTCACCAAAATGAAATGACAGTGTCCTCTCAATATCCAGAAAACTACCTAAATCTGACCTTTGCATCTTCCTAGTTATAAAAGATCGGTTTCTGGCCTTACCAGCGTATCTTTCAGTTAGATAGTGAAGTACTGAAGCCACATAAATTCCCTTCAGGTATGCTTCTAAGAGTTTATGTTTGACTAGAGGCTTTCCCTATTTTGTCCTTTGTCGCTCCCTCCCTATTTCCGTACCTAGAGTTTATGTTTGACTAGAGGCTTCATGCTCTTGTCCTATTTCACCTTTTAACTTTCTATATTCATACCTGCATTGCTGCTTGAGATGCCTCTAAAGATGGACAATAAGATCTAACCAGATCATTGTTTTCATCCGAGTATCAATCAAATGTAGTTTCTATACTTCACGCTGTTGATCACACTTTCATACGTTGAACATTTGGAATTGACTAACTCATTATTTTGATCTTGGTTTGTACTTGGCGTTAGTTTTAGTTTTCTTACAGTGCTAGGCTTTTCCTGTGTCAGTTTCTCTGTGCCATATGACTTGAGCTCGGAGGGAATGAATGAACCATGGGCAGAGACATTTTTGACTCACATAAGGGCCAGGCAAGGAAGGTGCAACCAAGTTTGGACATCCCTACAAATGGAGGTTAGGGCTTGTTATCCACAAGCAATTGCATTATAGTAAGTTGATTTGTGCCTAGCCTCTATGTATTTGATCAAAACAAAATTGCATAATGTTTTAATTAGCCATTTGGCGTCAAACATGATATCAGAAGAATATCAGCATTGAGGCGCCGCTAATCTTTCAAGTTATCTTATTTGACATCTAAATTAGAAATCAAATGTTTTGACTTATTTTGTGCAGTGCCTAGTTTTTCCATGTATAATTCTTTGATTGGTAAGTTGTGTTTTTATTTTTTAATCCTTTTTCTTAGAATGAGACTAGAAAGATAACCTGATAAAGAAAAAGTAAAATGGGATATCAGTTTTATATTTATCTTATTGGAAAAAAATCATGCTTCGACTCCTTTAATTGTCTTTTGTTGTGGCGCTGATTTGATTTTGTGCTACACTTTAAATAGAGGAATATGAAGAGAGAGATTTGAAATAGAAAAGTAGAATCATTGGCACCTCAGATTGAGGCCTTATTTGGTGCAGTCAAAGGTCAATGACACTTTGGAGAACATCTGTGTAGGCCAAATACATATGCTGGCGCCTTAAACTTATTCAATACTTTTATTGACACCTGAACTAAGGGTAACCTATTAAACAGTCCAATGTGATTCCAAGTGTGCCTATTGCCAATTTCAATCTAGCCCAAATGTGATTACCACTCTCTTTGAAGTGGGAGACAAGACGAATAAAAAAGTTACACGTCAACCAAAAAAAACACCAATGTAAATTAAAAAAAGGCCAACATCTGGAAAAAGAAGAGAGCAAAAACAAAAGCCAAAAAAAAAAGGAAAAGAAGAAGAGAAGCCTCTGCCATCCCAGTTCCCCCATCCACATCTCCGGCGATTGTTTGCTCATTCTCAAGACATTTGCTTACAATCTTATTTCCCCCTCCTTCAAAATATGTCTGAGGAATTAAGGCATATGAAGTTGAAGTAAATAGTTGTTAAAGTCAAATAGGTGATTGTTTCTGTTGTCTTTCTTTCCTCTTGTTTTGGAATAGTAAGCCTTCATTTGTAACAGAATATTATTGGTGATCAGGAGATATTTGCTGTCTGAAGTTGAGTATCGCTATTCTGTGGGGGTGTTAGAGTTTTTCGAACAATAGGGGGTATTGGGATAAAAGGACTTGGTCTTAACCTTGTTCCACCAATATATGGGAGCTTGATGATGATCCAATTAGAATGAAAAGAAAAGAGTTACTCCTTCAGTTCCAAAAAGATTGTCTTAGTTTGACTTAGTTTCAAGATTTAGGAGTTTTGGTTATGTCTATCTTATCCACCATATATAACAATGAACTTGCAATTCATGACACAATGGAGCATCTTAGACAAGATGAAATTGAGGATATATGTTTCAGAGTTTTGGCTTCTGCCATTTAAATGGTCTTTGAATGCAGTTCGCGGACACGGAGTTTAAGAAATAAAAGAAGACTTTTGAAATGTGTGGTCTAAAACAAGCCTTAAGTATTTGTGTGACTGTAAATAATCACATAAAGTTAAATTATTTTTAAATATAGAAATATGTCAATTCTTTTGGGATAAACTAATAAGGAAAGTAGGATAATCTTTTGGGGACAGAGGAAGTACAAACTAATGACTAATATGGAGATTGAAGGACCGTGGAGGAGAAATTGAACATGGTGTTGATCGATGATGGAAGAAGAATAGGGAGGATGGGGTTTTGGGGGTGGGGTGGGGTTCTGAACGTGGGGGAGAAGGCGGGGAGGGGTTAGTTTTGGTTTTTTCTTTTAAAAAGAAATTATGTTTTTTAATTACATGTGTCAACTTTTGGAAAAAAAAGAAAATATACCCTTATCTGTTTCAATTTATGTGCCACCATTTGATCGGGCACGAAGTTTTTGAAATAAGGGAATACTTTTTTATATTTACCAAATTGCCCTAGCTTTAATGCCTACTTTTGTTGATTTTTCTTCACAATAAGTACATTTTAAATATTAAGTGGGGCTCAACAAGGGTAAGATGGTGCCACTAAATAGTTGACAAATAAGGAAAGATGACATTCATTTTAGGATGAGCGCGCCTAAGAGGTGAAAAACTCGTTTGTTGCCATATCCGCATTCTGTGTTTAAATAGGCATACTCTGAGTCAGTTGGAGTGTTTAAAAGGGGAAAATGAGCTCAGAAGGACTTTGAAGTCTTCAATTAAAAAAAGTGGCAAGTGGGTCCCATATTATTTTCTTTTTTTCATTCTCCCACTTAATTACTAATCAGGTGAATGAGTTCAAATTATAATATCACGACTTTGAGGAAACTTCCGGGGATTGTGAATTAAAAGGGACAAATGAGTTTGTTAATTGAATGGGTGTCCTTCAAGTTTTAAATACGGGATAAGTGACATGTAAGTAAGTAATGTTTATGAGGTGAAACTTCATTAGGAAACATTTTTTAAGCAACCCCCAAATTTTTTGCTTTTACACTTTTACCTCAACATTTATTACCTCAAAATAACTAAAATTACCAAAACATGTAAAAGACCCCTATGTCTTCTTCTTCCCCGTCTCCGGCCGCCATTGATGCCCATCCTCATCTTCCTCCTTCTGCTTCTTTCTTCTTCTAATTCTTCTTTAGGAATCTAATCTCCCCCCAAAACGTTGTTAAATAGTAGATCCGCGATTGTATTTGTATTTTTGTTGAGTAGATTTGTAGAGAAAAAGTGGTGGAAAAAGAATATCAAAATATTATTGAGTCATTTTGGACTGCATTTGTTTCATTCTTGAGCTTGGAATTACTTCAAAGGACCATTCATTAATTGTTGGTAAGTGAAAAGAGATTAATTTTTGTTCATTATTCAGCTGGTTTTAGCGAACCCAATCTGGTTGTTTCTGTCAACCACTTTCATAATTGTTCGGACAACTACTAAAATTATTTGAAGAAACAGTTGAACATCTGTCTAACACATACATAAGTTGTCCCAACAACTACTACAGTTGCCCGACAACTACTATAGTTGCCCGATAACTGTGTGTAGTTATTGGACAACTAATGCAATAATGAAACAACTTTTGTAGTTGTCGGAAGAAATAGTTGGACAATTACAAAAGTTATCCCAACAACTGTATTTAGTTGTTGGTCAACTAATTAGTTGTCGGGACAAGCAATCAAGTTCTTTAGCAATTTTGAAATTGTTTGATGAATCTGTCTTTTGTAAGTACCATTGAAGTATGTACTTTTGTGATATCTTCGGGTATTGTTACCATTAATGGGAGATCAAATAATAATAGGAGTTGATTTACATGGTGAATGGGTGAAAAATCCTACTCGTTATACTTGGCATTCGAAGGGTCAAGAAACAGTACCGATAAAGATAAGCGAGGATGTACGATGAGTTGGTTGAGATCATCGTTGCTAGATTTAGGTTAAATTGTGATAAAGATGATCTTTCCATTAGTTACGTACATGTTCGGCTTTGCTAAAAAGAAAAATGGAGCTCCTTCTAGGATAAGGGATGATATTGATTTGCAGTTTTATTTTTATGATCCAAACAGACCCATTATAAGGGTATCTGTGGTTGAATAGATGGTAGAGGGAACATATTTAGTCCAAGTGGAACAAAATATGACAAATGATGAAGAGCATCTTGTGACTATCGATTCCGATAAATGAGGGCGCTACACAACATCTTATACGAACACAAGGCATCCATGTAGATGACGACGACACATGTTTTTATAAGTATAAAACTTTCAAGGACAAACACGAATTAATTAGTTTGTTGAAGCTTGCTTCAGTGAAGAAAGATCAAAGCTTCACACTAGTGAAGAATAGTCAAGATGTGTCTTGTGTTAAATATGTAGATATGGGTTGTGATTGGTGGTTGCGAGCTATGAAGCTTAAAAGTTGTAATAGAATTGAAGTTGTTGTTTACCGCAACATTCACTCATATGGAGCGCAACGTCTTACAAGCCATCATCCACATGCTCCCATGGACGCCATTGGACAATACATGCACCATAGATTCTTGAATGGAAAAGGTCCATCCACAAAAGAAATAAAAAATACAACTCAAGCAGAACTAGATTGTAAGATTAGTTACTGGAAGTCCTTGAAGGCTAGTGAGATAACAAAGGCTATGATAAGAGGGACACCTACGCAGGGGTATTTAGTTCTAGATTCTTACAATTATATGCTTAGGACTTTAAATGAAGGAAGCAAGACATCATTGAAGGTTGATGACAAAGGGAGGTTCAAACACTTTTTTTGTATCTTATGGAGCTTGGATTAAAGGATTTGTGCATATGAGAAAAGTTTTAAACGTTGACGAGGCATTCTTAAGGGGCCTTACGAGGGAGTTTTGTTGTATGTTGTGGCAAAAGATACGGAAAATCATATTTTCATGTTGCATTTTGTGTAGTAGATAAAGAGTGTGATACATAATATGAATACTTTCTTTGATCAATTGCTAGATATAATCCTGAATACTACAAAGTTGTGCATCATTTCTGATAGGTATCCAGGCATAGGAAAAATGATATAAAAGATCTACTCTGAAGCACACCACGGATGTTGCACGAGGCATCTTGCTGAAAATGCAAGAAAATAATTTCATTATGGAAATTTCATTAGACATTTTTATAACGCAACAAAAGCATACCAGAGAGATGTGTTCAATGATCATTTTGAACAAATTAGATACATCAATGCAGGAGTCGCCAATTATCTTGAGAATGTTGGCTTTCATAAATGGAGTAGAGCATACTTCCCAGGAAACATGTAAATTACTGGTTCAAATTCAAATATTGCAGGTCGCCAACATGTTGCAGTTGTTCCAATAACTGCGACAGTTGTTCCAACAACTTCAACAGTTGTTCCAGCAACTGCAGTAGTTGTGGAACAATTAAATATATTTGTTCCAGCAACTGCAATAGTTGTTGTGTGTTTGCAGTCATTTGTATTCTAGATTCTTAATAGCTTTTGGCTTTTATATTTCATGTATTGACCTCAAACATTGTTGAGTCTGTTAACTCAACGTTTAATTGAGAAAGAGAATTTTCCATTAGTCCTATTTGATGCTCTAAATTGGAGATGGTCAGAAATATTCCATGAGAGGCGGATAACATACGTTAACTTAACAACTATCTTTGTCCTTTCAGCCGAAAAGAAAATAATGACTAACACGAATTTGGAAGATAAGTTGTTGGTCCATCGAATAGATGAAGACATATTTACCGTCACTAGGAAAAGTGGGTCTCAATGATCGATCTACAAAGAAAAACATGTTCGTGTCGAGAGTTTTACTTGGACAAAGTACCTTGTTCACATGCTATGGCATCACTTAGAAATAAATTCGGAGATGAATATGGAAAGATGAATTACGAGTACTCTTCTTCATAGTATGAGGTAGAGTCATATGTGCTTGCACATGTAGACCCAGTCTTTCTAGTGCTAGTTGAAGAATTTTGGAACCCTCCTCCAGAGATTTTAGAGAGACGAATACCTCCACTTGAAAAGAAAATCAAACAGGGAAGGAAGCGAGTACCTGGAGTTGTGGAAGGATTTTCAAAGAGGAAGTTTAATAAATGCTCCTTATGCAGAGGATTAGGCCACAAAAAAACTACATGCCCTACACGGCCGAGTGCAGATGTAGGAACAAGTCATGGTGTAGTTTCACGAGTGTATATTGTATTATTTACTATTCACATTTGATGTTGCTGTTATTAGTGATTTTGATTTAACAAACATTCTTGAAGATTTTTGAGCCTGTGTTAATCGAGACATTGTTAACGGAGTCATTCTATTAATGTAGTCACCACCTGTTAATGTTAGTATTTTCTTAGCAACTTCACAACTACTGATATAGTTGTCGAACAACTTCTATAGTTGCTTCACAACTACTGAATTTGTTGGAAAATTCATTTAGATATAAACAAATAACTTCAGTAATTGTCGCAGTTGATGGGGCAACTACTGAAATTGAAGAACAACACAAAAGTCGTTTGGACAACCGTAGAAATTGTTGGAGTAACTAATTGAGTTGTTGGAACAACTTCTATAGTTGTTGGCACAACTAAAGAAGTTGTTGGGTATAAATTATGAATTATTAAGGATAAACCAAGTGATTCAATATAATAGAAGATCGATCAAGCCATTCTATGAATTATTAAAGATAAATCAAGTGATTCAATGATAATCGAAGATCGATCAAGTAATACTATTATTATTAAGGATAAACTAAGTGATTCAATGATAATGGAAGATAGTTCGAGTCATTCTATGAATTGTAAAAGATAAACCAGAGGATTCAATGATAATAGAAGATTGATTGAGCCATTCTATGAATTATTAAAAATAATCCAAGTGATCCAATGATAATTGAAGATATTAAAAATAAACTAAGGGATTCAATTAATGGAGATTTATTGAGTCATTCTATGGATTAAAGATAAATCAAGCGATTCAATGATAATAGAAGATTGATTGAGCCATTTTATGAATTATTAAAAATAAATTAAGTGATTCAATGATAATCGAAGATCGATCAAGTAATAATATTATTATTAAGGACAAACTAAGTGATTCAATGATGATGGAAGATCGATCGAGTTATTCTATGAACTATTAAAGATAAACCAAATGATTCAATGATAATGGAAGATTGATCAAGTCATTTTATGAATTATTAAAAATAAACCAACTGATTCAATGATAATTGAAGATCAGTCAAGTAACGATATTATTAAGAATAAATCAAGTGATTAAATGATAATTGAAGATCGATCAAGTAATACTACTATTATTAAGTATAAACTAAATGATTCAATGACATTTGGAGATTAATGGATTAACGATTCTATAAATTATTTAAGAGTTTTCGGGACAACTAGAATAATTGCTGGAACAACTTAAGCAGTTGATGGGACAACTAACAGAGTTGCTTGGACAACTGAAGCAGTTGTTGAACAACTACATAAATTGTAGGAATAATTAACAACTAGAATAATTGTTGGAACAACTTAAGCAGTTGATGGGACAACTTAAGCAGTTGTTGCGACACTACAGAAAATACCATAACAACTAAATCAAAATTCAACATAAAAACTAGTTGTCTATTATTGAAATGGCCATTAAATCAAGTACAATGAACAACACCATACACAAACAATCCCCTAAGGTTTCAATTCCTTCTTAAGCACTGCAACAACATATCTTACCCTAAAATTGTCCCCATCATTGTCACTGAGTTGGGTCATATCAGTCCAGTAAGAAGGTGATCAATAAATGCACAAGAGTACGGTCCACAAGCCTTACTAGACATATTTATCGGGATATCTTTTAGACATTCATACGACTACACTTCATTTAGTAAATTTTCAGACAAATAGTTGAACACCCCACTTTGCTTGAGTAGTTTGGGCCACAATTCGAGAACGGGTTGGATAAGTGTAAGGAAAATCGGCTCATCACACATATCAGTATTGCAATCATAAACTTGAATCAAACCCTAGAAATTCAAGTGCAATAAAGTGTTTACTCTTTATGTTCATCACAATGTAAATTCTTTTTGCTCTATCTCACTTCCGATCATATGGGTAGGG
Organism: Anisodus acutangulus; assembly: GCA_029783415.1. Classification (NCBI taxonomy): domain Eukaryota; kingdom Viridiplantae; phylum Streptophyta; class Magnoliopsida; order Solanales; family Solanaceae; genus Anisodus; species Anisodus acutangulus. Next base: position 25,982,640 of record CM056494.1, read on the forward strand.
TCTTACCCAGAACAATATTTGAGTATGTTATTGCCTATCTCAAACAATGCGAGTGCCTCATGCATTGCTGGGGAACCATTCACCAAGCTCTTATCACTCAAAATCTTGTAGCCATCACGCAAGTTGTCATAAAAATTCAGATAAAAAATTAGATCTGTTTGGTTGTAGTGCCTGAGGAACCAAACCCGTCTCTTGCACTCAGGGACAAGATCTCATTAACATACTGCAAAAAATAAAATTAACGGACAGTTCAATGTTAGTAACCAACAACTTCTGTAATTGTCCAACAACCGCTGCAGTTGCTGGACAACTGCAGTAGTTGTCCTACAACTCCATTAGTTATTGAGCAATTGAAGCTATCATTGTCCAACAACTTTAATAGTTGTCCGACAACTATTGAGATTGTAGTTACAACTAGTTAAAAGTACTAAGTTTTACGTTAAAATATAATAAAAAGATTAGTGATATTTACCTTGCACTCAAATGAGAAATTTGGATCAATCATGTTCTCCAAGTCTTGCTAATTGAATGCATCACTCAAATACATTCTTCTTTCCTCTTCCTTCTTACTAAGGAACGCTTTAAAGACCTCTATCTTCTCTACTGCACAAGATTTGCACAAATTCACCTTCAATTTGTTCTTTGTTCCAGTATTCTTGGCCTTGGTATTCAAGGCCACCTTCTCCTTAACTCAGGAGTATAAGGAGATCGCCTTGCATAGCTCGGAAATTTATTCCTCTTTGGCTGCTGTTCTTCTAACTTCCTTGACAATGAATTTATCGCCTCCAAAAAGGCATCATGCCTATAACAACATTTTTTACATTCACAGCAACAAGGGACCTTGGAGATACTCATACCTATTGTTTTTGTCACTCCATGAATATCTACTTCCCTACCAAGATTAACTGCTTATGAATCTCCATACCAAAGGATCTACAAATATTAAAGTCCATGAATGGACTAATGGTTTGGTAGTAGCTCTCTCCTCATCAATATTTACCACCATCGGCGTAACACCTTTCTCTCTCAACAACACAATCTCTCACAACACTCTCCTCGCTGCCAACTTTCTCAAGACTCTCATCACCACCATTTATATAGTTGTTATATGGGTCAACTCAGCATTTAAAACATCAAATTTTGAATCCGGACTATCTTCAAAGGGCGTAATATATTGAATATAATCCTTCTCTTTCTCTTTGTTTGTTGGAAAAAGGGTGCACAATCTGATTTTGCATCTGCATTTGAAAAAATTAAAAACTATATGTAGCTATGGGACAACTACTTCAGTTGTCCGTGGTTGTGAGAACAACTACATTTGTTTTTGGACAACCGAAACGGTTGTGGGAACAAGAAGTTCAATTGCCCAACAACTGTAGTTGTTGTCCCCAGTGCTACATAAGTTGTTGTCCCCAGTGCTACATAACACAATTGAAATCTTTTAGATGTAGAGTCTTCTTTTCTTGTCTTCTCAAGAGGATCAACATTTGCTGAGTTAGAATTAGTCTTTCTTGCTGGTTTTGCGACCAACCATTTAATCATTCTTGCCATTGAACTCTCAAGTGAAGGACCCTTAGCTAGTCGCTGAGCTGAATAACTTCAAATGTCCAACCCTATGTAATAAGTAAAAGGCAATTTAGTGTACATTATAAAATTAAAGTAATAATTTAACTGAAAATCAAACTATCAAAATACATTTAAATACTTCTTGCGAACGCCCACAGGAAGCTATAAAGGTTATAATGACTTTTGGCTGGATTCAATTCTTTTAAGAGATATTCAATAGTAAGATTGAAACTTATTCGACCCCATGGATATGAATCGAATACATTGTGGTTCGACGCCATTTTTAACCAATTGGTGTCTACCTTCTTTTTTGCATCTCTTGTACATAATATGCTATGCAAGAATCAAACCACACTCACAACCACCTTTTGCTTTTTCGTCAACTTTGAATCCTTTATCTTCTCAATGATCACATCACCATCAACAAACTTCCTTCCCCACTATATCAACCGAATTTGCACCCTTTTCTTCGACCTTTGCTAATTGCTGTCTAAAGGGGAGGGGGAGAGAATGACATCAAAGTTCAGTCATGATAGCGAATTCATTAATGATGAAACAAATAGGCAAGACATTGTAATCACACGAAATCTCCATTTTTTCTTTTCACAAAAGATTTCGCTAATAAGAAGGTCATGCACCAATTTCATTGGGAGATGTACTGCTACATCTTTTTTGAAGTTCAAAAAGTAACCAAAACAAGTTTTTTTTGAAACGTTTCTCAATACGTTTTTTGATCCAAACCTTTCTAAACTCCACAAACTGAGTTACAAAGCCGACTCTCACATTTATCCTTGAATTGAATGGCCCAGACACATTCAATTAGGTCTTAAGCCCAGACACATGCGTGAAGATCATTTTATTGGAAAGTATGGGTTTAATACCCACTTGAATGTGTCTGGGCCTTTTGATTCAAGGTTCAATGTGAGAGTCGGTTTTGAGTGCAAGGTAAATATCACTAATATTTTTATTATATTTTAACACAAAACTTAGTACTTTTAACTATTTCTAACTACAATCTCAATAGTTGTGGGACAACTATTAAAGTTGTTGGACAGTGATAACTTCAATTGCTCAACAACTGCTGCAGTTGTCCAGCAACTGCATCGGTTGTCCAGCAACTGCATCGGTTGTTGGACAATTACAAACTTTGTTGGTTACTGACATTGATATGTCCGTTGATTTTATTTTTTGTAGTATGTTAATGAGATCTTGTTCCTGATGTGCAAGAGACATGTCTGGTTCCCTAGTCCATACAACCAAGTAGATATAATTTTGGGTCTGAATTTTTATGACAACTTGTGTGATGGCTACAATGTTTTGAGTGATAAGAGTTTGGTGAACGGTGCCCCACCAATGAATGAGGCACTCACATTGTTTGAGATCGGCAGTGACATACTCAAATATTATTCTAGGGTAAGAACATACCCATTGGTCAGAAGTGGGATGGAAAAAGAGTAAATATTTTATTGCACTTGAATTTCTAATGGAGATGGGCTTGATTCAAGTTTATGATTGCAATACTGATGTGTGTGATGAGCCGACTTTCCTTATATTGATCCAACCCGTTTTCGAATTTTGGCCCAAACTACTCGAGCAAAGTGGGGTGTTCAATTATTTGTCTGAAAAATTATTAAATAAAGTGTGGTCGTATGAGCGTCTAAAGGATGTCCCGAGAAATATGTCTAGTAAGGCTTGTGGACCGTACTCTTGTGAATTTATTGATCACCTTCTTACTGGACTGATATGGCACAACTCAGTGACAACGAGGTGGACAATTTTAGGGTGAGATATGTTGTTGCAGTGGTTGGGAACGAATTGAAACCTTAAAGTATTGGTTGTGTATGGGGTTGTTCTTTGTACTTGATTTAATGGCCATTCCGGTTAATGGACAACTAGTTTTTGTGTTTAATTTTTATTTATTTGTTCTGGTATTTTCTTTAGTGTCCCAATAATTTAAGTTGTCCCATCAACTATTTAAGTTGTTTAAGCAATTATTCTAGTTTTTATTTATTCTTACAGTTTATGTAGCTGCTCAACAACTGTTTCAGTTGTCGCAACAACTCTATAGTTGTTCCAGCAATTATTCCAGTTGTCCCCACAACTTAGTTGTTGTTCCATCAACTGCTTAAGTTGTTCCAACAATTATTCTAGTTGTCCTGATAACTTTTAAATAATTTATAGAATCACTAATTCGTTAATCTCCAGTTGTCATTGAAGCACTTAGTTTATCCTTGATAATAATAGTATTATTTGACCGACTTTCAATTACATTGAATCACTTGGTTTATTCTTAATAAAAATATTATTACTTGACCGATCTTCGATTATTATTGAATCACTTGATTTATTTGTATTTTATAATAATTCATAGAATGACTCGATCAATCTTCCATTATCATTAAATCACTTGATTTATCTTTAATAATTCATAGAATGACTCGATCGATCTTCCATTATCATTCAATCACTTAGTATATCCTTAATTATAATAGTATTACTTGATCGATCTTCGATTATCATCGAATCACTTGGTTTATTCTTAATAATAATATTATTACTTGTCCGATCTTCAATTATCATTGAATCACTTAGTTGATTATAAATAAATCATAGAATGGCTCGATCAATCTTCCATTATCATTGAATCGTTTGATTTATCTTTAATAATTCATAGAATGACTCGATCAATCTTCCATTATCATTGAATCACTCGGTTTATCTGCAATAATTCATAGAATGACTCGATCAATCTTCCATCATCATTGAATCACTTAGTTTGTCCTTAATAATAATAGTATTACTTGATCGATCTTAGATTGTCATCGAATCATATCATTTGGTTTATTCTTAATAATATTAATGTTACTTGACTGATCTTCAATTATCATTGAATCACTTGGTTTATTTTTAATAATTCACAGTATGGCTCAATCAATCTTCCATTATCATTGAATCACTTTGTTTATCTTTAATAATTCATAGAATGACTCGATCGATCTTCATTATCATCGAATCACTTACTTCATTAATAATAATAGTATTACTCGATCGATTTTCGATTATCATTGTATCACTTGGTTTATCTTTAATAATTCATAGAATGACTCGATTGATCTTTCATTATCATTGAATCACTTGGTTTATTCTTAATAATTCATAATTTATGCCCAACAACTACTTTGGTTATGCCAACAACTATAGAAGTTGTTCAATAACTCAATCAGTTTCTCAGACAATTTCTATGGTTGGCCAAACAACTTTGTGTTGTTCGACAAGTTCAGTAGTTGTCCCATCAACTGCTTTAGTTGTACGACAACTACTGAAGTTGTTGGCTTACATCTAAATGAATTTTTCCAACAACTTCAGTAGTTGTGCAACAACTATAGAAGTTGTTTGACAACTATAATGGTAGTTATGGGATAACTACTGAAGTTGTTGAGAAAATACTAACAATTAACGTGGTGACTACTTTAATAGAATGAATCCGTTAACACAACATAATTTATCAAATGTCTTGCTTAACAAAGCTAAAAAATATACTTCAACAATGTTTGTTAAACCAAATTCACTAATAATAGCAACATTAAGTGTGAATAGTAAATAGTACAATATACACTCATGAAACTACACAATGACCTGTTCCTACATCTCCACTCGGCTTTGTAGGGTATGTAGTTTTTTTGTGACCTAATCCTCTGCATAGGGACCATTTATTAAACTTCCTCTTTGAAAATCCTTCAGCAACTCCAGGTACCCGCTTCATTCGCTTCCTTTCCCGTTTGATTTCCTTTTCAAGTGGAGGCATTCGTCCCTCTAAAATCTTTGGAGGAGGGTTCCAAAACTTAAGCTATCACTGGAAAGATTGGGTCTGCATATGCAAGCACGTATGACTTTACCTTATAATACGAAAAAGAGTACTCGTAAATCATCTTTCCATATTCATCTCAGAATTTATTTCTAAGAGCTGCCATAGTATGTGAACAAGGTATTTTGTCCAGGTCAACTCTCGACAGGAATATGTTTTCCTTTGTAGATCAATCATTGAGACCCCACTTTTCGCAGTAACGGTAAATGTGTCTTCATCTATTCGATGGACCAAGAACTTATTTCCTAGATTCGTGTTAGTCAGTATTTTCTTTTCAACTGTAGGGACCAAGATAGTTCTTAAATTGACGTATGTTATCTACCTCTCAGGAAATATTTCTGACCATCTTTTATTTATAGTATCGAATAGGACAATAATGAGAAAATCTCTTTCTTCATTAAACACTGAGTTAACTGACTCAGTAGTGTTTGAGGTCAATACGTCATACCTAAAATATAAAAGCAAAAAAATAATAATTAAGAGTCTAGAATACAAACGACTGTAGACCCCCAATAACTATTGCAATTGCTGAAACAAATGTATTTAATTGTCCCACAACTATTATAGTTGTTGGAACAACTGTCGCAGTTGTCGGAACAACTACAACAATTGTTGGGGACCTGCAATACTTGAATTTGAATCAGTAATTTGCCTATTTTCTAGGAAGTATGCTCTATTGCATTTAAGAAAGCTAACATTCTCAAGATAATCGACGACTCCTGCATTGATATATCTGATTTGTTCAAAATGGTCATTAAACTCATCTCACTGATATGCTTTTGTTGCGTGATAAAAATGTCCCAATAAATCTCCACAATGAAATTCTTTTCTTGCATTTTCAGCAACATGCCTTGTGCAACATGGGTGGTGTGCTTCAGAGTCAATCTTTGATACCGTTCTTTCTATGCTTGGATTCCTATAAGAAATGATGCACAACTTCGTAGTATTGGGGACTATATCTAGCAATTGTTCAAAAAAGTATTCATATGAAGCATCACACTCCTTATCTACTACACAAAATACAATATGAAAAATATGATTTTCTATATCTTGTGCCACAACAGACAACAAAACTCCCTCGTAAGGGCCCCTTAAGAATGTCCCATCAACGCCTAAGACTTTTCTCATATGCACAAATCCCCTAATCCAAGCTTCATAAGATACAAAAAAATATTGAAACCTCCCTTTGTCATCAACCTTCAACGATGTCTTGCTTCCTTCATTTACAATCCGAAGCATATAATTGAAAGCATCTAGAGCTACATACCTGCGGGCAGGTGTCCCTCTTATCATAGCCTTTGCTATCTCACTGGCCTTCAAGGACTTCCGAAACTAATCTTAGAGTTGTATTTCTTATTTCTTTTGTGGATGGACCTTTTCCATTAAAGAATCTATGGTGCATTTATTGTCCAATGACGTCCACTGAAGCATATGGATGATGGCTTGTAAGATGTTGCGCCCCACATAAGTGTATGTTGCGGTGAACAACAATTTTAAATATGTTATAATTTTTAAGCTTCGTAGCTCGCAACCACCAATCACAACCCATTAAAGAATCCATTAAAGAATCTATGGTGCATTTATTGTCCAATGACGTCCACTGAAGCATATGGATGATGGCTTGTAAGATGTTGCGCCCCACATAAGTGTATGTTGCGGTGAACAACAATTTTAAATCTGTTATAATTTTTAAGCTTCGTAGCTCGCAACCACCAATCACAACCCGGATATACACATATAACACAATACACATCTTGACTATTCTTCATTCATTTGAATCTTTGATCTTTCTTCACAGAAGCAAGTTTCAACAAATCAATTAATTCGTGTTTGTCTTTGAAAGTTTTATACTTATAAAAACCCGTGTCGTCATCATATACGTGGCTGCCTTGCATTGGTATAGGATGTTGTGTGGCTCCCTCATTTATCAAAACATCCATAGTCACAAGATGCTCCTCATCATTTGTCATATTTTTTTCCACTTGGACTGAATCTGTTCCCTCTACCATCTTTTCAACCACAGATACCCTTAGAATGAGCCTGTTTGGATCATAAAAATAAAACCGCAAAGCAAGATTATCCCTTATCCTAAAAGGAGCTCCCTTTTGCTTTTCAACAAAGCAGAGCATGTAACTAATGGAAAAATCATCTTTATCACAATTTAACCTAAATCTAGAAACAATGATTTCAACCAACTCATCGTACGTGACATCCTCACTTATCTTTATCGGTACTCTCTCGACCATTCGAACACCAAGTATAAATAGAGCATTTTCCACCCATTCACCATGTAAATCAACTCCTATTAGTATTTGATCTCCCATTGATGGTCACAATACATGAAGATATCACAAAAGTACATATTTCAGTGATCCTTACAAAGGAGAGATTCATCAAACAACTTCAAAATTACTAAATAACTTGATTACTTGTCCTGATAACTAATTTGTTGACCAACAATTAAACATAATTGTTGGGATAACTTATGTAATTGTCCAACTATTTCTTCCGACAACTACAAAAGTTGTTTCACTATTGCATTAGTTGTCCAATAACTACACACAGTTGTCGGGCAACTGTAGTAATTGTTGGGACAACTTATGTATTTGTCAGACACATGTTCAACTGTTTCTTCAAAATTTTAGTAGTTTTCCGGACAACTATGGAAGTGGTTGACAGAAACAACCAGATTGGGTTCGCTAAAACCAGTTGAAGAATGGACAAAAATTAATCTCTTTTCACTTACCAAGAATTTATGAATGGTCCTTTGAAGTAATTCCAATCTCAAGATCGAAGCAAAATCAGTCCAAAAAGATCCAATAATATTTTGATATTCTATTTCTACCACTTTTTCTCTACAAATCTACTCAACAAAAACACCAATACAATCGCGGATCTACTATTTTAAAACGTTTTGGGGGAAATTAGATTCCTACATAAGAATAAGAAGTAGAAGGAGGAAGATGAGGATGGGCATCAATGGCGGCTGGAGACATGGGAAGAAGACACAGATTTTTTTACATGTTTTGATAATTTTAGTTATTTTGAGGTAAAAGTGTAAAAGCAAAAAATTAGAGGTTGCTGAAAAAAAGGTTTCTTAATGAAGTTTGACCTCATAAACATTACTTACTTACTTGTCACTTATACCACCTATTTAAAACTTGAAGGACACCCATTCAATTGACAAACTCATTTGTCCCTTTTAATTCACATTCCCCGAAAGTTTCCTCAAAGTCGTGATATTATAATTTGAACCCATTCTCCCTAATTAGTAATTAAAAAGGAGAATGAAAAAAGAAAAATAATATGAGACCCACTTGTCACTTTTTTTAATTGAAGACTTCAAAGTCCTTCTGAGCTCATTTTCCCCTTTTAAACACTCCAACGGACTCAAAGTATGCCTTTTTAAACACAAAAGGCGGATATCGCAACAAAAGAGTTTTTCACCTTTTAGGCTCTTACTTATCTATAATCACTCTGTCCGTCTCAATTTATGTGATATTATTTTCTTTTTAATTCGCCCTAAAATGAATGTCACATTTCCTTATTTGTCAACTATTTAATGGCACCATCTCTATTTTATCTTTATTGGGCCCCACTTAATTTTTAAAATGTACTTATTATGAAGAAAAGTCAACAAAAGCAGACACTAAAGTAAGAATAATTTGATAAACATAACAAAGTCTTCTCTTATTTCTTAAACTTCGTGTGTGATCAAATGATGCCACATAAATTTAAAAACTCCAAAAGTTGCCACATGTAATTAAAAAATATAATTTCTTTTTAAAAGAAAAAACCAAAATTAACCCCTCCCCAACTTCTCCATAAGAACCACAACTCTCCACCCCAAAACCCCTATTCTTCTTATTCCATCATTGACTAACACCATGTTCCATTTCTCCTCCACAATCCTTCAATCTCCATATTAGTCATTAGTTTGTAACTCTTTTCTTTTCACTCTAATTGGATTATCATCATCATCAAGCTCCCATATATTGGTGGAACAAGGTTAAGATCAAGTCCTTTTTTTCCCAATACCCCCTGTTGTTTGAAAAATTCAACCCCCACAGAATACCGATTCTCTCAACTTCAAAAAACAAATATCTCCTGATCACCAAAATATTCTATTACAAATGTAGGTTTGCTATTCCAACTAGAAATAGCAATAAAAATTTAGGGGGCCGCTTATGTATTTGGCTTTATTTTAAGATTTCTTAGCGGCTATAAAACTAAGGCTGGCCAGTGGGGCGGGTCGGCCCGGTCCCGCCCCGATCCCCCCTAAAACAAAATGTGCACGGGACTCGAACTCGGGACGGGACCTGGGCTCGCTCCGCCCTGGCCCTCCCGCCCTAGGCCCGATCCCACCCGATCCCGTCCGACCCGCCTCGATCCTGCCCCGATCGCTCCCGCCCCCTTCCCCTTTGCAAAAATGGCCGTTGCACAACGACTATTTTATATTTTGGCCGTTGTGCAACGGTCATTTTTGGCCTCCCCCAACCCCCGCACCCCTTAATATTTATTTTTAACCCCTAAGTTAATATATTTATACTTTAACCCAATTTTCCAACTATAAATACCTCATTTTCTCTTCATCTTTCTCACAAATCTTCCTACAATCTCTCTAATCTCTCAATCTACCTCTCTACAAGTCTACATTGCCTACTAAATATTATATTTTATTTGTTCATTTGTATAATTGTATCAAAGTTAAAAAATTGGGACTGAAGTTGACAACTAGCTTGTGGATCATCCATCGAGCAAAGTTTCAATTTTCAACCTCGATTATTACATGTCGACGTTACGTCGGCGTTTGGTACCTTATTGTTACTTTATTTTAATTATCGCACTTAATTTCATTATCTTTAATTATTTATTAGCATAATTAAAATGGAAGGATTAAGAGGTATGTTTAAGGGTAAGGGTAATGGTGCTTCTTCTAGTAGGGGTAACAAGGGCAGATGTACTTCTTCTAGTCATCATATTCCTAGACATGATGATTTGATTGATTACACACATATAGATGAAATTGATTTTTAATGATATACCATTAGACGATGAGATATATTTTGCAACTTAACCAAACTTTAATTTAGAAGATAATCTAGATGACACGCCCACTAATCTAGATGACACACCCACTAGTGCACCTCAAACTGAAATTGGAACGCCTCCTATTCTCCCTAATATGAGACGAGGCCCCACACAACGAAAATTAAAATATGTTGCATGAGATTTTTTTGATATGGACCAAGAGAATCAAGTAGTTAGATGCAAAATTTATAAAAATGGTTATAAATTTAAAATGGGAAAAGTTCAGGGTGGGACGAGAGGTTTATTGAGACATGTACAAAGTTTTCACAAAGCTAGGTGGGATGAATACAAGGCTACAAAGTCGGGTGCGCCAATGCGCTCTCAGTCGGGACAAGGTTCACATAGTGTCCCTGATCAAGTGCATGATCAAATTAACCCGACAACAGGGTGTGTGGGGGGTTGGAGGGTGGGGATTGTAGGTCCTAAATACGATAAACATAGAGATAGGGAAGCAATAGCAAAATTAGTTGCGGTGGAGGGTTTTCCCTTTTCATTTCATTCCTCTCCTGGTTTTATTAATTACATTAGAGATATGTATAATCATGCTTTTAACGGTTTTCCTAGATCAACTGTTAGGAGAGACATTTTTAAATTTGCACATGAATATCAACAATATTTATGTTATTCATTATATCATTTTTTTGGCAAAATATCTATCACGTCTGATATAGGCCGTAGTACTAACGACCATGATTATTTAACTGTAATATGTCATTGGATAGATTATAAATGGTCTATGCAAAAACGTATTTTAGCATATAGATATATTGATGATAGGCACACTAGAAATTTTATTGCAAAAAATATTCATCAAGTTTGCGATTATTATGGTATAACTGACAAAATAATGACTGTTACGTTATATAATGCTTCTTCTAATAATTATGCTATTAGACTTTTAAAAAATCTTTTAACTCCATCTTTTCCTAATCATTTTCATATAAAATGTGTGTGCCATATTTATAACTTAGTTGTAAAGGATGGTCTATCACTTTTTGAAGACATTCTTAATAAAGTACAATTTGCTATAAACTTTATTTTTAGAAGTAATTGAATACAAAGAAAAAAAGTATATAAAAAAACTTGTCACGATTGTGGACTACCTTATAGAAAAATTCCCGAAGAAGTAGCGACTAAGTGAAATTCTTTATATAAATAACTACTTGTTGCTTATGATTATAGAAGACCTATAACTTTATTTTTTAACGCCCATAATCGAAATCTAACTGATATGGTTGTAGATAACGATTGGGAAAAAAATTCAGAACTTATTGAATTTTTAGAGAAATGTTTTTCAAGCAACTAAAGAATTTTCTGGTATATATTATCCTACTATTTCAACTATGTTATTTTATGTAGCTCTAATATTTTTATTACTTAGTGAATATATGGAAAAACCATCTTATAAGACACCTATTAAAAAATGTTTATCAAATTAATTTTTTTCCTATTCCCACTATTTATATTATTGGTGCTGTATTAAATTCGACTATTAAAATAGACGGTTGTAAAATACTTATCGAGCAATTTCACCAACAAATTCCAATTTCAACCGAAGAACCACAAGACATTGTGAAGAAACTAGAAAATGTGTTTATAAATATGTGATTTTTTTAATTGCAATTTTACTATGTTATTTGCAACTTTCAACACCACAAAGTTGCAATTTTGAAATTGTATTACAAAAAAATTATATTTCTATTAAATAATATACGAGGCACAAAAACAGTCCTGAGATGTTTTTATTACACTATCTTGTTCAATTATTGAGGTGTTTATATATGTTATTTTTTTAGATTAAGTGCAAAAAATATAATAATCGGAAAATCCGATCCCGCCCCGCCCCGTCCCGATAAGACAGGTCCCCTTTTCCAGCGGGACCGGGAACGGGACGGGACATTGGCGGATTCCGTCAGTCCCGCCTGAGGACCCATCCCGTCGGGACCCATCCCGTCGGGTCCCATCCCGCCGAGACCCTCCTCGAACCCGACACACTGGCCACCCCTATATAAAACCCAACTAGAAATATATTTTCAATCAACAATATTGATTCTCCCCCTTTTTGTCCATTAAATGCAGGTTTTTGTGATGGGAAGTAAAGGAGTTTCCATTAGCTGACTATGTCATCCGTGATGTGACGATCATTGATACGAGTACCGATGCCATTATATGAGAGTTGTATCGTGTTCGAGTAATTTATATTTGTGGTCAAAATGCCATAATCTGTTTATTTACTGCAGTTACGCTCGATTTTCCTTTTCAAGACAAGTTAAATTGAAAGACACTCAAAATTGACAAAAGGAAATACTATTACTACTTTAAATTGTAGAACAAAATACTATTACTACTTTAATTGAACGCAAAATCAAACTACTAATTGAAAAAAAAAAAGGACTTCAGATTGTATCTATTCTCCTCCTTTAAGCAGAGCAAGGGCTTGAGATTGAGTAGGAAGAGCAGGGATTGCTCCTTTCTTGGTGGTTGTGATGGCTCCACATGCACATGCAAATCTAACCTGTTCCTTCAACATTCCTTCATCCTGCAATTCATCCCGTTGTTATTTATTAGTGTAAGAATGGATCTTGGGCCTAACTCAATCCAAAAGCTAGCTTGTAGGATGAGTATTATCCAAGTCCATACAAGGAGTTCATGTTCCATTCCATATCCGATGTGACACTCTTAACACTCCCCGCACGCCCAGATCTTGTTAACTGGAGCGTAAATAATATAATTTGGGTGTTATTTATTAGTATAAGTATTTATACGAATTGTACTTTCACTTAGAAGCTTATCAAATGCTAATATACATTAGAAGAAAACGAAAGATGGTTCATTTGAAGTAGAGATGAAGAGAGTCAATTTTCCGAGTCTGGGACAGAAGTTGTAAAATAATTTAAGAAATAGGAAAGCAAAATTAAGACTAACATATTTTTTATACATGGCAAAATGTTTGTAATTAATTATAGATTTAGGGAGCATAGGTTCCAATTTCTAGTTCTAATGTTTATAAAGATATTTTGATAATATTATATTCAATTTGAAAAAAGAATTACATCGATGATGGACTGGTCATCGATAATCTGGGTTAGAAGTGCACCAACAAAAGAATCACCAGCTCCAGTGGTATCAACTGTTTTGACATGGAATGCCTCAACCGCTCCATGGAATTTCTGCATGTCCAAAAAACATTGAGATTGAAATATTAATAATGCCAAATATATATTAAACAAATGGGTTCTAGTGCACCATCATGAGTTCTTCATTAAACAAATGGGTAATTAGGTACTTTAATTTTAGGAATAAATAAAAAATTTAAGCAATTCAAGAAATATTGAGATAGATAGATTACCTTGGTGTAATATCTACAACCCTTATCACTAAGGGTAACAAGGAGGAGCTTCAAATTGGGATGCCACAAGGACAACGCAGACTCATCATCAATCTTATCATTTCCAGTGAGGAATTGAAGCTCTTCGTCGCTGACCTTGATGATATCTGCCTTGTCCCAAATGCTCATAATCTACTTCTTCGCCTCCTCCGCGGAGGGCCATAGTGGCAGCCGGATATTAGGGTCGTATGAGAGCAATGCCCCAGCCTCCTTCGCTACCTCCATTGCCTTCATATGTGCTGATCTGCATGGCTCCACGATCAAACTAATTGATCCATAGTGGAATACCTTACCCTACACAAACAACCAAAGCATCATGGTCATTCCAAAATATATGATCTTATTATAACTACAAGCAGGAGCAAATTTATTATACTAGGTAAATTATGGTGCCCGTGAACCCATGTTTTCCCGTTAAATTAAATATTTTATGTTTATATTTTCTATAATTAATATAATATTATCTTATGACAACATGCTCTGAAAAGGCTGAATTGATGTTAATTTCAAACACATGATGCTTTTCTTCCGGTGGAGGGTGGGGGGTATTTCATATGGGCACCTAATACTATCAGAAACAGTAATACATGTTTCAGATGATATTTTTTCGTAATTAACAAAAGGGATGAGATATATTTAAGACCAAATAATCCTTCATGTTAACACTCAAAAAATACTTTTAAGTGTTAGCCGAATCAAGTGACAGCTGAAGGTGAAAACCTCAAAATGAGCAGGCAACAAAATTCTAAGTCGATAACCGAACTGACTCGTAGCCGAATCTATTAGTCCTAGCCCTTGGCTAGAAAAACTTCATTGACTATTACGGTAGCCTGGCCGAGTCATAATTCCGAGGAATGACTGAGACCCACATATATTTGGATGCCTCGAAGACCAAGTCAAAGAATCTTCTAGACTCCAAGAAACGGTAACAACCAACAACAGCTAGAAGGAAGTGCCATTAATTGTGCAAGAGGAAAACAAGGAGTAAAAATTGGCACCACCTCCTCATAGTTGGCTAGTGGATAATTTAATGGCTAACATAGGGGGATCACGTTTATTTTTCTTGTACTATAAATATAGGATCATTTGTACAGTATAGACACGACCAATCAATCAACAACTGATTTTATATATCTTCATTTTATCTTTATCGCCTTTACTGCACTCTAGCTGTATTTATGTTTCTTATCACTTAGTTTACTCAATCACCGAAGAAAATGAACCCAGAGTCTAGTCCACATCCTAAACAGAATCCTCCGAGAAGGAACAACGAGCCACCATTTTCCTCGGGTATGCCTACATCGGTTGATACCCCTCCACTTCCTCCATCAACCCAAGCTGTGGGTGAACTTAGCCAACTTGAAGGTCCAACTGTCATGACCACATCATTTATTAGACAGCAGATTGACTTAGGCATCCACGGCATTATGTACCAAGTTTTCAAACAGTTGGCTGATATTGTCAAGCCAATGGTGCTTAATGAGGTTCAGCAGGTGAGGGAATTGGAAGCCAATCGACTGCATCCAGGAGAATGTTCGGCTAGTTCTGTCATCCCTCTGACGCGTGGCATTGTGCAACATGCAACTGTGACTCCAGGTGTTGTTCCTCAGTCGAATGAGTATCAGTCAGTACCTACTCAGGTACAACCGATAACACACCCAGGAGCACAAACCCAGTCACTTGGTGTCACGACCAAAATCGGAGGGCCGCGACGGGCACCCGGATCTCACCCGTCGGGTATCGCCATTCGTACATTTAACATCTAATCATAGTTAATTATGGACCAAGCTGAAAGAAAATTATAAAAAATCAGGTAACCACCTTATATATATACATACCCATATCAAGGCCGACAAGGCCATACAAGACCACTATCCACAGAACACCTATCTACAAGTCTCTAAGAGTAGCAACATCAAAGGTCGGGACAGGGCCCCACCATACCCATATATACAAGCAAAAATATAACGTACCAAAATTAGACCAACACTCCGAACAAGGGGAGTGCTCTAAAAATCCGTTGGATTCACAATCAACTAACGTGAACCGTCAACTTGCCTATGTGAACCTGCGGGCATGAAACGCAGCGTCCCCCGACAAAAGGAACGTCAGTACGACTGATGTACTGAGTATGTCAGGCATGAACGATAGTATAATAGGGATATAACAACAACTAAAACAGAAACAACTGACCATCAGTAAATGCCTATGAGGGCCCTAACACATATGCCTAAACGTCAGATACAATCCGGTATACATTTACATCGGCCCCGTACCTTCGGCTAACACTGTAAATATCAACATCTTTTTTGTATGCCTCAATAAGGACTTAGGAACATATTTAGACATGCTTTTAACATATGAATCAATAATATGAACATTCCTTAACTACAAGGAGTAGAATAAATTACGGAGAAATATCACACTTACGTTTCGTTACATAGAACATGCCAAAAGAAAGAAATAATTTATCTTAACATACCTCGAATTTGTCCTTTCAACAATTCCGTATTTTGAATTGTTGGAACGTTGTCTAAACTTCGACGAACTGCTATCATTTTTCTACTCACATTTGCTAACATTTACTCGCCTACCTTAGCTTCAAAGGGTGCTATACCTAAATATTCATGAGCGAACTTTTCTTAATTAGCTCTACTCGTCCTTAAACAGGAGAAAATTAGCGAAGTGTTTTGTTTTAGTATAGGATTTTATTAACCAGCAAATGACTTCTCAAAGCAATACATATAACCTCCCATAGTTATCTCAAAATGGGTTATCATCATGTTGTTCCCCACTAACCCATCTCACGTGCTGCACCCACCGATCACTTAGCTTAGTCATTAGGATTAATTACTACAATGTTACACGTACATAACTCCACTAAAGCTTGTCCCCTCACTTAAATTAATTAATCCCACAATTAATCAATCACACACACAATTAATTCATTGATCCCAATTCACTTAAATTCTGATAACTTATAAGACCTTCATATACTCAATATCATAACCTTGTAGTATGACACAAGTTCATAACCTCTTTGGAGACATATAACCATTATCATTAATCCCTATCGTCACACTTGTTACGTCCAAAATTATTTCGGGGTCTAATCCTTTTATATACTAACCTCTTTATTAGCATACGTAAATATAATATAAATTTTCCTAATGCTCGAATCTATTTACACACGCCTAGCAATTTTACATACGCTTAGTGGTTCAAACCTTTAACCGGAAGTACGGGATGCTACTTCCTTCCTCCCTTTGAAACATTCGTCATCGAATGTTGGGGTGACATATCTAATCCCCGTTACGTAGCCCTCACACTCTTGAACTTCTTCTTTGCTGAAGGCATTGCTGAAATCGTAACCACGAGATGAATTAAGAGTGAAATACTTATAACTCAGCTCTACTGGACGATTTATGAGATGAAAGAATAGAAATCATCCATAAAATGTCAGATAGCCTCTTGTTTATAAGTATGGTGCACAACATACCCATAAACAAGACTCTACTAGACACGGCTTGTAGACTCCCTAGGACAGACATGCTCTGATACCAACTTTGTCAAGACCCAAATCGGAGGGCCGCAACGGGCACCCGGATCCTACCCGCCGTGTACCGCCATTCGTACATTTAACATCTAATCATAGTTAATTACGGACCAAGCAGAAAGAAAATTATGAAAAATCAGGTAACCACCTTATATATACATACCCATACCAAGGCCGACAAGGCCATACAAGACCACTATACACAAGATACCTGTCTACAAGCCTCTAAGGGTAGCAACATCAAAGGTCAGGACAGGGCCCCGCCATACCCATATATACAAGCAAAAATGTACCATACCAAAATTAGACCAACACTACGAACAAGGGGAATGCTCTAAAAATACGCTGGATTCGCAATCAACTAATGTGACCCGTCACCTTGCCTATGTGAACCTGCGGGCATGAAACGCATCGTCCCACGACAAAAGGGACGTCAGTTAGACTGATGTACTGAGTATGTCAGCCATGAACGATAGTATAATAGGGATATAACAACTGAAACAGAAAAAACTGACCAGCAGTAAATGCCTTTGAGGGCCCTAACACATATGCCTAAATGTCAGATACAATGCGGTATACATATACATCGGCCCCGTTGGGCATCTTCCTTACCATAACAGCCTTTGTGGGCATAATTTCATGTCGGCCTCTGTGGGCATAATATGTCTAAATGTCATGCATAATGCGGTAAATACATATATACTGGCCACACACGGGCATCTTCCACCCAATCATATATATATATATATATATATATATATATATATATATATATATATATATATATATATATATTGGCCCTTAATCAGGCATCTTCCTTCATTAAGCCACACAGGCTTTATCATTATCGTATCACAACTGATCAGGTGGTCTGCGTTTCCCGTTTTCCGTCCCCAATATACGGTCTTGGGTAAAACATGAATGCAATGCAAATGAAAATGCATGAATAGCAATAACACATCCTGGGTGACACAACATCCTTGTACCTTCGGCTAACAGTGTAAATTTCAACATCTTTTCTGTATGCCTCAATAAGGACTTAGGAACATATTTAGATATGCTTTTAACATAGGAATCAATAATATGAACATTCCTTAACTACTAGGAGTAGAATAAATTATGGAGCAATATCACAGTTACGTTTCGTTACATGGAACATGCCAAAAGAAAGAAATGATTTGTCTTAACATACCTCGAATTTTGCCCTTTCAACAAGTCCGTATTTTGAATTGTTGGAACGTTGTCTAAACTTCGACGAACTGCTATCATTTTTCTACTCACATTTGCTAACATTTACTCGCCTACCTTAGCTTCAAAGGGCGCTATACCTAAATATTCATGAGTGGACTTTTCTTACTTAGCTCTACTCGTCCTTAAACAGGAGAAAATTAGCTAAGTGTTTTGTTTTAGTATAGGATTTTATTAACCAGCAAATGACTTCTCAAAGCAATACATATAACCTCCCATAGTTATCTCAAAATGGTTTATTATCATGTTGTTCCCCACTAACCCATCTCACGTGTTGCACCCACCGATCACTTAGCTTAGTCATTTGGATTAATTACTACAATGTTACACGTACATAACTCCACTAAAGCTTGTCCCCTCACTTAAATTAATTAATCCCACAATTAATCAATCACACACACAATTAATTCATTGATCCCAATTCACTTAAATTCTGATAACTTATAAGACCTTCATATACTCAATATCATAACCTTGTAGTATGACACAAGTTCATAACCTCTTTGGAGACATAACCATTATCATTAATCCCTATCGTCACACTTGTTACGTCCAAAATTATTTCGGGGTCTAATCCTTTTATATACTAACCTCTTTATTAGCATACGTAAATATAATATAAATTTTCCTAATGCTCGAATCTACTTACACACGCCTAGCAATTTTACATACGCTTAGTGGTTCAAACCTTTAACCGGAAGTACGGGATACTACTTCCTTCCTCCCTTTGAAACATTCGTCATCGAATGTTGGGGTGACATATCTAATCCCCGTTACGTAGCCCTCACACTCTTGAACTTCTTCTTTGCTGAAGGCATTGCTGAAATCGTAACCACGAGATGAATTAAGAGTGAAATACTTATAACTCAGCTCTACTGGACGATTTATGAGATGAAAGAATAGAAACCATCCATAAAATGTCAGATAGCCTCTTGTTTATAAGTATGGTGCACAACATACCCATAAACAAGACTCTACTAGACACGGCTTGTAGACTCCCTAGGACAGACATGCTCTGATACCAATTTTGTCAAGACCCAAATCGGAGGGCCGCAACGGGCACCCGGATCCTACCCGCCGGGTACCGCCATTCGTACATTTAACATCTAATCATAGTTAATTACGGACTAAGCAGAAAGAAAATTATGAAAAATCAGGTAACCACCTTATATATACATACCCATACCAAGGCCGACAAGGCCATACAAGACCACTATCCACATGATACCTGTCTACAAGCCTCTAAGGGTTGCAACATCAAAGGTCAGGACCGGGCCCCGCCATACCCATATATACAAGCAAAAATGTACCGTACCAAAATTAGACCAACACTCCGAACAAGGGGAGTGCTCTAAAAATCCGCTGGATTCGCAATCAACTAATGTGAACCGTCACCTTGCCTATGTGAACCTGCGAGCATGAAACGCAGCGTCCCACGATAAAAGGGACGTCAGTACGACTGATGTACTGAGTATGTCAGCCATGAACGATAGTATAACAAGGATATAACAACTGAAACAGAAAAAACTGACCAGCAGTAAATGCCTTTGAGGGCCCTAACACATATGCCTAAATGTCAGATACAATGCGGTATACATATACATCGGCCCCGTTGGGCATCTTTCTTACCATAACAGCCTTTGTGGGCATCATTTCATGTCGGCCTTTGTGGGCATAATATGTCTAAATGTCATGCATAATGCGGTAAATACATATATACTGGCCACACAAGGGCATCTTCCACCCAATCATATATATATATATATATATATATATATATTGGCCCTTAATCAGGCATCTTCCTTCATTAAGCCACACAGGCTTTATCATTATCGTATCACAACTGATCAGGTGGTCTGCGTTTCCCGTTTCCCGTCCCCAATATACGATCTTGGGTAAAACATGAATGCAATGCAAATGAAAATGCATGAATATAACACATCCTGGGTGACACAACATCCTTGTACATTCGGCTAACATTGTAAATTTCAACATCTTTTCTGTATGCCTCAATAAGGACTTAGGAACATATTTGGACATGCGTTTAACATAGGAATCAATAATATGAACATTCCTTAACTACTAGGAGTAGAATAAATTATGTAGCAATATCACGGTTACGTTTCGTTACATGGAACATGCCAAAAGAAAGAAATGATTTGTCTTAACATACCTCGAATTTTGCTCTTTTAACAATTCCGTATTTTGAATTGTTGGAACGTTATCTAAACTTCGACGAACTGCTATCATTTTTCTACTCACATTTGCTAACATTTACTCGCCTACCTTAGCTTCAAAGGGTGCTATACCTAAATATTCATGAGTGAACTTTTCTTACTTAGCTCTACTCGTCCTTAAACAGGAGAAAATTAGCTAAGTGTTTTGTTTTAGTATAGGATTTTATTAACCAGCAAATGACTTCTCAAAGCAATACATATAACCTCCCATAGTTATCTCAAAATGGTTTATCATCATGTTGTTCCCCACTAACCCATCTCACGTGCTGCACCCACCGATCACTTAGCGTAGTCATTAGGATTAATTACTACAATGTTACACGTACATAACTCCACTAAAGCTTGTCCCCTCACTTAAATTAATTAATCCCACAATTAATCAATCACACACACAATTAATTCATTGATCCCAATTCACTTAAATCCTGATAACTTATAAGACCTTAATATACTCAATATCATAACCCTGTAGTATGACACAAGTTCATAACCTCTTTGGAGACATATAACCATTATCATTAATCCCTATCGTCACACTTGTTACGTCCAAAATTATTTCGGGGTCTAATCCTTTTATATAATAACCTCTTTATTAGCATACGTAAATATAATATAAATTTTCCCAATGCTCGGATCTATTTACACACGCCTAGCGATTTTACATACGCATAGTGGTTCAAACCTTTGACCGGAAGTACGGGATGCTACTTCCTTCCTCCCTTTGAAACATTCATCATCGAATGTTGGGGTGACATAACTAATCCCCATTACGTAGCCCTCACACTCTTGTACTTCTTCTTCACTGAAGCATTGATGAAATCGTAACCACAAGACGGATTAAGAGTGAAATACTTATAACTCAGCTCTACTGCACGATTTATGAGATGAAAGAATAGAAAGCATCCCTAAAATGTAAGATAGCCTCTTGTTTATAAGTATGGTGCACAACATACTAAAAAACAAGACTCTATTAGACACGGCTTGTATACTCTTAGGACAGACATGCTCTGATACCAAGTTTGTCACGATCTAAATCAGAGGGCCGCGACGGGCACCCAGATCCACCTACTGGATACCGCCATTCGTACATTTAACATCTAAGTATAGTTAATTACGGACCAAGCCGAAAGAAAATTATGAAAAATCAGGTAACCACCTTATATATATACATACCCATATCAAGGCCGATAAGGCAATACAAGACTACTATCCACAGGACATCTGTCTACAAGCCTATAAGAATAGCAACATCAAAGGCCGGGACAGGGCCCCGTCATACCCATATATACAAGCAAAAATGTATCGTACCAAAATTAGACAACACTCCGAATAAGGGGAGTGCTCTAAAAATCCAATGGATTCGCAATCAACTAACGTGAACTGTCACCTTGGCTATGTGAACCTCCGGGCATGAAACGCAGCGTCCCCCCGACAAAAGGGACGTCAGTATAACTGATGTACTGAGTATGTCAAGCGTGAACGATAGTATAACAGGGATATAACAACAACTGAAACAGAAATAACTGACCATCAGTAAATGCCTTTATGGGCCCTAACACATATGCGTAAATGTCAGATACAATGCGGTATACATATACATCGGCCCCGTTGGGCATCTTCCTTACCATAACAGCCTCTATGGGCATCATTTCATATCGGCCTCTGTGGACATAATATGTCTAAATATCATGCATAATGCGGTAAATACATATATACTGGCCACACAAGGGCATCTTCCTCCCAATCATTTATATATATATATATATATATATATATATATATATATATATATATATATATATATATATATATTGGCCTTTAATCAGACATCTTCCTTCATTAATCCACACTGGCTAGCCACACAAGCTTTATCATTATCATATCCCAGCGGATCAGGTGGTCTGCATTTCTCGTTTCCCGTCTCCAATATACGGTCTTGGGTAAAATATGAATGCAATGCAAATGAAAATGCATGAATAACAATAGCACATCTTGGGTGATACAATATCCTTGTTTCTTCGGCTAACACTGTAAATATCAACATCTTTTCTGTATGCCTCAATAAGGACTAAGGAACATATTTAGACATGCTTTTAACACATGAATCAATAATATGAACATTCCTTAACTACTAGGAGTAGAATAAATTATGGAGCAATATCACGGTTACGTTTCGTTACATGGAACATGTCAAAAGAAAGAAATAATTTGTCTTAACATACCTCGAATTTTGTCTTTTCAACAATTTCGTATTTTGAATTGTTGGAACGTTGTCTAAACTTCGACGAACTACTATCATTTTTCTACTCACATTTGCTAACATTTAGTCGCCTACCTTAGCTTCAAAGGGTGCTATGCCTAAAAATTAATGAGCGAACTTTTCTTAGTTAGCTCTACTCGTCCTTAAACAGGAGAACATTAGCTAAGTGTTTTGTTTTAGTATAGGATTTTATTATCCAACAAATTACTTCTCAAAGCAACACATATAACCTCCCATAGTGATCTCAAAATGGTTTATCATGATGTTGTTCCCCACTAACCCATCTCACATGCTGCACCCACCGATCACTTAGCTTAGTCATTAGGATTAAATACTACAATGTTACACGTACATAACTCCACTAAGCTTGTCCCCACACTTAAATTAATTAATCTCACAATTAATCAATCCCACTCAAAATTAATTCGTTTATCCCAATTCACTTAAATCTTGATAACTTATAAGACCTTTATATACTCAATGTCATAACCTTGTAGTATGACACAAGTTCATAACCTCTTTAGAGACATACAACCATTATCATTAATCCCTATCATCACACTTGTTACGTCTATAATTATTTCGGGGTCTAATCCTTTTATATACTAACCTCTTTATTAGCATACGTAAATATAATATAAATTTTCCCAACACTCAGATCTATTTACACACACCTAGCGATTTTACATACGCTTAGCTGTTCAAACCGTGACCCGGAAGTACGGGATGTTACACTTGGTAACCAGTCTACTGTATGATTGCCACCAAACGCTGAGGGGAAAACTGTGCCACTCGACTAAGCGAGTCTGCAGTATGGTCAGATCAATATGGCTCGGAGACTAGTTCAGGCATCCGAAAAACTTGGGTTGCCGCCCATTATGTCGTACACTCTTGCAAACGGCCTTACGGTATATTCGACCAATGTTGGCCAACCGAATTGGTAGCTGGTGGCCCCTGGCTATAACCCTGCTCGGTTATCTGGTGACGTTGTCTACAATAGGACACTATTCCAGCAGTCACAACCGGTACCCAATCCATACCATCCAGAAAGTGCAAACTTTCCAAGAACGACTGATATTCGGGGACAGCAGATATGGAACACTGTTCCACCTTATCCTCAGGCTACGTCGGCTGTTCCAGGAGCTCAGGTTGCAGGTTTTGGTGGCTATGACCAACAACAACAATGGGGATATACCCCACCTATTGGTAATGGCCAGCAGAATACCTACAACTTTCAAAATCCTGCTCAACAAGGTATAAAATGGAGGCCTCCAGTTCAGAACGCCTACCAGCCGGTTCCAGGTGAGAATCGGCATGGGACTTCACAGCTGATGAACCCTGAAACTATCGCAAATACCATGAAGAGGTTTGGCATCCAACTAAAACCCTTGGACATGCCTGTTTATAGGAAGACCTACCCCGATTGGGTAGATCGAATAGCACCATTGCCAAGAGGCTTCAAAATGCCTGATTTCGCCACCTTCTCGGGTGATGAAGGCAAATTTACCATTGAGCACATCAACAGATTTACCTCCCAATGTGGCGAGGTTGGCTAGAACGAGTATCACAAGTTGTAGTTGTTCCCTATTTCTCTAATCGGAACATCATTTGCCTGGTACTCATCCTTGACCCCGACTCCGTACAGAGCTGGGCTGACATAAAGCGTTGTTTCTATGATAGATTTTATTGGCCCCAACCTCAGGTCACTGTAACTGATTTGATGAATCTCAAGCAACATGTCGATGAGTCAGCTACCGATTATATCGAGTGATTCAGAAGAAAGGTTGGAAAATGCACTGTTTACTTCCCTGAATTGGAATGCGCCCACATGATAATCAACAACATGCATCCTCAGTTAAAAGAGAAATTAGTGGGACAATCCTACTCTGAATTAAGCTAGTTAGCCTAGAAGGCTAGCCAAATAGAGAAGTATATCCAGGAGAAGGAGAAAAGAAGAGCTAACCGAAACCGAGGCTCCCATTTAGTATCCATTATCGAGGTAGATGAGTCTGACTCAGAGCCAACCGATTACACGGTAGACGCAATGGTAGTCAAGATTGTCAGGGGTAAGGTTTATTCTTGCCAAGCCTTGAAAGCTACGAAAGGCTAGGAGACGAGTTCAACTGATGATATGGTCGGTTACGCGTTAGACATTACAAAAGCAGATCAGATCTTTGATCATCTGCTTAAAGATAAACAGATTCACTGCTTGATGCCATAGGATTCCGCCTGCCAAAGAGTTCAAGGATAAGAAGTATTGTAAACGGCACAACTCATATAGCCACGCTACTTCTAATTATATGGTTTTCAGGAAAGCAATTCAAAAGGGCATCAAGGAGGGGAAGTTCAAGCTAGCCGATAAAAGCATAGCTGAAATGTCTGTTGATACTGACCCCTTTCCTGCAATACCGATATCTATGGTGTCCTTTGCTAAGCCAGATCAATCAAAGGATGTCAAGGGGAAACAACCGATGAAAAATATATGGATCCCAAAGAAGCCCACTGGGAAGGAGGAGGCCACAAGGACCTCTGTGTTTGATCGGCTAGGCAGCTTACGTGACACCTATGAAGACATGGACAGGCAGCCAGCTGGAAGCAGTTTTCGTGGCCGCCCTTATAAACCAGAACACATTGCTCGAGAACCTTACAAATAGTACTCGCAATTCAAAAGGATCCAGCAGACCCCAAGTGCATGATTGGGTGGCAAGCATGGCTACCAGTCAATGAGAAGCCGAGCGTGCCCCAGATAGATGAGGAATCGCTCCCCATAGCTAAACAGAGGGTGGCTGAGTTTAACGTAAAATAAGGCGTTTCTTCCTTGCGTATCACAGTGAGGGATGAAGGTCATCTGAAACCCCGGAGGATGATTAAGCCAATCGCCAATATAGAGGAAGAGAAGTGGTTCATCAATCATGCTTCTGGAAAGAAAGAGGCACCACAGTGTATCGTATCCAGGACTCAGAAAAGAAGTATGCAGTGTGCCAAAGCCTTGCGCAAGATGAAGCAAACGTTGCACATCATATCCAGCGTTACGGCGGCCGATAAGCAGGAAATTCCTGAGTCTGCCATAGCTGAGGCTATCGAGCAGGTATTCGGCTCAATCTCTACAGAGACAGTGCTGCATGAAGAAAAAGTATTGGACCAACCACAGCTGAATATACAACCTGTTCACAACCCGACAGAGAAACCTTGATGGGAGATTACTATCCTGAAGAAATCCCTAGCCGAGATGATTCCATAGATCGCGCAGAGGATCCAAGCATTAGAACCTCAGCTAGTTCCTATATGTCTCCAAGAGATGGAAGATATTAATTTTTTGTCAATCGAATTGGATGAGGTGGGAGACTCAATCCTTGATTTATTTAAGCATGATTCGGTCGATGAGATTTGGGAAGCTATTGAAATGGTCAACCTGATTCCATGTGAGTTTTGGGCCGGCCGCTCTACGCTGGATTGCCTAGAAGGGGATGTGTGTGTGAAAGACACTGAATGGGAAACTATAGCCGATACCATAGCTAGGGTCACTTTGAGCACTGTATTTGGTGCACATATGGAGGAGATGGTTAAACACCTCAAACCCC
Source organism: Anisodus acutangulus (assembly GCA_029783415.1). Classification (NCBI taxonomy): domain Eukaryota; kingdom Viridiplantae; phylum Streptophyta; class Magnoliopsida; order Solanales; family Solanaceae; genus Anisodus; species Anisodus acutangulus. The sequence goes on from CM056494.1 coordinate 26,009,432, forward strand.
TATATGTTAAGGCGTACATTAACGACAAAGCTATCAGCCGAGTGTTTGTCGACAATGGGGGCCATGCTGAATGTAATACCGCTGCTTACTTTGAAAAACCTCAACAAAACTTGGGAGGATCTCATCCCAACTAACATGAAAATGGCTAGCTTTATGGGAGAGGCCTCTGAAGCGTTGGGGATCTTAGTAGCAGAAATCACCGTAGGTCCTAAAACGGTCAGATATGTTTTATTTGAAATAGATGGCAAGCCATCCTATGACATTCTGTTGGGCAGAGACTGGATTCACACCAGCCTATGCCTTTCTTCTACCATACATCAAAAACTCATTTTCTGGGAAGGAGACAAGATAGAAATCGTCCCAGCCGATGATAACCCATTTCAAGCACAGGTTAAGAACTTAGAGGTTGTCTTATATTCACCCTATGTGGCTCCCACAGCTGTCGCATAGCAATACGAAGAAAGTTCTTGGGAATACTGTAATCTTACTCCACAAGGTTTTGAAATAAAATAATTAGTCGAAATCGACTTACATTGAAAGAGTTAGATGATTGAGGAGACCTAAATCATACATGATATGTGGCATCAGCTGATTGCGCTAAGTTCTGAAGCAAGGATAGCCAAGGCATTACAGGTAGATGATTACAACAAAGAACCAACACTGATAGCCGATGACATTGAGTTGCCGATGGAACTTGAATCGCCCATAAGAAGGGGTATGCCTAGTTTTGAGTCTCAAGATCCTTTGGAAGATATCAACTTGGGTATTGAGGAAGTCCCTCAGCTAACATATATTAGTGGTTTGCTGAAAGAGGAGGATAAACAAAGCATAACAACTCTTCTACTGCAGTATAAGGACTGCTTCGCGTGGGATTATCATGAGATGCCTGGGCTGACACGTACTTTGGTAGAGCATATATTGCAAATTAAGAAGGGTTTCACACATCATAAACAACCGCCCAGAAGATATCACCCTCAGCTGATGGCTCAAATTAAAGCTAAGATTGAACGGCTGCTGAAGGTCGGGTTCATCAGAACGGCTAGGTATGTGGAACGGTTGGCAAACATTGTGCCAATCAAGAAAAAAAATGGCAAGGTTCGGGTATGTATTGACTACAGGAACCTAAATCTAGCCACTCCCAAAGATGAATACGCCATGCCTATAGCCGATATGCTAGTCGATTCGGCAGCCGCTAGTGGTGTGTTGACGTTCATGAATGGATACTTCGGCTATAATAAGATAGTAGTAGCCGAGGAGGACATTCACAAAACTGCTTTTAGGTGTCCAGGAGCCTTGGGCATTTACGAATAGGTAGTTATGCCGTTTGGTCTGAAGAATGCCGGTGCTACTTATAAGAAGGCAATGAACACCATCTTCCATGATTTGATCGGCAAGTGATGATGTGGTGGTGATGTCTAAGGACTTCAATGATCATTTAGCCGACCTTGAACAAGCACTAAAAAGAATGAGGATTCATAATCTTAAGATGAATTCAGCCAAGTGCATGTTCGGAGTATCGGCTGGCAACTTTCTTGGCTTCTTATTACATAAGAAAGGTATTGAGATAGATCATAACAAAGCCCGGGCAGTAATGGAATCTGCACCACCTAGAATAAAGAAGGAGTTACAAAGCCTGTTAGGGAAGATCAACTTCCTAAGGAGATTTATATCTAATTCAGTTGGTAAAATGAAGGCTTTCTCACCTTTGCTTAGGCTTAAAAGGTCAGAAAAGCTAGTATGGGGCCCAGAATAGCAAGATGTATTTGACCAAATTAAAAAGGCCTTAGCAACTCCTCCTGTGTTGGTGCCTCCCATGCCAGGGAAAGCGTTGAAGTTGTACATCTCGGCTACAGATTTGTCTATCAGCTACCTATTAGCACAGGATGCGGATGATGGAACCGAAAGGGCAGTTTACTACCTTAGCCAAATGCTCAATGAGGCTGAAACTAGATATACCCCTATAGAGAAGCTTTGTTTGTCCTTATTATATGCTTGTACAAAACTTGAACATTATGTAATGCCACGTGTGGTTTAAAATTGACATCGTTCGGTACTTATTGAATAGACCTGTTTTGCAAGGATGACTAATGAAATGGGCAATCAAGCTCACTGTGTTTTCTCTCGAGTATAGGCCACTCAGGGTTGTCAAAGGTCAGGCGTTAGCTGATTTCTTGGCAGACCACCCTTGTGTAGATGCGGAGGACCCATGCGCCCCCTCTACTGTGTGTATGGACGTCGTCCCTTGGATGATAACTTTTTATGAGTCAAGAACCCAGAAAGGAGTCGGAGCCGAAAAAATGATAACCAATCCTAGAGATAAAACGTGAAGGTTCTCTTATCGGCTAGATTTTGAATTGACAAATAACTAAGCTGAATACGATGCTCTCATTATGGGACTCAAACTCCTAGTCTCTATGAAGGCGAAGTACATCAAGGTTCGTGGAGACTCTCAACTGGTTATCAGACAGCTGGCTGGGGAATATGACTGCAAAGATCCAAATTACAGAACGACTAGCAGGTTACTTAGTGGGTTCGCATCATTTACGTTAAGTTATGTTCCCAGGGGAATGAATGTTGAGGCTAACGACTTAGCATAAGAAACTTCTGGCTTTAGGAAGTCTCTACTCACTCTACAGTGTGATGAGCTACCAGCCGAAGTGCTAGCCATGGACCAGATCGATTCGTGGAAGCAGGTGTTAATCGACTACTTAAAAGATCTTTCCATTTACAAAGACCTTAAGGTTAAGAGGAGAGCCTTGATGTATGTGCTCATTGATGATGATCTTTACAAAATGAGCGTAAATGGAGTACTACTCAAGTGAATTGATAAGGCAGAGGCCTTAAGAGTCATGGGAGAAGTTCATGAAGGAATCTGTGGATCACACAGAGCTGGGCCAACAATGAAGTGGTTGATTTATCGCCATGGCTATTATTGTCCTACCATCATGACCGATTGCTTTCAATACGCAAAAGGGTGTGAAGAGTGTTAGAGACATAGACCAATCCAACGGGTACCAGCTGAGTTGCACCTGATCGTGAAGCCCTGGCCTTTCATAGGATGGGCTATGGACCTCATCGGCAAGATTCACCCGCAATCGGCTAATGGATATAATTTCATTATTGTGGCTACCGATTACTTCACTAAATTAGTAGAGGCACAATCGATGAAGAGGGTTCATCAGACAGATGTCATTCAGTTTATTCAACACCAGATCATATATAGATATGGTATTCCTGAGATGATTACAACCGATGAAGGGACGGTGTCCACTCATTTGTTGAGAAATATGGGATCAAGATGATCACTTCTTCGCCTTATTATGCACCGACGAATGGACATGCCGAGGCAGCTAACAAGCTTATTGTGGACATAATCAGTAAAAATGTGGAGGATAGACCGGCAGTATGACATCTCATTTTGGATGAAGCTATTTGGGAAATCAGAAACTACAGCTACTGGGACAACACCTTATCGACTAACTATGGCAAGATGCAGTGTTTCCCTTGGAGGTTAATGTTAAGTCATTACGGATAGCCAAATAGAATTCTTTAAGCTTAGAAGAGTATCAACATGCCATGCTAATGGAGTTAGATAAGCTAGATAAAGATCGACTGATGGCCCTAGAAAGAATCGAAGCCGATACAGAAAATGGTCAAAACATACAACAAACATGTTAAGCCTAAGAGGTTCGCTAAAAGAGACTTGGTTTGGAAAACCGTGTTGCCGCTTGGAATGAAAGATCATAAATTCGGCAAATGATCGCCAAATTGGGAAGGAAATCTTCATAGTAAGCCAACAGATTGATGGCAATGCGTATCGACTAATAAACATGCGATGAAGAGCTTGACAGAAACGTAAACGAAAAATATTTAAAAAAGTATTACCCTTCGATTTGGGGTATGCATGAGTAAACAACAGCGACAGACCGACTGCCTGGCCGCACAGAAGAAACTAATTCCCTTTGATTTAGGGAATATATGAATGAATGATAGCCACAGACCGGCGGCCTAGTCACGATCACATAAAAAGGTGAAAAGTACTTTCCTTCAATTTGGGGAAGGCAGGAGTAAACAACAGCCACAGACTGGTTGCTTGGTCACAATAAATAAACCCTTCGATTTGGGGTCAATAAAACTAGGAAGCCAAGTTGGTTGGCGTTTCACTAGCTAGAGGTTGCACTACATCATCAGTTATAGAGGTCTTAGGATTAGCCGAATCTACGGTTGCTTGGTCGTCTTAGGTAACCGCAGTCTCTTTCTCATCCTCAGCCGCGCCAACGGCTATTACCTTATCCGCTCCTACTTCTTCTGGGACTCCCCTTTCCTCATCCATCAAAGGCTCAGCCACTACAACTGATGGGGTCTCGGTAAAAGCTTGAGTGTCGGCCGCTAGAATGTCCTCTGGCTGCTGTTCGGCTTCTGACAATACCTCTTGAGTAACAGAAGCAGCAATGGCTTCGGATTGCAAGTCCATGAGGATATCGGCTGACAGTTGAGCAATAGAATCAACTGGAAAAGGAGTAGTCATAACCGAAGAATAAGGTCCCTCGGATACCACTTCAAAAAAACTAGCAGAGAGAGTTGGCATTGCCTGAGCAAGTATGTTTTTCCACGCAGTCCACTCATTCTCTAGTTAGGCCAGCCGTTCACTTCCCGCTTTCTGATCCAATTCTCAAACCACATGTTGGTTACTAAGTTCCCTGATCTTGTTATCCAAATGAATGCCCTGTCGAAACAAAGAAGAACGAGAGGAATCTTGGGTCTTAATAGTCGATTCCAAGACGCATATGGCCGGAGTAATATCCTTTATCTCCTCTAAATCCTCTCCAAACCGGCTCGCAGTTTTGACAGTTGCTCCTACAAGTCATCCCTTCGGCTGACATTCTGCTGCCTTTCTACATTTACCTCATTGAAAGAAGTCTGAATGTGGTTCTTCTCTTGCCGAAGAGACCCTAACTATTGCAGAGCAGCGACCGCCTCATCATGGCTATCTTTGGCTATTTTATGTAAGCAAATAAGTCATTTAGAGCCAAAGCCATGTCATTATAGGCGGTTGCCAAAACTGGGGAATCCTTTGCGTCTTTTGACAATCCAAACAGAGAGGCCCTCAAAGCATGGAACTCTTCTTTGCCGGTTGAGATTCCCCTAGCAAGAGACTCTTCAACTCGCTCTCGATTAATGCCAACAGGCGAAGATGGTGAAGGTGCAATGTCGACTGAGCCAAAATATTACAGAAGCACGTCTTCAGGGATGATCTCGGCTGGCGTTTCCAAGTCATCAATTGGGTTGGTTTCAGTCGAGAGATTATCTCCAACCGTCTCTTGTACAGAAAAGACTGGTTCAGAATAGGGCAAAAGGTTTGGAAACAGTGAAAGACCAATCATAAGAGAAAGGGTATACCTCTACGACTGCATCATCATAAAAATCTTCGACTGCCTTGACAGGAGAAATTTTGGCCTTAAGGAAAACCGATAATGGATCCTGCAGATGCGTGGAAGCATGAGCCGATGAGGACGACACTTTAATATGAAGAGGGACATCGAACGCTTTCTGCGGTCGTCTGCATCTTGTTAGTTGTGGTCCTTGAAAGGCAAACAGAAAACATAAATATTGAAAGATAGCCGATACGAAGGTATTTAAGCTAGACAATGGATATACCTCAATTTTCACCTCTTCCTCAGTAGAAATAGGAACTCTGGTTCTGTGGGGTTCTTCCTCACTACGATCTCGGATGACAACCCCTCCGCTTCCCCTGGGTTTCTTAGGAACAAATTTCTTGGGTGACGGGGATTCGTTGTTAGAAATGGTCTCCAGATCGACAAACGCCGGAGGAGATTGAGTTGCTGACATACGCATAAGAGATGTTAGCCAAAAATTCACAAGAATTATCTGGCCGACACATATGTACAAAACAATTTACCTTTTCTCTTCATTTGCCGCAACCTGATGGAAGACCTTGAGGCAGCAGGTCTAGCCGATTTAAGGGGATCAACTTTTAGAGGGTCCTCTTTCGTCCACGGTTTAGAGGTTTCTTGGGTCTTCTTTTTCTTTGACAAGACCAGCCGATCACAGTAGACATCTAGAGGAGACTGGAAGAATTTCTCCTTGGCCGTGTTCCACCAATCGTCAAAAGCAATAGTAGTATTTACTCTCGGGGGAAATGACTGCCAGTCAAATAGGGCGAGCCTATCAAGATTGTGATCGGCTATTTTTCTTGCATGTTCTGTATCAAGAATGAAGCGTTGGGTTGAACAAACAATACTGCGGTGAGGCATGATATGTGCTGAGTGAGACCGAATTGCCTTGTCATAAAGTTTGGCCGATAGAGCTCCGTGATCAACTTATTATTCCTAGAGGTGGGCTTCAAGCCACCCAATATATCCCTAGCCATAAGAATATGCCCCCATGTGAGGGCCATAGTTCTCCGCTGAGAGAATTTAGGGTTGTCATCGGCTACTGACATACCCAATCAGGGGTGGCCCATCTTTCAAGTACCGATTGCCAATCTGTGTAATAGTCTCGGGACAAACCATGCAGGGTGGAGACTGCAGTAAAAGCATCCTAGAGTATGAATGGTGTTTTTCGAAGAGTATCAGCTAACACCGACGGGTTTAATGGAAAACAACGATAATCAAAATCATTAGGAATAAACTATGGAAAATACAGGGTGATCCACAACTGAAGGAACCACAGGTGACCGACTAAGATATCCAAATTTTTGGAGTCCCTTAACCTTGCCTGGGCATCGCCAAGAGACATATAAAGATAAGTCAGAAATAGAGATGCCCAACTGACATCTTCCTCCGAAACGGCTAGCACCGCATAAATTTCCAGCTCCTCCATGATTGCACAATATCCTGTGCAGACAAAATACCGGCTAAACTAAAAGAGCAGGAAAGTATGATGCTCGGCATCGTCGACTGGAAGAGGTGTTATTCGACTGTTGTTAGTCATGAAGTGGCCATAGCCGGAAGAAGTCTTTGAGACCTTGATGCCCAAGTCGGCAACATCTATGTCGCTTAAGATAGGCGCTTCGACTCCTAGTATCGGAAGGCCAAGTATCGCCGTCACGTCGAGCAGTGTGGGGGTCATCATTCCCTAAGGGAAAACAAAGGCATTGGCGGTGGTCGACCTGTAACCGAGGAAAGTGTTTATGAGACCAATGATATAGGAGAGGTCAAACTCCGACAGCGCAATGGCGTCATAAAGATCCATGCATCTCCATTCGGCCTCTCTGGCTGACTTCACTCGTTCCAACCAATCAGAGTAGTTGGTAATCTTGGCCGGCCAGGTACGCAGGCTAGCCGGACAACGATCACCGGTGAATCAATCGCAGGTAATAGGAAGGCCATAGTTTGCTGGGCTAAGATACCGAGAAAGAAAGAGGTCGCCTGTTTAGATGTACCGTAGGGAGCAAGAACCAGCTGTTCATCTATGAAGGCAAAGGTAGGGGTTAGGTCATCAGCAGCCACGCGTTATCTGATCCCTGAGATGGAGAGGAAAATGGAGACATAGTTTTCTGATTAAGGAAATAGGGTTCTTTGAAGAAGAAAAGGAATTTGGGAACGACTGAAGATTAAGTAAGAAACCTCGGGGGGGGGGGGTGTCTCTCCTTAAAAAATCTTGTTTTGGAGATGTGGCTGACACACATTGGGACTACTCTCTTTCAAATGTGCGGCTGAAATGCATCAGAATTCAGTTGTGGAAGCCTCGGTTGAAAGGAAGAAACTTTTCAGAGAAAAATCATCATTGCATGCATTTAGGGCAAAAGTGATTGAAATGACACCCGCGGCTGCCACACGAAATGACGACTATTTTTAATACATCAACTCAACAGCCGCACTCCAGTTAATGTAGGGGGCAATTGTTAACACTCAAAAATATTTTAAAGTGTTAGCCGAATCAAGTGACAGCCGAAGGTGAAAACCTCAAAATGAGTAGGCAACAAAATTCTAAGTCAATAACCGAACTGACTCGTAGCCGAATCTATTAGTCCTAACCCTCGGCTAGAAAAGCTTCATCGGCTATTACGGTAGCTTGGCCAAGTCATAATTCTGAGGAATGACTGAGACTCACACATATTTGGACGCCTCGAAGACCAAGTCGAAGAATCTAGACCCCAAGAAACGGTAACAACCAGCAACAACTAGAAGGAAGTGCCATTAATCGTGCAAGAGGAAAACAAAGAGTAAAAATCGGTACCACCTCCTCATAGTTGGCTAGTGGATTTAGTGGGTAATTTAATGGCTAGCATAGGGGGATCACATTTTATTTTTCTTGTACTATAAATATAGGATCATTTGTACAGAATAGACACGACCAATCAATCAAACAACTGATTTTATATATCTTCATTTTATTTTTATCGCCTTTACTGCACTCTAGCTGTATTTATGTTTCTTACCACTTAGTTTACTCAATCACCGTCCTAACGCTTTCTGGAGTAGTTGGGGAACCCATTGTTGGAAGTTAGAGTTACGCTTCCAGCCGAAATCGATTAGTTAAGGAATCAATTTGTCATCCGATTTCGTCAGCCGATTGACGGCAGACATTTCGGACGGAACACTCCCACCAAGGCAACCCTATTTGTCTATGTTCAGTAAATAATTCACATAAGTAGAGTTAGTCAATGAAGAGAAGGAAACCTCATAGCTACCTAGACACAGTATACAAAAAGAAAAACACATGCAGTCATGACAAATAGATAATTCGACAGTTACGCTACTTACAGATCTAATAGGGTCGAGATTCAACTCGTTAGGTGTCAATAACATATGTAGAACATGAACTCCCACTCCCCATCAGCCCGTAAGTCAAGAAAGCCAACGCTGTTCTGTCCCCCTTGTCAAAGCTGATCCCATCCGCATTCGCCCCATTCTCCTTCAGTGTTCCGGCCAGCATATGTCCAAACTCATCGTCCCCCAGCTTCCCCCACAAACGCCGAGTTTCCGCCTAGCCTTGTCACCGCGATGGCCACGTTAGCCGGAGTCCCACCGCCAAATCCCGGAGCCTCCGCCAGGGAAACGCCAGAAACTGTTGGCACGAAATCGATCAACATCTCTCCGAAGCTCACGATCAAACCGCACGAACCTTTAACCGTCATAATGTATAGAAATAAATAATGTGGATGTACGTACGTACGTATTTGTTTTTTGGTGTGTAGAGAAACCAGGACAGGAGATAATGGAGCTTTGAGGGGTTTATTATATAGAGAAAGCTGGTAGGAGGTGACTTGTAGTTATATTAGGAAAAGAAATCCTAAATAGGATATAATTAGATAATTTTAACAAGTGGGATAGAGAATCTGGTTTGATAGAACTTCTGCTCAAAAGAGGATTGTAAGAATTTTTTAAAACAATTATTCATAAGTATTTTCTTTTCTCTTTTCCCCCTTAATTTTAGGGTTATTATGCTTGGATGACACGTCACATTTATGTAAAACTATGGGGCCCAATTTACTTGTTAGGAGACAATATATTCTACATAGGACTGAAAAAAGAAGGGACGAAAATAAATAAATAAATAAATATCGTATGACAACGTAAGAATTTCAGAACAATTAGGTAAATGAGTAGTGCATTATATCTGGTTAAGGTTATTAGACTTTGACTAGGTTAGTAACACCTCAAACGACTAACAAAACCAATGAACAACTTTGGTTTGTAAACAAATTGTTACTTTTAATTGAAAATTTTAAGAAAGGAGAATCCTTTTTTCTCGTTAATTTTTTTCTCTACTTATTAAATTTCTTTTCCCCCTTTTCTGGCTCTCATTTGTAATTTTTGGCTAAACAGTTAAATATTAACTCAATAAATATCCACAATATTTGGAATTATTTCTTTCAATACTTAATTATTTTCAAGTTAAGCTCTACAACAACTAAATCTTTTTTTCTGATCGATATCATTGTTCATTTTATAATTGAACAATATTATTGTATAAAGAAAAAGCAAAAAACATAGGAATACTATCCAATATAATTATGTGTTATCCATTATATTTTAGGAGGCGGATTGAACAAGCTAAGTCCAAATTGATAAATATTTCGGATTTATGACTAATGATGGTAAGATTTAGATAGAAAACCTAAAGCCATTACGACGCTAAACTGTTTGGGTAGGAGTCTCACTCGGACATGGCTATTGGATATATAAGTTTGCCTATAACTTATAAGAGAGGAAAAATAAAGTCTGAATTTCGGAAACACTTAAAGTTACAATATCTTTTACTTAAATACTTCAATTAAGACTTGTATATAGTGAATACTGTTGGTTACAATGGTGCAGAAAACGGAAATAAGTAACTGCTAAGAATTACAACACAATGAAATTACAACAAACTGAATTTCAATGAACTGGAACAATTTTGATATGTTGAGTCGAGTGATGACACTCTGTCTTTAAGACAAAATTGCCCCGTATATATCCTTTCTACGTTCTGGACAATAGTCTCCCAAGATAAAACAACAACTGAACAAATGAGCAAAGGAAACTCACTTGTTACCTTGAAGAATTTTGAGTAATGAAATGATGCAAGAAAGTAGTAGGAAGAAATTGATTTCGTTTGTATGTTCTGTGTGCTCTCAACAATTGGCAAAGGGTCCATTATATAGTTGTAGGAGAGGACTTCCCAACTGCCCACATAATTGCTGTTACTGGCCAAGTAATGGCAATTATGGAGGTAGTAATTCAGCCAAAATAAATGTTGAATTGACGTGCAACGGATTAGTCTTTAGGGAGAGTTATTCAACCGAAATAAATGACTAAATGGAGTGCATATTAAGGCTGGTTAACGTTCCAAAAACCAACAGCCAGCAAAAGTACAAGTTCTCTGCCCAATTTAACTTACCAAAAACTTCAGGGACCAAACTGTAAATATGAAGCAATTTGGGTCCAAAAAGATAATATCAGAAGAAGCCCACATCACACATCCCATGACCCGTGACTCGAGACCCGAGACCCGAGCCCGGACGGGACGGGACGGGCGGGCGGCGGCGGCGCGCGTGTGGGCTTATCCTCTAACCGAAGCACATCTAGGTCCTCCCTCATTTAAACACATGGGATACCCCTTGCGGTCCCAAACCCCAAGCCAACTGTAAAACTTATAAACTAAACAAATCTTTCTTCCCCCACCGATGACGGAGGATTGGTCTTTACCACCTTTTTCCATGCTTCAAACACCTCACTTCGTGGACCAATATCTCTTTCATTTCTCAACAAAATTTGACGATCCTTGGCCCTACGGTCATCTACTTACTTAGTAGATTATGCACGTGTGAAGAACCGAATTCTCCAACATGCGGAACACTAGGGTTGAAGTCATTAAAGATGGTTGAATGCAACTCCCGCCAAAGGTAAATTTCTAACAATCCCCTCTTGAAAGAGATTTTGGCGCACTCACATGCTGCCTTTTCCTTTCCAGCAATATTTCAGCGGACTGGTGTTGCGTAATGAAATATAGCTTCAACTTTGAACCTTCCATAGTTAAATACCATCAGACTTACTTATTGCGCGGTAAAAGTGATGTCTTGAACCGTCAGTGTTTAATGTAAGCCAAGTCAATAGTACCAACACAACAAATTCCCTTACTCTCTTCTTCGTAATGTTTTGTTCGTTGTGGCCGTGGACTACTTCTTGGAATCTTAAGTGCGTTCATTTGAGGTGGCCTGTCCTCGCACTTAAATAGGTGGTCTCCTACAAGGTATCCTGCTATACCCCACTTCAAAAGTGTTAGGAACCATTAAAAGTTTCCCCAAACCTAACCTCAACTGTTGAGGATCATTAAAGGTTTTGAAAACTTAACATTTACCCATACTGCAGACAACACTTAACGTCTATTGGGGGAACGAAGTGCTCATGCTTCCACCGAAGCGATCAACTAAACCTTTACAACTTATTTTTCCCATTGAACCAAATTCCTGGGATCTCCAGTCAGTAAGGTTGGGTTACCATTTATACTTTGGGTTTTAAGCCCATTCCCTTAGACATGCAAAACATCTGATCCTTGGGTAAGCCCTTTGTCAGCGGGTTTGCTATATTATCCTTTGACTTTATGTAATCAATGGATATTATACTAGTGGTGATCAGCTGCCTAACGGTCTTATGCCTCCGTCGAATATGACGAGACTTGCCGTTGTACATAATATTTCATGCACTTCCTAGAGCCGACTGGCTGTCGCAGTGGATCATTACAGAAGGTACGAGTTTGTTCCAACACGGAACATCCTCTAAGAAGTCATGAAGGAACTCAGCTTCTTCTCTTGCTTTGTATAAAGCGATAAACTTCGATTTCATTTCGGATCGGGCGATGCAAGTTTGCTTAGAGGATTTCCAAGACACAGCCCCACCACCAATTGTAAATACATACCCAATGGTGGACTTGGTTTTCTCTATATCAGATATCTAGTTTACATCACTGTACCCCTCTAGTACAGCTGTATATCTCGAATAATGTAAATCGAAAGTTAACGTGTGTTTCAGGTATTGTAATACCCGATTCAACGCCTTCCAGTGATCATCACTCAGATTACGGGTAAATCTAGCCAACTTATTGACTGCATAAGCAATATAAGATCGGGTGCAGTTTGTTATATACATCAAACTACCGATTACTTGTGCATATCGCTCCTAGTATACGGGTGCACCATGATTTTTATCAAGCTTTTGATTTGTATCCATTGGTGACTTTATCGGTGAACTGTCAAACATCTCGAACTTTCTCAAAACATCATCGATGTAGTGATACTAATATAAGACCAGTCCGTCAGACGTCTTAGAGATTTTTATCCCTAAGATGACATCTGCGATACACATATCCTTCATGTCGAAGCATTGTTTCAACATGTTTTTAGTCTCTAGGATTACCCTAGGACTGCTTCCTGTAATCAACATGTCATCTATGTACAGGCATATCATGATGAATGAGTCAGAGTTACCTTTCGTGTAGACACATTTATCACACTCATTAATGGAGAAACCCTTTGATAATAGAGTACTATCAAACTTTTCGTGCCATTGCTTCAGGACTTATTTCAGCCCGTACAGAGATTTGACAAGCCGACAGACTTTCTTCTCTTGCCCTTGAACCACATACCCCTCGGGTTGGTCTATATAAATTTCTTCTTCCAAATCACCATTTAGGAAGGCTGTCTTGACATCCATTTGATGTATCTCAAGGTCACGCAATACTGTGATCGTAATGAATACCCGTATGGATGTCATCCGAGATACCGGGGAGTACGTGTCAAAGTAGTCAAGACCTTCTTTCTGCTGATAGCCCTTGACTACCAACCTGGCCTTGTACTTATCTATAGACCCATCTGCATTATACTTCCGTTTGAGTATCCATTTACACCCCAACGGTTTATTTCTCGGAGGAAGATCAACCAACTCCCAAGTATGGTTATGCAGAATGGAGCCTATTTCACTCTCAATAGCTTCTTTCCAGAGCGGTGCCTCTGGAGTTGACAATGCTTCAGCAATTATCCTTGGTTCATCATTAACCATATAAGCTACAAAGTCACGATCGAAGAATTTATCCTTCCTGGCCCTTTTACTTCGCCTTAGTTCCATCTCTAGAGTCTCCAAGTTCTGAGAATCTGGAACACTAGATTCCGGATATTCAGCCACCTCAAGATCCGCTAGATCTGAACCATCTAGATCAGGGCCATCAACGACTCCTGGTTCTTGAGAGCTTTGTTCATAACTTCGTTTGCGAGAGGTTATGTCTTTTTCCTTTCTAGGAAAGGTACCTTCAATGAATTGAGCATTCCTTGATTCCATGATTGTACCCCCGTGGATATCTGGAATATCTGACTTATGCACTAAGAAGCGATAAGCACTACTGTTATTTTCATATCCGATGAATATGCAATCTACAGTCTTAGGCCCAATCTTGAACTGCTTTGGCTTGGGTACTTCAACCTTTGCCAAACAACCCCACACCTTTAAATATTTATAGGTGGATTTCTTTCCCTTCCATGATTCATATGGAGTTTTGTCCTTACCCTTATGTGGGACTCTGTTAAGAATCGTATTAGCGGTAAGGATTGGTTCTCTCCACATGTTTTAGGGAAGACCGGAATTGATGAGCAAGACATTCATCATTTCCTTCAATGTGCGGTTCTTACGTTCCGCCACACCGTTCGATTGAGGTGAGTATGGAGCCGTCGTTTGATGAACAATGCCTGATTGGACACAATATTCCTCAAATGGCGCTACTTATTCTCCCCCTCTATCGCTACGAATGGTTCTCAACTTCTGCTTTGTAACGTCGGAACGCTTCAAAGGCTTCATCTTTACTTTTCAACAAGTAAAGGTAACAATACCTTGTGCTATAATCAATGAATGTCACAAAGTACTTGTTCCTCCTCTAGTTTGTGCGAACTTCAAATCACATATATCTGTGTGAATAAGTTCTAGATGAGCGGTATTTCTTTCGACGGATCGAAAAGGAAGCTTGGTGAGTTTTGCCTCTACGCACACCTCACACTTATGTTGAGGGTTTACGTCGATAGACGGCAACAACTCCAACTTTACCAACCGTTGGATGGACTTGTAATTAACGTGTCCTAATCTATGATGTCATAAATTAGAAGACTCAAGCAAATAAGAAGAATGTTCAACTTTATTACTTTGACGCATTACAAACATGTCATTAACTTTGAGGAGGCCTTCAAAAACGAAGCCTCTCCCCACAAAAGTGCCATTCTTAGTGAGTACAAACTTATTTGATTCAAACACTAGCCTAAAACCAGCATTAACCAATAAAGGTCCTGAAATTAAATTTCTCCTAATCTTAAGAACATGCATCACTTCCTTCAGAGTGAGCTCATTTCCAGAAGTCATCTTCAGGACCACCTTTCCTACCCCCAGCACGTCAGACGAAGCGTTGTTGCCCATGAACAGCTTCTTGTCGTTGACCGGTGTATACGTGGAGAAGGCATTTCTGTTGGAACAGACGTGTCTGGTAGCACCTGTGTCCATCCACCACTTCATAGGATTCTCAATCAGGTTTGCTTCAAGCACCACTGCTGAGAACTCCTCAATCATATCATCCAGGTGAGTGTCCTTGACGACGTTAGCATGCGCCTTGCCTTTAGCCTTGGCTTTCTGTTGTTGCTCATTCTTGAGCTTGCGGGATTCCTTGATCTTATGACCAAGTTTCCCACAGTGGTGATAGTTACCTCTGAACATCTCCGCTGCGTGGGTCTTGCCGTCTTTCTGGAACTTTCGCTTCTTTCTTGGGATCCTTTTGGCCTCAGGCAGATTTGTCTTTGCCTCAGCAGGTTGTTTACCCCTAGGCAAGTCATTCTTATTATCTTGCTGAATTTGGAGTTTGATAATAAGCTCTTCAAAGGTCATCTCCTTTGTCTTGAGTTTTAAGTAACTCATAAACTCATTCCACGAAGGAGGTAACTTTTCAATCAGCGATGCAACAAAAAATTGCTCATTTGGTTTCATTCCTTCCAAATCCAGGTGATGTAGAATCATTTGGAATTCCTGACTTGGGACATCACTGTCTTACTATCCACCATTTGAAATTTTAAAAATTTCCCAATGATGAACTTCTTAGTACCTGCATTTTGTGCGTTGTACTTCTTTTGCAGTTTTTCCCACAGCTCTTTGGCGGTGCCAACATTGCAATACACCGTGTAGAGAGAGTCTGCCAAGCAGTTCAATATGTAATTCTTACACATGAAATCACTATGATTCCATACATCAAGAACCATCTTCATGCCATTAATGACATGGATACCTAGGCCCCCTTCACCTGTTTCAGAAGGCGAATGGTCCATTTCATCTCCAGCTTGTGGAGGATTTTCTGTTAGGAAACATGTCATTCCCATAACAGTCAAGTAGAACAACATCTTCTGCTGCCATCTCTTAAAGTTTGAGCCCATGAATTTTTCAAGGCGATCATGGTGGAATGCGGAGGATGGAGCAGTAAAGGCAACAGACGTGCCTTGGGCAGTAGTGGGGAAGGCAAGCGAGTTGCTGCCTTGGACAGTAGCGGCAGCAGCAGGGAAGGCAGAATTACTGCCTTGATTGGCAGCAGCAGCGACATCAATAGTATTTCCAGTCATGTTGCAGCAGTTACAGGAAGAAAAATCTTGTCTTAAACTTGTTGGTTACAATGGTGCAGGAAACAGAAATACGTAACTGCTAAGAATTACAACACAATGAAATTACAACAAACTGAATTTCAATGAACTGGAACAAGAAACTGAAACAGTTTTGATATGCTGAGTCGAGTGATGACACTCTGTCTTTAAGACAAGATTGCCCCATATATATTCTTTCTACGTTCTGGAGAATAGTCTCTCAAGATAAAACATCAACTGAACAAATGAGCAAAGGAAACTCACTTGTTACCTTGAAGAATTTTGAGTAATGAAATGATGCAAGAAAGTAGTAGGAAGAAATTGATTTCTTTGTATGTTCTGTGTGCTCTCAACAATTGGCAAAGGGTCCATTATATAGTTGTAGGAGAGGACTTACCAACTGCCCACATAATTGCTGTTACTGGCCAAGTAATGGCAATTATGGAGGTAGTAATTCAGCCAAAATAAATATTGAATTGATGTGCAACAGATTAGTTTTTAGGGAGAGTTATTCAACCAAAATAAATGACTGAATGGAGTGCATATTAAGGCTGGTTAACGTTCCAAAAACCAACAGCCAGCAAAAGCACAAGTTCTCTGCCGAATTTAACTTACCAGAAACTTCAGGGACCAAACTGTAAATATGAAGCAATTTGGGTCCAAAAAGATAATACCAGAAGAAGCCCATAGCCCACAGCCCGAGACCCGAGCCCGGACGGGACGGGCGGGCGGCAGCGGCGCGCGTGTGGGCTTATCCTCGAACCGTAGCACATCTAGGTCCTCCCTCCTTTAAACACATGTGATACCCTTTGGGGTCCCAAACCCCAAGCCAACTTTGAGACTTATAAACTAAACAAATCTTTCTTCCCCCACCGATAACGGAGGATTGGTCTTTACCACCTTTTTCCATGCTTCAAACACCTCACTTCGTGGACCAATATCTCTTTCATTTCTCAACAAAATTTGACGATCCTTGGCCCTACGGTCATCTACTTACTTAGTAGATTATGTACGTGTGAAGAACCGGATTCTCCAACATGCGGAACACTAGTGTTTAAGTCATTAAAGATGGTTGGACACAACTCCCTCCAAAGACAAATTTTCAACAAATACTCATACTATATCGAATTTGTTCTTGACACTTTTTTGACAATCAACTTAAATTACAAAGTGTGTAATACACCCATGGGTAACATAACATGATGACTAATTAAAAGAGGACATGTGACATTTAGATGTAAAATAATAATTTAAAAATAACTCATAAGAAAAAAAGAAACGAACAACTATTTTCAGGAAAAAAATAAATAAAATTACCTGTTTTCTAAACTCTACCCCACCTACCTCACCCCTCCTTCCCCTTTCTGCTAGAGCTTCCTGGACGAGCCACCTGAGCTTCGGCCAGCTGGGCAACCTTAAAAATTCTCTGTTTTTATGGCAATTCAAGTTTCAAACAGAGCTTTGTCAATCTTTAGATATACTGCTATGATATTTCTGAAACGAAATCTCCCTCTCGTCATCTTCTTCACCACCAAACGGGAGCTTCATATTTTTCGATCAAATTTCACTGAAATAAACATTAATCAAACAAATCACAATTACAATAGTACCTCAACAAATATCATTAGAAAATAGTAAAAAATATTTCCCACCAAGAAGATATGAAGCCAAACCCAAATAAAAAGAGCTAAAGCAATCCGGTAGCTATTTCCCATTTTCTACGACACTAATATTGTTCTAATGGAAAGTCAAGGAAACACCTTTATTTTCTTTTCTTTCTTCAAGCAAGAGAGGACAATATTTTGCAATGTTGCTCCTGTTGTTTGGCTGTGCAATTTGTTCCTATCTCCTTCAATATTTTTCCCCTAAAAATGGTGGGAGTAAAGAAAGAGATTGGTGAAAAGTTGGCCATGTTAGTAAGAAAGAAGGGAAGGAGAAGGTTGGAGGGTGGTGGCACTGTGGTGGCAGGGTGTAATGACCGATCATGTCGTTTTGAGCTTTAAGACTTTTTTAAAAAAAAAATATCCTTCTCGTATCTTTAAAATGGTATTTGTGACTTGGGGACGAGTGACACGATTTCCGAGGTCAGAGGCGGAATTAAGATTTGAGTGCAACGGGGCACCACTATCTTTAGTACGTCAATTACTAGTGATAAAATTAAGCGTGCGACTCTTAAAAAACTTAATGATTATGATAGCACAAAAATAAAATTAATTATGTGACTAATTTGTAAAGGAAGTTTGTAAATGTACTCCAAAAAATAAAACAAAATTTTGCAGTAGCCGAACCTCGAACTTGGGTCACAACGCCCACTCAAGGGCGCACCAATCACTGAACTACTTTAGTATTTATGTTTGAGGTGTCCTTTCAAAATATATGATAGCTTATTAAGGTATATATATATATATATTATTTTTCTGAAGAACCCTTCAAGGCGGGTCCGCCCCTGCCCGAGGAAATCAGGTGAGTATCAAAGAAGAATTAATGAAATTAAAAAAAATTTAAGTTAAGAAAATGAGAAAGGTTGACCAAAGTTAACATCAGGGGTTAATGAAGTCAAATTGGAGTTTTGTAAATTTCATGAGGTCTGGAATATGATTTACGACTTAGTCGAGCAGTTGGTTCAGATCTCAAAGGATTCGGGTGTGATTTGGGTAATTGATTGAGAAATTAGTTAAGTTAAGGATTTGTAATTGACCACGGTCAACATCGTGTCAAGATGATCCCTTTTTGATGTTTTGAGTGCGCGAGCAAGTTCATAGTGTGTTTTATGACTGAAATGCAAATTTGGTCTGTGTTCGGGAAGTTCTGAATGAGTTTTGGGTGTTGAAAAAAAATTTGAACTAAATTTTGGATTTCTAGTTTCTGGTGCCAGTCACCCTTCTTCGCAATCGAAAGAAGGATGTCCCCCCAACGCATAGCACGGTGGGGAGTGGCTATTGCGATCACATCTAGTAGTTTATGATGGTGAAGGCCATTATTTTGGCTGATTCAGCCTAAGCCATCATGATCGCAATGTGGTTGTCGCGTTCGTGATGCTTGGATTGCGTTGAATCGCGATTGCGTGATTTTGGGTTGCGGTCGCAATTAAGAAGTGGGCCTGGGCAGAATTAAATCCCCATTCTGAATTTCAATGTCCATAAAATGATTTTGAAAGCTTGAGAGTTCGAATTTAGGTAATTTCAAGGGCAATCTTTACGTCTTGGATCTGTGGTAAGTTTCTAACCTTAATTTTGGTATTTCCCCGTGATTTCATCCTTTATTTAGCGATTATATCTATGATCTAGTCTTAGAAATTGAATTGTTCTATGAAAATGGAATTTTGAGTAAAATATGAAATTTATGATCGATTTTTAACAAAATTATATTTTTGACCTTCGGTGCTCGGGATTGATATTTGAATTGACTTTTTGAGCCCGAGTTGTAACTACAACAATATGAGTGTCTATTGACTCGTTTACTTACGAATAATGCGTATTTGATAGATTGGGAATGTTCCGAGGCTTTGTAGAAGGGAAGAGCGAAATCTTGAGATTCATGGTGCGTCTGCTCGGCATTTTAAGTATGTTAAGACTTCCTATACTTCGTTGAATAATCTCTTTTCTAAGTAAATACTAAAATAAAAATAATAATGGGTAACGGGAAAAAAGGGTCTCGTACCCGTTGTATGACGACCATTGGTACGGTACCAGTGTTATGAATGAGAAATATGTGATTATGCTGTTACAGATTGTAATCCGAGAATGACAAAGCATGTGGACATTAGCTGAGAAATTGTTAACTTGGATGCCTATTTGTGCTCATATCATTTCATTGAATGCGCATACTTGTGTAATAAAACTAGTTGAGTAGTTCTGTATATTTCGTTTGTATGATAAGATGGCGTGGACATTCATACATATAATTGCCCTTGTCCATTCAATTTGGGTGGTATTGAGGTATATGGATTGGGTAGCATGCTGCAACAAATATATGGATTGGGTTGCACACCGCAATAGGTATATGGATCTCGCGAGTCTCCCATGGGTCACAAACTGCCAAAGATTACAGTGGTGCTTCGTGTATGTACAGGTTTTGGATAGGGTTTGGTATTGAGGTATATCATAGTATTTGTATTGCATTGCATCCTTCATTTTCCCCTAATTCCGTGCTTATTTGATTATCTGACTTTACTTGATTCTAAATTATCTTTGATTGATGAATGCTTAATTGTTCGGTGCTAATTAAACTAGCAGGATTAAGGAGATTGTTTTTAAAAAAAAATTATGTCACTACTTCTTCATTGTCGGTCTATCATATATAACGGGTACACATGGTTCCATACTCATACTAAACTTGTTGCACTCTTTTGGTGGTGTAGATTCGATTCCGAGTACGAGTGGACTTCGTGGTGCACATTGAGTCCGAGTCTGGTTGATTGGAGACGGTGGTGAGATGCGTGGATGTTCCGCAACACCCTTCTCCCACTATCTTATTTATTATTCTATCCTTCTAGTATTTAGAAAGTGTATTTATATATCTTAGACAATGTATTTTTATCTTCAAACTTGTATCATATTGTAGGGTTCTTGTACTTATGACACTAATCTAGGGAGTGTTGTTGTTTTCCGTATTTTATTATATACAGACTTAATATTGTATATTTCATTCGTCTCTTTACTTTCCGTTAATTTATTTACTTAATTTGCTAAATATTTAGATTGGCTTGCCTATCTGTTAGAGAGAATAGGCGCCATCACAACTATCAATTTTGGATCGTGATAATTTGGTATCAGAACCCTAGGTTTACTTGTCTCATGAGTACAAAAGCAATGTCTAGTAGAGTCTTACATATCAATACGATGACGTCCGTACCTATCTTCAAGAGGCTATATGACACTTAGGAAACTTATATTCTTTCATTCCTTATCATGCGTACTTGATTCAGTTTGAATTATAATATGCTTGTCCCATTCTCTAACATATGGTGATGACTCGTTTATCCGCGGCTGGAGATCAGGAGTATGTAACTTGCACCCACACTCGCTGTTAGGGTGTTTCATGAGGTAGAGGCAGTGGGCGAGGTCGGGGTAGATGTTGGATTGCAACACCTATTACAGCTTGAGCACTGGTAGCTGCACAGAGCTGTGCTAGAGTAGCATTTCCTGATCCGGAGGTGATTCACGAGGATGAGCCGGATCATGCTGATGAGTATAGACCAACGCAAGTACCATCTAATTTTATTGCTACTCTTGTGCTTCGGGACACATTAGTTCATATGCTGGGAATTCTTGAGAGGATGGCTCAAGGGGGTATGTTTCCTGTCACCCCAAATGGATCACAGGCCTGAGTTGGAGGTCAGACTATAGAACAAATGCTTTCTCTAGGGTTCCAGACTCTAGGGGCTCATCCAGCTGTTGTTGTAGCTCCCCGTTTTGATAGTGGGGTGCTATCAGGTGTTGCACTCCATTGTCCAATAGGCCTTCCATGGTCGTTACTGGTGATTCGAGGGAGGATGCTTATGAGTTTATAGCCAATTGTCATGAGAGATTGTAAAACTTGGAATTGGTGGAGTACTGATCTTGTTGTAGTCGGCCCTAAGGGGACAACCTTGCTATGTCCCCACGTATTTGCACGACTCATCTCGTTCTTCGAGCCTGCTTCTCCTTTCCCCCCTTACCCCATTCCTACCGTACAAAATAAGTCTATGAAGTATAGCAAAGTCTATGTAGTTGACTATACTGCATTTCAGATGATTGGTCCTACCAAGAAAAGGTGGAGAGATTATATTGGTAGTATGTCAGCTGGTTCACCCTCCACTTTCATGGGCTCAGTTTGCTTACGTGTTTCTGGATAAGTTTTTATCCATAGTGAGAGGAAGAGCAAGAGGGATGGCTTTGAAGGATTATGACATGAGAGTATGTCTATTACTTAGTACGAGACAAGGTTCCATGCCTTGGCTAGACACGCGTTGATGATACTTCTCACCGAGGCTGACAGAGTGAGGAGGTTTGTCAAGGGGTTGATTATTTCGATTTGTATGGGACTTTCTCATGTTGTCGCTTCTGGGGTTTCATTTCAGAAAGTGGTAGACTCCGCTAAGGATTTAGAAATGACTCAACGTAAGGGATTTAAGTTGCGTCAGGGAAATAATGCTCGTCATTTAGGTGGTTATGATGGTGCTCTACCTAGGAACCGGAGTTACTTAAGAAGCGGTTATCACCCCCAGTCTAGCAGACCCTTTCATGCTGCCATGCCAACATTTGAGGTTGATTATTCACGCCGTAGTACTTTCAGTTCGGGACAGACTTCTCATGGCTCATCTTTTTGACCTTTAGATCGTGAAGGACATTCGGGTTCTTCTCATCAATCCATATCATTTCATTCCTTGAATTCTTTATTGGTTGACTTACTTGAAACATTGACTGAAATATGCTTATCTCACTTAATTGGCTATTTGAATTCTTATTGATTTGGGTGACTTCCCTATATGTACTTGTTAGATTATACTTATGCCTTATTAGACTAATAGCAGATAAGTGTGGAAATAAGCATTTGAAAGATCAACCCTCGTCATCTTTTTAGTTTAGGATCGGTCGACGGTGATACTGAGTACTCACTCTACACTTGCTTCACATTTTGTGTGCAGAGTCTGTCTTAGTACTAGTGGAGCACGAGGCTTCACCAATCGTTGAGAATACAATTTTGAAGGATTCGTGATGAGCTGTTGGCTGATTCGCGACACCGAATTCACTTTCATTTACTTAATTTCTTTATATATGTCTTTTTTCATTCTTGAACAGTGTATTTGGGATGATTATTCAGACTTGCACTTCTCATTCTAGTAGTTCTTGTACTTGTGATACCATGTTTTGGGTTGTAATATATTTTCACTTATTTATGAGAATAAGACTTAGTTATGACTTTCAAAATGACTTTATTTATTTATGCATTTATGCAAGTATACTTGTTAAAATTGTCTTAATAGATTGTGGATGGTTTGCATACCGGGTGGGGGTAAGTGTCTTCACGACTTGAAATTTGAATCGTTACACCGGACCATCGCGATCGCTATGAGTCGGCACAACCTGGCCCAGTCCCCATCACTTCATTGCAAATGCAAGCCCCAGCCCGCGATCGTGATGCTCGCCCTTCCCCACTCTTCTTCGCGAACGCTAAAGCACCCTCACGAACACGATAAAGGGTGCTGCACAAGAAAACCAGCAAGTTTCAATTTACTTCCGGTCTTCGATTCCACACCCTAAACTTATCCGGAACCTCCGAACTTGCTCGCACACTCAAAATATCAAAAAGGGGTCGTCTTGACCCGTTATTAACTGTGATCAACTCCATATCCTCAACTTAACTAGTTTCTCAATCAAAGACTCAAATCACACCCGAACCCCTCAGGGCCCGAACCAACTACTCGACTAAGTCATAAATGGCCTTCTACACCTCATGAGACCCACAAAACTCCGATTCAACTCAGTTAATCCTGAATGTTGATTTAGTCAAACATTTTCATTTTCTTCGCTTAAGAACTTCCAATTTCGTAATTGCTTCTCTCATACTCATCAGATTGCCTCGGAAACCGCGACACCCATCCCTGCAAGTCAATAATACCATTTTAAATCTACGAAAAGCATATTTTGAAGGAAAAGAGTCCACAATCTCAAAACGACCTAGATGGTCGTTACAAATGGCATCCCTGTACGTTTGAAATCATTTCCTCAATTTTGGAAAATAATAATTCAAAGATGTCATTCCTAACATCCTTAACTTACTTTTTTCTACTATATATATATATATAAACGTTAAAGCAAGCAGACCAACGAAAAGCAAAAACCGCTAATTTCTTATCTTCTTCTTCTCAAGTCGTCTCCATAATGTCCAGACATCTATTTGGTCCATTCTCTTCCTTGTTTCTTTCCACTTTTTTCTTCACCATTCTTGACTACTTAAAAAAATACGTTATTTTTTCAATTGTTCTTCCTTTTCTTCATCTCTAACATCGACCATTTCAAAGATAAGCAAAGCTAAGAAGAAACCTTCATCATCCAACTCTTTGACAAACTCTCAAGAAAAAATTATTCATGAAAGAGGGTTAGATTTTGATCCAGAGGCTGGAGATATTCAGGAATACATTGTGCGAAAGATCAAAAAGTACAAATGGGAGTTGTTTGCACAATCACTGGGTGATTTCGTTCTTGAATTTATTACTGAATTATTTAAAAACATGAACAAGGAAAAGAATGAAAGCATTATGAAACGAAAAAATGATTTTCTCCAACAAAATCCAATGAAATTTTTTATCTAGACCCGGTGGATGACAGTGAGGCACAAAAGTCTTTCAAAAATCCTCATCTGGATCTGATCGAGGAAACTTTATGCCCTTTTGAAGCGGATTGGGGGTTTGATTCAAAGGTTAACAGAAATCAAATGAATGGTGTGAACATAGGTTATATAGAGCTCGAGTTTTCTTATCTTTTATCAGCTCTAGATTCACCCCTAATGCAAATGACTCTAAAGTTTTTTCTAAACGGAATCACCTTATTGTATCCTTTGTGTGTTGGATATCCACTTAATGTTGGAAAGTAGATTAATGAAAACATGAAATCTTGGTTTGAGGTTCTCAAGTACAATCACTAAGCTCTGTGCTCACTTTGGGTTGAAAACTTCAAGTAAGAAACTCGTTAATCAAATGAATGGATCGAAAAACATTTTTGGTCTCAAATTTACCCAACAGATGGTCCTAGAAGAAAAACGGGTGAAGAGGAACCTTTGGTATTAAGTGAAGTCCCAAAATTAAAAACAGGATGCTTGGCCTTTGGCCGTGGACTATTTGAAGCAACAAATATGTCAATCGAAAACAAAAATGAGGGAGGAAATCAAGATTGATTTTCTTGATGTGAAGAATGCAATAAGTGAAATAGAGGAGATGATTATGCGAAGGTTTGATAGGTATGAACATATTCAAATGCAAGACCTGATCTATAATTCTACCGTAAATGGTATATCGGCCAACCTTTTGAATATGTGTTGTTCTCAAAATGGATTTACCCCCCAAATGCATGGTGGTTCAATTGATTTCCTGTACTTTATTTTTCATGATCCTAATAGCATCCCGATCCCTCAATATCTTAACATGCCACCACAAGATCTACCGCCCCCTTTAGTTCCTCCTAATATGCAACCACCACCTACTGCGCCGCCCATTCTTCCACAAGTTTCTACTCATAATAGTAACAGCTTGTAACAACTCGTAAAATCATTTTCAATATTTTACTTAGAAATCTCTACATTGCCCTTTTCTAGCCGTTAATTGTATGTTTATGACTTGCGGGGATGGGTGGCACGGTTCCCGAGGTCATCGGGTGAGTTTCAGATCCATTTTTGTAAGTTTAGAAATCCTCAAGTTAATAGAATAGAAAGTTTTGACTCATAGTTGACTTTTGAGTAGACGCATCTTTTTTGTGGTTTCGTCGATTCCGCTAGGTCCGGAATGACATATATGACTTAGTCAAGCCTTTAGTTCCATTATCGAGGCAATCGGGTGCGTTTTGAGTGCTTGGTTGAGAAATAGAGGAATTAGAACTTAAGGGTTGACTTTGGTCAATGAGACATTTTTTGGGAATACCTATAGCACGAGCAAGTTCAGAATGTGTTTTATGATAGAAATGTATGTTTGATTTGTGTCCATAAGGTTCCGAATGATTTTCGAGTGTTGGTTCGAGATTGAGCAAAAACCAGAAAAATCTTGTGCAACTGTTGCTGGTTTCCTTATACGCATTCACGTAGGAGGGGTTGCGTTCGTAAAGCATGGTGGGCTGGAAGGTGTCGATCGCGATCGGTTCACGCGGGCACATCGCGATGGCCACATTGCTTCCGCGATGGGCTGGGCCGGGGCGGACCACGATCGCGAGCGGTGTCTCACGTTCGTGTAGGGCATTTCAGATTTGTGTAGAATTAAAACCCACTTCGAAACCCTTTCTTTATTAACACACTTTGAGAGCTAGAGACCTCGATTTTAGGAGATTTCAAGTGCAAAATTCGAGATTCTTCACTGTGATAAGTTTTAAATCATAATCTTAGTGTTTTTCATTGATTTATTTTTTTAATTTAAGCTTTAATCCATTATTCTTGAGTACAAGATTAGGGTTTTTCCATAGAACTAACGTTTATTGATTTTTATGAAATTGATGGCTCAAATTTGATTAGAACTTCATGACTAATTAGGTTATGGACTAATTAGGTTATGGGTAAGGCGATTTTATAATTAATTTCCCATTTTTCCCTTGTAGGCTCGGGTTCCCTTTTTGGGTTAGTTTTGAGATTCTAGTTTAATATGGCAATATGGGTGTCATTTGACTCGTATGACCGTATGTAGTATTAATTTGACCTTGATGAACTATTGTTCATGATAAATTACCGTTTTGACCCTCAAAATTTGGGATGGGGTTTGGATTATCCTTTTTAGACCTGAATCTTTTTGTATGGAAATATGAGTACCATTAGACTCGTATTCTCATCTAGATGCAGTATTTGAACATTTTAGGCACTTTTGGAGGCTCAGAGGAAAGGAAAAGTGCTTGAGTGACTCTTCAGCTTCAGATTCAGGCAATTTGAGACTTACTAGATCTTAATATAATGTTATGTATTATTTAATTAATTAAGGGGTATAATGGGGATTGGGGGTCTCGTACTCGTGATGTGACGAGCACTTGTGCGGGTATTGGTGTACTTAAATGGTTAATTAAATAGTAAAGTATGAAGCATGTGACATAGATTATGTGTTTAGCCTTCGGGCCGTGAACGTAGTGCATAAATCCACTTAGGTAGGTTGGTATGCCTGCTGTTTAATTGGGCTATGATAGCCATATTTAGTAGATTATGTGATTATGAATTGTCATGCATTCATCAATCTACATATCGTCTAAATCTTGGAAAAGAATTTGTATTGTTACTTGAATTGATTTATGCTTCTGCATGGTGTACACATATTCATTTCATACATTCATGACATTATTGGCATTTGGATTGTGAGCTACTGAAAAGGGGCTTTGAAGGCCGGTTATTGGATATTGTACATGGTAAGAGTGATGATGATGGTATTACAACCATACAGTTGAGACTTGATGGAAAATAATTCCGGGTGGGTATATGGACGTCCTGAGTCCCTTATGGGTTACGTGAAACCTACTGCAGGAGCGTGTGTATACTGGGTACATATGATCATTGCATAGCATATATATCATTTGCATTGCATCTCATTTTATATTTGTTAATGTGAACTTTATGCCATATGTGCTCGTTTGATGTAAAGACATAGACTTTATGGTTTTCTGGTCCTTAATGGAAGATAGATTGAATCTTTATAACTTATTCATGGTAAAATACTAAATGATGAAACTTTATGGGATTAAACGCCCTGAATGAGATTTAGGTTGGATCTTGTAGAAGTCTTTAGCTTCCTTTCTAGTAAAGGTTGGAACCTTATGATAAACCTTGATGATCTTAGTGGTTCATTGAATGGTAGGACCTTACTTATAAAGTTGGATGTTTGAACTGACTAGATCTTAGTTCACTAACTAAGTAGACAAGTATCGGAAGGTACCAATCCTCGCCACCGCTATAGTTAGGGTCGATCGACGATGTTATTGGGTACATGTGCTTCCTATTTTCACACTACACTTGATGCACCTTCTGTGTGTAGGTACTGATCCGGGTTCTAGTGGAGCATAGAGTCGCGGCTTATTGAAACTTATTTGGAGTCCATGGTGAATTGTAGATGCCTTCCCAGTACTGGATTTCCTCTATCCTGCTTTTACTTTCTGTCATTGTATTTCAGACAGTATTATGTATTAAGTTTCAGACCTTATACTCCTATTTAGTAGCTCTTGCACTTATGACAACCAGATTTTTGGGATTTGACTAGTTTCATGTATCAAGTATTTAAGACCTTGTCCGTACTTTGGGTATCCTTTAATTTTCTGCATTGTTTATTACTTATTTTATCTTGTATGGATGAGGTTCTCACGGCACAAATAGAATTTTGAATCGTGACACAACTTCTCTAATCTTTGTAATCTAGGACATTAATTTTCTGATTTGCATGATGTTAGGGATAAAGAAACTGTTGGAAATTAGCCTTTGGCCGGGAGATACGTCCACCCATCTTTGATGAATTAAACACTAGTGTTCCGCATGTTGGAGACCTTATCTCTTCGCACATGCATGATCTACGAAGTGAGTAGATGACCGTATGGCCAAGAATCGTCTAATTTCGTTGAGAAATGAAAGAGATATTGGTCCACGAAGTAAGGTGTTTGAGACATAGAAATGTGGTGTGGAACAAATCTACCACATCGGTGGGAATAGGAAGAATTGCTCTCTATATAAGTCTCTAATGTGGTTAAGGGTTTGGATCCCCAAGGGGTATCCCATGTGTTTAAAGGAGGGAAGACCTAGATGTGCTTGGGTTCAAGGCTAAGCCCACACGCGCACCGCCGCCCGCCCGTCCGGTTCCAGGTTCACGGGTTCACGGGTTCACGGGTTCGTGGGTTCGTGGGTCGTGGGTCGTGGGCTGTGGGCTGTGGGCCTTTCTGATATTATCTTTTTGGACCAGAAAACTCTGCCAGATGTACAGTTTGATCCTTGAAGTTTCAGATGTACAGTTTGGACCAGAATTCTTTCATATGTACAGTTTGATTCCTGAAGTTTCAAAATTTACAGTTTGGTCCCCAAAGTTTCTGGGAAGGTGACGGAAGGCAGAAAGCCTACCGTTGGGACTGTTTTTTGAGGCATTAATCAGCCATTACTTGGCTGATTAACTCCTCCATTAACAACCCATTACTTGGGCAGTTGGGCAGCCTTTCAATGGCCATTAACAGCTATTACTTGGCTGTTTTAATGCCCTCCTAATGGCCATTAACAGGCATGTTTTGGCAGTTAGACATCCCCTTATCCTTGCTATATATTGAGCTTCATTTGGCTCAAAACAGTAGGAAGAAACAGATCAGAAAACAGACAAAAAAATAGGAAGAAACATGCAGCAAACAGAGACGAAAAACAACAAGTAACAGGCCCGAAAAACAGCCACAAAATAGCACAAAATAGTGAGTGATATTCAGCGAAAATCAGTGCAATTTTCGACTGAAAAACAGTGACCAAACCCTCACGTATACACAAGATATACACTACAGAGACACACTATATACACAGAGACAAAAGAGAAGAGTAGAGAGAAACTCTTCCTTCCTATTCCATATCTTCAGCAAGTCCAGTCATATTTGTTTTCTTCGACAGGCTCAACCTATTGGCTTTATAGTGTTGAGATTAAAGTGTTGTTTTATCTTGGGAGACTATTGCCAGCTAACGTAAAAGCATATATACGGGGCAATCTTGTCTTAAGGACAGAGGGCTATCCTCGACTCAACACACAACATTGTAACCATCCAGATTTAGTTGTTTCTTGATTTCAGGTTATCAAGATTCAAGACACAACAAACTTGCGTCAGTTCTCAACATTGGCTTTGCAAGGTGATCAAGATTCAAGACACAACACACATGCGGCAGTTTTGAAGATTGACCATTTATTTATCCTTTCGAACATTTGTAATAGTTATTACTTCCCGTACTGCTCTATAAAGTACCATAGAAATACCAACAATTTAAGACAAGATTGTATTGTAATACTATTAGTGTTCGAAAGATGTCGGTCAAAAGTTGTGTGACCAAATCTGGATATGGCAATGGTTTTCTGGTAGAAGAGAGTGATGATGATGAACATGTTCATGGTGTCACCGCTACCAAGACTGGTGGGAACAAGCGCTCTCGAGAGCCTGAGGATGTCAACTGGGACAAGAGGAGAAGACTGAAGATGTACTTCTATCTTGCAGTAGAAGGCCTGTATCTATCCCAGACAAAAGATCCGATTAATGGTAAGAAGGAAATGGTCACTCAGTCTGATGAAGTGACTGAAGTGAGCCAGAATCCAAAATTGGGATAAGTAATTTTTCTTACTTGTCAAGAATAAAGATTAAATGATGTCTGATTAAAAATGGATTAAAGTAAGGAGGAATATAAAAATAATTTATATTCCTTACGCTTTAAAAATCAGAAGTTTAATCTCATCTTCTTTTCCGTTTAAAGATTGGATTGTAAAGCAGCTTAAAAAGATCCGTTCTTTTAAGAGTAATTATTAAAAGTGTGTAAAGTATGTTCGCACATACGAGGGAGTAAGATCCACTGACTGTGCGAAAACTGTTACCACTCTTAAGTAAGCGCCAAGAATTATCTGGGCACCAATCTTAACGGAAGGAATCTAAAAGCTAAAGACGTTGAACCTGTCATACTATTTAGCAGAAGATCCTTCATAGGATGATATTGGACACTCAGTCATATAAAGCCTCCGGGCGACTGGAGTAGGCCAAAATTCCTTTGATATGATGATATTGGACACTCAGTCATACAAAGCCTCCGGGCGACTGGAGTGGGGCCAGAATTCATTTCATAGGAAAAGTAATGGACACCTAGCAAGGTGGGCCAGAGTTTCCAGGTCTTAATGATCTGAAGGCCTAAAGAAAGGCAGTAAAGAAATTGGACACTCAGTCTGCTAAAGAAACTAGAGTGGGCCAGAGTATCGAGATCACATATGATCCGGTTGCGCCCTAACCACGGGCAAGAGGTTGTTCATGTGAAGCAACGCCACCTCTAAAATCAAAGGGGTTGGAGAAGTTGTCCTCAATATGACTTCAGGGAATAGGATCACTTTAAGATGAGGTGATACATGTCCCAAACGTGGTTTAAGGGACGATGTTGGTCAAGCTGGGTTGAGACTAGTCCAACAGGTCTATAATAACTAAGAATAGTACAATATGTTTGTAGTCAAATGAATGATATATTTGTAATCTGTGCATAGATTAAGACACGTTAAATAACAAGTCATTCAAAAGCTAACGATGTTGAGATTGTTGCATTCTGTCGACATAAAACCTCAAAATGAATGTGAGGTAGACGAAGAGGCAAAATCACCTTTTCAAATTCCGTCAAGGGAATAGCGAAAGAAGCACCGCTCCTCTAGAACTTAGTCACACCTACTTGGGTGATTTGAAGTTTATACAAAATAGAGGGGGGAGACAAGTACGTTGTGATCTTCATTGATGATGGTACAACGTATGGAATCCTTTGTTTGTTAAAAAGCAAAGATGAAGTTGTTGAAGCGGATAAGCGCTACAAAGCAGAAGTTGAAACTCAACTAAGCCTACAGATTGATAAATTTGTAGTGATAGAGGGGGAGAATGTGAAGCATCGTTCATTAAACGACTGTTCATTTCTCACCTCAGTCCAACGGTGTTAGCCAAGCGCAAAGTCGTACGCCCAAATTATGTGGGGTGGCTTGGTGAAAGTTGGAACACTGAAACAGGTCCAGTTGTACCTAAGACTGTAGATTGCATATCCACTGGATTTGCAAATAACAGTAGTGTTGATCGCCTCTTGGCGTAAAAGAATACTGAATTCTTTGGAGATAACTTTCCTTGAAAAAGGAAAAAGGAGTAATTGCTCAAGGTTAACAAGAACCCACGAGGGCCTGACTGTCCGGAACTAGACGTTCCGTATCTACAGGACTCGAAAGTTGCTGGCTATCCAGAACTTAATATTCCAGATCTGCAGAACTCAGGGATTCTAGATGTTGAACCGAGACGGAGCAAAGAAGGGGACAAAGACTTGTTC
Source organism: Anisodus acutangulus (assembly GCA_029783415.1). Lineage (NCBI taxonomy): Eukaryota > Viridiplantae > Streptophyta > Magnoliopsida > Solanales > Solanaceae > Anisodus > Anisodus acutangulus. The sequence goes on from CM056494.1 coordinate 26,041,245, forward strand.
CAGTCCTTCTATCTTGTATGGCTAAGAATGAACCATGGACAATTAACAAATAATTGTCATCTCCAAAAGCGCTGCTTTGGAAAGAAGCTACAAAGAGAGAAATAAACTCTATCATATAGAACCATACTTGCGTAATGGTTGATCTTCCTCCGGAAAAAGAACCTTTGGGTTGTAAGATGTGCTCCCCTGTGAGTAGCTTCACATCCAGGGCCATTGCAGTCTTGCGTGGCATGAATGTTGAATTAGCCTTCCCAATCGAAGTGTTGGAAGAAGAGAATCAAAGTTGATTTTTTGGACTGTTGGGCTTCTTCCTGAACTTTCATCTTGGTCCCTGAAATGTTTATATTTTGGTCCTGAAAGTTTCAGATAAAATAGAAATAATGAATCTGACCACCGAAACATTGACTCTGAAATTAGAAAGCCAACAGTTGGAGAATCAACAGTCTGAAAGTAAAAGTCATATTGAAACAAAGTCTCAATATGAAAAGATATGGGTATCACAGATGACATCTTAGGAATTGGAGTTCTAAGACATCTAACAGACTGGTCGATAGTTGACAGTCTCGTTGAAGCCACCAATGGATATGAATCATAGAACTGATTGGAATCATGGTGCACCCACAGACAAGGAGCGATATGCACAGATCATGTGTAGTTCAATGTATTGTACACACTACAACCGACCTGGTATCGTCCTACGAACAGATCAGTTGAACTAAGGTTCACTGATAATTTTAATACATGATCGGTAGAAGGCGTTAAATCTGATATGACGATATCTGAGTTAATGCTTATCTACATATTATAGTATTCTGGATGTCCAGTGGTTCTGGGAGAACACAGTGATGCAAACTGGACATCAGATCTGAAGAACACCAAAGCCACAAGTAAATGTGTATGGTGGGTCTTGGAAAATCCTCTAAGCAAACTTGCATCGGCCGATTCATGATGGAATCGGAGTTTATCGCTTTATACAAAGCATAAAAGAAGTTGAGTAACTTCACGGCTCCTTAGAGGACGTCCCTTATTGGGAGAAACTCGTGCCTTCAGCAGTTATACATTGTGGCTAGCCGATCGGCTTCAGAAAGGACACGGATGACGGCGTCTGGACATATCTTTCAGGATCTGTCGGAGATATAAGACCGTATGGCAGTTGATTATCACGGGTGTCACATCCTTGTTTACTAACTAAGGGACTACCCGGAGATCAAGTGTTCTGCCTGTCTAGGGGAATTGGCTTAAAACCCAAACAATACGAACCTTTGCGGTGGAAACCTAACCATACTGATTGGAGATCCCAAGAATTTGGTTCAATAGGAAAACTAAGCGGCAAAAGGCTCAGTTGAGCGCTTCGGTGGAAGCAAGAAGCACTTCGGATGATGATTTCTGTACGGAAACATGAATCCAAAGCTGTTCCCACGATAAACATTAAAGTGTTACCTGCATGGTGGGTAAAGGTTAAGCTTCCAAACCTTTTAAAAGATCCTCAAATGGTTGAGGTTAAGGTTGGGGAAACTTTTAATGGTTCTTAACACTTGAGAAGTGGGGTATAGCAGGATGCCTTGTAGGAGATCACCTATTTAAGTACGAGGATGGCCGCCTCAAATGAACGCACTTAAGAATTCAAGTGTGTCCATGGCCACAACGGACAGAAACGTAAGAAGAAAAATGAATAAGAAGAGTTATTGTGTTGATATCATTGTCTTGGCTTACACTAAACACTGACGGTTCAAGACATCACGTTCACCGCGCAGTAAGTAAGTCCGATGGTTTCAACTAGGGAAGGTTCAAAGCGAAAGCTACCACTCCTGATGCAATATATTTTCGCTGAAAGATTGCTGAAATGTACGCACCTTGTGCGTGCGCCACAATCTCTCTTTCATAGAGGGGATTGTTGGAAATTAGCCTTTGGCGGGGAGATACGTCCACCCATCTTTGATGAATTAAACACTAGTGTTCTGCATGTTGGAGACCTTGTCTCTTCGCACATGCATGATCTACGAAGTGAGTAGATAACCGTAGGGCCAAGAATCGTCTAATTTCGTTGAGAAATGAAAGAGATATTGGTCCACGAAGTAAGGTGTTTGAGACATGGAAATGTGGTGTGGGACAAATCTACCACATCGGTGGGAATATGAAGAATTGCTCTCTATATAAGTCTCTAATGTGGTAAAGGGTTTGGATCCCCAAGGGGTATTCCATGTGTTTAAAGGATGGAAGACCTAGATGTTCTTGGGTTCAAGGCTAAGCCCACACGCGCGCCGCCGCCGCCCGCCCATCCCGTCCGGTTCCGGTTCTTGGTTCCGGGTTCTCGGGTTCACGGGTTCACGGGTTCACGGGTTCACGGGTCGTGGGTCGTGGGCTGTGGGCCTTTCTGATATTATCTTTTTGGACCAGAGAACTTTGCCAGATGTACAGTTTGATCCTTGAAGTTTCAGATGTACAGTTTGGACCAGAATTCTTTCATATGTACAGTTTGGTTCCTGAAGTTTCAAAATTTATAGTTTGGTCCCCAAAGTTTCTGGGAAGGTGACGGAAGGCAGAAAGCCTACCGTTGGGACTGTTTTTTGAGGCATTAATCAGCCATTACTTGGCTGATTAACTCCTCCATTAATGTACCCATTACTTGGCGATTAGGCGACACTTTCAATGGCCATTAACAGCCATTACTTGGCTGTTTTAATGTCCTCCTAATGACCATTAATAGCCATGTTTTGGCAGTTAGACAGCCCCTTCTCCTTGCTATATATTGAGCTTCATTTGGCTCAAAACAGTAGGAAGAAATAGATCAGAAATGCAGGCGAAAAATAGGAAGAAGCGAAGTGACAAGCAGAGATGAAAAATAGCAAGTAACAGTCCGAAAAACATCCACAAAATAGCACAAAGCAGTGAGTGATATTCAATAAAATCGGTGCAATTTTCGACTGAAAAGCGATGACCAAACCCTCACGTATACACAAGATATACACTACAGAGACACACTATATACACAGAGACAAAAGAGAAGAGTAGAGAGAAACTCTTCCTTCCTATTCCATATCTTCAGCAAGTCGAGTCATATTTGTTTTCTTCGACAGGCTCAACCTATTGGCTTTGTAGTGTTGAGATTAAAGTGTTGTTTTATCTTGGGAGACTATTGTCAGCTAACGTAAAAACATATATACGGGGCAATCTTGTCTTAAGGATAGAGGGCTATCCTCGACTCAACACACAACGTTGTAACCATCCAGATTTAGTTGTTTCTTGATTTCAGGTTATCAAGATTCAAGACACAACAAACTTTCGGCAGTTCTCAACATTGGCTTTGCAAGGTGATCAAGATTCAAGACACAACACACATGCGGCAGTTTTGAAGATTGACCATTTATTTATCCTTTCGAACATTTGTAATAGTTATTACTTTCCGTACTGCTCTATAAAGTACCATAGAAATACCAACAGAAACACTTTCTGGAGGGTTAAGATCTAAGAGGCAGAGGTCGGAAAAAGCTGTTGATTTTGATGAAACAGATTCAGATTCGGATGATAATCGACGCCCTAGGAGGGTAGCATCTGCAGCTTGAGGAGATGATTTTTTGGTTGAAGATTGTGGTGATGATGATAATTCTAATGGAAAGTAGGAGATGAATTGTAAATGTAAATAGTTTTTTCGCTCATCCGAGAGGATGATAATATTTAGGTCGGGGGAAGAACAAATCTGTGTAGAAAAATATTGATAGCTACTGTAGGTTGTGAATATAAATAGGTAGTAGTCTTCAATATGGAGATGCAAGTTTTTGCGGGCCCACACAGATGCCCGACCGTGAATTTTTGTCAGCTTTAGATGAACTACCCCAAGTACTGTCTTATCCTTTTTATTTCATTATATATATATTACTAATATTTGCCTACTAATGTTCGATTCACTAAACTTGTAATGTTTTGATAATATAAAAAGTACTCATATATACTTTACCCTCAATTAGTGTTGTAAATAATAAATTTGCAATGTAAAATGGTCTCATTTAGTGCAAACATTTATTTCTTTGATCTTTATCAAACTTCCAAGCTTATGTTTTTATTCTATAAAGGCAAAAGGAATCATCTCAAAGCTCACCGAATCTTGAAGGTTGAGAAGTTTCATGATCTAAAAATAGGTGAAATCAATACTTTTGGGTAGAACTTGCTCCTATTATCTATAAAAAAAATGAAAGAAAAAAAGAGAAATCTCTTGAAGATATGTCGTCTTCCTCATATCATGTGAATATTTCTTTAGAAGACCAATCCTTATATATACCTATAGTTCGGAAAAAAATTGTGTTATGGCGTGAAAGAAAAAGAGTGACATAAAAATAATGCGAAAGGTATGTGAACTAAAAAGTCGTCACATAATATTTTCATACCACTTGTAAATTTTCTAACCACACTATCAGTCAAATAAAGTTCTTATACATATTCCGAAACTCAGTATTGAGTCATAAAAGAGTGATGTAAGGAGCAAATTTATGGACAAAGTACGATAATAATTAGTTTGAAAGATCATAAAATCATCAATTTTTATGAAGACATGGAGCTAGATGTAGGGTTTTGTTGGGTTCAAAACATATAAGTAGGCACAACGGAAGTTTAAAAATTTGTTCTACTTACCCCAATAATTTCTTCTGGTATGGTTATATGATAATTGAAAAAACATGTAACATAAAACATGAACACTTACAGGTTAATAAATCTGGAGTCTTTACTAGGGATTACACGCGACTGTCCCTTCGACTGCAAGCACTATGCTATGGTGTATTCCTCTGTCAGGAAAGCCAGGAAATTTTGGCAGAGGTTTGAGAGAGTTCCGTCCTAGACTCTAAGTCTAGAATTAGTTTATAGAATTGGTGTGTTTTAATTAACAATGTGAGTGTTGTATTTATAGTTAAAATTAGGTTACAAATCAGATTACAGTTGGGCTCTAAGCCTGTCCCAAAAACCGAAGTGCAGTGGGCCAGTCTGACTGGGCCCACTGCCGGGTAGGTGCCGCGACGCCTTACGTAAAATTCAATTTCCCATTTTCATTTAATATATATATATATATATATATATATATATATATATATATTCAACACATTAAATCCAAAATCTAATTTTAATTTAATTAAATAATCTCCATCTAATAGAAATTATCCCATAGTTATTATCAATTTAAATATCTCGATCCAAAATTGAATATTTAATACTTTTTCAATACACCCTTAGATCGAAGAGACAATCGACATAGTGTGACCCTATAGGCCTTCATATATCGACACTAATTCAATTAAGGTCCATAAGGAACTCCTAGACTGCGCCGTACGATGAACACAATATATGAAATACGTTTACATGAATCCAACAAACATAACCTATATGTGAGATGATAAATTCCTTTCATTCGCGACACACTCGATCAAGCTTAGGATTTGCCATGTGTCTATCCAAATGGCTTGATCACTTTATCTCATCTATATTAGTCGACAACTAGACCATATTCTAAATATGTCTCTTGCATTGACCAATGACTTGGTCGACCTAATATCACTGAGAAGTTGAGTGCTCTCTCGAATATCCAATCGAGGAATGAATCATATTCTTGGCTCAATTACCACCTTAATTTACATCATAATGTACCCAACACAAGCCGTGTCTTATCCTATAAAGAGTTTAAGCTTAGGACAGGGTCAAAGTACATTACTCTATAAACAAGGTGCGTATTAACCTCAAGTCAAAGGACCTTTATATCCCACATGCTGATAACACTCTAGACATGTCTAACAAATAGTTTATCAGCAGGGTATACCAATACTTTCCAAAAGTATTCATGTGTCCATCACTAGTAACCATTACTAGTAGAGGGTGAGACATACTACATTCTCTAAGAATGTGATGCAGACCACATGTCGACTTATAACATATCATCGATATCCCATTCTCGATGATTATTAGTCGAGGCCATTTTAGAGTTACGCTCTATCATTATATCTAACTCTATTAATTACAACGTAAGCTCAAGGGATGTATATTAATGAATAATTACAAATAATCAAATAATAATTCAATAATTGCAAATGCCATAAATATTAATCTTATTAATAATACGAATGTGTTCAAGTACATTTGTCTCTAATAATGATTGTCTCTAGGACATACATACTTTCAATCTCCCACTTGGCCTAGAGTCAATCTCCGATGTATCTAATACCCATGTTTTTAAAATGACCATTATGCTTAACTAAACTTAATAGTTTAGTAAACGGGTCACCTAGATTATCATATGTGGGAACATATTCTAATCTTATTTCTTCAGTTTTCACCATCTCCCTGAGTATGTGGTATTTTCTCTGTACATGTTTATTTCTGTTTGTTGATCTTATCTCCTTAGCTTGCGCAATCGCACCAGTGTTGTCACAATAAATCGTTATTGGACAAGTGGCACTTGGAACAACCCCTACTTCTTTCAGGAACTCAGACATCGCGACAACTTCTTTACCAACTTCCGATCCAGCAATGTACTCGACTTCAGTTGTCGAATCAGCAGTTGTAGCTTGCTTGGAACTTTTCCAACTCACTATTCCGCTATTGAAAATGAAGGCATATCCACATTGAGATTTGAAGTCATCAAGATCTATTTGGAAGTTGGCATCAGTGTACCCAGTATTCACTAGCTTCTCTTGTCCACCATAGACTAAGAAATATTCTTTTGTTCGTCTAAGATACTTAAGAATACTCGTGACTACTTTCCAGTATTCTTCCCCAAGTCATACTAATTGCATAGGCCACATCTGGCCTCGTACAGGTCATGACATACATGATAGATCCCATAGCTGAAGCATATAGGATTCTTTTCATGGGTTGAAGTTCTGCAACAGTAGAATGACTATCCTTCTTTGATAACTTGATTCCTTGACCCATATGAAGACTTCCCTTCTTGGAGTTTTCCATAGAGAATTGTCTTAGCACTTTGTCTATGTATATGGACTGTGACAGCCCCAACAATCTATTAGGTTTATCTCTATATATCTTAATTCCAAGAATATAGCAGGCTTCACCCAAGTCCTTCATCATGAAGGTGCTGGATAACCATTCCTTGATTGATTGCATGAGAGTCTTATTATCTTCCATTATTAATATGTCATCTACATATATAACAATGAAGACAATACCCCCTTCATTGCGCTTACTATAAATACAGGGATCTTCTTTGCTTCTAACAAAGTCAAACGATTTGACTGCTTTATCAAAGCAAATATTCCAACTCCTTGAGGCTTGCTTAAGTCCATAAATGGACTTCTGTAGCTTGCATACTGCTTTGGGCTTAGTCTTGGATGTAAAACCCTCAGGTTGTATCATATACACCTCCTCAATTAGGTTACCATTGAGGAAAACAGTTTTAACATCCATTTGCCAAATGTCATAATCATAGTATGCGGCTATTGCAAGCAAAATTCGAATGTACTTAATTTTCGCAATAGGTGAAAATATTTCATCATAATTGACCCCAGGCCGTTGATTATAACCTTTAGCCACCAATCTTTCCTTATAAGTCTGTACCTTGCCATATGCATCAATCTTCTTCTTGAAGACCCATTTGCATCCTATAGGTCTAACCCCTGTTGGAAAATCAACCAAGTTCCAAACTTGATTGATGTACATCAAGTCCATCTCAGATTTCATGGCTTCTTGCCATCTCTGCGAATCAATGTCTAACATAGCTTCGATGTAGGTTGTAGGTTCATCGTCATCAGGAATATCTATCTCATTGTGTGTTTCAACAAGGAGATTAAGTCTCTCAGGCGGACGATGAGTCCTAGTGGTCCTACAGAGTTGATTATTCTGCATTTCAGTGTTTGTTACATTCTGATTGTGAGAAGGTTTTTGTGTGTTGGACAATCCATCACCTTGAGAGCTTCCAGGAATGTCATTTTCATGTATTTCCTGAATAGAATGATGTAAAACCATTGTATTATCTTGCATTGGTTGTGTATGAGAGCCTTGCATTTCTGCACTATCTCTCACAACACTCCCGCTGGCTGAAGGGCGTACTCTAAGTGCCCAATCTTCACCAAATACTCACACTGAATCCTTGTCTAGGTCTTTTGACAAGGGTTCAACTTCTATGTTATCTTGTGATTCTTGAATTTCTTCAAGTTCTATTTTATTGTAGCTCCGTTCCTTGTAGACATAGTCTTTTTCAAGGAAAGTTGTATTTCTGGAAACAATGACCTTATGTTCTCCAGGAAGATAGAAATAGTATCCCTTAGTTTCCTTTGGATACCCCACAAAACCATATTTCTCACTTTTAGATTCCAACTTGTCAGTAAGCATCTTCTTTACATATGCAGGGCACCCCCAGGGTCGCATGTGTTTAAGTGCTGGCTTCTTGTCATTCCATATCTCATATGGATTTTTCTCTACTAACTTTGAAAGAACCCTGTTCAGAATATAAATTGAGCTTTGCAATGCATAACCCCAAGATTTGTTGGTAGAGCTGAGAAACTCGTCATGGATCTAACCATATCTAATAGGGTTCGATTTCTCCTTTCAACAACACCATTCATCTGTGGTGTTCCAGGATGTGTCCTTGTGATTGGACTCCATGAAGCTTCAAGTAATCCAGAAATTCTTTACTTAAGTATTCACCTCCTCGATCTGATCGAAGGGTCTTGATACTTGTTTCAAGTTGCTTTTCTACTTCTGACTTGTACTACTTGAATTTCTCAAAGGTTTTGGACTTGTGTTTCATAAGATACACATTCCCAAACCTTGTGAAATCGTCTGTAAAAGTGATGAAGTAAGGGAAGCCTCCATTGGCTTGAGTTGAAAATGGACCACATACATCAGTATGTACCAACTCAAGTACCTCTCTGGGGTTTCTTGAATTACTTATCTTAGCTCGTTTTCTTTGCACATTGAAAATTTCACGACTACAGTTTAGAACATACAAACTATCCACAAGCGGAGCATTTCCACAAATGAAACTATTAAAAGACAGTACATAACTGCCATTGACAATAAATGAGGAAACCCCCTCAATGTCTAACACTGGGATATAAATAATATTTATCGTCAATGAGGGAACAAAAGAATAATTATTTAGTTCTAAACAAAAGCCTGAAAGTAAATCTAGTCTATAAGTTCCCACGCGTTCAACATCCACTCGTGTTCCATTTCCAACACGCATGTCTACCTACTAAAGTCCAACCTTTCTGCTATCAATCAGACCCTGCACATTATTACAAATGTGTGAGCCACATGCGGTATCCAATACCCAGCAGTGAGAGTTATTTATAGATATATTTATCTTAATGACAAACATACCTTGTCCAGTAGAGCCAGGAGCACCTAGTGCTTTGTCTCCTCCTAGAGCTATGCAGTCCTTCTTCCAGTGCCCCTTCTTTTTGTAGTGAGGCACACATCCGAAGCTGCCTTTGCCTTCTTCTGAACACCTCCTCTAGGTTTCATAACTGTAGGTGCAGCAACTGTCTTATCCTTCTTTTTCTGCATGTTCTTACCCTTGGGTTTGAACTTGCTAGAAGAGCTCACCATGAGTACAACTTCACCTTTAGAGGTAGTTCAAAGGTCTTCAACATGTTGTGAAGATCTGGAAGACTTTCCTTGGTCCCATTCTGTCACGACCCAAATGGGAGGGCCGCGACGGGCACCCGAACCCTACCCGCCGGGCACCACAGTTACATTCTACCCTTAATCATATTTAAACACGGACTGAGCCGTGATAGATTATATAAAGTTTCAACCCAAAATCCCTGACTTACACATTTATATACCAAGGCCTACAAGGCCATACATGACAACTAACCACAGGACACCTATCTACAAGCCTCTAGAGAGTAGAACATACCACGACCAGATCGCGACTCCGAAACAAATAGAGTGCTCTGAAAACTAGTTGAACCAGCAACCTACTAGTGCGAACCGTCACTCTCTCAATGTGGACCTGCGGGTATAGAAACGCAATGTCCCCGGCAAAAGGGACGTCAGTACGACTGATGTACCGAATATGCCAGGCATAAGAAATAACATAGCAGAGGTATATCATAGTCTGAAACAGAAACAACTGAACATTTGTAAATGCCTTCGATGGCCTAATACACATGCCTAAGTGTTATGCACCATGCAATACGCATATACATCAGTCTCTTCGGGCATCTTCTTTACCATAACAACCTATGCGAGCATCATACCATATACTGGTAACTATATATATATATATATATATATATATATATATGTTAGTGTTGCGGATCGTGCAACCCGTCTCAATATATGTTAGTGTTGCGGATCGTGCAACCCATCCCAATAAGCCACACATGCGTCACATCATCACATCATCACATCATATTGACCTCTTAGGGCTCTTTTGTAATAGTATATACCAGTTGCAGGTGGTGTGCGTATGTAACGTCTTTCCCTTTCTCCATATCCCCTATATATATAATATTTACCATATAGTAATGTGTATAGCACAAGTGGTCCAGGGTACTATATAAATGCAATGCATATAAGAATGCATGAATGACAATAACACATCCTGGCCTTGTATCTTTGTACCTCTGGTTAATACTGTAAATATCATCATCTTTTTCGCATGCCTCAATAAGGAGTTCGAAACATACTTAAAACAGACTTTTAACATAAGAGTCAATAACATGATCATTCTTAACTACTTAGAGTAGAGTACTTTTATGGAGCAATATTCCGGTTATGCTTTGTACGTAGAATATGCCAAAAAGAAAGAAAAAGCCTTACATACCTTGTTGTCGAAATTATCTAAGTTCTGCAGGTCCTTGTAAGCTCTATGAATGATTATCTACATCACACAGATGATTTAAATCAATATCAAATCAATATACTAGAAACAGATTCATTGAGACATTCTAGCGAACACCTTGTACGCGTAGAACCTATATTCCTTCTATATCAAAACCTATGCATGTAGCGAAACACCCAACCCTCTTAATCCTTCTTTTTACAACTACAATTTCCAAAATAGTACAACAATTTCACATGCAATCCCAATACCTTACAATTACGGCAGTCCCGACAACACCCAACCCAAACTTAGCATTTTCGATAATCGTCTTAGAACTAGTGGCAAGAATCAAGTTCATAACTTGTATAAACTTTAAGAACAGGGAAGATTACCTCTGTTAAACGCAGTGACGAGTGTCGTCGGAAAATATGTCACCCCAAATAGCTTCCGATACACAGAAATAGAACCCCCAAAATTGACTTGAGCTAGGGCTTCTCGAACTCAATGCATGTGCTTGATTTCTGCGCGTCCAAGCTTGTTTAAGGGTTTAATTTCGCTGGACCAAGGCCCAGTACATCATGACTGCTTCCCCCTTTTTGGTGAGCAGAAGCTTGCGGAAGCTCCCCAAATTCGACTGAGAATTTCCAGAGAACCCACCAACCGAGATTACTCATTCTGCTTGAAATGATGGAGGAATTTGTAGAAATGAAGATTTGCTTAGTAATGGAGAAGGATAAATGTTGGAGACTTGAGGAGTTGCCATCGGTCAACCACTTTGGGCTTAATCACCCCACAGTGATTTATAAGAGTACACGTGATGTTTCACTAAGTGTTGTCCCCCTTTCAATTAATTAATCCCATAATTAATTAATTATACACACAATAAATTTTCCGATCTCAATTCACTTAAATTCCGGCGATTTGTAAAAAATCCTCTTATACCAAATGTCATAATTCCTGTAATATGACACTAGTCTATAACCTCTTCAGGGATACACAATTATTATTAACACTCCCCGTCATAGCACTTATTAATTCAAAAATCATTTCGGGATCACCTCCTTCATATACTAATTCCCTTATTAGTATACGTAAGTACAACATAAACTTTTCGGAGTTCGGGTCCACTTGCCTACGTTTAAGTGCCCAAACCATTACCCGAAAATACGGCACAGTAGGAAGGAATAAAGACCAATGATCATACTGAATTTCTACCAAAGATATGTTTTCCCAGATTGCCATTTTGAAATAAACAAGCCGGGTTAGCATTTCCCATTTAGGACTTTTCAGTAGGCACCAACCTACACCTACTCTTATCATGCTTATTCATTCCTTAAATCAAGAAATTTAAGTTTGACAAGTTTGTCACAATATGACTCATGGAAACTAAGTGAGATATGCTCATGCCAATTAACCATACATAAGCTCAATCCAATAACTAAATCACTATCCCTATTGCATACTCTATGTCCACAGACGAGCAAGTTTGGGACAACTTTAGATTACTGTAAAATGTTCTTTGTGCAAATAGATAGGCAGATAGGATCAAGTCACAGTCCAAGTATTTGACATAGGTATATAAACAGTTTCAAAGCATTAGTCAATCAGAACATAATTTCAGGTTGTCACATACTTATTTATGGATCAGTCTTATCCATACTAAGACCAACACAACAGGATAGCACCCTTACTCAGTCATACATTACACAACACATCACAATGTTTTCCTATAGTGTAGTATTTGTTTTATTCTTAAGGAAAAGACAACAACTCATCAAGAACATGTACTACAGAACATATTCTGCAGCACCTTGGATAAGAATGCAGCAACTTGTAAGAAAAAATAGAATGACCCAAAATTCAGCAATAAGTCATACCCAAAATGAAGTGTTAATGGCTAAGGTACATCAGTCTCCAAGCCTCAAAACTGTCTTAGGACATGTAACTTATTTCAACCTAAAATGTAGCAATTATTTACACCATAGCACATCAAATCAGTAACCTTTTCAGCACAATAGGAAAGTCCTACAAGGCTATATGTGCAGTAAAATAACAATAATACATAACCACAATTTATCTCAAAGGCAACAGCATGTTTGAAAATAGGACATTTGAGACTGGAAAAAAAAACAGCAACATCTGCCACATACTGAGGCAATAATATCTTTTTATAGTGTGACAGGGACAGTAGTAGCAGCTACAAAAAAAAAACAGCAGCTAAACAGTAGTAACAACTGACATCAAACTACAGCCATAATAGCAGCAAGCATGGTAGCTAAATGCCTCAGAAGATAACAAATATATGCAGAAACCAACTCAATGTAACAGTGCCAACAACAAAATGTAGATGTTAATGGAAACAATGTCATTCATATCATCCTTTCTTGTTTTTCATATTTAACAAACTCACAATTCAGCTCAAGCAGAAGAAATATAGAAACCTACAAGCATGGAAACAAATTCAATGATTATAAAGAATATCTTACAGGCTACCTGAAACATACCTTGGCAAATCAGGATTATTGTGGAGGATATTAAACTAATGATGCAGCAGTGTCAAGTTCATATTTCTCACACTTACAAGAAAGGTAATACTTTAGTTGATTACCTTGTAAATTTTACTTTTTGAGAAAATAGGCAGATCACAGTTCATCATATTTGCAGGGTTGCTACTACAAGGAAAGATGATTCTCAACTTGAATAAACATCAGTATCCACATAATCATGTGATAGAAAGGATTATTCATTAGTTATGATACAAGTACCATAGCTCCTCAGTACTAGACTCATCATGTCTTAAGACAACATACCTAAACTTTGGCCTCATTATCCTGACTGGTTTCCTGACAACCAGACTAAACATGCTAGACATTTCATTTCCCATACAGTCATACATCCCTATTAATATCATATCCAGCAACCAAATATCATTCTATATATTTCTAGACAACTACTAAGATTTAGACATTTCATGCACAACTGAAAACAAATCTGGAACTTGTATGTGGACCTTCATTTAAACTTAGTCAGATTATACATGACTCCAAACAAGTACATATGCACTTATGGCCAAGGAGGGTAAAGAAGGGTAGCACACAAACTCATATACTCATATGTCCAAACTGAGAATAGTACAACACCATCATTTATATCCCTATTGATCTAGGCTAAGCAATGTGGACAGTACCATCTATAATATGGATCAACCAGACAACAAAACATGTAGCATCTCATATCAAAACTAAACAGGTCACTTTTAAGCAAAAAACAAACATGTTAGGCACCTAATCAATCATACAAATAAAGAATATGTATCTCTGGATTCAACCTGACTGTTTATAACCTCAGAGGCAACATGTAATGCCAAGATGATCCAAACAAACCTTTCAGGCTCAAGAGTTTAACTATACTATTCTATTTAGATTAACAAACATGTTACAACCTTTTAGTAGGTAACTTATCATTTTCAACTTAGCATGAGAGCAGTCCAAACATGTACCATCCAGGAACTGATTATACAATTCATAGATCTTAGACTTTGTCCAACAAGGCATTAGATTAGGTGATTCAGACTTCAAGCTGACATTTCCAGATTAAACATATGAAAGTATGTAGGCATGATATTCAACATAACTTTTTAACATAATCAGACATCACCCTGAGTTTCTAAAAGACTTAATGTTTATCATTTTAAATTGAGAATGTAAATAGATTACTTACCAAGAATTAGGTCTACCAAGACAGAGACAACCAAAATAGTGTAACACTAAGGCTAATATATGTGAACAAAACATGAGATAGGACATACATAAGCAGGACTAAGCCACAATAAGTCATGCAAGTGATTATTTCTCTCAAATTACCCCTAATGGACATTAATCACTCCTAAATCAGTTTTGAATAAGGTTATTATTGCCCAGCTATACATACAAAATAAATTTAAAGCCATTTCATGACTTAACTAAAACCACATACTAACCACACATTTCATGATTCTAATAAACATGTTCATATAAACGCATATCATCATCACATCAAACTGTACAACAATCTTATCAATCCACATACAAAATCCATATATTTCTTCGATTAATCCAAACATACAACCATATACCGGTTACACACAATACCTCATTTATTTAAAGGTAACTAATTTAAAGATCTCATGGATTATCGGGATAGGTACTATGACAACCTTATGATCTTGTTGGTGAATCTGCATTATCCTATCTTGGTCCTATATATGAGCCTCGATCCGACACACTTCGGAGTGGAACCCTCTTATCCTTACTACCCACTCGCCTTCTCCTTGCCTGCCTCTTATCTTCCACCGGCGTGTGTCCCATATCATAGACCGGAGAGCCATGATTAACGGATCCCCAAGATTGAGGACTATCCGGAATCTCGAAAGGGTCGGGGTTATTAAGCGACTTGCATACCCGATCATGGCGTGATATCTGAGGAAAATCCGATTGTACACGTCCCTGTGCTGTTCTACCTATCCCATGGTTAGTGGGGCCCGACACTGATACTAAAGTCCTTGGTGAAGTCGAAACTCCCCTCACCCCACTTCCTGCTAGAAGAACTGAGGGTGTTCGAGCGGGTGACTCATAGGGATCTTCAGATGGATCCTCCTCTATAGACTCCATGATTTCTGATGGATCAGAGTCCATAGTATAACTCACCTCTCTTCTTCCAATTTCTGTAACCCTTCGACCCGTGCCAGCGGGTGGCACATGTCTCACATCTTGTCTTACGACAGTACCCGCGGTCTTAGTATCTGAAGTGTTCCTTATTGTGGATGCTGCTGCAGTTTCAAATGAGAAAATTTGATTAGGAACCAGTACTCTTACGACTCCACTCTATCGAATGATCTAGATTATGAAAGACAGAGACATTCCTAAATGCCCTATAGTCTCCTATTTATAAGTGTGGCGCACAACACACCCATAACCAAGACCCTACTAGACACAGCTTGTAGACTCCCTAGAACAGACATGCTCTGATATCAAGTTTGTCATGACCCAAACCGGAGGGCTACGACAGGCACCCGAACCCTACCCACCGGGCACCACAGTTACATTCTACCCTTAATCATATTTAAACACGGACTGAGCCGTGATAGATTATACAAAGTTTCAACCCAAAAGCCCCGACTTACATATTTATATACCAAGGCCGACAAGGCCATACATGACAACTAACCACAGGACACATATCTACAAGCCTCTAGAGAGTAGAACATACCACGACCATTTCGCGACTCCGAAACAAATAGAGTACTCCGAAAACCAGCTGAACCATCAACCTACTCGTGTGAAACGTCACTCTCTCAATGTGGACCTCCGGGCATAGAAACGCAGTGTCCCCGACAAAAGGGACGGCATTACGACTGATGTACCGAGTATGTCAGGCATAAGAAATAACATAGCAGAGGTATATCTTAGTCTGAAATAGAAACAACTAAACATTTGTAAATGCCTCCGAGGCCCTAATACGCATGTCTAAATGTTATGCACTATGCAGTATGCATATACATCAGCCTCTTCGGGCATATTCCTTACCATAACAGCCTCTACGGGCATTATACCATATACTGGTAACCAAATGTATGCATGATGCAAATACGGCATATATATATATATATATATATATATATATATAAATATGTTAGTGTTGTGGATCGTGCAACCCGTCCCAATAAGCCACACATTAGGTGGTGTGCGTATATAACGCATTTACCTTTCCCTATATCCCCTATATATATAATATTTACCATATAGTAATGTGCATAACACAAGTGGTCCAGGGTACTAAATAAATGCAATGCAAATGAGAATGCATGAATGACAATAACACATCCTGGCCTTATATCTTTGTACCTCTGGCTAATACTGTGAATATCATTATCTTTTTCGCATGCCTCAATAAGGACTTCGAAACATACTTAAAATAGACTTTTAACATAAGGGTCAATAACATGATCATTCTTAACTACTCAGAGTAGAGTACTTTTATGGAATAATATTCCGGTTATGCTTTGTATGTAGAATATGCCAAAAAGAAAGAAAGAGCCTTACAAACCTTGTTGTCGAAATTATCTAAGTTCTGCGGGTCCTTGTAAGCTCTATGAATGATTATCTACATCATACAGATGATTTAAATCATAATCGGATCAATATACTAGAAACATATTCATTGAGACATTCTAGCGAACACCGTGTACGCGTAGAACCTATATTCCTTCTATATAGAAACCTATGCAACCATCTTAATCCTTCTTTTTACTGCTACAATTTCCAAAACATTACAACAATTTCACATGCAATCCCAATACCTTACAATTACGGCAGTCCCGATAGCACCCAACCCAAACTTAGCATTTTCGATAATCGTCTTAGAACTAGTGGCAAGAATCAAGTTCAGAACTTGTATAAACTTTAAGAACAGGGAAGATTACCTCTGTTAAACGCAGTGACGAGTGTCGTCGAAAAATCTGTCACCCCAAACAACTTCCGATACACAGAAACAGAACCCCCAAAATCAACTTGAGCTAGGGTTTCTCAAATTCAAGGCATGTGCTTGATTTCTGCGCGTCCAAGCTTGTTTTAAGGGTTTAATTTCGCTGGACCAAGGCCCAGAATATCATGACTGTTTCCCCTTTTTTGGTGAAAAGAAGCTTGCGGAAGCTCCCCAAATTCGACTGAGAATTTCCAGAGAACCCATCAACCGAGATTACTCCTTCTGCTTGAAATATGGAGGAATTTGTAGAGATGAAGATTTGCTTAGTAATGGAGAAGGAGAAATGTTAGAGACTTGAGGAGCTGTCATCGGTCGACCACTTTGGGCCGAGTCACCCCACAGTGATTTATAAGACTATATGTGATGTTTCACTAGGTGTTGTCCCCTTTTAATTAATTTATTCCACAATTAATTTTCCGATCTCATTTCACTTAAATTTCGGTGACTTATAAAAAATTCTCTTATACCAAATGTCATAATTCCTGTAATATGACACTAGTCTATCACCTCTTCAAGGATACACAGTTATTATTAATACTCCCCATCATAGCACTTATGAAATCTAAAATCATTTCGGGATCACCTCCTTTCATATACTAATTCCCGTATTAGTATACGTAAGCACAACATAAACTTTTCGGGGTTCGGGTCCACTTGCCTATGTTTAAGTGCCCAAACCATTACCCAAAAATACGGGGTGTTACACATTCATATTGAAGTTCACAATGAAAATTTCAAATGAACCAGGAAGTGAATTTAGGATCAGGTTGACAGAGACATTTATAGGCAGCTTCGTTCCAATCGAAGCCAACCTTTCTATCATCCCAATCATCTTCAGAACATGTGCTGACACTTGACCCCCATCGTTCAGCTTACACCTGAAAAGGTCTCTCAACAGTTCATACTCCATTGTATGAGATTGTGAGTCATAGAGACTCTTAAAGTGTTCTAGCATTTCGTTGGGGCCCATGTTTTCATGTTGCCTCTATAACTCCAAGGACATGGAGGACAACATTACACATTGTGTTGAGGTAGCATCGTCTAGATGTTTCTGATAAGCTACCTTGTCAAATAATAGAATCTTCAACAGAGACTGTGGGGAGCAATGTGTCTAACACATACTCAATTCTTTCTAGTCTTAACACCAATCACAGATTTCTTAACTAGTCAGGGTAGTTTGATCCAGTCAACTTGTTTGTTTCGACCAATATTTTCAGTGATAGATTCGACATTCTATATATAGTCTGAAGAAATAGATAGACTTGAAATAGAACTCTAATATAATTTCTACTTGAATACATTCGTTAACTAATTAATATGGCCTTTAGTTTAATTAGCTCACACTATTTTAACATACTCTTTGACCCCATGGAAGAATACAGACTCATATCAAATATGGTCATAATGGACCATGATTCAGGTTCATGCTATCTCCGCATTTGCTGTGGTTGATAACTTCAATAACACAACCTGGTAGGTCTCTAAACCAATTTCAAACAATTTGTAACTCATGTTTGACCGAATGTTCTAAACAAACGATCTGCGTCCCTCGTCTTGTCTGACACTGTGGCGCCAAGACAGCCTAGCAAGTCAACCCCGTTATGCGACTGCATTTATGTATCTAAGTGAATTTTACCTTATAGAGCAAACACTGTGGTATAAATACTCATGAAGGTTTATCACCCACTTCTACATTTAACATGCATCTATGAAAGAGTCTGAGTCCTCGTAGACTTAGAGCAAATGTTGTGGCATAAATACTCATCTCATCGAAAAGGATTTTGGACTACAATCAGCTATAACATACGACACGTTCATTTTAAATGAGACTTGTATTAAAATTTTAGAGAATATTTTAATTCAGGATTTTAACCAAGATCAACACTAGTATGCTATATCAAATAGAACATCTTAATGCAAAGTCTATTAAGCACTTATTAGGTACCTCCTGCCCAAGCATGATATTAAGCGGTTTAACAAATACTGGGCAGCGCCTACCTAGACAATTATTTGCGGACACTATTCTAGTAATGTAAATGACAATCATTTAGAACATAAATAGTATACTTATCAAATATATTGTATAATAATAATCATGGGTTAAACATTCTGAACAAATTGTTTTTGGACCGATGGGGCCGCGACGCTAATCATTAGAGCCGCGATGCCAAATGTCCAGAAAGACCAGGTCTAGTGAATGTAAGATACTGAAGGGCCCGTGCAAGACTGCGGTAGCAAGTTGGATCCTCGTATGGTACGCTGGCCGCAGTACTAAGCTTGGGCTTAGTATCAACTGGAGTGGAAGTGGACTTACAGGATGACATCTCAGCCCTCTCAATGATCTCAGCTGCATACTTCATTTGAGATAAGAACAACCCACCTGCATGACGAGTGACATCAATCCCCAAAAAATAACTCAAGGGCCCCAAGTCTTTCATAGCAAACTCAGAGCTGAACATTGTCATGATAGACTGGCGTAAGGCATCGAAAGAGGCAGTCAAAATAAAATCATCCACATATAACAGAATATAGGCCAAGGACGAACCACGACGGTAGATGAACAGGGAATTATCCGACCTGCTGTGAGTGAACCCAATAGTCAAAACATAGTCAGCAAACCACGTATACCAGGCCCGTGGAGACTGCTTAAGCCCATATAAGGACTTCTTCAACAAACAGACATGATGAGGATGTTTGGGATCCCTAAATCCCAAAGGCTGATGCATATAGACTGTTTCCTTGAGATCACCATGTAGGAAAGCATTCTTTACATCTAACTGATGAATAGGCCATGCTTTTGAAAGAGCCAAGCTAAGCACAGTGCGAATAGTAGCCAGCTTTACTACCGGGCTAAACGTCTCCCCACAATCTATCCCAACCTGCTGAGTCTTACCATCACCCACAAGCCGAGCCTTATGTCGTGCAAATGAACTGTCTGAATTGTCCTTATGAGCAAAAATCCACATGGACCTAATAATATTAATACCAGAAGAACGGGGCACCAACTCCCACGTCTTATTATCAGTAAGAGCATTATATTCATTGGTCATAACAATTTTACAATTCGGGTCATTCAATGCAGACACATGATTACGGGGTAAGGGTGATTTAAGAACAATAGAATTTAAGTTAAAATGACTTTTCAGTTTAAAAATACCCCATTGACTACGAGTGACCGGTCGATGACTCGGGGAAGAAGGGGACGGATTTTGGGAATTTTCAGGACGTGGGATGGACTGGCCAGCAGGTAGTGGGCCTGCTGGCCCAAATCGGTAACTGGAAATAGTAGTAGACGCTGGGACTGGACTCTGTGTAGAAGTAGGAACTGGGCTGGGGAGGCGGCCCAGTTGTTGGACCGACGTTGTTAGACCGTGATGTTATGGGAGAACCAGCGGGCAGTGGGCCTGCTGGTGGATTTGGGGAGTGGGATAAATCCAAAAATGACGAATAATATATGGGGATATGCCTTCATCCAAAAAATTATACGAACTAGGAACGGGAGTACTAACCTTAGCAAACGGGAATTGAGTTTCATCAAAAAGTACATGGCGACTAATAATGATTTTATTAGATGACAAATCAAAACATTTGTAGCCACGAAGATTAGACGGATAGCCCAGACACACACAAGGGGTAGACCGAGCTTGAAGTTTGTTAATTGTGGTGGATGGAAATAACGGATAACACAAGCACCCAAAGACCCGAAGATGAGAATATGAAGGAGTCTTATTATATAAAATTTGAGGAGTGGAAGAATATGTCAAACCTTTGAAGGAATTATGTTAAAGAGATATGTAGTCATTTGAAGAGCATGATGCCAAAAAGATGGGGGTACTAAAGCATGAATCAATAAAGTTCGGACAATGTTATTTATGGTATGAATTTTGCGTTCGACTTTCCATTTTGCGAAGACGTATGAGGACAAGAAAAACGAAAATTGATCCCATTATTAGCACAGAATTCCCAAAACACCCCATTGTCATATTTTTTGACATTATCACACTAAATATTTTTGATTTTTCGTTCGAATTGGGCTCTAATGAATGCTCTACGTGAGATTTTTTCGCTATCGGAAAAGTCCATAAAAACTTAGAATAATCATCCAAAAAGAGAACATAATACCGATGACCCAAAGAACTAAGAATAGGAGACGTCCATAAGTCGCTATGAATAATATCAAATGGCATTAAAGTATGAGAATTTTAGTCTACAAATGGCAACCTAACAATTTTTCCTAAAGAACAATACTGACAATTTGGAGTACTAATCGTACCCTTACATGAAATAAAATTATTTTTATCTAATGACGACAAAATAGATGATCCCAGATGACCAAGACGAGCATGCCACAATGAAGGAGAAAGGGCTGCAAATGCGGATGGCAAGGCTTGACTCGATGGACCAGAACTGGGTGTGATAGGATAAAGATCTCTCCTACTATCACACCTCATGAGAAGACTCCCCGTCTTGAAATCCTTAACAAAGAAACCAAATGGATCAAATTCAATAGAAACGGAATTGGCAGTAGTTAATTTACGGACATAGACTAAATTTTTAATCAATTCGGGGCAATGTAGGGTGTTTTTCAAGATAAGAGGTGGATGAGAGGAGATAAAGTTTTATGACCATAACCATGAATTGGAATAGAATTACCATTACCAATAATTATGCCACGAGGGTTACTCAAATTGGAATAAGACGATAGCGTACCTGAATCAAATGTCATGTGGGTAGTGGCACCGGTGTTCATATACCAATTTGGGTCCAGAGGATTTAAACCAAGCGTGAGCATTGCGGCTTCGATGTCGGTAGACGTGGGTGCCGCTACATGATATGCCTACGGGGGCCGAGGCCCAAGTAATCCTGCTTGCTGCCTCGGCCCAGAAGGTTGACTGTACGTGGACGACGTAGAATTGGGCCTGGACTGCTGCTAGGTAGCCCACTGCCAGTGGGGCAAAATATGGCTTGGCCCAAACTGTGGCTGTGGGGCCCAGAACTGTTGTTGCTGCTGCTGACCACTGCGAGGGCCACCACCGCCACCACCATTGTGTCGGTTGCCGCCGTTATTGCCGCCGCGGTTCTTGCCATTATTTTCTTATTTCCACCCTTTTTTCCACCACCGTTGTTGCGGTTATGGCCCGAGTTATTGGAACCGATAGGATAAACCGTGGACTCGGTCATCATGCCTACGGGACTAGCACCGGTAGCCGCCCTTTTTGCCATGCCTGCTTCTTCGAGTGTAAGCATAGAACGAGCCTGATAAAATTGCAGAAGCGAATTGCTTTGCCGAAGAAGCGTGCCAACACCATTATTGGCCTCGGAGAGGCCGGAAACCATTTGGAGGACCAAACGATCATTCGAAACTGGCGCACCAACGTTGCGGAGTTAGTCCGCCAATTCCTTTAATCTTTTGCAATAAGCCAAAACGTTAGGGAAATCTTCCATATTAACGTGGGAGAAATCCTGCTCAAGAGTAACAGCTCTAGAATTTTGATTATCTTGGAATATATCACGCAGTCTATCCCAAGTCGCCTGTGCCGTAGCGTCAGGCTCAATAATCGTTTACAAAAGGTCGGTAGAAATTGTGGAATATATCCACTAGAGGATAGTGGCATCAAGAGTTGCCCATAACTTAGAATCATCCTCGCATTTTGGCACCTCAGTATACTCAGGAGCCGCAGGGATTATGTGATAGATGACTTGATGCAAGCGTGCATGAATTTTGAACAGTTCGGCCCACGTCGCATATTGGACGTTTTCTATTTCAAGAACAAGAGGGATGTTATTTTTGATGTTAGAAATTGCAAGGGCATGATGAAACATGTTCTTTGATGTAGACATACTGATAGAACAATATATGATTGAGGGATTTGGAAGAAAAAATTGGGAGAAAGAGGAATCGTGGGCTCGAAACCTGAGAAGGAGGGCTCGATTTTCGAGTCTTGGGATAAGTATGAGGAAGGAATTTTGGAGAGGATTTTAAGACCTAGACTTCTGATACAATTGAAAGAAATAATCCCTTGATTATTTTCATTGATTGAAAGAGTATATATACATTTACATATTTCCATAATAGGACAATCATATTCCTATTCTACTTCTAAAACCTTATTCTACTTGGATACTAACTATACAATGATGGTAATACAAATATTATGGTAAGTGTACAATATTAATTATATTACAACATTACCTAAACTAGGATACTAAAATACTACCTAATTCTACACGGTACAAGGTGAAATCCGAGAACCAATATACATAGGATATACACGTGTATATCGTGTAATCGTGTATATCCTCTGTATATTTAACACTAACAAACAGTGATGTAGGGGTGTGTTATTCGTATAACACCTAAGCATATATGCACAAGCAACTACTGAATTCTCAAATTTCTTCAAATTTGAGGCATGACACAAACAAAACTACTCAGCAAATTCTCAACTATCAACATAAAGGTGAAATTCAACTATAGGCTAATGTATCCCTAAACATATGATTCAAAGCATACAGTAGGAAAAAAACAAAAGATCTAGCAGACATACAGGGATATTTATGTTGACAAAAGCTACCAGCTAAATGTCAAAGGCAGTTATGAACTTATGCAGGATCCAAATGTGTTTTATCCATGTTGACTTAGACTAGCATGCCATCCAAACACTTGATAAGGTTCTGTTATACATGAATGAAAGACATGGCATGGTAATGGGTGATGTTGAACTACAGGAATGCACACAGAAATGATTTCAACAAGACTAGGTTGATGCTTACACACAGTTCAAGTTAGCAGATAGACACACAGCCATAGATTCTGGGATGACAAGGCGTATTAGACAAATACACAACCTACTTGATTCATGTACCCAAGCTAGACAAGTCTTAGAAAATTTATTTTACCTACATTTCCCTGTCTAATCCAAATAGGATAGACAAGTCAAAACTTTAACAATAACCAAACATACATCAAGGCATACTGTTACACCCCATATTTTCGCGTTTATATGAGTCGTAAGTAAAGTAACGTAAAGACTGGTATGGCTAACATACCATTTTTAAATCGAAACAAGTTTACACAATTGTTATGAATGTTTGGTAAAAGTTCGAGATTAAACGGATCAAAGAAATTAATTTCATCAAAACTCGAGGAAAGATTGACAGAATTTCTGGACCTAATTATTTGACAAATTTGTCGGGGTATATCTCCTAGTATATAAGGAATTATGGAGTGCCAACCCAATCTAAATTCAAGTTAAGAGAGTCTACTTTCCAATTCAATTAATGGTTTGTCAATATGAGAAATACAGAGAAAATTATGGATCATAAATAATTATACGGATCGTAAAAGTAAACCATTATTTTGGGCGGTGAAAAGTATTTTAAGTCTTATGTATTACTTTGTTCGAGCATGTGACCTTATTTCACCCAAAACCAGACCCAGACCATCCCTAACATTCTCCCAAGGATTGTCCATCAATTTTCAACTCAATCCAAAGATAAACCACACTAGTTCGACTTAAGGAATCCCGTGGCTACCACTAACTCTTCTTCTTGCTCATTGTAACAATTTAGGAAGTATATTGGTGTCGAAGTAAGCTAAGGAACATAGGATTCTTGAAATATTGAAGGTAAATTTCATATTCCCTAGCCTACTATTATGTTTGTACAAGTGTTGGATTGAATTTTGTTGGAGAATTATCGCATAAACTAGTAACTATGAAACTTAAAGTTGATCAAGGTTGTATGGGCTATTTTTACATGATTTAAGGAACCAGAAGTAATTGTAAAGGTATGGATAGCATAGTGGGGATGAGGAGAAGTGATAATGAAGATTGTTGTTCTAAGACACGTTGAATTTGAACTATAAACGACCCTATGAAGTTGTGTCCATAAACTATTTGATAAAATGGCTAAATGGCCTTTACTATAGAATCCGATATTGATACCAATCCTTTGTATGATATATAACCATCCGTAAGAGGTGCGAGGACTTGTGGAACAGTTCTAACTCTGTGGATAAGGTATGTAAGGCTTAACACTTTCTTCTTTTGGCATGATCCGTATGCAAATGAACGTAAGCGAATATCCATTCCAAAGTATTCTACTCTTAAAGTATAGAAGTATTTATGTTCTTCGTTCTAATGAGGAAGTTTATCGACTCATATATATCTTATTTTATTGAACCTTAATGAAATGTGTGTTGATGAACGTAGCTATAATAACGAAAGTCAGAGGATAACGACCATAGGACACTCTGGCTCTGTCCAGAGTATCCCTTGCAGTCTGTCTTGCATTGCACTTATATATATATCTATCTATTTTACCACACTTCTTCATGTTATAGTTGGTCAGGTAGGCACCTACATGTGCACACCACTGATCAGTTGGGTAGATATCATAGAGTCCTATATGGTCAGTAGTTTATTATGAGCTAACCCCACAGAGGGATTTGATATGATATTATATGGCCCCATAGAGTGGCCTGAGTTTTACTTACATGCATACATTCATGGTTACGTTACAGTAGTTATATGCCCTCAATGACCTTTCTCTAAGTTTCAGGTTGATTCTATATCCCTCTCTTTGATATCATATCTCTGTATTTATATGCTTTGTCTGCCTTACATATTCGGTATCTTTCATACTGATGTCCCTTCTGGGTACTGTGTTTCATGCCCGCAAGTACAGATAGACAGATTCACTTGTCTACATAATAGGATATCTGCTTCCAACGATTAGGTGTATCACTCCATTTCTTCGAGGTTGATGTAGATAGTCGGTAGGCGCTACTGCATATATATATATATATATATATATATATATATATAGTTATTTTGGGTATGTTTGGGCCCTGTCCCGACTTGATGATGCATATTAGTACTCGTAAAGGCTTGCAGACTAGTGGTAGTTGTATATATATGTTTTCTATGGCCTTGTTGGCCCTTGTCAGTCGTTGATGTAATCATGATGTCCTTGTCAGCCTTAGGTTATGGATATATGTTGTGTTAAGCCCTTTTTGCGTGCAGGTTATTGATACTCTTTATTTTTGTTACTGTTACTAGGTGGCCTTGTTGGCTCACATATTGTGTCAGTGATTTCAGATACTTTAGTTTGTATGCTCGGGCCTTAGGGTGCCGGGTGTCGGCTACACCTCTCAAGATTGGGGTGTGACAAACTTTGTATCAGAGCAGGTCAATCATAGGGAGTCTGCAAGTCGTGTCTAGTAGAGTTATTTATGGGTGTGTTGTGCACCACACTTATAAGCAGGAAGCTACATAACATTTAGGATGGTTACCTCTCTTTTTGGATCTGGAATCGTGCCATAGAGCTGAGTCATAAGGATTCTTTCTATAACTATTATCGTGCTTGTAAATACAGGAATATCTTTTTCCAATAGAATTATAGTTTGTGGAGAGATTGAGGATGAGTTAGAGGGAATGCGAGTAACATGCCCTCTATTGAGTCAGATCCGTCAAAGGACATGGGTGAGTCACTTTTTCAGGTATCATCGACTCCAGTAATACCAGATGAGCTGAGGGGAGCTCCCGTATCGCCAGTTCCACCGTCGATTCTGTCCGATGAGGATATTAGGAGAGCGATGCATGTGTTGACTCAATTGGTTGCCTCCCAGGCATGGCGCCATCCCAGAGCATCTCATATTGATAGACCTCTTGAAATATGCTATTATTACATTATTGACGACATCTTTACTTTTTTTATGGACTTAATATCGACCCAGGCGTGTTGAGCGGTGATAATTTGACCTTTTTATTTTAGGAAGTCAATAGTATGGTACTACGTTGGGGATTATATATTCTGACGTGAATAGGTTATGATTATAGAAGGGAGGCACTAATTAAATTCTCATACATATGCTAGTAGACTGGAGCCTCACCGACTAGTAACAGAGTAGTTAATATAATCCCTCTTTTCGGATAATTATGTTAGGCAAATCCTAAATTTATGATGTTATGTTACTCTGATGATTTTACGGAGGTTTAAGTCTTGTGAATAGGATGGTGAGCTGGAGATAAGTGTGAAAATGGAATATATAGGGTGTTGTTGAAAGTTTTATAGAGGACTCGGATAATTTACATGTTTTGCGATAACTTGCATTAACATATACGAGAAAAATGCCTTATGAACACACGGCCCAATAGCTACACTTTGTGTAAGAAAGTAGGTATTACCTCAGGGTATTATTAACGTGAATGGATGAATTATATTAAGGCTAGGTGTAGTGGTATTTAAAGGAGAATGTGTAGGATGACACACTCAAAACAGTGACCCCAAATTATATAAGAGAAAATTCCCCGCGATAATAAAAGACAGTACAAGTTCTTTTGTCTGGTCATAAAGGAGTCATATGGCATGTTATAGGCAATGAAGTGAAGAAACCATCAAATTGATGGATCGTCATGTTGTAACTCTAGACACCCAAAGGCAAGAATAGTTCATTGGAACCAAAGATGGAAAGAGCCTTGGGGCGACCGAAGAATGATTAAAGTAAAGAGAAACTATTTGAGTAG
Source organism: Anisodus acutangulus (assembly GCA_029783415.1). Classification (NCBI taxonomy): domain Eukaryota; kingdom Viridiplantae; phylum Streptophyta; class Magnoliopsida; order Solanales; family Solanaceae; genus Anisodus; species Anisodus acutangulus. The sequence goes on from CM056494.1 coordinate 26,069,067, forward strand.
TACAAATGGGGGGCATGATAGAAAGTTGAAATAAAGGTAGGTATGCTGACAACAGAAAAGTGGGTTGCAATGAGTAGGATAAAAGTGAATGATGTCATGATAATATAGGTCCCATTAATATGGGATTACGTCGAGATAACGTATAGGGAGTAAGGAGGATTCATTGACTAAGGTGTACCCATAGGGTAAGAAAAGATGTCTGGATCTAGGTATGACGACCGGGTTGAGTGTGACTAGATAGTGTTATGTAGTGTTAAAACCTTCATAATCTAGTTGGACTTCACAGGTTAACAAGTCAACAATCTAACATTTAAGGCATAAGCATCATCATAAATAAAAACAATAGTAATATTAGAGGCTACATACGAATGCCACAACACTTCTGAGTGAATAACGTTCGATGGGTAAGCAAATGAAAGAGGCACATATTAATGAAAGCACAAAAAGGAAGTCGCGTATAGTTACGAGTAATAAGAAGATACGAAGGAATTTTCTACCAGATCCTGAATAAGAATCTCGACAGTATTATATGTGGACTAATCGCAGTCGAGACATGGCCGGTTCTAAAAAGTTCAAATGTACTGATCGTTAAGCGAGACTAAGTTTACAAAAGTAAAAGGATTTAAGTATTTTAAGGGTCTTATGTGCCGATAGTCTGATATACCTGGAAAAGAAAAATAGTTTGTAATTTGTGCAACAGGCAGTGTAACTGCAGCGGACTGGTTAGTGTGAAAGTTAAATGAGAGGAAGAAGTCTCAAGAATGTATCAATGAGTCAAGTTGAAGCAACGAATGAAGTCGAGGGACGATACTTTTAAGATGTAGAACTAGATAAAGTCGTCCTTTATAGGAAAAGATAAGAAATGCTACGATAAAGATCTCATTCTTAAGAAAAAGGAGTGAGATTATATTTAACAAAAGAAAATTTCAACCCTTGAGCTCAATAGAAAAAAGGAAACCCTTAGGTACCAAGTCAGTCTGTGCATTCCCAATGTAGCAGGACTACGAAATATGAGTATGATAAAGACCCTCTGATCGCAACATTAGTACCTATAGAGGATGTACCAAGATCTATCAAGATAATAAATGGATGTATTAATGTAGCAAGACGAGAAGAAAATATTAACTGTCAATAGGCATAGAGTGAGCACAAAAAAACCGACGAATAGGACTCGATAAAACTGGGAGATGATTGATAAGAATTATCACTGAGAGTTTATTTTGCAGTTGCAAGAAAAACAATTTGAGTGTCTCCCAAATAATTGTTGATAGACTAGCTAGCCATCTCTCTTCCTGCGGATCAAGACTATTTATATGAATGAGGACTAAGTGAGGTAGTACGATTAAGAAGGTGGTTAACCTTAATGCTATCTCAGAAATTATGATGTTTTCCAAGAGTGCGCAGTTAAAATGGAGTTTGAAAGATCATTGAAAAAGGATTTTGGACACTCCGGCCAGGCTGAGGTTTAAACCGAGCAGATGGTAAGATTGAAGGTATGTTATGGAGTTGCGTAGCGGCTTATAAAGAAAGGTGGAATAACCACCGATTGACTGAGTAAGTTGCGTGCAATGATAACTATCGTGATAAGCTTAAGACCCTATAAGGCTCCAAGGACGAAGGGATGTAGAACACGTATGAGATTGTCGAAGATAAGTAAACCGGAGTTAATGAGATCTAATCTAAAGGAATAAGTTATAAAATTGATAAATTCATGCGACAGAAGAAGTTGACTGTCTAAGATCGTTAGTAAGTTGTCCTCAAGAAAGTAACGACATGACCAAAAATTCCAAGTGAGTGGTTCATGAAAAATGTCGCCTATAAAAGACGTGATAAGAATCGAAAGAGGAGCCAGCTTATCCTCTGTACATTGAATCAAATGAGATTTCTTAGAGAATTGGCCAGGTGACTTATAGACACCTCTACGAAGTTAGAACGGCTCACCCAGCACTCCCGGGATGTATAAATGACCTTTTCCGTGGTACCCCTGTGTGAAGTTTAGAAAATTTTCCATACGAAGGAACCATAGTTACTATTTTGATTCGCTAAATCTAGAAACTTCAGGACAAAAAATAATAGCCTTTAGTACTATGCCATGGGAAATGGAAGACATGAAATTTGAATATCCCCGCTTGCCTCAAATAAAATATTCATGCTATCATTCGTGCGATGCGATCCCTTTACCTTATGAACATCAAACTTATCTCACGTGTTTATATAGATAATGTTATTAAAACTGATGTGGCAGAAGCATCCTAGGGGTCCTACAGTTGATGTGAGTTATAGTTAACCCGTTTAACTTTTGTGTCTATAGATGGTCGTGTGGGGCCGATGTGATGTTGTTATGTGGCATTGGATATGTGTTTTGACATTCTTGACAGGTTTTGGATAGTCCTGTTTATGAAAGAAACTCTATCAATATTGTTTTAGAATCCTATGGATAATAAATTCTGAAAGTTCAGTTACCCTAACATTCGAGGACGAATGTTCTTAAGGGAGAAGGATGTTACACTCCGTATTTTCACGCTCATATGCGTTGTAAGTAAGGTAACATAAAACCCAATAAGGCTAACATACCATTTTTTTATGGAAACAAGTTTAAACAAGTGGTACATATGTTTCATACGATTTTGGGGTTAAATGGATCAAAGAAATTAAGTTCATCAAAACTCGGGGAAAGACAGGCAGAATTTCCGAACCTAATTTTTGGTCCAACTTGTTAGGGGTATATCTCCTATTATATAAAGAATTATGGAGTGCCAAACCAATCTAAATTCAAGTTCAGAGAGACTACTTGCTAATGCACTTGACGGTTCGTCAATCTGAGAAATACAGAGAAAATTATGGACCGTACAAAATTGTATGGATCGTAAAAGTAAACCATTTTTCTAGGCGGTGGAAAGAACCTTAAGTCTTATATATTACTTTGTTCGACCATGGGACCTTTAATCCCCAAAACAGACCCTAGATCACCCCCAACATTCTCTCAAGGGTTCTCCATCAATTTGCAACTCAATCCAAAGATAAACCACACTAGTTCGACCTAAGGAATCCCGTGCCTACCACTAACTCCTCTTCTTGCTCGTTGTAATGATTTAGGAAGTATCTTGGTTTCAAAGTAAGATAAAGAATAGATGATTCTTGAAATATTGAAGATAAATTTCATCATCCCTAGACTACTCTTAAGTTTGTACAAGTGTTGGATTGAATTTTGTTGGAGAATTCTTGAAGAAACTACTAACTATGAAACTTGAAGTTGATCTAGGTTGTATGGGCGTTTTTTACATGATTTAAGGAACCAAATGGAATTGTAAAGGTATGGATAGCATGGTGGAGATGAGGAGAACTGATTATGAAGATTGTTGTGCTAAGACACATTGAATTTGAACTATAAACAACCCTATGAAGTTGTGGCCATAAATTGTTCGATCAAATGACTAAATGAACTTTCCTATAGAATATGAAGTCTATATTGATACCAATCCTTTGTATGATATAGATAACCATCCGTAAGAGGTGCGAGGATTTGTGGAATAGTTGTAGCTTCGTGGATAAGGTATGTAAGACTTAACTCTTTCTTCTTTTTGCATGATCCGTATGGGAATAAACGTAAGCGAATATCCATTCCAAAGTATTCTACCCTTAAAGGCTAAAAGTGTCTATGTTCTTCGTTCTAATCAGGAAGTTTATCGACTCATATATATCTTATTTTTTTGAATCTTAATGAAAGATGTGTTGATGAACGTAGCGATAATAACGATAGTTAGAGGATAACGACCATAGGACACTCTGGCTCTGTCTAGAGTATCCCTTGTAGTCTGTCTTGCATTGCACTTATATATATGTATCTATTTTACCAAACTGCTCCACGCTATAGTCGGTCGGGTAAGCACCTGCATGTGCACACCACTGATCAGTTGGGTAGATTCCACTGCGTCCTATATGGTCGGGTAATTTATTATGAGATAACCCCACAGAGGGATTTGATATGATATTATATAGCCCCATAAAATGGCTCGATTTTTACTTACATGCATACATTCATGGTTACGTTACAGTAGGTGTATGCCCTTAACGGCCTTTCTCTAAGTTTTAGGTTTATTCTATACCCGTCTCTTTGATATCATATCTCTATATTTATATGTTTTGCCTTACATATTCGGTACATTTTCATACTGATGTCTTATTATAGACAGATTCAAAATTTTAGATCTAATACACGGAAAGTTACACTAATAAGTAATTTGAAGAATTGTGCGCGAACTTAGTAGAATTAATATATTACATTTCTTCTAATAATTGTTTAGCTATAGAAATTGAAATGGGACTATGCCTTTTGTTATAGTGTTATATTTGGAGGTGTTAAATCGGCAGATTGACTGGATGAACCTTTTTCCAAAGCATAAGTTTAGAAGATTTGAGAAGTTTGCATTGATCATGTACTAAGAGGTCACATTTTGACTTTTAGCAAATTAAAGGTACACATTTACCTATATATACACTCATTTAAGCTATCATAAATTATATGGCTCCATAGAGTGGCCTAATTTTTACTTACATGCATACATTCATGGTTACATTACAGTAGTTGTATGCCCTCAACGACATTTCTCTAAGTTTCAGGTTGATTCTATACCCCTCTCTTTGATATCATATCTCTGTATTTATATGCTTTGCCTGCCTTACATATTCAGTACATCTTTCATACTGATGTCCCTTCTGGGTACTGTGTTTCATGCCCACAGGTATAGATAGACAGATTCACTTGCCTCCATAATAGGATATTTGCTTCCAACGGTTGGGTGTCTCACTCTATTTCTTCGAGGTTGATGTACATAGTCGATTGGCTCTACTGCATATATATATATATATAGATAGTTATTTTGGGTATGTCTGGGCCCTATCCCGACTTGATGATGCATATTAGTACTCGTAGAGGCTTGTAGACTAGTGGTAGTTATATATATATATGTTTTTGTGGCTTTGTCGGCCCTTGTCAGTTGTTGATGTAATCATGACGGTCTTGTCAGCCTTAGGTTATGCATATATGTTATGTTGGGCCCTTTTTGCGTGCAGGTTATTGATGCTTTTTATTTTTGTTACTATTACTAGGTAGCCTTGTCGGATCACATTTCGTGTCAGGGATTTCAGATACTACAGTTGGTACACTCGGGCCTTAGGGTGCCGGGTGTCGGCCACACCCCTCAAGATTGGGGTGTGACACATATCATACCTCATATCAGAGCTAAACAGGTTATTTTTAGGCACAGAGTAGACACATTGATTTTAAGTGTTCATATTAACAAGAGGATAGTCATTTTTGAGTTCATACTGACCTTTCACATCCCTAAAAACAACATGACACTACTGAGACAACTCAAACAAACATCTCAAGTCCATATAACCATATTGTCTCTTTTAATTCAAAGGATATTAAACAAACTAGGTATATTATTTCCTAGAATTGTTATAATTGGTGTTCTAAGCCATTTTTAAATTGTTTATACTTTACTAAGTCCTATAGGCTAATAAACTACGTCAGTGCTCACTTGTTATCTCCTTAAGATTACTTCAAACAGGTTCATGACCATATCAAATACATCAACAACTAAGATCCATCTAAAACTAAATGCAAAAAACAAAAATAGGGAGATAAGCTTCATATTCTTAACTATGCACACAGATAAACATGAATCACAGATAAATTAAACCATTAAAGCCCATATTAGCATAAAATCATTCTTGAACTAATCATAATCACTTAATAATCAGTTTCATAAGAATATTACTATCTAAACATGCTTGTTAAACTGGTTTCAGGCCATTTTAGACTTAACTAGGAGATTTTATAGGTTATAAACAAACATGAACCCACTTAAAATAGATGGATTAACACAGGGTTATGCTGGTAAATCATCCTAAGTGTATTACCAATCTAAATCACATTCAAACTAGTTATATGATACTAAAAAACTACCTAAATATTTTCACAAACTAAACAAAAGCAATCAAGTTAAGGCTTTTCTCAGAATCTAATAAATTTTAACCATCAATGAACATATACAACTTCACTAAACATACTTAAAGTCACAATATTGCACAGAAACAAGAAAATAATTAAAACACACATGAAGGAGAAGCAATTACCTTATGCGAAGGCAACCTAGGGTCGAGGCAGAGGCTTGAACTTCATCTTCTACGCCCAATTTCTCTTGCACGCACAGAAATAAAAAGGTTTTAGTTTGTGGAGACTAATTAAGGCTAATTCGGGTTCCACCAAAGGGATTGGATCCCGATTAAGCTATAATTAATAAAGTTTTGCTAAAAATAAGAAGCCTCAAATTCGAACTTGCGGACCTTTTGCAAAATAAAGAGCAAGAGCCCAATTTATAGAACTCATGGAATCCCTAGACAAATCGAGGGATCTGAAGTGGGACAAGTGAAACTTAGGGGAAATATCCCTCCCAAATGGTATAGCCTCGATGATTTTGGTGATCCCGAGGGAATATCGTACAAGCCAACATAATGGATTTGGAGATCAGGATGGAGAAGAAGAGGAGGGTTGTGGATAACATGTTAAGATCAAATGGGGGAGTTTGACCATGGCTAGTGCAAAGGAGATGGGAAGAGGTTGATGGCCAAAGGGGCTTGGGAGAGTAGTGGGGATGGGACGGGTATGTGGGACAGGAATGCCAGTTGCATTCGAGAGGTAGCTAGAAAAGTTCTAGGGGTCTCACAGGGTAGTCGTGGTAGGCATCGAGGGGACTGGTGGTAGAATGGTGAAGTTCAAGAGAATGTGGAAGCGAAGAAAATTGTCTATGCAAAATTGGTAGAAAGCCAGGACGAGGTGGAGAAGTGGACGAATTGGGAACTGTATAAGTTGGTGAGGAAGGAGGCAAAACTTACAGTTACGGCGGCGAAAACGACAGCTTTTGAACGCATATGTGGAATTAGAGGGAAAATGTGGGGATAATAAGTTGTACAGACTAGCCAAGGCGATGGAGATGAGGGCCCGTGACTTGGATCATGTGAGGTTTATCAAGGACGAGGATGGAAAAGTACTGGTGGAGGACGCGCATATTAGGCGGAGGTGGAGATCTTACTTCTATAAACTCTTAAATGAGAAAGGAGATAGAGACATTGTGCTAGGAGATCTGGAGAAATTTGGTAGGTACCGAGATTTTGGGTATTGTAGAAACATTAAGGTTGATGAGGTTAAGGGTGTTGTTCGCAGGATAATCAAGGGACGTGCGACCGGGCTTGATGAAATCCCAGTTGAATTTTGGAAAAGCATAGGCAGGGCAGGTTTAGAGTGGCTGACTGAATTTTTAACGTCATTTTTAAGACGGCGTGAATGTCCGAATAATGGAGGTGGAGCACAATGATTCCTTTGTACAAGAACAAAGGTGATATCCAGAGTTGCAACAACTATAGGGGGTATCAAGCTGTTAAGCCACACTATGAAAGTTTGGGAAATGATCGTGAAGATGAGGGTGAGAAGATGCATGTCTATTTCTGAGAACCAGTTTGGATTCATGACGAGGCATTCGACTATAGAAGCCATTCATTTTATTAGGAGGTTGGTGGAGTAGTATAGAGAGAGGAATAGAGACTTACATATAGTTTTCATCAACTTCGAGAAGGCATACGACAAAGTCCCGAGAGAGGTTCTATGGAGATGTTTGGAGGTGAGAGGTGTACATGTGGCGCACACTATGGTGATCAAGGATATGTATGATGGATCCAAGACCAGGGTACAGACAGTAGGAGAAGACTCGGAGCACTTCCCAGTGATAATGGGGCTGCACTAGGGATCAGCTCTTAGCCCATTCTTATTTGCCCTGGTGATGGATGGAATGATGCGACAAATCCAAGAGGAGGTACCATGGTGTATGTTATTCGCAGATGACACAGTCTTGATTGATGAGACTCAAAGCGGAGTGGATGCTAAGCTGGAGGTTTGAAGACAAACTCAAAAGTTTAAAGAGTTCAGGCTGAGTAGGACTAAGACAGAATACTTGGAGCGCAAGTTCAGTAACATGAGAGACCTTGAGACATGCGTGGAGGTGAGGCTTGGTACTCAGGTCATTCCAAAGAAAGGAAGCTTCAAGTACCTCGGGTTTATTATCTAAGAGGATGAAGATATTGATGACGATATCACACATCGTATTAGGGCAGGATAGATGAAATAGAGGCTCGCATCTAGAGTCTTATGCGACAAAAAGGTACCACCAAAACATAAAGGCAAGTTCTATAGGGCGGTGGTTAGACCGACTATGTTATATGGGGCAGAGTGTTGGTCAGTCAAGACTTCGCACATCCAAAAGATGAAAGTTACGGAGATGAGGATGCTGAGATTGATGTGTGGGCATACAAGGACATATAGGATTAGAAATAATGATATCGGGGACAGAGTGGGAGTGGCCTCGGTGGATAAGATGCGGGAAGTGAGGTTGAGATAGTTTATGCATGTGCAGAGGAGAGACATAAATTCCCCAGTGCAGAGGAGAGACATAAATGCCCCAGTTCAGAGGTGTGAGAGGTTGGCTATGGATGGATTCGAGAGGGGTAGAGGTAGGCCGAAGAAGTATTGGGGAAAGGTGAATAGATGGGATATGACGCATGGGCAACTTACTGATGATATGACCTTAGATAGGGGTTATGAAGGACACAGATTAGGGTAGAAGGGTAGTAGGTAGTCGAGTGTAGTCCTACTTATGCTTGCAAACTGGTAGTTGTAGTGTTTTTTTTAGTGTAGGCCCGCTTAGCCTATCATACTAATAGGCGCAGTATTGTTGTATAGTTTCCTGTAGTTTGATTTTTATTGCTATGTATTCTATAGTGTACTTTGTATATCTTATTTACATGCGTTAGTTACTGATCATTTTTGCAGAATGCGCTATCATGACTTTTTCGCTTTTGATACCAGTATTTTCATATTGCTTTAAATTTTTTGCCCGGGCCTGACTGTTTCTCTTACTTTGTTTGTGCTTATGATTTATCTTGAGCCGGAGGTCTCTCAGAAACAACCGCTCTACCTATCAAGGTAGAGGTAAGGTCTGCGTAAACTCTACCCTCCCTAGACCCCACATTGTGGGATTTCACTAGGTATGTTGTTATTGTTGTTGTTGTCCCTCCCAAATGGTATAGCCAATAGAAATCGAGTATTCAAAATCTAAATCGGATAAAAACCATAAAATCAATCAGATAACACAAAATGCAGAGGGCTTTGACCCTTACCTGCGCATGGAGCTCGTAAGGTGGTACTCCATTTTGATGAACACACGACCTGCAAAAGCTCCAAATCCTCTGCTTTTGCCGTTTCCGACCATAAGAGATGAAGAGAGTGAGAGAGATGCGTACCAGGGCTCCCAATTTTGGGAAAGTGACAAATGAAATTAGGGTCTGATGTTTGTGCATAATAAAAGGCATTTGGCAGGGTCACAGTCCTTTTGGGTTGGACCCGACCGGTTTAAAATGGGAAGAAGGAGGCCAACTGCATATTTCAATGAAAATCAAAGTCATGGCCACATTTTGCCAATGTGGACATATTTTAAATTGACAAATGAACCAAAACCATTTCAGTTATAACAAAATTAGACCAGTAGCTTCAAATTGAGCCTAATTTGACAATATTCGGAAAGTGAAATGTTTAAATCACGTAAAATGATTCTTTTGATTCAGACAAAGGAATTTGGAATGAGATGTAATTCAATTATATTATTTAATTAGACAAATTTCGCGAATTTTGATGGAATAAAATATTGATTACTTTAAAGCTGAGAATTTGGACAATTACCTTGACTTTAATCTTGAAAATTGCAATTAATTATCAAAATAAATGTAAAAATAGGATATTATATACAATACGTATATCAGATGATATATATATATATATATATCCATTTTAAATCGGTCTTGTAAAAGGTATATTTTATTATGTCTATGACTCGGGAAGCCTGAATAATTAAATAAAAGTATTGGAAGATAAAAATTAGGTGTCAACACAAACCACCCTACATCACATGATAAATATGATAATTGCAAGATCAGAGATCACAGGACAACCTTTACAACGGTGAAGAAAACAAAAGTGTTAGTGACTCGAGAGAAGCGGACTTGAGGGTTCACACACGAGGATGAAAGTACCTTCATTGATGAAGAAGTAGATGGTGTCACATTGCCAAACAATGATGCATTGGTATTCTTGTAAACATTGATTATTTTCATATTAAACGTGTCTTGAATGATCCAGGTAGCTCAGCCAATATAATTTGTTGGAAAGTGGTAAAAGAGATGAAGATGTTTAAAAATGTGGTGTCGTGCACAAGAGTACTCTCCGGGTTCAACATAGCAAGTGAAACAACCAAGGGGAGATTGTGATACCAGTAAATGCTAGGGGAATGATCAAGGAAACTAAATTCCACGTGATAGACGACGACTGAGATATAATGCGATCTTCGGTAGACCATGTATACATGACATAAAGGCAGTTCCTACATCTTTACACTTGTTGGTGAGGTTTCCAACTTCGGATGATATCAAACAAATATGGGGAGAGCAACCGGTTGCAAATGAGATGTTCTCCATAGATGATCCACCGGTCTAGGAAGAGCAACATGATGATAAACAACAATCACAAGAGTTGGAACTCGCGCTCAGTACATACCATGGAGATCAGCAACTTGCGACTGCAATCGAAGACGAGTTACCAGATAGGTACCAAGTGCACTTCCAGGTGCCCGATGACTCAGAGCAATAAAGTTAATGGGGGACTTGAACAAGTCGGCATGTACGCATACCTCCCAGAGAGATAGATATACCTCGGCATGGGACTAAGTACCAAGCTTAGGAATGCCATCCTTGAATATCTTAAAGCTAATAGTGATTGATTTCTTGGTCGCATCAAGATATGACAGGTATACCCTCGGAGGTAGCAATGCGTAAGATGAGTCTGGAAGCCAGCTTTCCACCGGCAAAGCAAAAGAAGTGGCCCATAGTTGAGGTCTGTAATAGGTTTGTAAAAGAGGAGGCAATTTGGTTGCTTAATATAGGATCCATCCGGGAAATAAAATACCCAGAGTGGTTAGCTAACATAGTCGTAGTACCTAAAAAGCAAATCAAATTTCGTATGTGTATAGATTTTTAAGATTTGTATAAGATGTGTCTAAATGACTCATTTTCGTTGTTGAACATTAACCAAATGATTGATGTAATGACAGGGCACAAGTTAATGAGTTTCCTCGATGCATATTACTGGTATAACCAGATACGAATATGCCTGGAAGATCAAGAGAAAATATCATTCATCATAAATTTGGCACATATTTCTGTAATATGATGCCTTTTGGACTCAAAAACACTAGGTCCACCTATCAGAGGTTGGTTAATAAAATATTTGAAGAGAAAACAGGGAAAACTATGGAGGTATACGTTGATGACATGAAGAGTCTCCGTGCAGGAGACCATTTGAGTCATTTGTAGGAAACTTTCGCAATCTTGAGGAAACACAACATGAAGCTCAACTCGAAGAAGTGTGTGTTCAGTGTTGGCTCAGGGTAGATCTTTGGTTTACTCATTTCAAAAAGATGAATCGAAGTGAACTTAGACAAGATCAAAACAATTGAAGATATCCCAAAAAACTTGGACAATATAAAAGCAGTGCAGCGGTTGACATGATAGTTGGTAACACTCAACAGGTTTATATCCCAGTTATCTAAGAAAAGTCACAAGTTCTACTCATTGTTACAGAAAAAAAATGACTTTGAATGGACACTGGAGTGTTAATAGGCCTTGAAGGACTTGAAAAAGTACTTATAAACTCCACCGCTGATGTCAAAACCAAATGATGGTGAGCAACTGTTGATATATTTAGTTGTCGTCGAAGTAGTTGTAAGCACAATCTTGGTCCGAGAGGAGAAAGGTACGCAGTTTCTGATTTATTACGTAAGTTTTTATTAGGGGCCGAAACATGGTACCCACACTTATAGAAGTTGTCCTTTGCTCTTGTCATGATGTCTCAAAAGCTTAGGCCGTATTTCTAGTGTCATTCCATTGTCGTTGTAATGATTGTCCCGTTGCGGAACGTCTTTCATAAACCCAAACTATTAGGGCATTTGGCCAAAGAGGTAATAGAGGTAAGTGGGTTTGATAGTTAGTATAGGCCCCAGACTGCAATAAAGTCTCAGGTCCTTACTGAATTTGTAGTGGATTTCAATCCTTGAAAAAAAGAGGCCATCTTGGTCTCTAGGACTATCCCGGGGTTTGGGTCCTTCATACGCATGGGGCATCTAATGTAAAATGAATTGGTCTAGGTATAGTGCTTCATACACCTTCAGGTGAAATATTGAGACAAGCAATACATAGTGTATTATTGACTAACCATAAAGTTGAGTATGAGGCTATGATTGCTGGTCTTGAATTAGCTCAGGAACTAGGCTCTGAAGTGATCGAAATAAAGTGTGATTCCCTGTTGGTAGTAAACCAAGTGCACGGGATGTTCAAAGCAAAGAAAGAATGTATGTTGAAGTATCAAGAAAACATTTTGAAGCTGTTTGCCCAATTCCAGGAAGGGATGATGATGCATATGCCAAGGGAAGAAAGTGTAAAGGTATGCCTTTGTTAACTTGGGCTCCTCTACGGAACATGAAGGACCAGAGTCTAGATCTGTGGTACTATTGTTGCATTCATCTGTAGATAGCACATGCTATGACGAGGTGAACTCAATGAGCTTGATATGGGATTGGAGTAATGAGATCTTGGATTATCTCAAACACATAAAGTTTCCAGAAGTCCTGAAGGCTTCTCATACACTCAAAATATAAGATGCCCCAATATAGCATTGTAGATGACATGTTGTACCAGATATACTTTTATGGCCTGTTGGCACGATGCTTGGCCCTGAAGAGGCCGATTACGTGATGAGAAAAGTACACAAATGAATATGAGGTAATCACTTTAGAGCATATACGTTGGTAAGAAAAGCTGATAAGGGCTGGATATTATTGACCCAGGATGGATGATGACACAAAAGATTTTATAAGGAAATGTGAGAAGTGCCAATGGTATGACCAGTTGGTTCACCAACCGGGAGAGCTTTTTCATTCTATTATGTCACCTTGGTATTCATGAAATAAGGGACGGATATAGTAAGACTTTTACCTTCTGATCCGGGTCAGGTAAAATTTCTTTTGGTTATGACTGACTACTTTTTCAAGTGGGTTGAAGGAAGTGCCTATAAGAAGGTCTAGGAGAAAGAGGTAATGGATTTCATATGGGCCTCAGTTCATTGGATCCAAAATCACCAAGTTGTTGGAAGACTTAAATATCAAGAGGATCACTTCTTCTTCATACCATCCAAGTGACAACGGACAAGGAGAATCCACTAATAAGACGATCATTCAAAATCTAAAGAAGAAGTTGGAAGATGCCCGGGGCTCGTGGCCGGCAAAGCTACCTAAAGTCCTGTGGACATATCGTACAACTGCAAAGTTGAGCATCGAAGAAACACCATTTTATCTTATTTACGGAGTCGAAGCCTTGATTCTGGTAGAAGTAGGGGAGTCGAGTTTAAGGTATTCTTGGGCCACTAAGCAAGAAAACAGCGAGGCTATATTGGTTCAACTGGATTTTCTCGAGGAACATAAGGACATCGCTTTCATCCGGATGGTGGCACAAAAGTAACGAATAGAAAGGTATTATAATAGAAGTAAGAACTTACGTCACTTTAAATTTGGAGACTTAGTGCTCCGGAAGGTCACTTACAATACTTGAGAAGTTAATGCTGGAAAGTTAGGACCCAATTGGGAAGGTTTGTATTGTGTCACCAATATAGCTGGGAAAGGCTCGCACCAGCTAGAAGATCGGGATGGAAATTAACTCCCGAGTAATTGGAACGTTAACCACTTGAAGAAGTTCTATTCTTAAGGTAATCTATTATCATTTTTTCTTATTTTGTATTTATTCACCGGGTACTTCCTTACAGAATGGGATCCAAAGGGTTCTTAAAAGCTTTACGGGTATCTGGAGAGAAGAGCCCGCGCAAGATATTACTCTAAATATTAACTCATCTAAGTGTTCGGATCTTCGTTCTTTACATCCCAACACTAGGGGGATCATCCCTATCATTTGTCTATCTGGAAAAGCAAAGTCTCATGTCAAAGATATCGACACATCGGGGACTACCCGATAGGATACTAGGGACTGCCCAATTAGGTTAAGTCTGTCTATATGTAACCGGATTGACCACACTAGGTGGCAGCCGAATCATTTTGAGATCTTATTTGCATTTGTTGCTCATAATTATATGGATTTATTTTAGGATTAAGGAGGGTACGATTTATGGATCGTGTACCCATCACCATAAGTATAAATAGAGTGTCTCATTTCATTGTTAGGATCATCAAGAAAATTTATCAATTCTCTTACATGCTTTCATTACTTTATTCTTATTTAAACACTTAAGGCTTGTATAACTTGACAGCCCGAAGGCTCTAGCTCTCGGCTCCACTAAGGCTCTGGCTACATACTTTCATACTCATTTACTTTTTTATCAACTATTTTACTTGTTTTTATTTTACTTTGGTCTTATTGATTCACGTGTCCATAACCACGTATGCAAATTCAACTATATCGTTCTGCGGGTAAACAATCTATATATTTTATGATATATTATCCTTGTGTTAATTTTTGTTATTAAAAGAAACAAAGATTAAAAAGGGATAAATATAATTATATATATTCTTGTGATAATTTGAAATAACTATATCCAATCACTCAAAATTCATTATCTTGATCTTTTTGATTTTTTATTCGAAAGAAGAAAATAATTTAGCCAAGTTATGAAATTTAACGTAAGCTAATCGAAAGAGGTCTTTTGTCCATCGATGACTCATTCAAGATGAATTACTTTAATTCCAATACTGCGCGTTTGTCATTTTTATTGTGTTAATCGAAAGGCATAGTGAAATAAAAACCCAACAGTAGAAATATTAACTTTCTAATCGAAAGAGAAAGAGAAAAATTAATATGTGGAATATAAAATAGAATCTCCTAACTCCATTATAATTTTATATAAAGTAAATTCATGAAATTCCCAACTCTTTTATTTTAACAAAATCATAAACAAATTTCTCTGTTTTCAAGTAGAATATAAATCTAACTCTTATCGCCACAAATTGACTCTCTTAAATAGTAGGATCGATAACATAAATCTGTAGGATAGATTCTTCAATCTCTGTGGACAATATCATAAACTATACTAAAACTTCAAGTACGAGCAAGAATTTCATATACATATTTTGTTTGTCAACACATCATATACATAGACTGCGCGAAAATATAAAGCATAATATAGATTAAGTGCTGAAAATCGTTATAAGCTTCATGAACAAATAATTGTAACAATTTCAAAATGTATAAAACTTATAGCCACGGTGGCTAAAGACAACATCTTCTAAGCTGACATAACATAATAGTCTATGAAATATCTATCATGAACATGAGTCAAAACGTTTACTGGGTGGGACAATGCCCCCTCATACCCAAAACTACTAAAGTAACTGTATGTAAGATAATGCCTCGGATAACAAGCGGGGATCACCAAAACTGATTCATGAAAATCCTAGTATGGAATCCTGTCATCCTAAGTATCGTACATGCATCGTAAACTGTAGCGCCCCCCAAAAAAGAGACGCAAGTGTTGTGAAATTGTACTCGTATGTAAAGTAATTGAATAAAATAATGTAAGGGATGCACGAGGGAATGGGCAGCCCAAAATAATAAATATAGGCCATGAAAAAATACTTAAACTGAAACATGAAAACAACCGAACATGAAAATTATAATTATAAGTAAATTATTTTATGGGAGATTCTTAAGTAACCGACATATAAACCACCATGCGAGCACATGGAGTCTGATTTCTGCCCGATCAGTTAAGACATCTCATACCTCGCTGGGGTATGAGATATACATGATATGACTTAATCCATAAATATAATCCTCAATGAGGTAACATGAAGGAGTTTCCCGAATCAACGGAACAATCCTTATCCTATGCTGCCATGTGTGATTTTAGGCATGTGTCTCATGGACTAACACTTTCTCGGTAATCAATGTATTCCAAAAGTTTAAGTGATAATGATGGCATATTTTCCCATAGAGTTCATATCATAATTCATAACATAATTCATCATATGAATCGTAGAATAGTTTCATAAGACGTGGAATCAGTAAGAGTTCATCAATTTAGAACAAGTAATAGTTCATCATATAATTCATACTTCATGTTGGAAACTCATGGAAATCAAGATATGAGTGTTCATAGGCTACGTAGGGAGTTCAAGACAATCGGAATGATATGGCATGAACAAATACGATGATTCATAATCGAAAATATCAGAATGATTTAAGGATTTCATGAATTATGGCATAATACTCTTATTGAGGAAATATTTGTGAATTTCATGGATGAACGTGGCGTAAAGAAGAACAATGATGTTCCTACATATTGATAGAATCATTACATACCTTTAATCGCCCCAAAACATTAAACAAAACTAAAATCCTTGATGTAGAACACCAAAACCCTTGCTTGAACTTTTGGAAGGATTTACCTTGAAAACCCTAAGATTGGGTGGTGATTCATGATAATAATACGTAAATTGATATTGGAATCGCGTGAAAATAGTTAGAATAGACTTACCTAGACGTGGGAGGATGAGTGGAACATGCTTAGAGCTTGAAAAATGAAGTTTGGAATGAAAATATCAAAATGAAACGCATAAGTGTCATATTTATAGGTTGGAGGCAAAAAATTCCAATCATCGCGTCGTGATAGACAACGCGGTGAAGTTGGCTGCAATGGTCCTTGCGACATGACATCCATCGCGGTGAACTTCAATGCGATGGATGGCTCTTTTCTGTCTTTTCCGTACTTATTACAATTTTCTAGATTTTTTTACAACCACCCATCACCGCGATGCGACCTCTATTGCACTGTAATTCAGTGCGATAGGTCGCGACCTCATGTGGGTGCCAACACTTAGAATATTTTCTCAGTTTTTTGGTAGGACATACATAACTCTTCAAATAGAGCTAGGATTTATGAAGGGTCTAAAGCATTAGAATCTTGTTATGCCATGAATATTAGCCTGAGCGAAACACAACACTTGATGCCTGACTGCATGTGACCGAGCGAACCATATGGCTGCTGAATTAACATGGGCATCAAAATATACTAAAACAATAATTGAAACAATTAATTCAAATTGTTGAGTTTATAATCTGAAAGTATATTGCAGAAATAGTATGAAAATATAATA
Organism: Anisodus acutangulus; assembly: GCA_029783415.1. Classification (NCBI taxonomy): domain Eukaryota; kingdom Viridiplantae; phylum Streptophyta; class Magnoliopsida; order Solanales; family Solanaceae; genus Anisodus; species Anisodus acutangulus. Next base: position 26,086,388 of record CM056494.1, read on the forward strand.
AGTCTGAACAACTGAAAAACTAACATTACATGACAACTTGTCTAGTTTATGAAACCTCTAACATGAGTATGACTGAAATTGTCTACCAGAACAAGGCCATGGCATACCTCTATCATAAAATATAATAATTGAATAATAGACTGACACCCCAAATGAGATGAAGCTTACCAAGCAGTTGATATTGAAGTAATCCTACTACGCAGATACGTCGTCCTGAAACTCAGCACATACACAGTGAAGTGCAGGCCCCATTCAAAGGGACATTAATACATTTGAATTGTATTGTATGTAAGAAACTAAAAGAATAAATAGTTGTGGGGTGCTCAGGAAAGGGCATCCCAACTCAAAGAGTAGGTAATATACTGAAACTGAGCTGAAACTGAAAACTAATAACTGAACAAAGAAGCAATGAATATGTTTTATCCATACACTGAAATGAAGAATCACCTATTTAATTGAAATAGTAAATAATTGTGGCCTTAGGCCCAATATATATGTACAAATATGTGGCCTTGGGCCCAAGTATACGTATACATAAACTGTGGCCTTAGGCCCAAATACATTTGTGGCCTTGGGTCCAAAATACAGGTGTTCAATGTTAAACAATATATATATAAAAGAACTAAGATTCATGCTGAAATATACAACACTGACATACTACGCAATGATTCGCTGAGACATGTATTCATAAACTGATTATGAAGTTTGAAGCATTTACTGTTCATAGTAAACTGAATTATCTTAACTGAGACTCATGGAATATCGAACACGAGTCTATACTAGTTACGTAATGAGTTCACAATATTCGAAGTAATAATTATGAACAAGTATGAAGTTATAACCTTAAAAGATCGAAGTTCTAGATTTTTCATGAACTAGGGCATAGTCTCTAATTCTAAACTAATTCGTAATAATCTTGATGGATGAGGGATGTGGATGATTAATAAAGTTCTCACACATAGAGAGTTAGCCTCACATACCTGTAAATGCTCTAATCTAACATATTATCTTGCTTCTCTAATGAAGAACACTCAAACCCTAGCTTCGAATTGTTGGAGAAGGATTACTTGTTATTATTATGATTTTGTTTAAGAATCATATTTAGATACATGTATTTAGTGCTAGGATGGATTAAGAATCATAGAGATGTTCTTACCTTGATGTGGGAGGTTGATATGAGAGAAAAATTATTCGTAAAGGGTTTTCCACAAAGTTGGAATGTCTGATGAATAAAATTTCGTGTTAAGTGTTGAATTTATAAAATGGGCATTTTGGATCCTATCACTCGTTGGGCGAGTGCTATGGCCTGTCTTTGACTCACTATGGCACTCGTTGAGTGAGTGGTATAGCCTGTCCTTGACTCCCTATGGCACTCGCTTGGCGAGTGCCCCTGCTCATTTCACACTTAATCAAAATTTTACGTTTTTCGATGGTACCGACAATGTCTCAGTAAAATAGTCATAGCCCCTAGCACAGAGCTCCGTTTGGGGTGGGCGACCTACCGTTGGAAAGGTATTTCAAGGGATATAACTTTCACGTTATAAGTTTTCTCAAATTCCCAATGAATTTTCATGAAACTGAACTTGAAAGGCAGACCTACCGAATTCAGTCGATTTCTATCGAACCTGATGCACCTCACTTTCGTCTTGATTTCAAATAAACTATTTCCACCCAAAATCATCTCGATGTGACTTCATATGATTAAAATGTCACACTAATACTCACTTAACTCATTCACACCTAACCAGAATTTACGGAGTGTTACAGATTTAAATGTTAATACACATCATCTTGGTTCGAGTTGAACCACTCATTTTTAACGGGTCGGTTTTTAGCCCAAAAGTACGAGGTGTTACATTCTTAAAAAAGAATTCATCTATTGAGTTGATCTAAGTTATCTAAACTTTATTTGAATATATATCATGATTACCCATTATGTTTGAGCCCTAAAACATGAAATTTAAGGTGTAGAATTGTGAATTTTGGACATAGGAGATTGATGATTTGGAATAGTAATTGAGCTCGAATCAGAAATCTAACTATAGATTTGGGTTCGTGAGGTTATGAGTAACCCAAAAGTGTAAATTATTTTGAGGTTTGACTATGTGGACTTGTGTTTGACTTTTTAGGATTGACTTTTGTTGACTTGATCTAGACCACATTTTAGATTATGAAATTGAGCTCTTTAGATTCATTTGACGTTGTTAATCATTTTTTATCTAGAGTTGAGCCGTTTGGATGTGTTCGAGCACAGAAATGTAGTCTTGAGGGGTTAAACTCATTTAATTCGAAGTAAGATAAGTCTTTGACCTCAATAAGGGTGTTTTCCAAATATTATGTTGTTACTTCTAACCATTCTTCTTGTTCATTACTTCTAATCATTCTTCTTGTTCATTACTTCTAATCATTCTTCTTGTGTATTACTTCTCATATCCACACACGCCGTTTACGATCCTCTGAGGTTCTTGCCAAAGTGTATTACCACCAAACCTGGCTATGATATCATTATTATGGTTCTATCGCGTGAGTGGTAGTAAGAATGACTACCAATCTATAGATAATACGTTCAACTTTATATAAAAAAATTAGCTTGATTCGTGATAATTCAATACTTTGACAAGTAACGAACTTGATTGATTCATAACACTTTTTGATGACTTAGTGAGAGAGTAGAAAGCAAGAAAGACAATTTCGAAAACAAAGAAAATAATGCTTATTATTGATTTACTTGCTCTCACACTTGTTGTAAGTCTACAATTTTCTCTCTACCACTTTTTGACTCTCTATGGGACTTTTTCCCATTGGTTTCTTCAAGAACACTCACTGACACTAACACAAATAAATGAAAGTGCTAAACTCCTATGTATAGCGTCACAAAGTACATGGCCCAACCTTTAAGCCGGTTGCTTGTGGCAAGATTCTTAAGTAAAGCTTGTGTTAGTTAGTCCATAATATTTTGTTGTGCCATATTTTTTTCCCTTGTGTGTTGCAGGCAAGCAACATATGCTCACGCCTTGTGTTGTTGGATATTTCAAAAGGCTACAATGTTATCTTACTTGCACTCTTTCACTGTGTACGTTAATATTGTTTTTATGTTTGTACAATTCTCACTCGCATGTGCAATTTTCTCCATCAATTTTTTCGCTTTTAATTACAGTATTTTCATATTGCTTTAAATTTCATGTCCGGATCTATCCGTTTCACTTGCTTTGCTTGTGCTTTGTCATGAGTCGAGGTCTCTCGGAAACAACCACTCTACCCTCCCTAGACCTCACATTGTGAGATTTCAGTGAGTATGTTATTATTGTGTTGTATTATTTGAAATTTGAAATAAAGTGACCGAGGAATCGCACAACATTCTCCTAAATTTATTTATAATTTTTTTAAAAGACACATGATAATTTAAAATGCAGTTTTGTTCCAAGATTTTTTTCTTAAAAATTCTTTTAAACTATTCAAAATATAATGGTGGAAGTATATGTACAACATAACAAGAGCAAAAGGCGCATGAAGAAGTTGTACCATGACAGACAAAAGAAACAGTTAAAGCATGAGGAGCGAAAGGGAGGAAGATCGAAGGAAGGAGACATTTAATTCTACTACAGTTGATTCAAGATTCAATCAAACTCTCAGAGATGTTCAAGGGTAATCATTTAGATCTATATAATTACTCAAATACCCATCCACTTATATTTCCATTTTGAGGAAATTCAAGTTATCTGTGATCAATTGGACTTGGGAAGTGTATTATCAGTCTATGGGTGGATTTGTCATTCAAAATGTGTTTAGTATTTGCCAATTTTCTCCCTCTTTTAATGATGTTTTGGTGGATTATGGAGGTTAGAGTTTGAGAAATTTTAAGCTTGTCCTATTTCCTCTGTGCGTACTATGTTTATTCTGTAGACTACTTGCTCAGTTTGATGAATTTTTGTGTTACTACTGGGACAAAGATAAGTAGAGGTAAGGTTTGCGTACATCCTACTCTCCCCAGACTCCACTTTGTGGCATTACACTGCGTATGTTGTTGTTGTACTGGACAAAGATCATCAGGAAGTGAAGAGCTCAATACATTTGTCTGGAAAAGTGATATGTCAAAAACATAAAACTTAGATTCCCAAGGCAATCCTATTTCATTGTCTTTTGGAGTGTTTCGAATGTTCACCTTTTGAGGATACTTGAGCAAACTTTAGGTTTTATTTGATCAAATGGAGTTGGGCGACGAGACATTTTTATGCAACCGAGGCATCCTTACATACTGGTAGACTTGAACTTTTGATCAGTGGTAGTCTATGTTATTTCGTGATCTGAATGTTGGATATTACGTTGGGAAATGCATTTAGTATCATTTTCATTTTTGTGGATTGTAAAGGTTAAAGGTCGGATATAGGTTATCAAACTTCCACCTCCCCAGAAGCTCTAGTTCTTTTTTCCTATATGGGTTCTAGTGTGTTTAGTGATTAGTCTGTGGGGGTATTTGGATATGCTCCTTGCCTAGTTTATTCAATATTCATGCTAGCTCCAGGATAAACTAGCAGTGTGAAGCGAACAACATATTTTTTTTTGTTTGTATAAAGTTACTTTTACCTATTTGTTGTGGCAGTGATGTGTGAAATATGGACTTTGGGTTTCTTGAAGGTAATAGTTTCAATGTACGGTGATACATTTAACAACATGACTCCGATCTCTTCATTTTTGGTTTCTCTTTAGTTTTTTAATATTTTACTTTAGACACTAGAAGTGGGGCTGTTTTACCCTTGAGAATAAAAGCAATGCTAGGGATAAAAGCCAAACTTACCCCTGAATGTGAACTACATTGCACATATGTGTTGTCCTTTTATTGGATTTTGCCATTATAGTGACTTCTTTGGTTAACACGTGTCGACTTTGTCTTATAACTATTGCCCTGGAAGCACCATCTGAAATAATTATCTTTATTGATTAAAGAAAAGACCATCTGAAATAACAATGTTTTGTATTTAACTGTCGAGGATGTTGGTTATTTAAAAAAGTTAACAGTCAAGGATGTTGATTACTTGGTCTGATTCTTTTCCATTTAGAACACCTTCTTCTTTGCTATAACTTTTGATAAGCAAATCACAAAAATAAGATGTTTTGCAGGTTGCTAAAGGGTCGCAGTTTCCCTGGCAAAGTACTGATTACACGGAGGTCAGACCCACTGGATAACTCAACAGTGAGATCTCCAGATAATCATGGAAGTCTAAGAGATAGTGAGACGAGACCAAGCCAACAGGCAGATGGATCTTTTGAGGTACGAGCAGTGCTGATATCCAGTGTATGGGGTATGTGATATATGTATTGCTTAAGTGTATCAGCATAAATTAAGCTCTCTTCTTTGGCTATTAGGATGAACTGCAAAGTAGAAGTAACCCGGATGCTACCTCATCCGCTAGCCAGACAAAATCATCAACGTCAAATTCAGAACACACATCCAATGAAGTACAGAAGCCATCAATTGGCTCAAGAGCTACTGATTCGGCTAGGCTAATGAAGTTCGCAAAAGAATTATCTGCGACAACTGTTATTCTAGGTACCAAGATATATTTACGTGGTCATATAAACATTTATGATTCTTTTTTTTTTTGCATAATTTGGCACATAGTAGTTAGAGCTTATTATTTGGGACCCTATGGGTGCCATGATCCTAAAAGGATGACTTTTTGTTTGACTAACTAGTGAATGATTATCCTTTACATGCATTTGCTCCTGAACTTCTCACTATTTAATTTTTGTTGAGGAAATTGGGAGAAGAGTTTCCTTTCTCACCATGAAAGGCAGTCTGTTTAAGGTGAAAAACCATCCTGACCAAAAAATGAACATAACATCCAAAAGCCAACTTTTGGATTCTTCTCCTTTTTTCCATTTGTTTCAAGTATGCTCCGAGACTGATAGGCCTTGACATAGGTTTCGCAATTCATAAATGTGGTTGCAAATGCATTGAAGATGCTTGGTTATAACCTTTCCCAATGACCAAACATCTGTAGTACAATACATTGATTACCAAAGATGAAAAAACTCAAAGCAGGTGATATAGACTCTCCGACAACAAATAAGCTTATGGCTTAACACAAATGTATTCGAAAGAACATTTATGCAGTGTAGATGCAGGAAATTCTAATAATGCCACTCATACTGTTCCTAGATCTAAATGAAAAATGAGAACATGAGAAAGCTGAAAATGCGCTTGGAGGAATTGTGGAGAAGCATCTTCATGATGCTTTGTGAGAGTTGCAATTCTAGTTGGGCTTACAATAGTCTTTGAGAAGATAATTTCCTTTATATCCCATTGATCTCTCTGCAACTGAGTTTAAAGTTCAAGGTAGGGAATGTACTGCTTAAATCAGTATGCTTCCTTTGTTCCTGAAAAATGAATAGACGCAGGAAAACTTTCCTGTTCACCACACCTTATTGGAACAGAGGAATGGAATTTGGGTGATGCAGCTTAAAAATGAAGAAGATTGAAAGCTTGAGTCGCTCAGAACTTCATTATGAGTTGAATCTTGGGATTAAGTAAAATCTAGGAGAAAATCCATCATACAATGTTTAACAAAGATCACAAGCCGTCAGAAGTTACAAAAAAAGAGTAAAAAACTGATCCTACTAGATAAAGGTTTCACTTGACCTTATGACTTTAATAAGAACATTTTGATAGGGACTCTCTAAGAAACTTACCCCTAGGAAATGTAAGAACAGCAGGAAACTAGTATGAAGCTTACTTAAAGTAATTTATGGTCTATCAAAAATTACAGCAATGCCTCATGAGCATAAAAGTACCTGTTACCCATGAAAGAGCAACGTTTTGATGAAGTGCTAACTAGTGTTTGTATCTTGAAATTAATTCCTTTGTTATAGTAATAGATTCGGAAAGTTGAAAAGCATAACATAAAGAAAGGCAATAAATTAGTTGTACACCAAGATTTAGTGACCACAATACCTCTGAGACGTAAAACAAAAACTTCATTCATTTGCATCAAGATTTCGAGCGAGTCATTGTACACTTACTTGAAATTCTTATTATTCCCAAAGAGCAACTTTGATCTTCAGTTAAGGATAAGCCTTTGGAGGATCGGATTTATCGTAATGGCTTATTCCTACACCCCTCCTGCCACTTTAACTATCATTAGCTTATTCTTCGGCATGTTGATCACAAAGATGATGCTTTCTGTCCCTAGTCTCGCAGTCTGTGTGAATTTTCACTAGCTAAGGTATTTAATGTTCAGACAAAAAAGACACTTATGCTGTTATGCATATATCACAACCGGAACGACTGTTTCTGGTTTGCTCTCCCATGGGTTTTGTTAATTTTTCCTTCTTGATGACTTGTACAGATTGGCAGATTTAGTAGCTATTGTTTGTTATGACGTACAACTTGGAAAGCTATTTTGCTAATTCTCAATGCTATCTACCGGTCTGATTGTTGCATTTTCTTCTTGATGTGCTTTCCAACTTCTCTTGCAGAAAAATTGCGTGAATTAGCTTGGAATGGTGTCCCATCATATTTGCGTCCCAACATATGGAGGCTTCTTTTGGTATGGTTCTAATTGACTTTATTTCTCTGGAAATAATTTTTAGGTCAGTGAAGAAGATGTATTATATATTAACTTGGGGTCAGGGATATGCTGAAGTACAAAAATCAAAGAAAGAAAGGGGAAAAGAAGAATGAAGATAAAAAGAGGGGTAAAATCTTGAGGGACCCACAACTAGAAAATGTAATCTAGGAACTAACAAAATTCTTCAACTCCTTCATCGACTCTTCCTTATATCACGAAAGGGAACTCTTAAAGCAATTCATTTTCACTATATGAACAGTTTCATATTCATCCTCAAAACATCTATTATTCCTAAGTACAAATGTTTATCCCAACTGTTTTTTTGCTGTAACATGGCAATTGCAAATGATATAGAGGCCATGATAGATTCTTTGATCTCATTACACAATATGTAATGGGGCTAGCCCTTGCAAATCCCTCATAGCACCTTTTGGTTGCTGGACATTTAATACAATACCTTTTAACAATAAAAAGCATCTATTATTCCTCAGTAAAAATCAACCACAAAACGCAGTGTTATATAGTTCTCCAAGGTTCCAAAGTCAGACTGTCGTAAGCTCAACCCTAATTTATGTACTTCTCAAATGAGTGGCTGGTTTATTTTGCTGTAGGGCCATCTCCTGCCATTCCTTATCTATGGTTCCCCTAAAAAGCCGGGTTGCACGGGGGAATAGGTACGCCTTGTTAGCGGACCATCATTTGGACTGGATTCCATCAACATATTCCTTCAGTTTATACTTTTTTATCCTCATGCCATAAATGAGATAAGAATGGACTCAATTGATCTAGGATAACCCATCGCACTTGCAATCACAAGAAACATGCACAATATATCTTGAGCCATTGTAAAATTTTACAAAAGATGATTCCTGATCTATATCTTTTTTGACACGTGAAACAACAACTAGCCATTCTCCATAGTTTTTTTGGAATCATATGATGAATGCTTTATATAGTTGGTTAAACCATCTTGGATTTATCTAGTATCGTTTGGTGTCTGTTTTCGGCATTGAACTTTGTTTTGTGAAATTACTTATCTTTGTGAGACTAAAAATTACATTGAAGGAAGGTTTTCTAACTCTCTTTTAAACAGAAAAGCTCATTTCTAAACCACCAGGGTTCAGTTAAACAATCTTTTGTGCTTAGATCAATACACATAAAGTTAAATATGTTCATCGACGTTAGCTGCTCCTCGACTGAACAGGATGATGGATTCAAGTCCTTAAAACAATCAATGCTTCCAAGAGTATCATTAGATCATGCAACTTTGATGCTTCAATGTGGTGAATGGGGAAAATCTAACTCCTTCAAGTTTGATTTGTGGTTAGAGGTCGATAGCTTCACTGATATGAGTAATACTTGGTGGAATTTCGCAAAGCTCTCCTTTCCTTAGAGTGAGTTGGTTTTGAATGAAAGCAGATTTCATCTTGATTTTCATCGGGGACAGGTACGGTGTGTGGGTCGGTCGATACGGTGAACAGGATATCCAAAAATGTTGCTTCATTGAAGTCCCTCATGGAAGAAAAATTGATTGATGTAGAAGGTTTATTTGTTATCGCATCCACCAATTACATACTCAGACAGGTCGACTCTAGCGCCTATAGTCAGAAGCCCTGATAGCAAGTGCTATCTCAATTTATTCTATTGGGATTTGAGCAAGAGTGGAATGGAAGAAAGAAAGTTGTCCTTATCTTATCCTCCAACTAGTACCTGCTCCTGACATGGAAGGAATGCCCGATAATCCTTCGGGGGTTGGTATGTCCTTTCAATTCTGATCTGGGGAACGTCGATTAGAGAAAGCACTCCTATACTGCCAGGTATTGATTTGGAAATTTTCTCTTAATGGGGAGCTTTGTCATCTCAAAGAATAGGCGCATCTTTCCTTGCATGCGGATCTTAATGTAGTAGATCTTTTGATGGCCAGTAGTTGCTTTCTGTTGCCCTTATTAGTGCCAACTCAGCTAGGTATAGGGATGGAGTCTTTTACAAGTCGAATTATTGTTCGATGACCTGATTTTGGAAGCAGTCAAGATGCCTTTCCTGGGGTAACCCTTCCTTGCATTCTATTATTGTATTTGCTTCAATCGCTGCTGAATCGGGGGATCAAAGATCGGAAGACTTTCCTTTGCCGTTACTCTGTTAAGTAGGAAATTTCCTGGTTTTCAATCTTCGCTCCTAACTTATTTACGCTTTTGGTATTAACTAAAAATGTCATCCGGCTCCTCATCTATTGAACTCTCGACTTACGCAATGGTCAGATTGGAAGAACTCCTTTCAACCGCACATGATAGAGACAAATGTAAATGAGAAAAAATTCTTTTTCATAGTCTATTAGTTTTTTCTTGTTGCATCTCGTCGACACGATATGTTGATTTACCTTACTAGTCATATGCCCTAGAGATTTACTGTCTGGATAGTATATTTCAATAGATAAGCGAAGCGCGCTCAAGTGGTGGTTGACGAAAGATGTAATCCTTGTTTGCCCTGTCTGGTGTGGTCTTCCGTTGTCCGTTGTCGCTTCACGCAATAGCATGCCCCGAAGCAAGAGGGCTTCCCTGGTAGTAGCCTCCTGAATTAGTCGACTAGCTTCATTCCAGCAAAGCTTACCAATTCTACACTCCTTTCTTCTATGTTTGGTGGAGCTATTCCCAAATAGCCTGAGAGAGAGCTGAGTGAGGACCTTATTTGACATGTTTTTTCCTTCCAAAGTGAAATAATCACTCTTGTAGCTTATTGCGCTCGATCTACATCCTACCTAATACGATTAAGTTTTTCTTACACAGAAGGTTTTTGCTCTCATAATGCGGGGTTTTCACTTCGTTCAGTTACATTAAGGTTTTATACAACTCTATCTTGGTGTTTAAGTTCTAATTTCGTTGGTGTGAAATGAGTTGATTCTGGGATAGGAGGTCTAGTCTGTATGGAACCTACCCTTACGGAGTGAAGGATTGCCATCCTATAGCCGAGTGTTTTTAATTTGGTTTAGAGTTGAATGATGAAACTCATGATTCTTCCGTTAGTGAGAAGCAAGTAAACTCTATAGCCCTAAACTAAAGGGGCAGGTCAAGTTCATTTAGCTTGAGGGATAAATTACATGGCTGACCTGCCAGTCCATCAAATATCGTAGTTTATCCTTATGAACAAGAGGTTCCTTGTGTGAAACATAGATGTTGAAGCGTCTACCCTTTATCTTATGCAATGGGTAAGGAATCAAAGGCAATAAGCCAAACCTAGTTCTTTTTTGGAAGCAACTTCTCCCCTCATTTGTACCCCTGAGTGTACTGCCTTACCGGCCTTTTAAGTGCCTCTCACAACGGACTCGACACCAATTATGATAGGGTGGGATTGGTCATCTTCTAACTTACTTTGCTACAACTATTGTGACTTCCATGCTACTAAGCTAATAAGATCGGGTGAAAAAGTTCTTAAAGAAAGTTCATTTTATTTGATAAGTAATCAAGGAGCTATGTAAATAGCACTCAGATGAGGCTTAGTGAAAAACTAAATAGAACAAATTCAAGTTAAGTTAGCCCAACCCTACAAGGGTTTATCCATCTACAAATGAGTGAGTAAAACACATTATCTTCATTCCACTTTTAATTAGATGTGTTATGCACACTGACATTTGCCAATCCTGTAAGAAATCAATTGAAAAGAAAATCAAGAGTGCTTAGTGCTTAGTCCTAGATAGCAACTCTTGATGAATTGCCAGCTAGGCACGATCGCAACTAGGCACAATGGCAGTTAGACACAAATGGGGCGCCATTTGCCATTGTGAGTTTGAAAACTTGTTTGGGAAGGGGTTTCGATTGATCAAAAGAAGAATCTACTTCAAACGGTATGCCCTTAGGCACGACCATACATAAGATAGAAATCACACTTGGAAAATGGGGACAATTAGCTAAAGCATCGGATAAGATAGGAGCAGAGTTGTGAAAAGAGCTAAAAGCATTCTCTACGTACGAAAGCACCAAGTACATTTGCTTTTGAAAGAAGAGAAGCTTATTCTGTACATATTTTCGACCTCCCTTTGTGAAGTAAGAGCAATTCTCCTCTGGCTTGTGCGCCAGTTCCAGTCATGAGATGACTTTTTCGTTACTCTTTTCATTCACAATCTCTCTCTGTCCACGGCTCTCCTTGTGGGTTGAGCCTCATTTTCAGTCGCCCTCTACAACTACATCACTTTCGGCTCCCAGACTAGTTGTGATCTTTTCTCCTATTTGTTTGCTTATTTAAATATATGCATCCTTGCAGTTAGTTCCTTTTATTAGAGAAAAACTCCAAGCCGGTAATTAAGATAATACAAGTCAATGTGGTAAAAAGCTCTCGATGGCCATTGACCTGAATGGTTGGAGTGTGCAGGATCACTCTTGAAACTTTCTTCCTTTATATTTTATATAAGGAATCTTCTTGGTTGGTCAAAGCTAGACCGGACGAACTGCAATTACGCATAAGGGGAGTAAGATAGGCTAAGTGTTTTTACTCAACTCGTGAAGGTTTATTTCTAGTTAGCAAGGATAAGGAAAAAAAGGTAGAGTCCTTTAATAATATGTTTGTCATTACATGTGACTATCTACACTATAGAAAGAACAACATTTTCAGCACATTCATACGAATAAATTTTTATTATTATATTAGCATAATCAGTCAACATTTTCAACTATGGGTTTTGCCATACATGCAAACATAATAAATAAAATTAAACAAATAAAGTTAGCATATATAGGAGTCTATCTCCAGTAGGCATCAGAGTAGATCTCCACTAAAAAAGACAAAGAACACCCTAAATTAAAACACATTACTTTGTGTCTACAGACACTTATTCAAACCTTCTAAAACTAAAAAGAGTCGATGGACTCTTCTATTCTACTCTCTCTGGGAATCCGAAGCTATGCGGGTGACCCGCACAGTTAGTTCCCTTTGTTCCTGGAGGAGGGCCTCCTTGCTCTCTTCCAGACTGCGAATATGGTTCCGAATCTATTGCATCATATTTGCAATGGCCTCAGGGTCAAGAGGAGGCAAATGCTCCCAAAACAGACCCAGTCTTGCTCCGATTTGAGCATCTCCTCTTCTACTATCGAGATTTCGATAGAAATTTCTTGAAGTCTTAAAAAAGAATCCATGGCTATACAAAGCTTTTTTTTCCGACTTCTAAGTTCCTCTCCGTCCCCCTTTGCCAAACAGAAACTTCGAGAAGCTTCTATTTATTTTTTGATAGTTAACTGAAAGAATATTATTGATGTAAAGAGGGGGCAAACTTTAAGAAAAAGGTGGACAAAAGTACATCCAAAAGGTAACTTTAACTAAGAAACTCAGCCAATGCCTCCGGCCAAATAGAGACTTCAAGAAGCTTCTATTTATAGGTGTTGGAGGCCCTTAACCCTTTCTTATTATTAGTAAGGTAGGTTGTCTTGGTTTCGTAACATGGATCAGTTCAAGCTTGGCTTTTCTTGAAGTCTTACAAAACCATGTTTAAAATGATCCATGTTACGGAACCAAGACAACCTATCTTACTAAGAATAAATCTTACTAAGAATAAGGAAGGGTTAAGGGCCTCCAACGCCTATAAATAGAAGCTTCTTGAAGTTCCTATGTGGCAAAGAGAGACGGAGAGGAACTTAGAAGTCGGAAAAAAATATTCTTAGTGTAGCCATGGATTCTTAAAATTAAGACTTTTCAAGAAATTTCTATTGAAATCTCGATAGTAGAAGAGGAGAAGCTCCAATCGGAGCAGGGTCTGTCTGGGAGCTTTTTCCTCTTCTCGACCCTGAGGCCATTACAAATAGGATGCAACAGATTCGGGACCACATTCGCGGTCCGGAAGAGAGGAAGGGGGGCCTCCTCCAGGAATGAAGGGAACTAATTGTGTCGGTCGCCCACATAGCTTCGGATTCCCAGAGAGAGTAGAAGAGTCTGTCGATTCTTTTTAGTTTTAGAAGGTTCAAATAAGTGTCTGTAAACGCAAAGAAATGTGTTTTAATTTAGGGTTTTTGTTGTATTTTTTAGTGGATATCTACTCCGATGCCTACTGAGATAGACTCCTATTTATGCTAACTATCTTTGTTTGGTTTTATTTGTTATGTTTGCATGTATGACGAAACCCCTAGTTGAAAATATTGACTACTAATATAACAATAAAGACTTATCCGTGTAAATGTGCTGAAAATGTTGTTCTTTTTTTTTTCTTTCTATAGTGGAGATAATTGCAAATGACAGACTTATCATTAAAGGACTCTACCTTTGCTTCCTTATCCTTGCTAACTAGAAATGAACCTTCACGAGTTGAGTAAAAGCACCTAGCCTTACTCCCTCCTATGCAAAATAGCAGTTCCAGCCCTCTTCTAGCTTCGACCAACCAAGAGGATTCCTTATATGAAGGAAAAAGTCTGCTTACTAAATGGTTGTGGAGGTACAATTTGGTTCTTTCTGGAGGAATGTGATCAACTCAAACTATGCTTCAAACAATTCTTGGAGTACCAAAACCATTGTCTCACCATTTTTCGGGGAAAACACTTTTTTCTATCTTAGCAGCCTTTTTCTAACTTATTTGGGGTTATATGAGACTGTCCTGTGAACTTCTTTCATTGGAAGTGCCATCCTCAGAAATTTGTTGATTATTGACAATTGACGCTTTAGCCAGAGGAACAGTGGATGGTTGACAGGCTTCAAGGTGGCAAGCAATGGTGGCAGCAGTCGACAAATAAGTCAGCTGCTTTATGCAGATGATACTCTGTTTTTTTGTGATGCAATACAGGAGCAATTAAGACAAGTTAGAGTAATAGTAACAGTTTTTTGAGGCAGCTTCTGGCCTCCATGTAAATTGGAGGAACAAGTGAAGTCAAGTACCAGAATTACAAAGGTTGGCAGGAGTTCTGGGATGTTCTGTTGGGGGGCTCGACGTACAACTTATTTGGAAATGCCACTGGGATCTGAAAATAAATCTCTAGAAATATAGAGTGGTGTGTCAGAGAGATGTGAGAAAAGATTGGCTAGGTGAAAAAAGGCAATACCTATCCCTGAGTGTAGAGTGACACTAATTAATAGTGTTCTAGATGACTTCCCACATTTATGATGTCCCTTTTTCCTATACCTGCTAAGATAGAAAAAAGTATTGATGCAATCAGAAGGAACTTTATATGGCAAGGTAATAAAGATAAGAGGAGCTTTCATCTAGTCAAATGGAGAGATCTTACACTTAACAAGAAGGCTAGGTGTCTCGGTATAAGGAATCTAAAGTTACATAACAAAAGGCTACTTATGAAATGGCTTTGGAGATTTAGTAGGAGAAACAAACCCTATGGCAGGTGGTCATCAGAGAAAAATATGGTTTGGAGGGGCACTGGGCTTCAAGAGCTGTGATAACTCCATATGGAGTTAGAGCACACAGGCCACTTTTTGCTGCAAAACTTGAATTCACAGTGGGGAATGAAATGAAGAAACCCTTCTTGATTGATAATTGGATAGGCCATTGGTCCTTTGGAAAACATGTTCAATGACATGATGACTCAGACTCTAACTTCTGAAGCCACAGTGGAAGATAACTGCGACCAGCAGGGGTGGAGATGGATTTTTAAAATACAACTCAATGACGGGGAACTTCCCCAGAATTATTGTATTAAAAGATCTGGATCAGTTCAAGGAAATCACAATGGAGGAGGATAGATTAAATTGGAAATGACATAGTAAGGACCGCATACTCAAATCTCAATTAGGCTGGTCAGCAGTCCATGTATGGAGCTGGAAAGCGTTTTGGCAAGTGAAAACACCTCCCAATGTATCCTGTTTTGTGCAGTTAGTTGTTGAGATGGTTGCCTTACACAAGAAACTTAAAGAGAAGTTGAATGCAACTGTGCTCAAGGTGTTATCTATGTGGAATGGAGTCTGAAAATAGCAACCATCTTTTTATCATTGTAAAGTAACTAGAGTGCTCTGGCAACTCTTCCTTAGTATGAAACAAATATCATGGATTATGCCCACGACTATAGGGGAGCTACTTGGCTGCTGAAACTTACCTGGTGGACTAGTTAAACAAAAAAAAGTGGT
Organism: Anisodus acutangulus; assembly: GCA_029783415.1. Classification (NCBI taxonomy): domain Eukaryota; kingdom Viridiplantae; phylum Streptophyta; class Magnoliopsida; order Solanales; family Solanaceae; genus Anisodus; species Anisodus acutangulus. The sequence goes on from CM056494.1 coordinate 26,101,999, forward strand.
GGAAGATTATACCAGGCTGCATATGGTGGATTATATGGAAGGAGAGAAACTGTAGATGCTTTGAAGGGACCCCCAACTTCATACGAAAAATCAAGATGAACGCCTGTTTTTATTTCATTTTTGGTGTAAGGAAGATTTTGTACGAATGTTAGACATCATAGAATCCTTGTAGTAGGATCCAAGAGAAAGCTATGCCTTTTGGATTCTTTTTGCAATCTGTAAATTTGACTTAGCACAGTTGTGCTCGACATTTATAATATTGTTACCATTCTCAAAAGAAAAAAAAAGTATTCCTGTAGACAAGTTTGCTTGCTTCCATTTTGTGAAATTTTGTTTTCGCATGATTGAGTTATATAGTTTACAAAACCTATTAAACTAGATTGCAGATTTTCTTATTAGACATAGTTTGTTGCTTTTATGAAATTTAAATAATGAGCTGACAACAGGGATATGCACCCCCTAATTCAGATAGAAGGGAGGGAGTTCTGAGAAGAAAGCGTCTAGATTATCTTGATTGTGTTGCTCAGTACTATGACATTCCAGATATTGAGCGAACAGATGAAGAGATCAACATGCTTCGGCAGGTATTCTGGATGCAGTTGGGTTGTCTCGTTGATCTTTTTTACGCCTTATGCTCATTTCCCAATGTTGTCAGTCATATAACTACTGCTTTGCTTGTGCTATTAGATTGCTGTTGATTGCCCTAGAACGGTACCTGATGTTTCTTTTTTCCATCAAGCACAAGTTCAGAAATCCCTGGAGCGCATACTTTACATATGGTAAACTATTTCTAATTCTCTGTATTCATTAGCTGTAACATTCTCCTTGAATCGTAGAATTTCTCTACAACGGGAAGAGGAAAGGAGTTAGCATTACATTCATTTTTTAAGTTAAGATGTGGAACTAGATGAGAAAGAAATGGGTTATAATGGGCTGTTGGCATGGTTGAAATCAGTAGCCATAGGGGTGTGCATTTTCAGATTAAACTGAAAAACCAAACCATACTGAATATTTTGGTTGTCCTTGTTTTTTTTTTGTTTTAGATTTTTTCAGTTTGAATACAAAACCAAATGGAAAACGGAATGCACATCCCTATTAGCCAGTCCCCCTAAAGGCAGTCCAGAAAATAAAATTTAAGGAATTGAAGATGCGTGGGCAGTCATTAATCTTTCTTTATTGCTCATGTTAGTGTTTTTCTTTATTGCTCATGTTGGTTTTCTGGATGTTCTCTCATATTCTGGTGATTTATCATTTTCCTTTCTAGGGCCATCCGGCACCCTGCAAGTGGATATGTGCAGGGAATAAATGATCTTGCAACACCATTCTTAGTTGTATTCTTGTCAGAACACGCAGAAGGGAGCATTGACAATTGGATGATGTCTGATCTACCTTCTGAGAAAATAACTGACATAGAAGCTGACTGTTATTGGTGTCTATCAAAGTTGCTTGATGGGATGCAAGACCATTACACATTTGCTCAACCAGGAATACAGCGGCTCGTGTTTAAGCTAAAGGAGTTGGTTAGACGGATAGATGGTAATGCCCTAGTGGTTTCTACTTTATTTGTTGTCTTTAACTACTACCTAATGCAAGAGAATCTGGAATTAACATTATTGATTTCCTTGTCACGTGAAACAATGTAACACTTTTAAAAGTTAAGCAAATTTTGGTTTCGCATATTATAATGCCTTTTATTTTGTGAATAAGTTAAACTTTATATGACCTTATGAAAGGTTATGTATACCTCGATGATTTGATAGCATTATGGGGGTGTTTTACAGTTGGAACCAGTATTTATTTCGTTCAGTTTCTCTAGGCCAGCTAAAATTGCTCTGTATTATTTGGTTGCAATAAATTACACATGTATTAGGTGTCTTATAAAATTTGTTGATGGAGGTGACTGAAAAGTTTTCTGATAATTGGAACTTGGATCACATAAACATTTGGTCATGGTAAAGAGACATTGGAAGACTTTCGAAAAAGAAAAAAGACCTATTTATTGTGAATTTCATTAAATATAAGAAAACACTTAGTTTCTTTCGAGTTATTAGAGGCTAACCATGGTTAAACTGTGGTTTTAGAGGTAAGAAAGGACGAGAAATCGGAAGTATGGTGACTTAGAAATAACAGTACACTATTTATTGTTCTGTCTTTCCTGTCTATGTATATATTCTTCCTGAAAAGTTTTAGGTGACACGTTATAATTTTGATATTTGGGTCCTCCCCATTTTCTAGAACCTGTGTCAACACACATGGAAGAGCAAGGGCTTGAGTTTCTCCAGTTTGCTTTTCGCTGGTTCAATTGTCTCTTGATACGCGAGGTCTGTTCTTCTGCCTTTATCTTTATTAAGTGTTTTTCGTCCTTTTCAAAGTTCCGCATTGTTGATAAAGCCCTTCTTAGATGTTATATTCCTTAAAACAAAGATCTATTCTTGCAGATCCCTTTCCATCTTGTTACCCGATTGTGGGATACATATCTTGCAGAAGGTGATGCACTGCCAGATTTTCTTGTGTATATTGCTGCAAGCTTTCTGCTCACAGTAAGATTTCTCTTAATATCTGCTGAGATTTATGTGATGACATTGAGTCTTACTGACATTAGATATACAGAAAACGCACGCGCACGCGCACGCGCACACACACACTCTTTAACTTGGTGCAGAAAGAAAGGTTTGTTGGACAAGTCCTGAATGGATTGGTAAATAATTGAATTGAAGGACACAGCGGTATTCTTATAATTTATACAGATCCCTTGAAATGTGATGTGTGGTGTTTACACCATGTAAAAGAAAGGAAAGGAAAAGTCATGGTTATCATTCAGAGAGTCTGTCAGTCAGTGAACCAAAAGCTTTGTTTCTTGTGACCGGAGTGTTATTTTCATGTGCAGGCATTATAAATTTCTTGAAAGAATCAGCATTTCTCCATCCTCTTTCTAATACCAAATTTATTTCCCATACACAACTGAATCATAGAGCGTCTGTTTGGGTGTTCTATTTACAAGACCAGATATTGTTATGATGAATTGCTGTTCAAGGAGCTTTGCTGAATGTTGTGTTTATTGTGCAGTGGTCAGATAAGCTGCTGAAGCTCGACTTCCAAGAGATGGTTATGTTCCTTCAGCACCTTCCAACTCATAACTGGAGTCATTCAGAGCTTGAGATTGTACTTTCTCGAGCTTATATGTGGCATGCCATGTTCAACAGCTCCCCCAGCCACTTGGCTAGCTGAACTGGACTATTTATTTATATTTGTTTTTTGAAGTTTTATTTCTTTTAGTTCAAACTTTTTGTATTTATCTGTGTTTGATTGTAAAAGTCGCGTTCAATTTTCCATTTTGGTTTTCCTCTTCTCCTGTAGAGCCTAAATTTGCTCCTGGATTCACTGCCTACCAATTGTTTATTTTTGGGCCCTTTTTCCTTTTCTTCTGGTTTGTGATTTGTAAGATCTGTGTGCCAAATCCTTCTCATATATGATGCCTTTCATTAGAGAGAACATCAAATGTTTAACAAATGGAAAGCTTTCTTGTTAACTTCATATGTGATAGCTGTATACTTCACCCGGCTCTTCCTTGAATTATTCAGTCATGCAATACTTGCAAATAATTTGTTTCTGTTTACTTGCGCAATTTCTATGATGTCTACGAGACTATCATTGAGGAAAGGTTTTCTGATTTCTTTAATATTGTAGTTTTATAGTTCCTTATCTATAGCTCGTTCGTTACAATGTTCCTAGTCCCTTTAAGCCAAAGCTGATTAGGAAAGTGCATAAACCTGTCCATCAAGCCCCCCCCCCCCCCCTCTAGATGTATTTAAAAAACAAATACTTGCGGCAAGTTAGCAATCTAGGAAGGGAGACAGTTGCTTCTAGTGGGGGTGGGGGGGAATGGATGGACTGAACAAAAATGATTTGCAACCTAACCTGCCCATTAAAATACGGGTTGATTAAAAATGAGATTGACCCATTTTAGAGATTAAGGCATTTGCTCTTGTACAAAGTTGGGGATTAATCTTGAACACTACAACGACAGTTTATGGCTTCACACATTTGATAATGTGTTTGCTTTGATCTTTTCTTGTTTGGTGACTTTATGATTCTATCCGTGAGATTCTTTTGTTATCTGAAACTGGAAATGAAACAAAATTCGACTTCCTGGTTTGAAAATTATATTTTGTTTTGCAAGAGATGTGATAATGTTTTTGTGAATCAAGGGTTTAGGCTATGAATATGGGTTCTCATGTTGAAAAAGATGCACATAATCTTTTTTCTGAAAATAAAGAATGTCGGTACGATTATCAAATATGAAGCTATGCGAGAAGATACTTTGCACCTCAGTTTCATCATTTTGATTAAGAACAATGGGCATACGATGTACAAAAGTTTACCTCTTCTTTATCTCTAAAGCTAGAGTGTCCTAACCATTCAATTGCTATTCCACTCCATTATCCGTGTTGAAATAGAATCTTAATTTATTACTTAATATTAGATTTTAGATTGTTAAATTAGTTAGTAGTAAGATATTAATATTAGATGAGATTTTATGAAATGATTTTTTTTTAATTTTTTATTGAGGACAAGTCTTTTTTTTTTCGATGTGAATTTTACAAGACATAGGGAAGCCTCCATTTATCCAAAAATTATTATATTATTAATTTTAATAGTAAACGAGGGTTCCAACATATTACGTATAGTGTACGCGCTTTACGCGTGTCCCTTATATTAATGATTATATAAATTTTAAAAAATTACATAAATATTATCAAACAATGTATAGTCGATGTGCAATTATTAATTTTTATGTAATTCAAAAGTATTTTTAGAATTTAATGTTAAATTAAAGAGTATAATAATTATGAAAATAGTAATGATTTATATCAATAGTATTTATTATATTTTAACATTTTGTTACATAAATTTTATAGAAAGAATATTAAATAATCAACATGCACCAATACAGAGCAAACTTTTTTGAAAAAACTAAAAGTTCATTTACTCATTTAATAATGTCTTAAATAATTGGTTGGTTAGAATCATATAACAAAGAATAAAGACTTATAAACCCTATAGAAGTAAGCTACACGTAAATTTTCTGGTGTTACTTACGTTGCTTAACACTTTTGAGCGAGCACAACAGCCTTTCGACCGGATTTACGTCGCTTGACTCTATGAGCGAACACTGTAACCTTTCAGCCGGATTTATGTCACTCGGACTCTTTTAGAGAACATAGTAGCCTTTTGACTGGATTTACGTCGCTTGAGACCGTTGAGCAAACACTGCAATCTTTTGGCCGATTTATGTCACTCAGACTCTTTCAACAAACACAACAGCCTTTCGACCGGATATACATTGCTTGACACTGTTGAGCGAATATTGCAACCTTTCGGATGGATTTATGTCACTCGGAATCTTTCAGCGAACACAACAGCCTTTCGACTGGATTTACATCGCTTGAATCTTTTTGAGCGAACACTGCAACCTTTCGGCTGGAGTTACATCACTCATACTTTTTCCGTTAACACAATAACTTTTCGACTGGATTTTCGTCGCTTGACTCTATTACGCGAACACTGCAACCTTTCGGTCAGATTTACATCACTCGGACTCTTTTGGTGAACACATCATCCTTTCGACCAATTTTACATTGCTTGACACCGTTGAGTAAACGCTGCAACCTTTCGACCGGATTTATGTCGCTCAGACTTTGGGAACAAAGACTGTGGTCTTCCAATTGGTTTTACATCATCTTGACTTTATGCGGTTCTCATGGCCAAATTGCTTTTCTTCATCCTTTATGAGGGTCATGACCCTCTCGATCATATTACCCTTTGTTCGTCTATTGGCTGCGACCCCCTTGGTCAGATTTCCTTTTTGTTTATCTGTTGGTTGTGACCCTCTTGGTCTGATTGACCTTCGTCTGTCCATCGGTGGTGACTCTCTTGGATAGATTATCCTTTGTTTATGACCCTCTCGGTCAGATTATCCTTTGTTTATCTTTGATTGTGACCCTCTCGGTCAGATTTTTCCTTTGTTTACCTTGTTGACTGTGACTCTCTTGGTCCGATAACCTTTTTACTCTGTCATATGCCAGTTGTGGCGCTTTCCCTGTTCTACAAACATAAAAGAATGAGTTAGTAAAATATGTTGGCGCCTTCTGGTGACACACTGAACCTGCATTCACAGAAAAATTATTAGTTTGATCGAGGTTAGCTCATGTCCTAGGTTATTCTCTTCCTCTTCCACCAGGTCATTCCAGTTCCTAGCTCGGCAGCATGATATTTGAGTAAGAAAATATTTTGAATATTCATTTTTTGAAAAATAAAAGACAAGTAAATAAATTGTTTTCAAAAACTCTTATTTTAAAATGTCGTGACATGCGCTTCGAAGCGAGACTTCCTCCTTGATTCCTTTTCCCGAAATTTTTGAGATCTCAAAAATTCTGCCCTAGTCTGAAGCTTACACCATCGAAATCTTGCGGTGACCTAATTGGCGAAGGAATTTTCGAGACCCACTAAAAATTTCTTCCCCGGTTACTAGTGTCCTAACGGTTGATGCTCTTCGAATCTTTCTCGAAAGGAATTTTTGAGACCTTCACAAAAATTCCGTCCCATTTGATGCCATGATGGTAACTATCCTTTGCCGATTCTGTCTTTAGGAATTTTTGAGATCTTCTAAAAAAATCTGCCCCTGTGGCTTTTTAAGGGTTTCTTTAGTTTTTCTATTGGTGCGACTGAGCTCAGAGAGCACCTACGTATCCTGTCATAGTAGGAATCAGGTCGAACGTAGTTCAGAATAAAGATAATTTGAGTTGCTTCTAATGATATGATCGGGTCCAAAACAGACTGCCTATATATCCCGCCTTAGGAGAAATCAAGTCATTGCGTAGTTCATAATACATAAAGGAAAATAGTTTGGATTTTTACTTTTTATTACAAAGATTGGAAGGGTTCCTCTAAATACCTCTGCTACAAGAGATAGGTCAAGATGTAGTGCTTACAAGTAAAGAAAAATTTCATTACATAGGAAAACGTGCATTCACACGTAATATCTCTTGATTGCATCAGAGTTGATTACCTTGGGCCACTGTTGGCCATCCATTTCTGCTAAGACCAGTGCTCCTCCTGAAAGCACTTTGCGAACCACGTAAGGACCTTGTCAATTTGGCACAAATTTCCCATTGTACTCGTCTTGATGAGGGATTATTCTCTTAAGCATCAGCTGTCCAATCTGAAAAATTCAAGCTCAGACCCGTTTGTTGAAAGCGCAGGCCATCATCTGTTGGTACATTTGACCATGACACACATCGATCATTCACTTTCATCCACTAGAGCCCATTGTTCGTACCTTTTTCGTACCCATTTTGCATCGTCCAGTTCTGCTTCTTGGATAATTCTGAGTGAAGGTATCTCGACATCGGTCGGGATGACTGCCTCTGTGTTGTAGACTAGCAAGTACTGCATGACTCCTATTGAAGTTCTAGTTGTGATTCTATACCCAAGAAAAGCATAAGACAGTTGTTTGTGCCAATATTTATAGTTATCTATCATTTTCTTCAATATCCTCTTGATATTCTTGTTGGTAACTTCTACAACTCCATTCATTTGCGGCCTGTATGCTATCGAGTTTCGGTGAGTTATGTGAAATTGGTCACAAATGTCCTTCATCAAGTGGCTATTCAAATTTGCCCCGTTATCTGTGATGATAGACTCTAGAAATCCGAATCGGAAATGATGTTGTTCTTTATGAAATCAGCCACTACCTTCTTGGTTACTGACTTGTGGGAAGTGGCTTCGACCCACTTTTTAAAATATTCTATGGCCACCAAGATGAAACGGTGTAAATTTGACGTTGTTAGTTCAATCGGTCCAATGACATCCATTCCCCAAGAAATAAACGACCAAGGTGAACTCATGGCGTTGAGCTTGTGTGGTGGGACTATGATCAAATCTCCATGTATTTGACATTGATGACATCTTTGCATAAATTTGGCGCAATCAGCTTCCATATTTATCTAATAATATCTGGTGCGCAAGATTTTCTTGGTTAGCATGAAACCATTCACGTGGGTTCCACAAGCCTTGGTGTGCACTTCTTCCAGTAATTTGGTAGCTTCTGTGGCATCTACACATTTGAGAAAACCCAAATCTGGTGTTCTTCTGTAGAGTACGTATTTGCTAAAAAATAATTTGTTTGCCATTATTCGGAGGGTTTTCATCTGATTACTCAGTATACCTTCAGGGTATTCTCCTTTGTCCAAGTAGGCTTTCAAATCAGCATACCATGGCTTACCATCGGGCTCAGCTTCTACATGGGAACAATAAGCATGTTCGTCCTTTAGGCTTATCTCAATTGAGTTGATATGACTGCTTTCTGGGTGTTGTATCATAGAGGTTATAGTAGCGAGAGAATTCGCAAACTCATTTTGTGCTTTAGGCGTATGTCTGAACATGATATTTCTGAATCTTTTGCTCATCATTTGAATAAAGTTGACATACGGGAGGATTTTGACGTTCTTCATTGCCCATTCTCCTTGTACTTGGTGGATCAATAGATCTGAATCACTAATTACCAATAACTCATCGATATCCCTGTCGAGTGCCATTTGAAGACCTATGATACAAGCTTTATATTTCGCCATATTTTTGATACAACAGAAAGTAAGCTTAGCAGCCATCAGGTAGTGTTGTCCGAATTCTGATATCAATACTTCTCCAATTCCTGAGCCTTGATAATTGACGGCACCGCCGAAGAACATTTTCCATCCTGAATAGGGTTCTTCTTCTCATTCATCAGCGACTAATATTTCTTCATCTGGAAAGTATGTTAGGAGTGGTTCAGCATCGTCGTCCACCGGGATTTCAGCGAGAAAATTGGCTAATGCTTGCCCTTTCACAGCATTCTGAACCACGTACATGATGTCAAATTCACTTAACAACATCTGCCATTTGGCTAGCTTTCCGACGGGCATCGACTGAGGAAAAATGTACTTCTATGGATCCATCTTGGAGATGAGATGGGTAGTGTATGATGCCATGTGGTGTCTCAGCTTCTGCATTATCCATGTCAATGCACAAAATGTCTTTTCTACCAAAGTATATCGTGTTTCGCAAACAGTGAACTTCTTACTTAGATAGTAGATAGTGTGTTCCTTCTTTCCGACTTTGTCATGTTATCCTAGCATGCATCAGAAGGCATTGTCTGATATCGATAGATATAACAACATATGACTTCCCGATCTTGGGGGTACTAGAATATGTGGATTTGAAAGATACTTTTTGATGGTATCAAATGCCTTCTGACAGTCATCCTTTCATTTGGTTGGTGCGTCCTTCTTCAAGAGTTTGAGTATGGGTTTAACGATCATCGTGGACTAAGCTATGAAATGGATGATATAATTAAAATGACCTAAGAAACTCATGACCACTTTCTTGGTTTTCGGAAGAGGCAAGTCCTGCATGTCTTTGATCTTTGATGAGTTCAATTTTATGACTCTCTGACTGACTATAAAATCGAGCAGCTTTCCAGTGGGTACCCCGAATGCACATTTGGCCAGGTTAAATTTTAGATTGAATTTCTAGAGTCTTTCAAAGAATTTTCGCAAATGAGTGATATGATCAACAATTTCTCTTGACTTGATGATGATATCGTCCACGTATACTTCAATTTCCTTATGAATCATGTCATGGAAGATAGTCGGCATGGCTCTTATATATGTGGCACTAGCATTTTTAAGGCCGAATGACATTACCCGATAGTGATACACTCCCCACAGCATAATGAAAGCTGTCTTTTCTGCATCTTTTTTTTTCCATCAAGATCTGATGGTATCCGGTGAAACAATCGATGAAGGACTGCAACTCATGCTTTGCATAATTATCAATGAGAATATGGATATTTAGGAGTGGAAAATTTTCTTTTGGACTAGCTCTGTTAAGATCCCGGTAGTCCACACAAATTTGGATCTTTCCGTCCTTTTTCGGTACTGGCACAATGTTAGCTAACCATGTAGGATACAATGTTACATCTACCACTCCCGATACAATCTATTTTTTGACTTCTTTTTTTATCTTCACACTTAACTCACTTATTTTTTTTAACTGGCACAAACCCAAGGTTAATCGGTAACTTGTGCGCCATAATATCTGTGGTTAAACTGGGAATATCTGTGTAAGACCATGCAAATACATCGATGTATTCTTTCAGCAAACTGATTAAATCTTCCTTCTGTGGCGATCCCATGTGCACACTGATTCATTTCTCTGACTATACCTTCGCACCCTATATCGATGGCTTCTGTTTCATCCAAATTGGGCTTCTGCCTGTTCTCGTATTAGTCTTCTTCATCGAAGAGATCTTCCGGTAACCCTGTTTTCTCGTAGTATGGCTCACTTCGTGATATGTCATGTCATTAAGAGTTGATTCATTTTTATTACTGAAATGCAAGGCAAAGCGTGATTAGTAATATAAAAGCAAAGTAAAATAAAGCGTAATTTTGATAAAATAAGGCCTTTAATTGATTTGCAAAAATTAGTACAAACCGCAGTCCTGACTCGTATCAACATCGAGTCAGTTCCATTTTTAATAAAACATCACGAGGAAAGTAGATAAAAGGTGAATAGTCGGGCCTCGACCGTGCTTCACCGTTTTGAAAGCTATAAAATATCATCATGGCTACCGAGGAACCAAGAGTGGAATGGACGTCCAGTTGGTGAGTCGTTCGCCCTGTTTCGTATCGTGAATTGTGGTCACTTCAGTGTGCTCTCCCAGGATATCCAGGCAATCTTCTTTTGAGAAAAACATCCCTATCCCTTCTTCAGCATCATCTGCATCTGGTGCTAATATTTTGACGAGAAATGACTGGTATAGACTCGGGATTGGTTTTTGTAGCTTCGGCGAACCCTTCTTCTTCCCAGTCTCGTCAGAAACTTCTTTAAGACCGGGGATGTATCCGAGAGCATATCGGAAATGATTTTCAAGGATCTCAATCAACTTCATGATGTCGTGCAAATTTTCAGTGTTGCCAGCTTTACTAGTTCCTTTTGGAGATTTGTTAAGGATCTGGTTCTTGTATATCTTTGTCCTTCTTCCTTGTACATTTGATTGCCACTTGAACATAATTTGTTAATCATCAAAACTTCGTAAGCTCTTAAACTATTATTGAGATCGCAAGTATGAGTGGAAATAGTCTCGAGAGACTCGGGAGCGTTTCGAAACAAGTGAACTTGAACTAGTGGAATAGTTTGAAACCAATCACTTCTTCACAAATATGTTTCAGGTATGAGGAAGGAGATGAAGAGAAAAGGGCAAAAAAGTTCTCTCACACTTATTTTAATAGAGAATGAGTTATTTTTCAGTTACTTTTTAAGAAGTGACTAACTATTAATTAACGATCAAAACATCCACTGCCATTTTTCAGGAAAGTGATATTGTTAATGTGAAAATTATTGAACATTCAAGCACACGAATATATAAAATTATATCTTCCGATGTGAGATTCAAATCTAAAGCTAATGTAGAAAAAGAAGAAGACAGTTGTAATTTAATGATTGCTATTTGAAAGTAAATCACAGTTCGATTCTTCATCGGTTTTACTTTTTTCGAGCTCCATGATAATTTATTATTCTATAGACAATTTTTTTTCTTTTAACAAAACCAAGGACAATGTCATGGCGACATAATAAAACTCCAGGACTTGTGAGTTGAAAAAGGTGTGCAACTCCAGTAAAAGTTCATAGAGTTTGAACTATCTCCCTCTAGTGTCGCGGAATTTCACTTGTTTACATTCAAATGACCTTTTACAGGAAATTTCACTTTTATAAATTTGAAATCTAGCTTTGCTATGAAAGGTGAAGTGAGAGTAATCAGCAATATTAAGCTCATCCAATAATTCTTGTGCCATACTTCATCTCCTCTTTCATCACTCTCTCGACAAACAACCTTATGTTAACAGATGAGCTCAAAGAACTACCAACAATTATTAAAAAGTGGCTTAGAAACAAATACTGGCTATGTTTCAATCACGCCCGAAAAGTGGTTAACCTGTGCTTCTTTTACGAAATAACATTGAATCTATATACCTCGTGCCTCAGTACGAGCAATCAAACATTCCAAGATACGATCCACATATATCTATGTATTACTTATATTCCATGTGTTATACTACCAACGGATTTTCTCATCACCATACCGAGCAACTCCCCAAAAGGTACATTAGTTAAAACTAACAAATCCTTTCTATACAGGAGTTGGAAATAGTGCTACCTACTGCCCAACTTCACTGATAAAATTAGTTGACAGAGAACCACCCGGTGGGTGCATTTTCCTGGACAGCTCCTCCTAACCCGCAAAACAGTACTCATTGAGATAATAAATGCCTCCATGTATCTAGATAAAAAGTAACTGACAACCTAGTGAATACATGCAGATAAACAACCATAGTCCACCATGCTTTTGCTTTCCAATAGGTTTGTACGTCTCCAAATGCCACAGAAGGTCCAAACGGGAAGGATAGTACTCGTAAGTTGTTGTAGATAATCTCAACAATTCAGACAAGGTCGAGCGACCTGCGCTTGAACTAGGGACAGGAAAAAAGAAATTGAAGTCAGCTTCAATCAAACATAAGTACATCAAAGTACCAATTTTGAAAGGAAATCTTCATTTTCAAGTTATTGGATTAATGCAGCAGGACACTTGTAAGTCTTTCACATTTGTACATGAGTGCTCTATTTGGTCTTATTTTTATTTGCATTTCTCTGACCATTATTTCAGACTTCTCAAACTGCAGGTGAAGGCACATTACACGAGATAACAAGGAACTTCTATCTAGTCTAACAAAATTAAATAGCCATCTCTTATGAGTTTTTGAAATTCCAAAACCTCCTCCTTAGTCATTTCCAAAACTCCTCTTTTTCCAACTATTCAACCCAACGGGGACTGGCGCAGAGAAGAGTGGCCTGAAAGGGAGGGAGAGGCCTGGATGGGGCTTGATTAGGAGAGTGCAACAAGTCAAGTTAGGTCTGGGGAGGAGAGTAGGCAAGATTAGAAAACTACTTCTTAAGGGAAATAAACTTAAGACGGTGAAGTGGAAATCAACTTGCACTTTTTTTTTAATAACTGTGGTGTTCGGACCAGCTTGCACGCACCTCAGCTAATTCCACGTATACCTACCACCTCCCACCATCAACAGACATCAGGTAACTCTGTCCCCAAGGTTAGGACGGATGGGAAGAAATCACCTAGTGTTTTTTTCTCCGCTAAGATTTGACCTGAGACCTGATGGTTCTTAACCCACTTTATTGACTACTAGGCCACACCCTTGGATGCTGAAAATAAAAAATCCACTTTGTTGACATAATGTGATTTAGTAGCACTATAAAAAGGAATTATAGGAGAGGCCCCTCTAAAGACCTACTGAACTATGAAGTTTCAATATTTTTCAAATAAAAAGAGAGGTCTATTCAGTACTGCTAAACTAGAGCATAATTTTTCAAATAAAAAGAGAGGTCCATTTAGTATAGTTAAACTAGAATTGAGATCCTAGTAGTTCTGCCTAATATGACCTTCAAGACACATTAGAAGTTATCATCAATTCAAACAAGTCGATTCTTTGACAAATCACTATGAACAACAAAATTTCCTCCTTAAGGAAGGAATGTTCTTCCTAAGATCTGTATAACTATCAGATGTTCAAATTCTTCATGTTCCTAATGCCCCTGCAAAAGGTACAACTATTCTGCAAGGCAATTTCAAGTTCTAATAGAGAAGCAGTTTACAATTACAAATTACATCCTCGACTCTTTCAGACAAATTTGAGTTCGAAACCATGAAAAGCTAAATGAAACCAGTTTCCCACGGCTACTAGTGTCAACTGTGCCTAACTAAGTTGAGGTCAGTTAGAATCATCTATCTATTCTGCTCTATTCTAAGTTTTTACACATAATATTCCAATATGCAATAAATTAGAGGTTTTTTCAAATCCTACACTTATGCCTACGCTAAACATAAAAATATCAAAACTAAACTAAAGACACTTCTGCCAAACATGATGCTTAATGTAAGTATTAACCACAACAACTAAACATTACTCCCGACTTTGACATTGCTGATATCGATCCTTTGTTACCAATTATCTGATGTTCTTTAGCTAAGTTGGTATAGATTTGAAGAGATTATATAATCTCTTAAGATAAACTTTGTTCACATAATTTTGAGTCTACTTTTATAAACTTTTGTTATCATATTATCACACCTACAAGCCCGTGCAAAAAAAAGACTATTTATGACATGACCAACCTTCTCCTGTATTCCCTTGTTGTAGCAACTCGACCCCCTAATTTTGCTAAAATGTGATTGAATTTGTGTTTTGAAGCTTTGGGCAAATATGTATACCTATTTGGGACTTGTCGGGATGGTCAGGGTGTAAACCAAAGGGCTCGGGGATTTTTTGGCACACTTGGAACCATGTTTAAAATTGCAGATTTTCAGCTGGTGTCTGGTGCATCATGATCGCGAGACCAGACACCGCAATCGCGAAGGAATTTTTAGACGGTTGACTAGTTAAGGGCATTTTGTGCTTCGCGACCGTGACCGATTGCCGTGAAGGTGAAACATGGGGTTGACCAACTGGTCAAATGTGCTTCGTGAATGCGATGGTTGAACCGCGATCACGATGGGTCTGGCAGAGTTGCACTTCGCGACCGCGAGAGACCCTTCAACTCTACCATTCTCCACTTAAAATACTGGGGTTTTGTTTGCGACAGAATTAGAACTCGTGATGTCTGTCTAACCCACACATCACATGCTATGCTCTTACCACTTAGACCAAAGCCCTAGAGCATTTAATATCTAACAGTACAACCCTCCTCTCTTATTCGAGTTTGGGACAAAATATGCTAATCTCACATAGGCGGAGTTGAAAGCAAACTAAAAAATAAAGCTGAGTAACATTAGTCCAAGTTATGTGCAATAAACAAAACATAAATGCCTCGGAAAAGTGGAAGGAAGTGCAACAAGAAGCCCCAAATTTGCAAGTTTCTGACACCGTTTACATAGGGGGATAGATTAGAGGTTCTTAAGGCTTCATGAGTTTGCACTGTTGACATGAGGAAGATGTTCATGATCGAATAAGATGCCAAGAAGAACAATTGAAGCTTATCTAATATTGGGGAGTATTTTAAATGCTTTCTGCTTGCCCTTACATAGGTAACACATCAATTACTTGGTTTCCAATTTAAATCAATATTTATGACATCAAGATACTAGATCCTGTTTATTACTGCTTCCAATGATACTGTTTTTATCTTCCTCTTGTCTCCTAATTGGTAGCTTATGCATTCTCCCTTCAAAAATTTCTCATGAATGGGTTCAGTTTTGAGTGACTTTTATCGACATTCTTAACTTTGGCATCTGCATATCGTTTCTTTATATTATTCTAAACTTCCACCATTCCATACTCTGCATGCTGACATAGTCACGTATCTTAGCAAATAGCATCCAACCAATCAAAATTAGAACTCTCAACGGCTACCTGTCAACTTCTATTTTAGTTTGGACCTTACCCTAAGTTTCATCTACCAGAGGAATCATGTATGGAATAGCATTTTCCACATAATGCTACCCCTTTTATGTGGTGATAGTATGTTTATAAATGAACGTGGATTTTAGCATGACATAGGAATTAATAAGATATTTTTACCAATGGAATTAAACAAAAAACTTGAGAGACTGGCTGCAGATTAAACTCACAGTGCAGAGTAAAAAGAACATATAAAAAGTCAGGGATCTACTTACGTTGGTACTTTCAATTTCTTTTAGAAATTTCTCTGGATAGTCAATATAGTCGGCACATTCTTTCTTTACTCTAATCACAAGCTTTTTCTCTTCAGCCTTTTCAAGATTCCTTATCAAAATACTCATAGTCAACTTATCTGGGGAGAATCCTGATATTTTCATCAGTTCATACATTTCCATTGCCTTCTCTACGAGATCTACTCTAAAGTAAACCCCAATCAGCTCAGTATAGGTTCTGCTATCTGGTTGTAGGCCTTCTTTCGTCATGTGCACAAGGAGTTGTTCAGCCATTTCAATGAATTTGTTTTTGCCCAGCATCATTATCATACTATTGAACATAGATAAATCTGGTATGTACCACTCCTCATTCCTAACAAAGTCGAACACCTGAACTCTGATAGGTTTCAGATAAAATGCACATTTAAGATAAAATAAGGAGAAGTATTAAGATGACTGTGAATTCCTCCTGCTTATATTAAAACTCTCCAAGGTCCGCCTCACAGGATCCAAGTTGAAAGAGATAAATTGAACAAGTATGGTCGTCTCTTGTTGGTATGCTATGTTGCTCGGACTCTTCAAAAATGTCGATGAGTGCGTGTTGGATCCTTCAAAAGTAGTGCATTTTAGGAGGATCCGACATGGGTGCGGCAACATTTTTGAAGAATCCGAGCAACACAGTTGGTATGTACTATTAAACCTAAATTGGGGTTTTGCTAAAAACTATGGTAGAGCTGTTTCGCAGTGGACTAAGCTTTCATGATAGGCAGGAAGAGTAAATACTAATACAAAGAAAAATCTATATATTGGTCCTTTTGTCCAAATATGTTTTCCTCCACAAAGTATGGAATTTTAATCAGTCTAGTCTGTATCTTCAAAATCCAAATGAAAGGTTTGTCTCGAGCAAGTTGATCATGATCACGTTTTAAGTTGGGTTATGTTAAAGTTTGAATACTAGACACAACAAATTGAGAAGTAAATAGTAAGCTGCTCCTATCTACACTTCACCATGCTTAAACAGCCATAAACTTCAAATGAGAAGCAATGTTCATAGTAGAAGAGCTAAGTTCAGACATTAAACAACCACCTCTTACACAGCCCTGCCAACCCCCAAAAGACAGGTTATGCAAGTGCGGGTATTTTAACATACTTGGAACGCGTTTGGCCATAAAAATTATTCACTTTTTTCCAGAGTAATTTCTACTTTATTTGAAAATAAGTGTTTCGCTCATGAAAATTCCAAATCCAACTTGAAGTTGTATCTCAAATTTGGAAAACAACGTATAACCTGTTTCCAACTCACTTTTCACTTTTACTAGGGCCTGTTTGGCCATGAGAAATTTTCACCTTTTTCCGAATTTTTTTCACTTTATTTGAAAATCAGTATTTAGTCATGAAAAACTCCAAATACAACTTGAAGTGGTATTTGAAATTGGGAAACACCTAAAATATTGTTTCCACATTTTTTCACTTTCTCAAAAACTATAACCAAACACAACTCCATAAGATAAACCTCCAATTTCAAAAAATCAAATAAAGTGAAAAATATTTAGTTTTCATGGCCTAACGTCTACTTAAAGTTGTATTTCAATGTATTCAAGCATGAACATTATTTCAAATATTCTTTGCAAAAAGTATAAACAAACACAACTTTAAATCCATAAATTTCAAATAAAGTGAAAAATATTTGAAATCTATGGCCAAACGCCTACTTAGTTATGGATATAGAGGTGTGTAGAATTTTCATAGTATAGGGGTCCCTTTTTAGTTTTCAAGATTGAGATGAAAGAAGAGATGACCTTGAGAGCCAAGTGAAGTTGATTTTGCCTTTGCAACTCAGTCAAGGTGTCTAATACGTCAGCCTTTAATAGCCTACTCAGTTTGTTTTTCAACATCTCTTCTAATTTGTGAGGTGATGTTGCCGCTAATTTGAGAGACTGCACAGCTTGTATTGCCTCTGAGGATAAAACCCTTGACCTACACATGGGTTTTCTCAACCCACACACAGTATTGAGTTGGGTTCTTGAATTTTGAAACCCCATTTGACAAAATTGAATTCCAAGGGAACACATTAAGCCTCAAATTAGACTAGAAAATCAGTGTCTCTACCCGGCCGAGATAATTCTTCACCCAACTTTAGCTTAATTTTATTTTAAATTTTATTTTTATTAAGCCTCAAGTCATTCACCCATAGCTGGATGACAAATAAGAAGAATTTAAAATTCAGTCGGAGGTCTAAAGCGTGAATTCGAATACTAATAAGAGTAATTTTCTCTTTTCTTTGGTAGGACTTTGTAGGTTATATATGCTGAGGCACTGAAATTACTATCTCAAGAAATAATTTAGCGTAAGACACGAAGCTGAATATATAAAAAAAAATAACCAAGTGTAACAATTCGCCCATCCATACGGATAAGGCTAAATGTACCTCTCTACTTCACTAAATAAATTGTTCAGCTTTATTTTCTGTTATACCATCTGATCAATATTACTCTCTCCAAGTCTCCATTATGAAATTTATCAGATATATCACTCAATTCACATTTTTCACAATTTGACCAAAATTATCCACTTTGATTTTCAATTATCCAATTCGAACGAATCACCCCGACCCGCTGGCCGCCGAACCCACACCAAAACCAAATAAAATGAAATGATCCGCGATTTTCCCATTAGTTTTTGGATTTTTCTTGAAAACCTTATTAGTTAACAACACTCATTTCTTCCAATTCTTATAAACACTATCTAAAACCCTACAACAACAACAACAACAAAGCAAAAATGAATAGTCATTTTTTACTGAGAAAGTCTTCATCTTCACTAGCCTAAAAAGGATCACCATAAATGGCATTTTTCATCTCTTTAGTGACAAATTCATTTTCAGAAATGCACTTCTAGTGCCTCAAATTCATAACTTTAACACTTTTATAACACTATCAACCCCAACCAACGAACTGGTTAATCATAATGCAAGAGGGTTTCACGCGGGTGGTTGTTTGCTACGACAACAGTGGTAGATTTAGAAGAAGAATGTCATGAAGCGCTTGAGATTTCAAAGTTGGTATTTGTGAAGAAATTTTTCAGCTTTAGAACCAAAGGGGAATTACTAGTTTTTTTTCAATTCAGGTGTTTTAAATTGTTATAATTTCTATTCGCAAAAAAAATTACTTTTCTGGTCCTAATTTTGGTACATTTGTATATTCATAGATGGTATTCAAGATTTTGATAGAAATAGTAATTTAGACTTACAGGAGGTTCTATGCACATAAGTCATTTTATTTGGTTCTGGTGTGGGTCCGGTGGGTCACGAATTGGGTTTAAATGGGCAATTCGTTCTAATTAAGTAATTGAAAGTCAAACTCGATAATTTTGACCAGATTGGGGGCGTATACGAGAAGAGTAATTTATAGAGTTTCTATCTCTGTTATTCCATTTTACTAGTGTTGAAATCATCCCTCGTCGAGAGTCTATATTCAGTTTGAGTATATCATATCTAGTTGAGAAACAAAGAGTATTTCATACATATCATTTACGGCATCATTGCATACATTTGCCTTCGGGTAAATATGACAAGTTTTGATCGGCGATTAGAAATATAAATTATCAAATACATACTGCCTCTAATTTGATATTATTTTATTGTGTTTAAGTTCATTTAGGCTTCTTTATGCTTCATACGGGTATGTTGCGTATATAGGATTCGATTTAACAAAAATTCAATGATTTGAAACAAAAAGAGGTGAAATATGACTTTGAGACTGATTAGAAGTCATTCTGTAACGACCTATTTGGTCGTTTAGCACCTCTAGGCCTATTATCCTTCCCATCGTCCTATTTCATTGTGTAGCTTCCGGGAAGGGATGGCCCATTTCCTGAGGAATCAGGTGCATTTCGAAAAGAAAATCCTAAGTTAGAAATTCTTAAGTTTTGGAAATGGAAAGGTTTGACTAGAAATTGACTTTTATGTAAGCTTGTCCGTTATTGAGTGTCTTCAATTTCATTAGGCCCGGAACG
Organism: Anisodus acutangulus; assembly: GCA_029783415.1. Lineage (NCBI taxonomy): Eukaryota > Viridiplantae > Streptophyta > Magnoliopsida > Solanales > Solanaceae > Anisodus > Anisodus acutangulus. The sequence continues at coordinate 26,121,794 of CM056494.1, forward strand.
TCATTTATGATTTAGTCGCGATCGCATAGCTTGGCGGGAAGAGCCATCACAATCGTGTGATGGTGCTCCGCTTTTGCGTGGGTGTTCGTGTGGAGCTGGGCAAGTCGCGCACCATCGCGGTCACGTGCCATGGCCTCACGGTTGCAATGAGCCCAGATGGGTCGGGTTGTGGTTGAGCCTCACGATCGCGAAGAAGTATTGGGGGTTCAGTGGTATTTCTTCCCCAAATTTCGATTTCAAACCCTATTTTCACATAACCCAAGTTCTAGAGCTCGGTCTTAGGAGAAATCAAGGGGATTCTTCAAGGTTATTCTTTGGGATAAGATTCTAACCTTCAATCCTTTATTTAATATTGATTTCTTCCATTTATTTGTAGTTTAAATCAAGATTTTGGGTAGAAAATTTAGGGTTTAGCTCCAAAACGTAAGAGAGGGGTTTTCATGAAATTGAATGTCAAGATCTAGGCTTTTTGAATTGATCTTTTGGATTTAAACTATAACGACATGTCCGGTCAGCCTATTTGAGCATTTTACCCTTCCCGTAGACTCTATGTGGGGTTTGTGGTGCGCGGGGATGGGTGGAACGGATTCTGAAGTTCATTTACATAAGTTTCGAAAGAAAAACCCAAATAGAGAATCTTAGAGTTGAATAATTTGACTCAAAGTTGACTTTTGAGTATATGATTTCATTTTTAAGTTTCGTCGCTTCCGACAGTTCCAGAGGGTCATTTATAATTTAGTTGAGTCATTGGTTTCTTTCAGAGACAATCAGATGTATTTTGTGGTCTTATTTGTGAAATTTTGATATTTGGTGGTTGTGGGCGATTTTTTAGAAAAATATGTCTTAGCTCGATTAAACGGGTAATCCGAGGGCGCGAGTGAGTTCTTAGCACTGTTTACATTTGGGTAGCATGACTGGTTTGTGTTCGGGGGGTCCCAGGAGTGTTTCGGGTATTTTGTGGAAGATTGGGAAAATTCTCTAGTTACTGGTTCTGGTGTGCGACTTGTGCATGCTCGCCTCTACGGACTTTGGCTCGCAGATGCGGGCCTTAAGTGTCTGTGAGGTTTCTGCTCCTGCAGAGACTTTCTCGCAGAGGCGATGACGCCTCTGCGGGATTCCTTCTTCCACAGTGCACAAGCAGGAAGTTTAGTATTTCCGCCTCAGCGAATTTTTTTCTACTGTGCCGAGGCCACCGTTGCGGGATCACTATTTCAGAATTAGAATTTTAATGCCCTAAAATGATTTCATTCCCCCAAAATACTTTTCTTAGAATTGGAGCTCGGCGGTGAGGGAGTTCATGGGTCTTCAGTCATTGTTCTTCTTAGAGGTAAATGTTTCACCCTTTTTTTACTTATTGATTATCATTTGAGTCTTCTAATCATAGTATAATTTCTGTTTGGGGGAAGAAACTAGCTTAAGTCTACATGCTAGAATAAGAGGCCATGAATCATGAATTGGTGATTGTTTATTAATTAGATGGATGTAATATTGTAATCTAGTGTTGATTAATGATAGATGGTGATATTGTGATGGTTAATTTGAATATGGAAACCTTTTTGATTTGTGGAAAAACCTAGGGTTTGTAATTGGGGTTTTTTCTTAAATCATGAATTGAAGGTCCAAATGAGCTTAGGTTTCTAATTAACTTAATGATATGATTATTTAGTAGGTATTTATGAATTTGGGTAATAAAGTTTGGATTTTGATACTGTGGGCCTGAGGTAAATTTGGGTGTCTTTTGAATGATTAAAGGACTACATCCTCGTGTTGTGTATTAGCCTTAAATTGATGTATAGTAAATACGTGTTAAACTTCGAGTACTACAAGGCGCTCCGAAAGGGAAAGACCAGCGCGGAGAGTTGATTCTACGTGGCACCTACTCGACCCAGAGGTAGGCTATAATTTCCTTTATTAGACCCCGATAAAAGTACGTAAATATAAATATTGAGGGGTATTGGGCGTGTTTGGGGGTTCCACTCAAACGATTGTGATGAACGTTTGAGTGAGTACCAGTGTTGAACTGTGATGATGGGTGATTTGGGGAATCGACCTTAAGCTGATTCTGACTGTTGTTGATTAGGCTTTTCGCCATTATGTGGGCTATTCACTATATTTGCTATTGTTATGTTTACTCATCATACATGCGTTCGATATGATATCCTGATTGTACTTGGATTATGTGTTATTGAATTCTTGAAAGCATGTGATATTCATCTCTATATTTGGTTGCATCTCATTACATTCTGATTTCTTGCCTTGTATTGTCATTTACATTCATACACTCATGACTCTGATGATATTGATATCAGAGTGGTATGGAAATATTGTGGGTCCACGGGACCAGAAAGGTAAGGATATTTATGAGATTATTGCAACATTGAGATGATGATGATGATACGCGGGGGAACGGGTTGCACGCCTGCAACACTTATTATTATTCCACTAAGAGTTGGGCTTCGTGAGAAATTCTGGAGGAGTATATGGATTTTGTGGGTCCCTCATGTGTGTTTTGTTCATAGAATTTGAACGCATGTATACTGGTAGATGAAAGGTACCTGGCATATGCATTGCATTCATATCATACATACATTACTTCATGGATTAAATGTTGGTGTATTAAGTGTTGGAATGGTTATTGATGAATTGGTTGATTTGTTGGATAAAGAAGGATTGTTATTGATTACTTGATACTTGGAATATTGTCATTGAACTCTTATAAATTTGGGGTAATTTACATGATCATGAGGTCTTATATGAACAAGTGAATTGTTGATTTAATGAACTATTATGTGAATTATTTGACTTATTTGGTGTATGAAACTGCTTAGTGTAGGATTGTTTGGTGCCAACTTGATATTTATCTCTTTTTGCATATCTTTTGTCGTTGTCGACCTATGTTGCTAATGGGGGTACATTTGTGTACTCATACTACACTTGCTGCCTTCTATTTGGATAGAGATACAGATCCATCTATCAGTTCAAGACCTTGAGCTTGAGTCCGAGCGGGTTGACTTCATGTATTCAGGGTGAGGATGCTACTTCTGGCATGTCTTGGATGTTCTATCTCTTGCCTTGTCCTTATTTCTGTTCTAAATACATGTTTTAAACTTTTAGACTATGATATTCAGTTTAGGCTTATGTTGCCCTTTGTTTCAGACTTGTATCCGTATTAGCCCTCTTGTATCATTAACTAGATCTTTAGGGGTTGTATCATGATTCTCAGACTTATGTTCTGTATTTCTATATTATGTTAGACAACTTATTTAAGGATTTGTTATATTTTCGTATTTATTTTTTATATCATGTTAAATGAGTTGGAAGTGGTTCGCCTACCGTGGGAGAGTGTAGGTGCCACCATGATTTCTGAAAGGGGTCGTGACAAAGTTGGTATTAGAGCTTTAGGTTAAACTGTCTTAAATACAAGAGCGATGTCTTGAAGAGTCTTGCGGATCGCTGTGGAGACATCCGTACTTATCTTTGAGAGGCTATGAGACATTTAGAAAACTTCACTTTCTTCATTCCTTTCGTGCTAAGGTTAATCAAATTGGTATCTGACCTTTGTTTCCTATTCTCTCACAAATGGTGAGACTCGTGCCCATGCACCAAGAGAGGAGGCACATGTACCTGCAGTGCGCGGTGCGGTAGTGGTCGCAGTAGGGGCCGAGGTAGAGCCCAATGAGCTGCACCAGTGAGGGGTAGAGCACTGGTAGCCGGTCAGGCTCATGGTAGATCTGTATCCTTCGAGCCGTTTATTGAGCCTTAGGATGAGCAATATGATTAGGAGATGGGGCCAGCCCAGGATCAGCTCGAATTTTCAGCTATTCCGGTTCTACATGACACTTTGGTCAGGTTGTTGAGTTTTCTTGATGGTTTTGTTCAAGCGAGCGTGCATCCGACTAATTCAGAAAGGTCACACACCCGAATGGGAGAGGGACAGAATCCCGAGTTTCATACTCTAGGGGTTCAACCTACTGCTATGTTGGCTCCCCGTATTGATAAGATTCTGACCCCTGAGTTTGGCCCCCGATCGATTGCACGGATTGCTATGACTCGCGATGAGTGAAAGATATGGGAGAAATTTTCCAATATGAAGCCTCCCATATTCTATGGACAGCCTGAGGAGGATGTTGTACGAGTTTATTATTAGCTTCCATGAGATACTGCACACCTTGGGTATCGTCGAGTCGCACAGGGTATATTTTATTGCTCTTCAGCTTATGGGTGATGTGAAGCAATGGTGGAGGGATTATGTTGATTGTCGACTAGCGGGGTCGCCTCCACTGTCTTGGGTCAAGTTTTATCGGATCTTCTTAGAGAAGTATGTGCCTCTTAGCTTGCATCTGAGCAAGCGTGATGAGTTCTAGATGATTGAGCAGAGGGGGACAATTGCTGATTACGAGACTCACTTCCACACCTTATCGCACTATGCAGCGCCATTGCTACCACAGAGGCAGAGAGAGTAATGCTTTGCGAGAGGGTTGAGTGTTCCTCTTCAGTTGGCTACGTTACAGTTGGTAGCTGCTGGGGCTTCTTTCGAGACTGTGGCTGAGCATACTATGATAGTTGAGTTTGTTAGGAGCAAGTTTCCCAGACATGAGTCCGACAAGAGGATGCATCGATATGGACAGTGCAGTAAGTCTACTTCTCGTGTGTATGGACATCATGGTAGATTCCAACATTCACAATCTAGTTTCCTGATTCAGGCAGCCCTCCAGATTACAGATGGTACTTTTGCTGGGCACTCCGTCTCGGTATTCTGACTGTGGTGGTCACTCAGGTTCTTCTATCTCTATTAAGCAGCCCTCAGCGGCCAGGACTTGTTACAATTGTGGAAATGTTGGATATTTTAATAGGGATTGTCCCAATCTTAGATCGGGTAGATCCGAGACACCCAGGACCCCAACACAGCCATCCAGGAGTGACGGGCAGTCTAGCGGAAGGGGTTCCTAATCAGGCTGCGGTGGCCATCAGACTAGCCATGGTGGATCTCAGGCGGGTAGAGATGAGGCTCATTCAGGCCGAGGTGGCCAACAGGGTACTCCATCATATGGAGGACGTACTTTTTGTTATGATTTTCCTGGTAGGTCAGAGGCTGAGGCATCAGAGGTATCATCTTAGTCTGTCATCGGTCTGATTCAGTGTTATTTGATCTGGGGTCTACGTTTTCCTATGTGTTTGCCTACTTTTCTGTTGATTTGGATTTGTGGTGTGATATGTTTGATATCCTTATTCGTGTGTCTACGTCGGTTGATGATTCTATGGTTGTATATCGAGTCTATCAGCTTTGTGTGGTTACTTTTATAGGATATGATAGATGGGTAGACTTGGTCATTTTAGACATGGTTGACTTTGATATTATTCTGGGGATGGATTGGTTTTCACTGTACCATGTGATTATGGACTATCATTCCAAAATAGTCACTCTAGCGTTGCAAAGTATTCTGAGGTTATAGTAGAGAGGTGATCCCAACCCTACTCTTAAGAAGATCATTTCTTTCATTCAGGCTAAGAAGTTGGTAGATAAGGGATGTCGGATGTCTGGTGTACCTAAATCATATTCGAGATACGAGTGCGGAGACTCCTCCCCTCGAGTTAGTTCCGGTAGTTAGTGAGTTTGCCGAGGTCTTTCTGTCATATCTGTTGAGTATGCCGTCGGATAGAGATATTGATTTCTACATTGACCTAGAGCTAGGTACTCGACCCATTTCTATTCCTCCATATCGTATGGCTCCAGTAGAGTTGAGAGAGTTGAAGGAGCCGCTTCAGGATCTATTGAGTAAGGGTTTCATTCGACCTAGTGTGTCTCCTTGGGGTGCTCCTATGTTATTCGTGAAGAAGAAGGATGGATCTATGCGTATGTGTATCGATTACAGGCTGTTGAACAAGGTCACCATCAGAAACAAGTACCCGATTCCTCATATTGACGATCTGTTCGACCAGCTTCAAAATGTTTCTATGTTTTCGAAATTTAATTTGAAGTCCGGTATCATCAGTTGAAGATTCGGGCCGAGGATGTTCCCAAGACGGTTTTTCAAACTCGTTATGGTCATTACGAGTTCTTGGTAATGTCATTTGGGTTTACTAATGCCCCCACAACGTCTATGGATTTGATAAATGAAATATTCAAGACTTATTTGGATTTGTTTGTGATTGTCTTTATTAATGACATTTTGATCTATTCTAAGAGTCAGGAGGACCACGAGAAGCATTTGAGAGTGGTTCTTGGGATATTGAAGGCGAATAAGTTGTATGTTAAATTCTCGAAATGTGAGTTCTGGCTTAGTTCTGTGGTATTCTTGGGACGTGTGGTGTCCAAAGAGGGTATTATGGTTGATCTAAAGAAGATAGAGACAGTTAGGGACTGGCCTAGACCTACGTCAATGACAGAGATTCAGAGTTGTGTGGGTCTTGCTAGCTACTATCATCGGTTCATCAAGGGATTCTCTTTTATTACTACTCATTTGATGTGTTTGACTCAGAAGGAGGTGCATTTCCAGTGGTCTGATGAGTGTGAGGAGAACTTTCAAAATCTCAAGTTACTTGTGACCACAACCCCGATTTTATCTCTTTTGGTGAAGGGGAAATATTTTACCATATATTGTGATGCTTTGAGGATTGGGTTGGGCTGTGTGTTGATGTAGGATGGTAAGGTGATTACTTATGCATCGTGGCAGTTGAAGGTGCACGAGAAAAATTACACTGTTCATGATTTAGAGTTGGCGGTTGTTATATTTGCTTTGAAAATTTGGAGGCATTACCTTTATGAAGTTCATTGTGAGGTGTATACCGATCACCGCAATCTTCAACACGTGTTCAATCAGAGGGATTTGAATTTTAGACAGAGCCGATGGATAGAGTTTGTCAAGGATTACAACATAACTATTTTGTACCATCTAGGCAAGGGAAATATGGTGGCAGATACTTTGAGCCGAAAGATAATGAGTATAGGGATTACCATTTTTTGTTTCCAAGCGTCTTTGGCATTGTAGGTTTACTCCTTGGCCAACAGTTTTGTGAGGCTTGACATTTTGAAACAGGGTGGGATTTTGGCCTATGTTAAGGCGAAGTCGTCTCTTTTAGAGAAAATCAATACCCACAAGTATGATGATGTGAAGTTGTGCAAGATAAGGGATAAGGTGATAAGTGGTGAAGCCAATGAGGCTATGATTAATGGTGAGGGGGTCTTGAGGATCAATGGTGGAGTGTGCGTTCCTCATGTTGTAGATTTGATGAGATCTATTATGGATGAGGCTAACAGCTCTAGGTATTTTATTTATCCAGGTGCTACAAAGATCTATCGTGACTTGAAGCAACACTATTGGTAGGCAGGATGAAGAGAGACATTGTGGAGTTTGTGTCTCGATGTCAGAATTGTCAGTAGGTCAAGTATGAGCACCAATGACCTAGTGGTGTGTCTCAGAGGATGCCCATTCCTGAGTGAAAATATGAGAGGATTTCCATGGATTTTGTTATTGGTTTGCCAAAGACTTTGGGTAAGTTTTATGCTATTTGGGTCATTATTGATAGGTTGACCAAGTCCGTTCATTTCATTCTGGTCCAAACAACTAACAATTCTGAGAAGTTGGCTAAAATTTATATTCATAAGATTGTTTGTCTTCATGGTGTCCCTATTTCTATCATTTCAGACAGGGGGTACTCAATTTACCTTCCATTTCTGGCACACTTTGCAAAAGAGTTGGGTACTCGCTTGGATCTAAGTACAATATTTCACTCTCAAACGGACGGTCAGTCCAAGCGGACTATTCAGGTTTTAGATGATATGTTACGAGTCTGCATGATTATTTTTGGTGGTCATTGGGACCAGTTCTTACCTTTGACAGAGTTTGCGTACAATAATATTTATCATTCCAACATTGATATGGCGCCATTTGAGGCTTTGTATGGTAGGAGGTGTTGTTCTCCGATTGGGTGGTTTGATGCATTCAAGGTTCGGCCTTGGGGTACCGATTTGTTGAGAGATTCCTTAGAGAAGGTGAAGGTGATCCAGGACAAGCTTCTGGCAGCTCAGAGTAGACAGAATGAGTATGGACCGGAAGGTCTGAGATATGGAGTTTATGGTTGGTGACAGGGTGTTATTGAATGTCTTATCCATGAAGGGTGTGATGAGGTTCGGCAAGAGAGGGAAGTTGAGTCCGAGGTATATCAGACCTTTTGAGATTCGTTAGAGGGTTAGAGAGGTGACATATGAGTTGGCTCTGCCACCAGGTCTTTCAGGTGTTCATCCGGTTTTCCATGTGTCTATGCTGAAGAAGTACCATGTCGATGGTTTTTATATCATCTAGTGGGATTATGTATTGCTTGATCAGGATTTGGATTTTGAGCAGGAGCTTGTGGCTATTTTGGACAGGCAGGTGAGGAAGTTGAGGTCGAATGAGATGGCTTATGTGAAGGTGCAAATGAAGCATCATCCTGTTGAGGAGGCGACTTCGGAGATAGAGTCTGACATGCGGAGTAGATATCACGACTTGTTTACTACTTCCGGTATGTTTCCTATTTCATTTCTCTCAATTCGAGGATGAACATTTTTTAACTAGTATCGGATGTAACGACCCATCCGGTCATTTATAGCCTAAGACCCCTATTTGATCATTTTACCTTTCCCGTAGACTCTATGTGGGGTTTATGATGTGCGGGGATGGGTGGCACGGATCCTGAAGTTCACTTATATGAGTTTTGGATGAAAAACCTAAATAGAGAATTTTAGAGTTGAATAGTTTGACTCAAAGTTGACTTTCGATTATATGGGGTTCGTTTCTGAGTTCTATCACTTCTGGTAGTTCCGGAGGGTCATTTATGACCTAGTCGAGACATTGGTTCGCTTCTCTACACAATTGGATGTACTTTGTGGTCTTATTTGTGAAATTTGGATAATTAGTGGTTGTGAGCGATTCTTTAGAAAAATATTCCTTAGCTCGGTTAAATGGGGAATTCAAGAGCGCGAGTGAGTTCGTAGCACTGTTTAGCTTGGGGTAGAATGTATGGTTTGTGTCTGGGGGTCCCGAGAGTGTTTCGGGTGTTTGATGGAAGATTGGGAAAATTCATTAGTTATTGGTTTTGGTATGTCGCACCAGCGGCTATTAGGTCGCTTCTTGCGTGCCTGCCTCTGTGGAGTTTGGCTCGCAGGTGCGGGTCTTAAGTGTCTGTGAGGTTTCTGCCCCTGTGGAGACTTTCTCGCAGAGGCGATGTCGCCCTTGCGGATTTCCTTCTACCATAGCGCCCATGCAGGAAGTTTAGTATTTCTGCCTTAATGGACTTTCTCAGCTGCGGCGAGGCCGCCACTGTGGGATCGATTCCGCCGGTGCAGGATCACTATTCAAAATCAGAATTTAATGCCCTAAAATAATTTCATTCTCCCATAACACTTTTCTTGGGATTGCAGCTCGACTGAGAGGGATTTCTTAGGTATTCAATCATTTTTCTTCTTAGAGGTAAAGATTTCATCCCTTTTTATTTATTGATTATCATTTTAGTCTTCTAATCCTAGTATAATCTATATTTTGGGGAATGTACTAGCTTAAGTCTACATGCTAGAATAAGAGGCCATGAATCATGAATTGGGGATTGTTTATTGATTATATAGATGTAATATTGCAATCTAGTGTTGATTAATGATAGATGGTGATATTGTGATTATTAATTTGAATATGGAAACCTTTTTGATTTGGGAAAAAACATAGGGTTTGTAATTGGTGCTTTTTCTTAAATCATGAAATTGAAGGTTCAAATGAGCTTAGGTTTCTAATTAACTTAATAATATGATTATCTAGTAGGTGTTTATGAATTTGGGTAATAAAGTTTGGATTTTGATACTGTGGGCCCGAAGTTAATTTGGGTGTCTTTTGAATGATTGAAGGACTAAGTCTTCGTGTTGTGTATTAGCCTTAAATTGACGTATAGTAAATGTGTGTTAGACTTCGAGTACTACGAGGCGCTCTGAAAGGCCTAGGCCAGCGTAAAGAGTTGATTGCACGTGGACCTACTCGACCCAGAGGTAGGCTACATTTTCCTTTATTAGACTTCGATAGAAGTACGTATCAATTATAAATATTGAGGGGTATTGGACATGTTTGGGGGTTCCACTCAAACGGTTGTGATGAATGTTTGAGTGAGTACCAGTGTTGAACCGTGATAATGGGTTATTTGGGGAATCGACCTTAAGCTGATTCTGACTGCTTTTGATTGGGCTTTTCGCCATTATGTGGGCTCGTCGCCATATTTGCTATTGTTGTGTTTACTTATCATAAATGAGTTCGATATGATATCTTGATTGTACTTGGATTATGTGTTATTGAATTCTTGAAAGCATGTGATAATCATCTCTATACTTGGTTGCATCTCATTACATCATTCTTTCTTGCCTTGTATTGTCATTTACATTCATACACTCATGGTTCTGATGATATTGATATTAGACCGGTATGGAAATGTTGTGGGTCCACGGGACCAGAAAGGTAAGGACATTTATGAGATTATGGCAACATTGAGATGATGATGATGATACACGGGGGAACAAGTTGTACACCTGCAATTGTTATTATTGTTCAGCCAAGAGCTGGGCACCGTGAGAAATTTCGGTGGAGTATATGGACTTCCGGGTCCCCCATGGGTGTGTTGTTCATAGAATTTTAACGGATGTATACTGGGAGATGAAAGGTACATGGCGTATCCATTGCATTCATATCATATATACATTACTTCATAGATTATCTGTTGATGTATTAAGTGTTGGACTGGTTATTGACGACTTAGTTGATTTGTTGGTTAAAAAGGATTGTTATTGATTACTTGATACTTGGAATATTGTCATTGAACTCTTATAAATTTGGGGTAATTTACATGATCATGAGGTCTTATATGAACAAGTGAATTGTTGATTTAGTGAACTATTATGTGAACTATTTGACTTAGTTGGGGTATGAAACTACTTAGTGTAGGATTGTTTGGTGTCAACTTGATATTTATCTCTTTTTGCGTATCTTTTGTCATTTTCGGCCTATGATGCCTACGGTGGTACGTTTGTGTACTCATACTACATATGCTGCCTTCTATTTGGATGGGGATACAGATCCCTCTACCAGTTCAAGACCTCGAGCTTGAGTCTGAGCGGATTTACTTCCTGTATTCAGGGTGAGGATGCTACTTCCGGCCCGCCTTGGATGCTCTATCTATTGCCTTTTCTTTATTTCTATTCTAGAGACATGTTTCATACTTTTAGACTATGATATTCAGTTTGGGCTTATGTTGCCCTTTGTTTCATACTTGTATCCGTATTAGCCCTCTTCTATCATTGACTAGATCTTTGGGGGTTGTATCATGATTCTCAGACTTATGTTCTGCATTTCTATATTATGTTAGACAACTTATTTAAGGATTCGTTATATTTCCGCATTTCTTTCTTATATCATGTTAAATGAGTTGGGAGTTGTTCGCCTATGGGGGGAGGAGGGGGGTCGAGTGTAGGTGCCACCACGATTTTTGAAAGGGGTCGTGACATAGACTAACTAGGCTATGGGTAAACTAATTTTGAAATAAAATTCTAGTTTTGCCCTCGGGGCTCGGGTTTGATATTTTGTGTCCATTTTAGTTTTCAGGCAATAGTTTGGCAATATGGGTATCCTTAGTTTTGTATTTTAACGTAGAATTCATTTTTCATAGACTACAATCATTTGGATCTTGCTTGAGGGTTCGTGGCTCATATTCAACTTTGAGGTAGGTTATGACTTACCATTTTAGATTCCAATTGGAGGCGCATATATAAAGTATAATTGTTGTCGGGGTATGCATGTGAGCCTGTTACACCCCAAATTTTTAAACGTCGATTGCGTTGTGAGTTAACTAACGTAAATTTAGAGAATTTAAGATCCCTCTACAAGGTTAAAGAAGGTTTAAGCAAGTGTTAAGTAAGTGTCGTAAGGTTTGAAGGTTAAATGAATCAATGAAATTAAGTTCGTCAAAACTCAGGGAAAGACATGTAAAATTTTAGATAGAATTTTTGGACCAATTTCGGGTGGGTATATCTCCAAGTATATAAGGAGTTATGGGGCGATTTACCTAGCTACAGTCAAGTTCAGTGAGTCTACTTTCAACGCACCAACAATCATTTATTGGAGCTTTGTGCAAGAAATTATGTATGTTTTAAGAAAGTGCTGCAGAGCAGACCGTAAAATAAATTACGAACCGTAAAACTAAATTACAGACCTTAAAATCTGAGTTTTTCACTGTAAAATGAAACAAAAACCTGGATAAATTTTCTCAAAAAAAGGTGGAGAAAAACGGAGCATAAAAAAGGAAACGGAGAGTAAAACCTAGCGTAAGAGTGAGGCAATAGCCGATCTTCTTATGATTTAAAAGTGTTTTAACCTCCAAAACTCATCATTTTCACCCCAAATAAGTTCCCTAAGATTTCCAAATCCTCCCTAAGGGTTCCATAGCCATCCAAGTTTGGTTTGGAAGGATATAACACAAATATTACGTTAGAAGCTCACCGTACTTGTCTTTCTCTTGTTCTTCTTGTTGCCACTGTTTTGAAGGATTTCTTCAACATCAAAATTGTGTCTTAAGGTTTAACTTTGGTGCTTAAGATAAGGATCTTCCCCTCCTATACACATATAAGTTTTGAAAGCTTTCGAGACTTCATTTTTGGTAAAGAATTAAAAAGAAAGAAGTGAGATTATAGAGCTTTGTTGTGATGTTGATTGAACTGCATCTATTGAGATTTTTCTATGGTTATAAATGATGGAGTTGAAGTGTTAGTGATGTTGTGGTTGTAACTATTGATATAGAGTTGAAGAAAGAAGAACTAGAAAAGGGGATATAGTTTAATAATTGAATAACATGATTGCAACTCGTTAAGTTTAAGCTATTGACATTAGTATGATTATCCATTAGTTGTAGATTAGCGTATAGGAAGGAAAGATCTTGACACTCTTCAATAGAACAACAACCTTAAAGTATGTTAAGGCTAACTTTTTCCTTCTTTTGGCATGATCCTGATAGAAACGACATGTAATCGAAATGTCCCTTCAAAATAACTCTACTCATGTTAGCTAGAGATACTTATGCCTTTGATTCTATTATAGTGTGACATGAATCTTGTTTGTCCCTTGCGGGGAGTATGTTTTGCATCTTATAGCATCTCTCATTATATGATATCCTGTGTTTTTCTATTGGTTTCACGACATCTGAAAAACATGTTAATTACATAATGAAAGTCGGAGATTATCGACCTTACTTCAATCCGAAAGGTTTAGAATGTCCTTATGAAGGTTCTCATGCATTATATATATATATATATATATAATACCAAACTACGCTATAGTCAGTCGGGTGCGATACCTACTGTGCACACCACTGTAATTGGGTACGTTATGATGATGTTAGCCCCAGAGAGTGACTTGATACAATATGATATGGCCCCACATAGCGGCTTGATTTCGTTATATTTAAATATTATCATAAGCATGCATGTCATATACCCTAAATGGCAATTTCAGAGTCCCAAGTTGACTCTTTTGTCTTTCCATTGCGTTACATTTCTATATATATGTCTTTTCTGCCTTTCATATCAGTAAATTCTTTCGTACTGATGCTCATTTACGGTGGGCACTATGTTTCATGCCCGCAGGTTCAGGTAGATAGGTGGACAAACCTCCCTAGTTGGTTGTCCGGTTCTGCGGTTGATTGACGCACTCTACTTCTCCCAGAGTTATTCTTGAGAGTCGATAGGCTATGCTACTTATTTATATATATGCATTTTGGATATGGCGGAGCCCTGTCCCGACATTCTGTCAACTATGCTACTCCTAGAGGCTTGTAGACGTGATTCGTCTGTACAGTTGTTCGTATGGAATTTCCAGCCTTCTTGATAGTCACTTGATATATATATTATGGCCTTGTCGGCCTTATATATACATATATGTTTGGGCTATTTTTCCCTTTTTAGGTTATTGGGTTCCGGTTATTAAATGTCATTTGAACGCCTTGTCAAACTAGACGCTCACATGTTTAGGCTATGTTTCAGTTATGGTACACTCGGGCAATTAAGGCACCGAGTGCTGGCCACCCCCTCAATATTGGGATGTGAAAAACTTGGTATCAAAGCAGGTTTGTTCTAGGAGGTCTACAAGCCATATCTAGTAGAGTCTTGTTTATGGATGTGTTGTGCACCACATGTATAAGCAGAAGGATACATGGCATTTAGGATGGTTACCTTCCTTCTTATCTTAGATCATGCGCTAGAGCGGAGTCGTAAAAAATCAATTCCTGATCCTTATTTTATTTGTGATTTCAGTAATGCCTACGAACAAGAAGAAAATAACTAGTAGAAGGTTGGATGTGGAGGCAGGAGAAGGTACCAGCCCGGTGCCACCCGCTAATGTGGGGTAGCATGAGCCTCATAATGAGGCAATATCTCAGACCTCTCAGACACCGCCACTTTTAGTGGATCTTAGGGGAGCTGCACTACCCCCCGTTCCTACAGAAGATATTTGTGAACATGATCTCGATATGTAGAGTGCGGTACAGTTGTTGACTCAGTTGGTGGCTGCTCAGGTACAAAGGTAGGATATTAGTTCTTCTGATAGGACAACTAATATGAGAATCTAGGATTTTATTAACCTAGATCCTCTAGTATTTACAAGATCTGCATTAGCGAGCACCCACAGAACTTTCTGGACCAGATGAACAAGACATTGCAGGTGATGCATGCCACTGATATCGAGGTAGTGGAGTTGGCTTTCTATATATTATGGAATGTTGCTAATTTGTGGTATGAGGCATGGGAGTGATATTCGTAATGCCAACCTTCATCTCCATTTTAACTAGGGTCGGTAGACGATACTGCTGAATACATATTGTTCTCCATACTCATGCTACACTTGCTGCACCATTTTTATGTGCTGATCATTTTCCTAGCACGAGCAGATATCGAGACGTTGTCGGCCATTGAGGAGGTCATCTGGAGGATTTAGGGTGAGCCACTAGTGTGATCCCTAGCACCGGATCTTCCTATATATCTTTACTTTATGTCTTTTCTATAATTAGACAGTTATGTATTTCGGGATGTGTTCCCATACTTGTATTCCTACTTAGTCTGTTCTTGTAATAGTGACACCAGGCTTGGAATTTGTAGTGTTTATTCCGTCTGTATTATGTCATGAGACGTACTAAGATTTTAAATTGATTTGTTTAACTATTCCACATTATATTCTTTAATTGATTATATAAGTTGGTTGTGGTTGGCTTATTAACTTGGTGGAAGTTAGCGCCATTACGGCTTAATAAATTAGATCGTGACACTTAAATACTTGACCCCTTGAACTCATTTCATCGAGTTATGATTGTTAAAGCTTTGTACGAAAAATAGCATGACCATTTCTTCTTGAAGGAAATAGAGAGTGCCCTGGTTTAGAATCCAATTTGAAACATGTCTTCCTGGAAACTGAGGAACTAGCAAATAATATAATGTTGTAGTAGAAAATAAATTATATTCTTGGATGCATTTTTTTATATGTGAATTTTATTTCACACACCACCGAAAGAGAGGGTTGGAATGATATGATCTTTTCATTCTTAATGTTACACCCCGTACTTTTGACGTCAATTGCATCGCAAGTTAACTAACGTAAGCTCGGAGAGGTTAAGATCCTTCTACAAGGTTACGAGAGGTTTAAATGAGTGTTAAGTAATTCTCGTAAGAATTCGGTGCTAAGCGAATTGAAGAAATTATGTTCGTCAAAACTCGGGGAAAGGTGGACGCACTAGGTGCCTATCCACTTCACCTAGTTTAGGGATTGACTATGTGGTATCAGAGCAAGTCGTGTTCTATGGAGTCTACAAATCTGTGTCTAGTAGAGACTTCTTTATGGATTTGTTGTGCACCACATTTATAAATTGGAGGCTACAAGACATTCAGGATTGGTTACCCTTCTTTTTTGTTCCCGGTTGTGCTATAGAGGTAAGTCAGAAGAAGTCGAGTTTAACTTATGTTTGATGTTATATAGAGATGTCGAAGATCAAACAAATTACGCCCAACCAAAAGGATAAGATAGTTGAAGAAGAGAAGTTATGACATGATCAAAAGATAAGGTATGAGGATCAGATGTAAGTGAGATAGAAGTGAATAAGGTACGAGATACCGAAGTACATAAGATCGTGAATAATTCATACTTAAGGTAGGGCTAGAAGCACCATGATTTAATATCCAGAAATGATAGTAGTACCATTAGTATCACGTTTTCCATCTTATGGTTTTCATGTACCAGGAGGTCTAGCTATGAGAGTAAGAAAAAGTTAGAAGCGGTGTAATGTCTCGCTTGAGATTTTGGAATAGTATAAGAAAGTTTATGATGCTAGCAAGATAAGGGAAATGTTTAAAATAGTATGAATATAATACGTTTAAGTTGTAAGAAAAAGTATAGTAGAACGACAAGGTTCAAGATGGATAGAAGTAAAGGTAAGAGAAAGTAAATCAGGAAGTCACGAGGATAGGTAAGACCATGGGATTAAGCCCATCAAGATCAGTCAGTTGACGATTTTTGTAAGTTATAGAGAGACTGATATAGCCTGAATGAAATCAGAGAAATTTAGGACTAGAAGAACTTAAAAGATGTGGAATGTCATCCTTGATAATAGAACTAGTGAGTAAGATGATAAGCGATAAGAGAATACCATTTAAAGATATAAGTTTATGATTGAAGTAACAGTCCGACGAGAAAAGAATTCAAGTGTTAGGATGCCTCCAATAAGATGAATCATGTTGATATGTTATGGGATACTATTATGGAGATATAATATCATCTTTAAGATGAATCAATAAGTAAATAGATAAAACATTCAAAGTATGAAAGTAGGTTGGAAAGTTTCACCCGAGATAGATCGTAACGAGGTGACTTGAGAAGATAAAAATTATAGTATAGGTTATAATGTAAAAGGAGCTACCTAGGTGTAATGATAACCTGAAGAGAGCGCGATGTAGGGTACATAATGAATGTGATAATAGTCGTAAATTTGATAAGTTTTGAGTGATATGCCTCAGAATAAGAATAAGGTCTAAAGAGATAGAATAACTATTTAGCTAATGATTTGATGAGCAATAAGAATAGTATAATATGTCGATAAGCCCAATATTTGAGGATGAATGTTCCTAAGGAGGGATGATGTTACACCCCATACTTTTGATGTCGACTGCACCGTGAGTTAATTAACACAAGCTCGGAGAGGTTAAAATCCCTCTACAAGGTTATGAGAGGTTTAAATTAGTGTTAAGTAAGTCTCGTAAAAATTCGGGGCTAAACAAATTAAAGAAATTACATTCGTCGAAACTCTGGGAAAGGTAGACATAATTTTGGCCCAACTTTAGGGGGGTAAATCTCCTAGTGTATAATGTGTTATGGGGTGTATAACCTATCTAAATTCAGGTTTAGCGAGTCTACTTTCCAATGCAATAAAACGTTCGTTAGTCGAATCTCTGTACAAGAAGTTACGTAAATTTTCAGAATACGCTGCAAGCAGCTCCCTTTAGGACCTACATGGTCGGTGGAAGCTTATCTTGATGTATAAAACGGTGGTCTTCGTCTCCAACCTTCATTTTTCGAAAAAGCCAAACATCCAAGCACCTCTAAACGCTCTCCTAGCATATTATAAAGGTTCATACACAAATCCAAGGCTAAACTATCCAAGCTCTTCTCTAAAAGTGTTATAGAAGTGGTAGAGACCACTTGTATGGTGTTGTTGCTAAGGTTTGAGCTCTTCCAAGTTAAGGGAGACTTTTTCTTGGAGTTATTCTTTCTGTATAAGGTAAGGGTTCTTTTCTTATTATTTATGTTTTTAAGCTTAATGGAGCTTTAGATGTGCTAAAAGCTATGAAACTGCAAAAAGATGTTGATATGTTAAAGTCCAGCTAAGGGTGTTGTGTGTGACATTTTGATGGGTTTTTCTTGTTGTTGTTCATGTGATTAACATAGAGTGGTTGGTTGTTATTGTGTTGATGTTATTATTGACTTGAAGGATGTAAACGAAACGGGGGAGATGCTGTCCAAATTGCTATAGAAAGAGCTTGTCGATATCATGTGGTATGAGACTGTTTTGAAGTAATGATTATGATGTGTTGTGGCTGGAAATTGATGGAATAACTTGAATATAATGTTGTTAATATTTTTATTGTGTTGTTGGCATTGTTTTGAGTTTGTTGTAAGTAGAGGGAAAGAGGGGAGGTGCTGTCTGATTTTGTATAAGCAAGTTTGCCACTTGTCGGCTATCGCCGTGCTTCATATGTATTATAAGGTTGTGTATCCATATTGTAGAGAAGCATATTGGTGAGTCGCTTGCGGGATTGTGAAGAAATAGTATGGATGAAGGTACGTAAGGTTTCCTTTCCTTTTTTTGGGCATGATTCCAGAAGTTACGCCCTCCTTATAAGATATCCAAGGGGATGAGTTGATATGTATGTTTCAGCTTGAGACTTGATATTCGTCTATGAGATGATGAGTAGTGATATGATAGAAATGAGTAGTTCCTACTAATGATTCCCTGGGGTTAACCTCTAGCAAAAAATAGAGCTTCCGAGAGTCTAGTACCTTGTCGTACTAAAGAGTTGAGAGTTAAGTAGAATAAGCTATATGCGAGTACTATAACAACTTAAACGAATTACATAACTTGCGGAATATAAATAATGAGTGGTACTTATAAAGTATCGCAATATCCAGTATTCATTGACATATCTATAGTTACATGGTTACGAGATTGATAGGGAACCACAAAGGCGGTTGTGTTACTTCTAAGTCAAGTAAGACTATATAGAAGCCAAGAAAGAGATAAACGATGGCATATGTTGCCTATTAAGTTATAGAGATTATAGAACATGGTAAGTCCATTTTGAGTCATATGATAATAATGTTTATGCTCATAATATATTCAGAGGCTTATTGACTATAAGTCGCTCTGAAAGAGTTCTAATGATCCTAAAAGGCTCTTCATGCATTGTAGGCATATATGTAAATGACTGATGTCGTTATATACACATATCCTACATCTATAAGGGCATGACTATGATATTACTACTTTCCCACTGAGCTACGGATGGTTGGGCAATTATGCATCTCTATTTACCACTGTGCTACGACCGGTTTGGCAATTATACATCTCTATTTACCATCGAGCTACGACCGGTTAGGTAGTTATGTATCCATATTTACCACTTATTTACGGCCGGTTGGGTAGACATGTATTCATCATCGAGCTATGGCCGATTGGGCAAGTATGCAGTTACCACCAAGCTACGGTCAGTCAGGCAGTTATCATTGATCAGTCAGGTAGTTAAAGTATACGATATTGATATTAGGCCTAATGAGTGGCTCGATATGAAATGATATAGCCCTGTAGAATGGCCTTACATATAAGTATAGTCATTATGCATATCATGACCCGTAGTGGCAAGTATGAGTTACATATTGATCCTTCTTGACTCTCTCTTATATTGAGACTCTTATATATGCTTTTATTGCCTTACATATTCAGTACATATTTTGTACTGACGTCCCTTTTATTGGGGGATGCTGCGTTTTATGCCGCAGGTTTAGATAGACAGATTAACGACCTCACCAATAGGTTCTCAACTCAGATGTGGTTGGTGCACTCTTTTTTTTCCAGAGCTTCTAATTTTAAGTTAGTAGGATGATATGTACATTTTACTAGTAGGATGGGCCCCTGTCCCGACTATGTTATGTCAGTCAGATGTTCTTAGAGGCTTTTGTAGATGCATGTATATCTGTGGTCAAGTTCAGTATGTTGGTATATTATATGTACATCTCGAGGCCTCGTAGGCCCATGCTGATGTGTGTATATATATATATATATATATTGTTGGGATTTTATGCTTATAGGTGTGTAAATGTAGTAGGTTTAATAGTTTTATAAGATGGGTCACTTACGTACGTTAGGCACTAGGTATTTGTCCACCTCACCTAGGTGTGGGTGTGACTGTCACACCCTAGCCTTGGGGTGTGTGCCAAACTTGGTATTAGAGCAGGTTGGTCCTAGCGAGTCTGCAAGCTATATCTAGTAGAGTCTTGTTTATGGGTTAGTTGTGCACCAAAATTATAAACAAGAGTCTACGGGATATTTAAGATGGTAACTTTTCTTCCTGATCTAGATCGTGCAATAGAGCTGAGTCGTAAATGTTCATCCCTAACCTTCACTTATTTATATTCTTAGTGATGCCTACTACAACTAGATATTAGGCGGCTGCTCAGAGGTTAGATAAGGAGGCGGGGGAGGGAACTAGTCAGGTGCGACCCGCCAATATGGAGCAGCATGAGCCTCATGATGAGACTGATTCTCAGGCTTCTAGAGCAGCACCACCACCTCAAGAAGGGTAGAGTGGAAATGATGTACCTCCAGTTTCTCCTCCAATTTCCTCTGATTAGGATCTAAATATGCGGAGTTCGGTGTAACAGTTAAATCGACTAGTGGCCTCTCAAGCTCAGCGTTAGACCCCCGATATTGCAGACAAGGCTATTAGTGTGAGAGTTTAGGACTTCATTAACTTAGACCCTTCAATATTTACAAGGGCAGTTCCAATGTGGATCCACAGAGTTTTCTGGATCAGATGCAACATACCTTATAGGCTATGCACACCACTGATACTGATTCGGTAGATCTTACCTCTTATAAATTATGGGATATTTTTGTGACTTCGTATGAGACTTAGGAGCAGTCTAGGGGACCCCGTGCCCCTCCCGTAGGATGGCAGGCATTTTCTGAGGCATTCTTACAGCAGTATTTGCTTGTTGAGCTTCGACGAGCCAGGTGGACAGGTTCTTACACCTAGAGCATGGTAATATGAGCATTTAAGAGTATAGTTTGCAGTTCAATTCCTTGGCTAGGTACGCTCCTATGATTTTTGCTGATATAAGTGACCGAGTACATCAATTTGCTAGTGGTTTGGGGCTGCACTTGGTGAATGAGTGCGCTACAGCATTTTTGCACCCGAATATGGATATCTCCCATATTCAGGCCTATGCATCAAATTTAGAGAACCATAAGAGGTAGCAGCAAGCCAATCAAGAGCATGATAGGGGCCAACATAAGAGGTCCCGGTTCGCAGGTTGTATGGGAGAATTTTGAGGTGGATTTAGGCCACAGTTCCTTAGGCACCAATCTTATCTGGCAACCACCTACAGTTTCAGGGCGAGCTTCGTGATCAGACCATTCACTCTGGTCAGTGTCAAAGTTCACAGGCATAAGGCCTGCAACATAGAGGAGATTCGAACTAGATGAGACCACCTTTGCCTCGATGTATTCAGTGTGGCCAGACCTATCTAGGGCAGTGTTATCAAGGGTTGGATGTATGTTATGCTTGTGGTTATCTTGGGCATTTTGCTAGAGACTGCCCGACGAGAGGTGGAGGCAGTATGGCACAGATGATGGGGTCTATAACAACTTCTTCTTTATCAATACACCCTCATGAGCAAGGTACGCAGACGCCGGCTGGTAGAGGCAGGGGCATGGGTGGAGTGTCTAGTTCAGACGGTCATTAGAAAAACATTTATGCATTATCAGATCGACAAGATCTAGAGTCATCTCCGGATAGGGATGCAGGCATACTATTTGTCTTTTCACTTGATGTGTATGCTCCGATAGATCTAGGATCTACTTTGTCATGTATTACTCCTTTTGTTTCTGGTAAGTGTGATAAGGATCCTGAAGTATTACATAAGTTATTTGAGGTGTCTCCGTCTGTGGGTAAGTTCGTAATCATTAGGTAGGTATACCGGGTTTATGATGTTGTGATTGGTGACCGTCACACCTTAGTCGAGTTGAATGAATTATGAATGATAAATTTTGATGTTATTATGGGTATGGACGTGGATTACTGGATGAAAGTTGTTCACTTTAACTTTATAGGTGAGCCCACTATTGAATGGAAGGGTAATGTTGCGACACCGAAAAATGAAGTTTATTTCTACCTTAAGGCTCGAAAGATGATATCGAATGGATATATTTATTATCCGGTGCAAGTAATTTTTACTTAAGATAAGGCATATACGCTAGGACATTCCGGGTTCATTTCTCCTTCTACCTCTCTTTTACGTTATTATACTTTCCTTTCTTACTTTAGTCATATCTCCACCGTTGTAGACATAAATCATGGACAACTTGTTGGTCCTGGAATCATTTGATTCGGTAAGCTCTGCTCTACCTTCACATTTCCACCATGGCAAAATCTGAAGTGGATCCCTAGCAAATGCTCTTCGTATCGAAAATGTAAGGACCAGATGGGTAGACATCCATGATTAAGGATATACTTGGTTGCCTGTCATTTCACTTCTTGGTCAAATTCGCGTGTTACGGTCGCAGACGTTTCAAACGAAATTCTCCTCCCTTTTCAAGCCAAATACCATTACCTCGAGTCACTTTCTTTTTCGTTATTCGACTAGGAGTCTTGCTCGTATTTCACACACTACACCTTATATATTGATTTGGTAGCACTTCGCGTAATAGTTATGGTGTGATTTTGCGAGTCGACTGGGAAATAAATAACTGGTTGAAGGCAATTTATGATAAAGATCACGACGTGATAGAATAATGACAATAAGTAGTAGACAGATGTTTGGTAAATATAAGCGGGATGTTATGACTTAGTAACGAGGCAGAAAAACATTATTCATAAGGACAGCAGACAGAACTATTTTAAAGATAAGAATACAGATAAAGAGGCTAGAATGGAACCCGCAATAGTACAATCACCTTGAAGTGAGATGATAACGAAGGAACGATGCTTAGACCCCTCCAGCCAAAGGCATAAAATCCTGATGTCCGGAAGTGATGGTACAAGAGGTACATTAAAATAAGGGATCCTTCAAATAATTCAAGCCAGAAATGTAAAGGTTCATGGATCAAATGGCAAGTTAAGAAGAGATCTGATACCCCTTAAGGGGGAAGCCCAAAGCAGTAATAAACAGAAATCTGGCCACGATGTGAATTTTGAATATGTCAAGCACTAGCTCTGCTACGAATACTAGTAAAACAATTTTGAGAATCGGTAAGGGGAGACAACAACGAATAAAAACCCGATGTGAGCATATAGCTAAATAATAAAATGGTTAACCAATTTTAAGAATCCAAGGTAGATGTTAAGGAAAAGAGTTAAAGCGTAAGGATGATGAAACAAATATATGAGTAGACATATAATGGTAAGTTTCTAATTTGTCAAATTATAGATTCAGGAGCAATTGGAGACGGCCCAGAGTCGACAAAAGATCCTACCCAGATAACCAGTTTCGAGACTTTGGATTTGCTGTGAGAAGTTAGGTGTTTCTAAAGGTGTCGCCTATGAAAGGAGATGAGGTTAGACAAGAAAATAAATCTTAGCCCCAGATACGTCGGACCATACCGGATCATTTAGAGAATCGACCGAGTATCTTATAAGCTTAAGTTGCCCACAGAATTAAAATCGGTTATTCATATTGCACGTACCTACGCTTCAAAAATGCTTGGGTGGTATCTCCCACATCACCCCCATTGAAGATGTTTAGGTGATAGAAGATTTATCATACGAGGAAATTCCTATTGCTATCCTAGATTGGAAAGTCCGTAAGTTGCGGACTAAAGAAGTAACCTCAGTCAAAGTACGTTGGGGAAATAATAACGTGGGAGAAATGACACGGGAAGTCAAGGAGGATATGAAGTCCATATACCCTCATTTGTTTCAATATTCAGGTGGCATTATTGAGACGGCTATGGCAGGCGCAGTGCAGACTACAACAAGTGATAGTTGAGGTAAGTTATGGCTAACCTTTTTCATTTCTTATGTAGCTAGATGGTCGTGTGAGGCCAATTGAATGTTATTACGCTACAGCCTTGTGTGGCATATGTTATATGTTTGGGCTATTTGGCAGGTTTCGGATAGTCCTATTTATAGGGAAACCTTGCCATTTTTTTTGGGAATCCTGGGAGTTAGAACAATATTCAACATTCGAGGATGAATGATCTTAAGGGGGGAAGGATGTTATGCCCTATAATTTTGCACTCGAATGAGAGCATAGCAAGCTGGCTTGAGTCTTGGGAGTTCAAGATCATTTCTGAGGGTTCGTATGACATATATGGAAGTTAAGGAATGGTTTAGGATGGTTGGAAGTCAATAGGATCAAAGGAAATACAACTCAACAAAGATTGACGAAGTTGCAATGATACGCTAGGAATTTCACGTCGCGGTTGCCATCGCTTCGCGGATTTGGCCACAGAGCTAGGCCAATATTCCCCCACCTTATTGCCACCATATGCGGCCGAATATGAGGCGGTTTGGATGGCTTATTTAAGTCCAAGGTCGGCCAACTTCATTCTATTTCATAACTATGACCTCTTGAGCTCTAGACACATCCCAAACACTCTCCACCATTGAAGAACATCCCTTCCTATATCTAAGGTGATTTATCCTTCCAAGAATCCAGAACACCTTGATACCTATCTAGTTGTCTTGGCAAGCTTATGATCCCCTTTGAGATTGATTTGAAGGTTGTTGTAGGAGATATCTTGTCTGGTTAAGATAATTGGTCATAGAAGGTATGAGGGTTTGTTTGACGTAACTAGCTTCCTTAACAAAGTATGCAGGGCTTACCTTCTTCTCTTTTGGCATGATCGATATAACCATGACAATGACCAAATGCAACTCAATAAGAACTCCATTCCTAATCGCTAAAAGGATACTTGTATTCTATTCTTTTGATGGATCATTGTACATTATTTATACCTTGTCGAAATTTCATTCCGCACTCTATAGTGATACCTTGAAGTTGATAAAACAAGGTTCCTTGATGGTCTCCAAACTAGCTAAAATGGTATGTTTGGTCATTCTTATTGAGTCATATAGGAAAAGAAATTAGTATATAATCCACATATGGATAGCCTAGGGGGTAACGACCTTATGTCATGTTGGTGAGTTGATGAGTATCTCGTATACTTATTATAATCTTTATACATATAAGCTATATATTTATATTGACCTCAGAGGCCTATAGCGTTATATACGAAATTATATAGATATGATGTTGATGATATTTCCTGCAGAGGCCTATGGCATTATATACGCGATAAACTACATAGAGAATATTGCCCATAGAAGCCTACAACGCTATACATTATATATACACACATTGCAGATTGACCCTTTGTGACACTTATGAGTTTCAGGTGGTATCCTTCATCTCCTTTCATTTATTATTGTCTTATTTCCAGTTGATTATGCCCTACATATTCAGTACATTCATTCGTACTGACGACCCCTCATAGGGTGATGTGTTCATGCCCGCAGGTACAGGTAGACAACCAGACGCACCTCTTCAGTAGGATACTTGTTTCCAGCGGTGGATTGTCGCACTCCTCTTCTCCGAAGTGGCTATACAGAGTCGGTAGGTACTATTATATATATACTCCTAGCATTTTGGGTATGACGGAGTCCTTTCCCAACCCTTGATGTATTAGAGCACACTTAGAGGATTTCAGGCTTGCGTATAGTGTGTGTATGTTTTGTCATGGCTCTGTTGTAGCCTTGTGGGCCTTGGTTATCTGTATATATATTGTGTTGGGACTATTTTGCGTGCATGTTATCATACATTCTTGTCTCATTGAGAGTTATTGGATGCCTTGATAGCCCCAAGTTCTGTGTTAAGGGCTCCAAGTACTATAGTTGATTCACTCGGGCATTCGAGTTTTGGGTGTCGGCCACACCCCCAAGGCTGGGGTGTGACAGTGACACTTAACTAGAGGTCTTATGTTTGAACCATGAGAATGGAGAAATTCTCTGGTCAGGAATGCTCCCACTTCAAAGGACTGTACGCTACACAAATTTAAACTAATTGGTTAGTGATGCTAAATATATACCAAATGGGGTCTGGTAGAAATTAAGTAATCCCTCCACTTTTAACCAAATATTTTTGATTCCCCGAGAAAGGAGAAACACTCTAGTCAGGAGCATCTTCTCTTGTAAGGAAGTTCTCAATTATTATGCTAAGAATCAAAAGTTCCTCTTCTTCCAATAAGAAGAGTGATAAGCGGCGACACAACCTAAATGAATCGTCGCATTAAAAGGGGTAACAAAAGAATGCCTACCCTAAGTACATCTAAGTTAGTCGTGCAAGTGAATTATGATAATCAAATGGTTCTACTGTGCAAGTGAGTCAGCATACACATGTAACTAACGTGCCAAAGAAACTAGTAATTATAAGGGGAGGTTGACATTTATTTATAACAATGGATTATTTAATTCATCATAAGTCAATAGTTCATTGAACTTCACTTGTTCGCGTACAATTAAGATTTAGATTTAGGTCATGTATTTTATTTATAATTGAAACTTGTATCACATAACTATTGTTTCAAGCTATGATTAATCAAAATGAGGTTCTAATTTCAACATTCTTTCACTTGAATGTCATTGATAAAGAGTAACAAAAAAACTCTTTTTAAGTTTTAAACTTTATGAAAATCAACATTGAAGAAACAAAAATAAGAAAAAAAAATGGGAGGGGGTTAAGGGGGAAATTGGAAGAACAATATCTAAGATACAAATAAAGAAAAAGACTAGTAAAACTTGTAGGACTATTCTCTAAAGATTCAAGTTCAAGTCAGTTTTTGTCACCATCTTCTTCAACAATGGCTTATCTAATTTCTTCATAAAAGGCTTTGTAAAGTCAAGGGGGTCCATCTCCAAATCCTTGTATACTTGACCGCTTGTGTTCATTTCATTGAGATATGATTGTTAAACTTTGTACGAAAAATAGTATGACCATTTCTTCTTGAAGGAAATTGAGAGTGCCCCCGTTTAGATTCTATCTTGAAAAAAAGGAACTTGTAAATAATATAATGTTGAAGTAGAAAATAAAGTGTGTATATAATTTGGAGAATGCAATTGTTTTATATATAAATTTTCTTTCACACTCTACCAAGAGGCAGGTTGGGAAATACTTTATCTCCTCATCTCTAACTAGAGGTGTTATGTTTGAACCCTAACAATAGAGAAATTCTCTGGTCAAGAGTGCTTCTCCCTTCAAAGGATTCTACGGTACACAAACTGAAATAAATCAGGTTAGTAGTACCGAAAATATATCAAATGGGGTCTGGGAACTAGGTTCTCTTAATATCGTGCGAAAGAGTATGAGAATTCAGTAATCCCTTCATTTTTAATCAAATGTTTCGGATTCCCCGACAAAGGATAAATACTATGGTCATGAGTGCTCCCCCTATAAGGAAGTTCCCAAATAAGGTAAGAAACCAAATTTCCTCTTCTTCCTATAAAGAAGGTGATTTTCCAACAAAACCAGAATGAATCACCTCTCTAAAAGAAGCAGCAAAAGAATGCCCAACATGAAGTACATCTAAGTTAGTCGTGCAAGTAAATAACAAACACCAAATGATTATACCATCAAGTGAGTCGGCATACACATGCAAATCACGTGCCAAAGAAACTAGTAACTAGAGAGGGAGGTTTGCATATTTATAACAATGGTCTATTTAATTCATCACAAGTTAATAGTTTATTGAATCTCACTTGTCCGCATACAATTAAGATTCAGACGTCGGCCTTGTATTTTACTTAAAATTAAAACTTGAATCACGTGACTATTGTTTCAAGCTATGACCAATCAACATGAAGTTCTAAATTCAACATTCTTTCACTTAAACGCCGTTGATAAAGATTTAAAAAAATTAATTTTTTAAGTTTAAAACTTTATGAAAACCAACATTGAAAAAACACAAATAAGAAAATAAAAAGGGGATTTGGGGGGAGGGGATACTGGAAGACGTACATCTAAGATACAAATAAAGGAAAAGACTAATAAAACTTGTAGGACCATTCTCTAAAGCTTCAAGTCAAAGTTTTTATCACCATCTTGTTCAACATTGTCAAGAGTAAATGGCTTATCTAGTTTCTTCATAAAAGGCTTTGTGAAGTCAACATGGTCCATCTCCATATCCTTTAATACTTCACCCCTTGTGCTTATTCCATTGAGATATGATTGTTTAAACTTTGTACAAAAAATAGCGTGACCAGTTCTTTTTGAAGGAAATTGAGAGTGCCCTTCTTCAGAGTCTCACTTAAAACATATCTTCCTCAACACTGAGGAACCTGCAACTACATAATGTTGAAGTAGAAAATAAATTATATATATAAATTATTGATGCATTTGTTTTATATGTGAATTTTCTTCTTCAAAGCACCTAAAGTGGGGAAGATGTGATCTCTTTACCTTTAATTAGAGGTCTTATGTTTGAACACTGAGAATGGAGAAATTCTTTGATCAAAAGTGCTTCCCCTTCAAAGGGATCTATGCTACAAATATCAAAATTAATCAAGTTAGTAGTACCAAAAATATATCAAATGGGGTCTGGTAGAAATTAACGCCTCCAGTTTTAGTTAAATGTTTCAGATTCCCAAGGAGAAATATTCTGGTCAGGAGTGCTTTCCCCTATAAGGAAGTTCCTAAATAAGATAAGAATCCAAGTTCATAATCTTCCTATAAGGAAGGTGATTTGCTGACAAAATCCGAATGAATTTCCGCCGTAAAAGAGGTAACAAAAGAATTTCCCTACATGAAGTACATGTCAATTAGTCGTGCAAGTAAATAATGAAAACCAAATGAATATATCGTGAAAGTGAGTCGCATACACGTGCAAATTATGTGCCAAAAAACTAGTAACTAGAAATAGATGTTGGCGTTTATTTATAACAACGGTCTAATTAATTCACCACAAGTTAATAGTTCATTGAATCTCACTTATCCGCGTACAATTAAGATTCAGATGTCGGCCTTGTATTCTACTTAAAATTAAAACTTCAATCATGTGACTATTGTTTCAAGCTATGACCAATCAACATGAAGTTCTAATTTCAACATTCTTTCACTTGAACATCGTTGATAAAGATTAACAAAAACATTTTATTTTTTAAGTTTTAAACTTTATGAAAACCAATATTGAAGAAACACAAATAACAAAAAGGGATTTGACGGGGATGGGGAAGAAAGAATATTGCAAAAAAGAACATCTAAGATACAAATAAAGAAAAAGACTAATAAAACTTGCAGGCCTATTCTCTAAAACTTCAAGCTTAAGTCATTATTTTATCACCATGTTCTTGAATACTGTCAGGAGTAAATAGCTTATCTAGTTTACTCACAATATGCTTTGTGAAGTCAACAAGGTCTATCTCCAATCCGTATGTACTTGACCCCTTGTTCTCATTCTTTTGAGATATGATTGTTCAAACTTTGTACGAAAAATAGCATGACCATTTCTTTTTGAAGAAAATTGAGAGTGTCCTTGTTTCGAGTCCTACTTGAAATGTGTCCTTCCTTCACACTGAGGAATCTGCAAGTAATATAACGTCGAAATAGAACTTAAATTGTCTATATAATTTGTAGAATACATTTGTTTTATAAGTGAATTTCCTTTCAGACACCACCTAGAGGCAGGGTGGGAAAGATGTGATCTCTTCACCCTTAACTAGAGGTCTTATGTTTGAACCCTGAGAATGGAGAATTTTTATGGTAAGGATTGCTTTCTCCCTTTAAAGGACTCTACGCTACACAAATATAACTAATCAAGTTAGTGGTACCGAATATATACCACATGGGGTCTGGCGGGAATTAAGTATTTTCTCTACTTTTATGCAAATGTTTCGGATTCCCCGAGAAAGGAGAAACACTCTGATCGGGAGCGCCTTCCCCTATAAGAAAGTTCTCAAATAAGGTAAGAATCCAAAGTTCCTATTCTTCATATAAGGAAGGTGATGTACCTACAAAACCAAAATGAATCGTCGCCTAAAAGAGTGTAATGACCCTTTTTATCATTTAGCCCTTTTTGGAATTACATTACCTAAATGCCCTTTCCCTAACCTTTGTTTTGGTGTTTTTGACTAGCGGGTAGGGATGGCATGCTTCTCGAGGTAAATCAGACTCATTTCGAAATACAAATCCTAAGTTAGAGATTTCTTGAATTTTTGAGGTACGTTTACCCAAAAGTCAACATTTAGTCAAACTTATCATTTCAAAGTCAACATTTAGTCAAACCCGAAATAGTCAACTTTTTATGGTATCTAGACCTAAGATCAATCTTTGAGAAATATTTAGCACCCTGCAACTAATCAAACAAGTCATCAATCCATGGGTGTGGATATTTATCCTTGATAGTAACTTTATTCAGCTGACGATAATCAATATACATTCTCAACCAGCCATCTTTCTTACAAACAAACAATACAGGTGCGCCCCATGGAGAAGTACTGTCCTAACAAAGCCCTTTTCAAACAAATCTTTCAACTGCGGTTTCAATTCTTTCAGCTGAACAGGGGCCATGCTATAAGGAGGAATAAATATCATCTGAGTGCCCGGAAGCACATAGATGGTGAAGTCAATATCCCTTTCGGGAGGAATACCTGGAAGCTCATCAGGGAAAATATATGGAAATGCATTAACAACAGGAATAGACTGAAGAGTTGGAGGTTCCGCCTCCGCATCTCGTACTCTCACGAAATGATATATATAACCTTTTGAAATCATCTGTCGTTCCTTAAGGTAAGAAATAAACCTCTCATTAGATGTTGCTAAATTACCCTTCCCATTCTATAGCGGGTTCACCTGGAAAATTAAAACGAACAACCTTCGTTCAACATCCAGATTAGCATAATGTGAGGCTAACCAGTACATGCCCATAAAACAACAACAACAACATACTAGTGTAATCCCACAAGTGAGATTTGGGGAGAATATAGTGTACGTATACCTTACCTCTACCTTGGAAGGTAGAGAAGTTGTTTTCTATAGTCCATGCCCATAATAACAACAAAATCAACCATTTCTAATTCATTTAAGCCAGCTAGAGTATGACGATTACAGATCACTACCTTATAACCCTGATACACTCGTCTAACTATCACTAACTTGCCAATCGGCATAGATACCGCAAACGGTTTACTCAATAACTCAGGTTCTTTAACAAATTTGGCAGCAATGAAAGGAGTAATATACGATAAAGTGGAGCCTGCCTCTATCAATGTATACACATCAAGAGAAGAGATGAATAGTATACCTGTAACAACCTCAAGAGATGACACTTGGTCCTGTCGACCTATCAATGCATAGATACGGTTCTGATGACCGCTGGATCTAGACGCTTCACCTATACCTATGCCTCTACTAGACGATGTCTGAGTACCCTACCCAGGAGGGCGTATAGATGAAGAAGAAGTTGCAGACACAATCAGTTATGCCATACCACCTCTACCTCTCATTGGACATCTCCACATAATATGGCTGGGCTGTCAATAAAAATAACATAAGTCTGAACTATGACGGCATTGCCCGAAATGGGCCCTATTACATCAATTACAATAGAGTAAATGAGGCCTCATCTGGCAAGAATCTCTTATGTGTTGTGGGCCTGATGCCTGTGAACTCTGACCCGCCCTGGAATAAGAAAGTCGATCATGATACAGGCCCTGAAACTGTAACAGTGCACTGGCTGCTGGATAGGATGGACGCCTATAAAACTGTGGCCTACACCCACTTCTAAACTCTCATGTATCACCTACAGATCGTGCCCTCTTATGTTGGACCCTATCATGCTCTCAATCAGCCCACTGCTGTCTCTTACGATCCTCCAAGTTCTGTACATAAGCTTGAATGCGAGAAATATCCATGTTGAATTAAAAGAAGCTATAGTACACTTATTCACCAAATGCGGTCCTAAACCATTCACGAATCGATGCACTTGATCACGCATCTCAACTACAATCGTAAGAGCATATCTGGCCAAAGAGTTGAACTGATGATTATACTCTTGTAAACTCATGTTACCCTACTGAAGGTGTAGAAACCTATCCTGCATGGCCCGTCAGATCTTGACCGGCAGATAATGTTGTAAGAAGGCCTTAGAAAACTCTCTCCATACTGCTAGTGGAGCATGTGAGCCTCTAGACCGCTCCCATGACTCTTACCATACTATGACCATATCCGACAATTTATAAGAGGCTAACTCTATTGACTCTGTATTAGTGGAATGCATTACTCATAAAGTCTGCTACATTTGATCTAGAAAGTTCTGTAGGTCCTCATTTCGGTCTGATCCAGTGAATGATGAAGGGTCCAATTTAATAAAATCCTGAACCCTTTCACTAACAACTTTATTTAAAGAACCAGCAAGCTATAGTTGGGTCTGAGCGGCCACTAATCGAGTCAACAATTGGACGGCACTCCGTATATTGAGATCCCGATCAAGAGCATCTTGAGGAGGAACTAAACGTACAACAACTCCTCTAGGCCCCTCTAGAGGTGGTGGTGTTTTGTAGGTCTGAGATAAGGCCTTATTCTGAGGCTCATGTTGTCCCACATTAGCGAGCGACGCCTGATTAGCACCATCTCCCATATCAACATCCAACTTTCTATTGATCATCTGTCGTCTAGTCGTAGGCATTGCTAAAGTATAAACAAGATAAGGATTATGAGTTGAACACTTACGACTCAGCTCTGTTGCACGATCTACATCAAGAAGAAATGTAATCATCCTAAATTCCCTATAGCCTCCTGTTTATAAGTGTGGTGCACAACACACTCATGAACAAGACTCTACTAGACATAACTTATAGACTCTCTAGGACATACATGTTCTCATACCAAGTTTGTCATACCCCAACCTGGGGGTGTTGCCAGCAACCGACGCTTGAACGGCCCAAGCATACTACCTGTGTATGATAACATAAAAATATAACCGTCTGGGCCGACAAGGCCTCAAAATGACAATTATAATGGAAATCTGAATAGGACGACCTAAAACAATAGACAGCTAACCAACATATATATAACAAGGTTGGCAAGGCCACAATTAACAACAACAGAAGGTCCGACATGGACATACCAACAACTATACACCAACCACTAGTTTGCAAGCCTCTAGGAGTAATACAACATGTCATCAGGTGGGGACAAGTCCCCGTCATACCTAAAATGGATTTAAACATAGCCTACCACTCTTTATACAACAACTATGGACGAAGAGGAATGTGATGACCAACTGCTAAACCTGGCAACCTACTATGGAGGTGCGTCTATCTGTCTACCTGAACCTGTGGGAATGAAACACAATGCCCAACAAAAGAGACATTAGTACAAAAGAATGCATTGAATATGTAAGGCGTGTAAAATATGTATATAAGAATATAATACAAGTCAAGGGTATATAATTTAACCTGAAACTCGAAACCGACACTAAGGGCGTACAACAGACATACTCATGATCATATGTATAATAGTGAAATCAGGTCACTCTAAGGGGTCGTATAATATCATATCAAGCCTTTTTGTGGGTCGAATCATCATAACATACCCAACTGAAGTGGTATGCACATATAAGTGCCATACTTGATTGACTATAGCGCGACTTGATAAAAAATAGATACATATACATATACAACGCATGAAGGACCATAAGGGACATCATAAAACATGGTCAAAGTGAGTGAAGGTCGGTATCCTCCGATTATCGTTAAGTAAATACGTACGTCAACTTTCATCAAATAATAAAAAAATACATATATAGAGTGCGGAAAGTACTCCCCACAAGGGAAAAACAAAAGTCATATACTCTAATGTAATGGAAATACATGGAAACTCAAGTTATCAAGACTAAAATCGGTTTGAAAGATGTTTTGTTTTATTGTTTTTCTAACAAAATAATTCCAAAAGTAGGAATAAGCCCTACGTACATTGTTACCTTAGTTGTATGGATCCCACGAATCCTTGTATACTCCATGAATGATTATCTAAAACAAATTAAAGATTTGTATCAACGATGAATTCATAACTCATAAGAAAACCCACTTAGATATTTTGTCGAACACTTAGCGCGCATACAATTCATATAATCTTCTATAGCCCAACCTATACATATATCAACACAAAAACCTCCTTCACTCACTCTCCTCCATCTCTATAACACAATCAACCACCCAACAACTTCATACTACTCTCTCAATCCATACAAACAACCAGTGTTTCACCTTGGGGTGCTCCGGTGTTGTTCGTGAAGAAAAATGATGGGTCTATGTGGATGTGTATTGACTGTCGGCAATTGAACAAAGTTACCATCAAGAACAAGTATCCCCTTCCCCATATTAATAACTTATTTAATCAACATCAAGGTGTTTCGGTCTTCTCTAAGATCAATTTGAGGTCCAGTTATCACCAATTGAATATTTGGTCAGTAGATATTCCGAAGATGACTTTCAGGACCGCTATGGACATTATGAGTTATTGGTTATGTCTTTCGGGCTGACTAATGCCCAACCGCTTTTATGGATTTGATGAACGGTCTTCAGGTCGTACTTATATCTCTTTGTGATTGTATTCATTGATGATACCTTAATCTACTCCCGGAGTGAGGCAGAGCACGAGCAACATTTGAGAATCATGCTTAGAATTCTGAAAGAAATAAAGCTTTATGCAAAGTTTTAAAAGTGTGAATTTTTGCTCAATTTGGTGGCATTCTTGGGCCACGTGGTGTCTAAGGATGGCATTATGATAGATCCCAAGAAGATTGAGGTGGTCCGCGATTGGGTCAGGCCTACTTCTTGGGCCACGTGGTATCTAATAATGGCATTCTTGGGACTCGCCAGTTATTACTAGTATTTTGTGGAGGGGTTTTCATCCATTGCATCTCCTTTGATCATACTGACGCAGAAAAATGTACCTTTCCAATGGTCGGACAAGTATGAGGCGAGGTTTTAAAATCTCAAGACTTTATTCACTTCAGCTCCGATCTTGACTCTTCCCATGGAGGGAGAGGGCTTTATTGTGTATTATGATGCTTTACATATTGGCCTTGGTTGTGTGTTAATGCAGAAGGGGAAAGTTATAGCTTATTTTCAGGCAATTGAAGGTCCATGAGAAGAATTACCCTACCCATGATTTGGAGTTAGCAGTAGTAGTATTTGCCTTGAAGATTTAGAGGCACTATCTCTATGGTGTCCATTATGAGGTGTACACAATTCATAAGTCTTCGACACATTTTCAATCAAAAGGTCTTAATTTGAGGCAGCAGAGGTGGTTAGAGATGCTTAAGGATTATGACATATTGACTCTTTATCATCCAGGCAAGGCTAATGTAGTGGCAAATGCCTTGAGTCGAAAGGCAGTGAGTATGGGCATCCTAGCATGTTTAGAAGTTAGGGAGCGACCCTTGGCGATAGATGTGCAGTCTTTGGAAAATAGGTTGGTTAGACTTGATATTTTTGAGCCTGGCAATGTTCTCACTTGTGTTGAGGCACAATCTTCATTTTTGGAGCAGATTAGGGCTCGACAGTTTGATTAAATAAAGTTATGCAAAATTAGGGATAAGATATTAAAAGGGAAGGCTAAGTAGGCCATGCTTGATGATGAGGGTGTGTTATATATCAAGGGTCATATATATGTTCCCAAGGATAAAGATTTGATCAAATTAATATTGGAGGAGGCTCATAGTTTGAGGTACTCCATTCATACAGGGGGTACAAAGATGTACCAACATTTGAAACAATAATATTGGTCGTGTAGCATGAAAAGAGATATTGTGGGGTTCGTATCTTGGTGTTTGAATTGTCAACAAGTGAAGTATGAGCACCAAAAGCCTGGTAGACTTACTTAGAGGATGCCTATGCCTAAGTGGAAGTGGGAGAGGATCGCTATGGATTTTGTGGTAGGGTTACCATGTACTTTGGGAAAATTTGATACCATTTGGGTGATTATGGATCGGTTGACAAAGTTGGCTCACTTTGTACCAGTTCAGACTACCTTATAATTCAGAGAAGTTGGCCAGAATCTACATTCATGAGATAGTTCAATTGCATGGAGTGCCCATTTCTATCATTTCAGATTGGGGAACGCAGTTTACATCCCACTTCTGGAGATATTTTCAGAAGGATTTGGGTACTTGGGTGGAGCTTAGCATAGCGTTTCACCCTCAGATAGATGGTCAGTCCGAGTGGACTATTTTAGTCCTTGAGGACATACTGCGGGCCTGTGTGATTGGCTTTAGGGGTCATTTGGATCAGTATTTACCTTTTGCTGAGTTTGCTTACAACAACAGTTATCATTCTAGCATAGAGATGGCATCGTTTGAGGTATTGTATGGTAGGAGGTGTCGTTCAGCTGTTGGTTGGTTTGATGTTTTTGAGGTTAGGCCTTGGGGTACTTATTTATTGCGTGATTCATTAGATAAGATTAAGTGTACCCAGAAGAGACTTCTCATAGCTTAGAGTCAGCAAAAGAGCTATGCGGATCGAAAGGTTCATGATCTTCAGTTCATGGTCGGTAATCGAGTTCTGTTCAAGGTTTCACCCATGAAGAGTGTGATGAGGTTTGGGAAGAGGGGCAAGTTGAGCCCAAGTACATTAGTCCATTTGAGATTGTGTAGCGTATCAGGAGGTAGCCTACGAGTTCGTTTTGCCTTCAGGTTTATCAAATGTTCACCCCGTGTTTCATATTTCCATGCTTAAGAAGTATTAGTCAGATGGTTCTCATGTGATTCAGTGGGATTCAATATTGCTTGATC
This sequence comes from Anisodus acutangulus, assembly GCA_029783415.1. Lineage (NCBI taxonomy): Eukaryota > Viridiplantae > Streptophyta > Magnoliopsida > Solanales > Solanaceae > Anisodus > Anisodus acutangulus. Next base: position 26,158,391 of record CM056494.1, read on the forward strand.
AGAATTTGTCTTACGAGGAGGAGTCGGATGCTATACTCAATAGGAATATTCTGAAGTTGAGGTCCATGGAGATAGCTTCGGTAAAGGTCTATGGAGATAGCTTCGATGAAGGTCCAATGGAGGCACCGTCCAGTTGAGGAGGCTACTTGGGATACTAAAACAAAAATGCGAACTAGATACCCTCAGCTTTTCATAGATTCAGGTATTTCCTTTTTCTTTCATGTTCGAGGATGAACACGTGTTTAACTGGTGGATGATGTAACGACCCGTTAGGTCATTTTATTATTTCTGCTTATTTTCCCACAAATGCCCTTTCCTCTAGCTTTGTTGTGGTGTATTTGATATGTGGGGATGGGTGGTGCAGATCCCTAGGCAATAGGATGACAATAACGGAAGAAAAATCCAAGTTTTGAGTTCTAAAAGTTCTAAGTTTGGAAGGTTTGACTAAGGAGTTGACTTTGAGTAGATGCATCCGGAATCGATTTTTGATGGTTCTGTTAGGCCAGGAATATGATTTTTCACTTAGTGGACCATTGGATCGGGTCCCGGGTGTTTAGAGCGGGTTTCGGGTTAGTTTGTAGAAATTGAAAAGTCTTTAAGAAATAAGCTTTAGCGGGCTAAAGTGGTTATTGAGGGTGTTTGTGTATTTTTGGGAGTTTCGACTATTCTATCAAGTTCAGAATGTTAAATATGGTCCAGGAGAGTCCTTGGTTCGATTCCCGAGGCACTTAGGATCATTTCGGGAGTTGAGTAGATTTCAAAGCTTTATGAAGTTCTTAGGGTTTTTGAATGGACTTTTCATTAAAATGACCTCATATGACGATTTCGAGTGTGCGGATGAATTTGTAGCGTGTTTTTATTAGGATGCATATTTGGTTTGCATTCGGGAGGTTCCAGATGAGTTCGGGGATTTCGGGATCCTTTTGTGGAAACCAAATTTTCTGGTTTTAGCTGTCTGCTAGTGTCCTTATTCGCGATTGCGGAGAAGGCATCGCTATCACAACCCTTTGATTAGTTGGCCATCACAATCGTGAGGTTCCTGCCGCGATCGCGAAGAGTTACGCTTTCATGTCCCCGTGATCACGTGGCGTGGTCCCGCGATCATGAATAGTAAATCACTAGGCAGACTATTAAATCTCCAAAATCGTGTTTTGACCTTCCATTCCCATATTTTGAGCCTTAGACTTCAGATTAAGGAGATTGTTGAGGTGATTGTTCAAGTTCTTCAACAGGGTAAGATTCCAAGTCCCTTTTACAATTAAATCTTTAATTATTAGAGTTTTTCATGCTCGAATCCATGTTTAGGATTAGGGACTTAAGAGAATAAACCCTAGGCTTGAAGAGCTATAAATTCTTGAATTAAGCATGATTGTGAGACTGGAAATTGTTGATATTTAATATCTAGGGTTCCTAGACTATGGGTAAACTAATTGAGAAAGAAATTCCTATTTTGTACCTTAGGCTCGGAAATCACTTTTTGGATGTCATTTTGGATTTTGCTTTAAAGTATGTCATTATGGGTACCGTTGGGTTCATGTGAACTTGTAGAGTACTAAATTGACTATATTAACTCTGATTTCCTAGTATAATTATGAATTTGACCTTGGGGTTTTTTAATAGGTTTTGGGTTGACTTTCTAGATCCAAATCTTGCATAAGTAATGTGGGCATCGTTTGTCTCATATTTTGACTCTTAATATGTGTTTGAGTAGATTGGGACCGTGATGAGGCTATTCAAAAAGGCAAAGCGATTTCGTGACTCCGGACTCCTACTTCCAGGCATATTGAGACTATGAACCTTATCTTAGGTATTTTGGTTGGTTAAATAAATTAATTGATTAAATATGGGAGTAATGGGGATAATAAATGGGTCCCGATACTTGTGAGGTGACGAGCACTTGTATCGGGTACCGGTGTCATGTATCGGGTATTTGTGCTTTTAAATTATTTAGAAGAATGCCATACTTTGGGCACAAACTGGTAGTAAAGTATGATCCATTGGATCCATGATTGGGGTATGAAGCCCATACTTTACGCATTACATAGTATCTATTAGTGTGCTATATGATTGTGTGTCCCCCATCATTCCCTTTTATACTCGTCTAATTGGAAAAGAAGCTAAAGATCGAGTCTTTATGAAAATAACCGAGTTGTGACTTATTTTGCTTTACTTGCTTCTTATTGTTGTTCATATATTTTTTATGCCTCTTAGTGTATGAACCTGTGTGAGTATAGACGAGTATAGACGATGTATGAATAGAACAGGCACTATGCGAGCCTGCTGTGAGAACTGAACTCAGGTATTGTGTGTGAGCCTGAGTGGTATATGGACCTCGCGAGTCCCCTATGGGTCACACTTCATTGATGTTAGAACATGTGTGTACCGGTAGAGGAGAGGAAACACTTTGTATATCTTTCATTGTATCTATATCATTTCACTCTACTCTTGTTGATGATAAACTGTTGATTATATGCCTATAACTCACTTGCATGTATTCCTGACTTGATTGAGGAGTTTAGATGCTACAGCCTAGGCTTAAATTCCGTTAATGTACTTATATGTTATGTGATCATATTATTGGATTGTTATGGCAGTTGATGTAGTAGTAGCACACTGTAGACCAACCCTCATTTTTGTTTAGGATAGGGTCGATCGACGATGCTGCTGAGTACCTGTGTATTTGTACTCACACTACACTTGTTGCACATTTTTTGTGTGTAGGTTCAGTTCTCAATACCAGTGGGACCCATGACTACTCAGCCCATTGAGAAGCTGCATTAAAGGATTGTCGGGGTGAGCTATTAGATGACCCTTAGCCCCGAATTCTCTTTCTTTATCTTTACATTTTGTCTTTCCTTTCGGACAACTCTTATGTATTTCAAGACATGTCGGTCCCAAGACTTGTATAACTCTTAGTAGTTCTTGTACTGTGACAACGGTTTTGGGAAGATCCGTATGTCATTATCTTTATATATCTATGGATCTAATTTAAAGACTTTAAATTGCTTCTTAATTACTTTCCACACCTATTTCTTCAACATATTTTGGGCTGTTGGGTAACGGTTGGCTTACCGACTCATGAGGGTTTGTGCCATCATGACCCTCAATTTTGGGTCGTGACACTTCCCCTATAAGGAAGTTCTCAAATAAGCTAAGAATCCAAAGTTTCTCTTCTTTCAATAAGGAAGGTGATTTTACAACAAAACTAGAACGAATCGGCGCCCAAAAAGATGTAACAAAAGAATGCCTTATCTGAAGTACGTCTAGATTAGTCGTGCAAGTGAATAACAAATACAAAATGATTATATCGTGCAAGTGAGTCAACTTACACGTGCAAATCACGTGCTGGAAAACTAGTAACTAGAAATGGAGGTTAACATTTATTTATAATAACAGTTTATTTAATTCATCACAAATTAATATAGTTCATTGATTCTCACTTGTCCGCGTACAATTATTATTCATATTTAGGCCTTGTATATTACTTAAAATTAAAACTTGAGTCACGTGACTATTGTTTCAAGCTATGACCAATCAACGTGAAGTTCTAATTTCAATATTCTTTCACTTCAACTCCATTGATAAAGAGTGACAATTTTTTTTTTTGTAAGTTTTAAACTTTATGAAAACCAACATCGACAAAAAAAGGAATTTGGGAGGGAGGATATTGAAAGAACATCTAAGATACAAATAAAGAAAAAGATTAATAATACTTGTAGGACTATTCTCTAAAGCTTCCAGTTCAAGTAAAAGTTTTTATCACCATCTTCTTCAACATTGCAAAGAGTAAATGGCTTATCTAGTTTTCTCATACAAGGCTTTGTGAATTCAACAAGGACTATCTCCGTATCCTTGTATACTTGACCCCTTGTGCTCATTCCATTGAGATATGATTGTTTAAATTTTGTACGAAAAGTAGCATCAACATTTCTTTTTGAAGGAAATAGAGAGTGCCCTTGTTTAGAGTCCCACTTCAAACATGTCTTCCTTAATACTGAGGAATCTGCAAATAATATAATGTTGAAGTAGAAAATAAATTATCTATATAATTTATAGAATGCATTTATTGTACATGTAAATCTTCTTTCAGACACCACCTAGAGGCAGGTTTGGAAAGATGAGATCTCTTCACCCTTAACTAGAAGTCTTATATTTCAACCCTGGAAATGGAGAAATTCTCTGGTCAGGAGTGCTTAACCCTTCAAAGGACTCTATGCTACACAAATCTAAACTAATAAAGTTAGTGGTACCGATTATATACCACATAGGGTCTGGGGGGAATTATGTATTCCCTCCACTTTTGTGCAAATGTTTTGAATTGCCCGAGAAAGGAAAAACAGTTGGAAACGTTTTTCCCTATAAGGAAGTTTTCAAATAAGCTAAGAATCCAAAGTTCCTCTTCTTCCTATAAGGAAGGTGATTTATCAACAAAATTAGAATGAATCGCCACCATAAAAGAGGTAACAAAAAGAATGCCTTATCCGTAGTACATCTAAGATTCTAAATTAGTCATAAAAGTGAATAACGAAGACCAAATGATTATACTGTAAAAGTGAACCGGCATACATGTGCAACTCACATTCCGGAAAACATGTAACTAGAAAAGGAGGTTAGCATTCATTTATAACAATAGTCTATTTAATTCATTACAAGTCAATAGTTTATTGAATCTCACTTTGTTCGCGTACAATTAAGAATCAGATTTAGGCCTTATGTTTTATTTATAATTTAAATTTGGATCACGTGACTATTATTTCAAATTTATGATCAATCAACATGAAGTTCTAATTTCAACATTTTTTCTCTTGAACGCCATTAATAAAGATTAGCAAAACCAACTTCTTTATGTTTTAAACTTAATGAAAATCAATATTGAAGAAACACAGATACGAAAATAAAAAAAAAAGACTTTTCTTTGGGGGGGGGGGGGAGGGGGGAGGGAGGTTATTGCATGAAGAACATCTAAGATACAAATAAAGGAAAAGACTAGTAAAACTTGTAGGACTATTCTCCAAAGCTTCAAGTTCAAGTTCAAGTTTTTATCACCATCTGCTTCAATATTGTCAAGAGTAAATGGCTTATCTAGTTTCTTCATAAAGACTTTGTGAAGTCAACAGACTCCGGTAATTCAATTATTTCTTTTCTTAGCTAGGTACGAGAAACAAAACATTAACCAAAAGAAAATATTAATAATAAGAGGGAATTCATCCAAATTTCGAATATTATAAAGAGGAATCTGATGTCTGGAATTCATCCAATTTTTTTTGTATACACTAAAATATAAAATGCATGTAGCTTTAAGACTTGTCTATCCTGAAACCTTCTAAATTATGCCACCCGCCTAATCTTAGAATAAATTAAACAAAAAATAACAAAATCAAAGTCATAGAAAAGCAGCTTTGCAGAAGACGCACATTTGTTCATTATCCTTCCAATATCCATAATTATAGAATGATACGAGTTAAAGTTTAAAATAAATTGTAAAATTTACCAGCCGATAACACATATTAATCAAGATGCTCTACTCTCTAAAAAATCATATTTTTTGACATATTCAGAGATCGGGAAAGACACTTGGTCGCCTCAATCGCTAATACTTTTTGCTTATTTTCATACTATTACTGTAATGAAAAGAGTTAAACCCCCAAAAAATGTCAGGATTCTAAGATATGTTTTCTTGCAATAATACTTTATTCGATAAAGAATCACAAAAAAATATCCCAACTCTTACTCTTTATCAAAATACTACTCCCTCTGTCTCAATTTATGTGACACCATTTTGTAGGGTTTTGTTGGGTTCAAAAATATATAAGTAGGCACAGCAGAAAATAAAAATTTTGTTCTACTTACCCCAACAATTTCTTCTGGTATGGTTATATGACAATCAAAACCTGTAACATAAAACTAGAACACTTACATGTTGTTTTATCTGGAGTCTTTACTTAGGGAGTACACGCGACTATCCCTTCGACTGCAAGCACTATGCTATGTTGTATTCCTCTGTCAAGAAAGCCAGGAAATCTTGGCAGAGGTTTAAGAGATTTTTATCCTACACTCTAAGTCTAGAATTTGTTTATGAGAATTAGTGTGTTAATTAACAATGGGGAGTGCTGTATTTATAGTTGAAATTAGGGCAAAGCTCTGATTAGGGTTGGGCTCCAAGCCTGGCCCAAAAGCAAGCAGCAGTGGGCCAGTCAGACTGGCACACTGTTGGGTCGACGCTGCCGCGCCTTACGTAAAATTCTGTTTCCCATTTTTCATTTAATATATATATTCAGCACATTAAATCCAAAATCTAATTTTGATTTAATTAAATAATTTACATCTAATAGAAATTATCTCATAGTTATTATCAATTTAAATATCTCGATCCCAAATTGAATATTTAATACTTTCTCAATACACCCTTAGATCGAAGAGACAATCGATAGAGTGTGACCCTATAAGCCTTCATATATCGACACTAATCCAATTAAGGTCTATACGGAACTCCTAGACTACGCCGTACGACGAACTCAATATATGAAGTACGTTTACATGAATCCAGCAAACATAACCTTTATGTGAGATGATAAATTCCTTTCAGTCGCGACACACTCGATCAAGATTAGGATTTGCCATATGTCTATCCAAATGGCTTGATCACTTTATCTCATTTATATTTGTCAACAACTAGATCATATTCTAAATATGTCTCTTGCATTGGCCAATGACTTGGTCGACCTAATATCACTGAGAAGTTGAGTGTTATCTCGAATATCCAATCGAGGAATGAATCCTATTATTGGCTCAACTACCACCTTAATTTACATCATAATGCACCCAACACAAGCCGTATCTTATCCTATAAGGAATTTAAGCTTAGGACAGGGTCAAAGTACATTACTCTGTAAACAAGGTGTGTATTGACCTCAAGTCAAAGGACTTTCATCTCCCACACGCTGATAACACTTTAGACGTGTATAATAAATAGTTTATCAGCAGGGTATACCAATACTTTCCAAAAGTATTCATGTGTCCATCACTAGTATCCATTACTAATAGCAGGTGAGACATACTACATTCTCTAAAAATGTGACGCAGACCATATGTCGACTTGTAACATATCATCGATATCCCATTCTCGATGATCATTAGTCGAGTCTATTTTAGAGTTACGTTCTATGATTAATATCTCACTCTATTAATGACAATATAAGCTCAAGGGATGCACATTAATGAATAATTACAAATAAACAAATAATAATTCAATAATTGCAAATGCCATAAATATTAATCTTTTTAATAATACGAATGTGTTCAAGTACATTTGTCCCTAATAATGATTGTCTCTAGGACATACATACTTTCAATCTCCCACTTGGCCTAGAGCCAATCTCCGATGTATCTAATACCCATATTTTAAAAATGACCATTATGCTTAACTAAGCTTAATGGTTTAGTAAACTGGTCAGCTAGATTATCATATGTGGGAACATAGTCTAATCTTATTTCTTCAGTTTCCACCATCTCCCTTAGTATGTGGTATTTCCTTGGTACATATTTGTTTCTGTTTGTTGATCTTGGCTCCTTAGCTTGTGCAATTGCACCAGTGTTGTCACAATAAATCGTTATTGGACAAGTGGCACTTGGAACAACCCCTAGTTCCTTCAGGAACTCAGATATTGCGACAACTTCTTTACAAGCTTCCGATCCAACAATGTACTCGGCTTCGGTTGCCGAATCAGCAATTGTAGTTTGCTTGAAACTTTTCCAACTCACTATTCCGCCATTGAAAATAAAAGCATAACCAGATTGAGATTTGAAGTCATCAAGATTTGTCTGGAAGCTAGCATCAGTATACCCAGTACACACTAGCTTATCTTATCCACCATAGACAAAGAAATAATCTTTAGTTCGTCTAAGATATTTAAGAATACTCTTGACTACTCTCCAGTGTTCTTCCCAAGGATTCTGCTAGAATTTGCAAGTCATACTAAGTGCATAGGCCACATCTGGCCTCGTACAGGTCATGGCATATATAATAGATCCTATAGCTGAAGCATATGGGATTCTTTTCATGCGTTGAAATTTTGCAACAGTAGAATGACTATCATTCTTTAATAACTTGATGCCTTGACCCATAGGAAGATTTCACTTCTTGGAGTTTTCCATAGAGAATCGTCTTAGAACTTTGTCTATGTATATGGACTATGACAACCCCAACAATCTATTCGGTCTATCTCTATAGATTCTAATTCCAAGAATGTAGCAGGCTTCACCCAAGTCCTTCATCATAAAGATGCTGGATAACCATTCCTTGACTGATTGCATGAGAGTCCTATTATCTCCCATTATTAATATGTCATCTACATATATAACAATGAAGAAAATACTCCATTCCTTACACTTACTATAAATGCAGGGATTTTCTTTGCTTCTAACAAAGTTAACGATTTGACTGCTTTGTCAAAGCAAATATTCCAACTCTTTGAGGCTTGCTTAAGTCCATAAATGGACTTCTGTAGCTTGCATACTGCTTTGGGCTTAGTCTTGGATGTAAAACCCTCAGATTGTATCATATACACCTCCTCAATTAGGTTTCCATTGAAGAAAGCAGTTTTAACATCCATTTGCCAAATGTCATAATCATAGTATACGGTTATTGCAAGCAAAATCTAAATGGACTTAATTTTCGCAATATGTGAAAAGGTTTCATCATAATCGACCTCAGGCCGTTAATTATAACCTTTAGCCACCAATCTTGCCTTATAAGTCTGTACCTTGCCATATGCATCAATATTCTTCTTGAAGACCCATTTGCACCATATGGGTCTAACCCCTGTTGGCAAATCAACCAAGTTCCAAACTTGATTGATGTACATCGAGTCCATCTCAGATTTCATGGCTTCTTGCCATCACTACGAATCAATGCCTAACATAGCTTCGCTGTAGGTTGTAGGTTCATCGTCATCAGGAATATCTATCTCATTGTGTGTTTCAACAAGGAGATTAAGTCTTTCAGGCGGACGATGAATCCTAATGGTCCTACGGAGTTGATTATTCTGCGTTTCAGTATTTGTTGCATTCTGATTATGAGAAGGTATTTGTGTGCTGGATAATCTATCACCTTGAGAGCTTTCAGGAATGCCATTTTCATGTATTTCCTGAATGGAATGATGTACAAACATTGTATCATCTTCCATTGGTTGTGTATGAGAGCCTTGCATTTATGCACTATCTCTCACAACACTCCCACTGGCTGAAGGCCATACTCTAAGTATCCAATCTTCACCAAATACTCCCACTGAATCCTTGTCTAGGTCTTTTGACGAGGGTTCAACTTCTGTGTTATCTTGTGATTCTTGAATTTCTTCAAGTTCTATCTTATTGCAGCTCCGTTCCTTGTAGGCATAGTCTTCTTCAAGGAAAGTTGCATTTCTGGAAATAATGACATTATGTTCTCCAGGAAGATAGAAATAGTATCCCTTAGTTTCCTTTGGATACCCCACAAAGTAATATTTCTCACTTTTAGATTTCAACTTGTCAGTAAGCATCTTCTTTATATATGCAGGATACCCCATGGTCGCATGTGTTTAAGTGCTGGCTTCTTGCCATTCCATATCTTATATGGAGTTTTCTCTACTGACTTTGAAGGAACCCTATTCAGAATATAAATTGAGTTTTGCAATACATAGCCCCAAAGGTATGTTGGTAGAGCTGAGAAACTTATCATGGATCTAACCATATCTAATAGGATTCAATTTCTCCTTTCAGCAACACCATTCATCTATGGCATTCCAGGAGGTGTCTATTGTGATTGGACTCCATGAAGCTTCAAGTAATCCAGAAATTCTTTACTTAAGTATTCACCTCCTCGATTTGATCGAAGGGCCTTGATACTTGTTTCAAGTTGCTTCTCTACTTCTGACTTGTACTCCTTGAATTTCTCAAAGGCTTCGGACTTGTGTTTCATAAGATACACATGCCCAAACCTTGTGAAATCATCTGTAAAAGTGATGAAGTAAAAGAAGCCTCCTTTAGCTTGAGTTGAAAATGGCCCACATACATCAGTATGGACCAACTCAAGTACCTCTTTGGCTCGCCCCCCCTCATCTTACCTCTCAAGCAAGATTCACAGTTACCATAGGACTCTAAGTCAAATGGTTCCAGGTTGTCTAACTTTCTTAATCTTGATATCCTTGACTCATTGATGTGACCAAGTCTACAGTGCCATAAGTAGGTGGGCTTTTTTGGATCACTTATCTTATCTCGGTTGTTTTGCACATTGAAAATTTCACGACTACAGTTTAGAACATACAAACCATCTACAAGCGGAGCATTTCCACAAACAAAACCATTAAAAGATAGTACATAACTGCCATTGGCAATAAATGAGGAAAACCCATCAATGTCTAACACTGGGATAGAAATAATATTCCTCGTCAATGAGGGAACAAAATAACAATTATTTAGTTCTCAACAAAATCCTGAGGGTAAATCTGGTCTATAAGTTCTCACGCGTTCAGCACCCACTCGTGCTCTATTTCCAATGCGCAGGTCTACCTCCGAAGGTCCAACCTTTTTGTTGTCAATCAGACCCTGCACATTATTACAAATGTGTGAGCCACAAGCGGTATCTAATACCCAGCAGTGAGAGTTACTTATAGACATGTTTATTTTAATGACAAACATACCTTGTCCAGTAGAGCCAGGAATACCTAGTGCTTTGCCTCCTCCTAGAGTTGTGCAATCCTTCTTCAATGCCCCTTCTTCTTACATTTGAGACACATATCCGAAGCTACCTTTGCCTTCTTCCGAATACCTCATCTAGGTTTCATAACTGTAGGTGCAACAATTGTCTTACCCTTCTTCTTTTGCATGTTCTTACCCTTAGGTTTGAACTTGCTAGAAGAGCCCACAATGAGCACAGTTTTACTTTTAGAGGTAGATGATTCAAAGGTCTTCAACATGTTGTGAAGATCTGGAAGACTTTCCTTGGTTTCATTCATATTGAAGTTCATAATGAAATTCTCAAATGAATCAGAAAGTGAATTCAGGATCAGGTTGACAGACACATTTATAGGTAGCTTCGTTCCAATTGAAGCCAACCTTTCTATTAGGGGTGAGCACGGGTACAGGGTACCCAGATACCCGACCAGAATCGACACTAACAGGTAGGTTCCGGATAGATATATTATAATAACGGGTAGGGTCCGGGTAGTAAAATTAGAAACCGATCAATGTAGGGTCCGATTTCGGTTCCTGCAAATAGAGACAAGGTACCCGGATCCGAAACCGATACCCGAAACCTATAAAATATTAAATATTTTTACTTTTTTCGAGAAACATTTGGACCACTTTTAACTTTCTCCAAAATTGTTTGTTGCACGCCTGCACATTAATTTTCCTCACCCCAAGACGCAAATATTTCAGCTTTTTCACCCCTTTATTCTAGAATGTTCTTTGTGCTCTAAGAGAAAACACTCAAAACTCTCTCAATAACAATGGTGTTTTAGCTACACCACCGAGCTTTATCGCCGCCGTCGTTGAAACTTTCTCTCAGGTACTTTCATCGTTGTCGTCATTGAAGCTTCACCTTTGCCTCTTTCTCTCCCTTGGTTGTGTTCACGTCGTTCATAAAATACATCTGTGTTCATATCTAACTCTTCAATTTATTTTTAATATCCTATGCTTCTGTTCTATTTCAGGCGATACTCATCTTCAATATGTATTACTTTTTTGTTTTGAAATGTAAATCTATTTTTAAAATTTGTGTATATTTTTGTAGTTGTGAAGATGAAATTTAGGGATTTACTAGTATAATAAAGCTTTTCTTTTGTATCAAAGAGCTTATGAACACGAAAATAAGTGTAATTCAGATATTTCCAAATGTATTTTGAAATCAACACGTTCAATTAATTGAGTGTCAAATTTGGTTTGCAATTTTAGGTTTTGGTTACAGAATTAGCTTTTCTACAATGAATACGTTTTCTAAAACTTCTCATAAGGGGGTACTAAAAACTCCGATTGCAGGCTAAAAAACTACTGGATGAAATTATTTTACAACTCTTTTTGATTCTCATAGGCTAAAAAATTGTTGCTTAATCTGTGTTTTTTTATTTACCGGGTACCCACCCGGAACTGCAGGGTCCGGGTAGGTTCCGGGTAATGATTGATACGGATAGGTTCCGAGTAGTAAATTTAAGAACCGATCTTTTATCGGGTAGGGTCCGGGTAGTTAAAAAACGTTAACGTACCCGGACCCGCTCACCCCTAAGTCTTAACACCAATCGCAGATTTCTTAACCAGACAGAGTAACTTGAAATTAAACTCTAATATAATTTCTATTGAACACATTCGTTAACTAATTAACATGTCCTTTAGTTTAATTAGCTCCCACTATTTTAACATACTGTTCGACCCCATGGAAGAATACAGACTCATATCAAATATGGTCATAATGGCCCAAGATCCAGGGTCATGTTATCTCCGCGTTTGTTGTGGCTGATAACTTCAATAGCATAACCCAGTAGGTCTCCAAACCAATTACAAAAAAATTGTAACTCTTGTTTGACCAAATGTTCTAAACAATCGATCTGCGTCCATCGGCTTGTCTGCCACTGTGGCGCCAAGACAGCCTAACAAGTCAACCCCGTTATGCGACTGCAATTATGTATCTAAGTGAGTTTTGCCTTACAGAGCAAACATTGTGATGTAAATACTCATGAAGGTTTATCACCCACTTCTACATTTAACATGCATCTATGAAAGAGTCTGAGTCCTCGTAGACTTAGATCAAATGATGTGGCATAAATACTCATCTCGCCGAAAAGGATTTTGCACTACAATCAATTATAACGGATGACACGTTCATTTTAAATGAGACTAGTATTAAAATTTTAAGGAACATTTTAATTCAGAGTTTTTAACCAAGATCAACTCTAGTATGCTATATCAAATATAACATCTTTATTATCATGCAAAGTTTATTAAGCACTTATTTGGTACCGCCTACCCAAGCATGATATTAAGCGGTTTAACAAATACTGGGCTCCGCCTACCCAGACAATTATTTGTGGACATTATTCTAGTAATCGAAATGACAATTATTTAGCACATAAACAATATACTTATCAAATATACTGTATAATAATAATCATGGGTTAAACATTCTGATTTTTTTTCGGATCGATGGGGCCGCGGCGCTAATCATTAGAGTCGTGGCGCCAGTGAGCCAGAAATCTAAATTCTGCTTCTAAAATGCATTACCGCCGCGGCGCTCCACCATGGCGCCGCGACTCTCCATTATGGAGCCGCGATGCTGGCAAGGCAGAAACCTTCGGCTTGCATTAGGGTCGTGACGCTCCACCATGGAGCCGTGATGCCTAATGTCCAGAAAGTCCAGAATTAAAAATGAAGCATTAGGGCCGCAACGCTCCACCATGGATCCGCGACGCCGCCTTGAAACCCTAGAACGCATCGTGACGCGCGCCATACCATAGGGCCGCGACGCCGACGTTCTGACAAAACTTTTCTGTGTTGATTTTCTAAAATCGTTCGAGCCCTAAATCCAATTTATGAATCAAATCACAGATCATTTATCCTCACCCACCATTATCAATAACGCACATATCGACCATCATCCATTCATACTCATTCTTCACCGTGCACCATGTTCGCAATGAACCGGTTATCTGCAATTGGCTTAGTCTGAGTTATAACGGAATGACTTCCTCGATTTAGCATAGGTGATAATTTAGGGTGATATCAAAAGGTTAACATTCGATCAAGATATGTAGGATTTCAAGAAGCCTTGTTTTAATCCAATTTTATGTTTAACCCATATTATTATGTTATTAATTTGTTATATAACCATTGAACCAGTCTGGGCTCTGATACCACTGTAGGGTTTTGTTGGGTTCAAAAACATATAAGTAGGAACAACGGAAGTTTAAAATTGTGTTCGACTTACCCCAACAATTTCTTCTTGTATGGTTATATGACAATCAAAACCTGTAACATAAAACTAGAACACTTACAGGTTATTTTATCTGGAGTCTTTACTTAGGGAGTACACGCGACTATCCCTTCGACTGCAAGCACTATGCTATGGTGTATTCCTCTGTCAAGAAAGTCAGGAAATCTTGGTAGAGGTTTGAGAGAGTTTTATCCTACACTCTAAGTCTAGAATTTGTTTATCAGAATTAGTGTGTTAATTAACAATGGGGAGTGCTGTATTTATAGTTGAAATTAGGGCAAAGCTCTGATATTCAGCACATTAAATCCAACATCTAATTTTGATTTAATTAAATAATTTTCATCTAATAAAAATTATCCCATAGTTATTATCATTTTAAATATCTCGATCTCAAATCGAATATTTAATATTTTCTCAATACACCCTTAGATCGAAGAGACAATCGACATAGTGTGACCCTATATGCCTTCATATATCGACACTAATCCAATTAAGGTCCATACGGAACTCTAGATCAAGGCTGCATTTACTTAACTCAATATATGAAGTACGTTTACATGAATCCAGCAAACATAACCTTTATGTGAGATGATAAATTTCTTTCATTCACGACACACTCGATCAAGCTTAGGATTTGCCATGTGTCTATCCAAATGACTTGATCACTTTATCTCATCTATATTAGTCGACAACTACATCATATTCTAAATATGTCTCTTGCATTGACCAATGACTTGGTCGACCTAATATCACTGAGAAGTTGAGTTCGCTCTCGAATATCCAATCGAGGAATGAATCCTATTCTTGGCTCAACTACCACCTTAATTTACATCATAAAAGCACCCAACACAAGCCGTATCATTATCCTATAAGGAGTTTAAGCTTAGGACAGAGTCAAAGTACATTACTCTGTAAACAAGGTGTGTATTGACCTCAAGTCAAAAGACTTTCATCTCCCACACGCTGAGCAGGGTATACCAATACTTTCCAAAAGTGTCCTTGTGTCCATCACTAGTAACCATTACTAGTAGCATGTGAGACATGCTACATTCTCTAAGAATGTGACGCAGACCACATATCGACTTGTAACATATCATCGATATCCCATTCTTGATGATCATTAGTCGAGGCTATTTTAGAGTTACGTTCTATCATCAATAACTCACTCTATTAATGACAACGTAAGCTCAAGAGATGCACATTAATGAATAATTACAAACAATCAAATAATAATTCAGTAATTGCAAATGCCATAAATATTAATCTTATTAATAATACGAATGTGTTCAAGTACATTTGTCCCTAATAATGATTATCTCTAGGACATACTACTTTCACATTTTTTTTGGTCTGTCCAAAAAAGAATGTCATCTTTCTATATTTAGAAATAATTTAACTTTATGAGATGATTTACAACCACACATTATATAAGCCTTTCTTTGAACCACACATTTCAAAAATCTTTTTTTATTAAACTCCGTGCCAAATCAAATAATGTCACATAAATTGAGAACTAGAGAATAACAAACATTATTCTCAATTTTTAGTATTGAAAAGTGGAAAGTATCACTAAAGAAAAGATCCGGATATCCTTATCATTCTTATAATTTAATAAATACAACCTACTTTTATATTAAAAAAATATAAAAGAGCATTACAAAATACTGAAATTATAGCAAGTTTAAAATTTAATCTTCTTCTGAGGTATTAGTATATATTTTTGGGTTTTAGCTTTAAATTAAAATTCAAATATTTATATCTCTATTCTAATATTAAACATGTGTGAATAAATAAATTAGTCACTTCATCTTTTAGTTGAATTGTTGCTTCATTTAGAGTAATCTTGCTTTAATAGATGATGAACTATTTGTCCCAAAATTGCCTCTAACCGTTATTATACTTTTTACATTGCAACTACAATAACTTGATGATCTTGATTCTTTAAATCATTATTTTTCTATTTTTGATGTGCAAAAAGGATACGTAAGCTAACCTGTCGACTCTTTATTTCTATTTAATTGTTTGTCTTTCTAATTAATCAATCAAATCTAGATTCATTCCTAATTTCTTCCTGCACCCTACATACCCTATAAAACAAAAAAAAATGAAAAGAGGTAATGAAGTTTATATTTGGTTGCAATCATATTAATGATTCTTCTATTTATCTAGATTATTATAAAAATAAGAAGATTTATATTTTTTGTGAAATAACCATACAAACAATACTAATTTTTTGTATTAATTAAGAAGGCCAAATAACAAATATAAAAGCATACTTTTAATTAAATTGATAAATCAATTTACCTTATATGTATGTCTGAAAAGCATGCGAATAGCCATTTTACAGAATCTTTCATGCTCTTAACGATATTTATGACTCTCCGTACACTCCACTAATAATATTTTTACTTTTATTTCAACTTCTTGCAAAGAAAAGAAAAATACTACTTGTTTGTATTGGTGATGGAGTTTGTGTTGGTTACAAAAGTGCAGGAAACGAAAATTACAAGTAACTGTAAAGTCTTACAAGAACTGAAATTACAATTGAAGAATAAATTGAAATTACAAAGAACTTGAAGAATAAACGGGAACTGTTTGTGGTATGCTGAGTCGAGTGTTTGCACTTTGTCTTTAAGACAATATTGCCCCGTATGTATCCTTTCTATGTCCGGGACAATTGTCTCCCAAGATAAAACAGCAAGTGAACAAATGAGCAAAGGAAACTCAAGTGTTACCGTAAAGAATTTTGAGTAATGAAATGATGCTGGAAGGTAGTAGGAAGAACTGATTCTTTGTTTCTGTTTTTCGTCTGTTTTTCTGTGTCTCAACAATGATGCAATGGGTCCTTTATATAGTTGGAGAAGAGGCTTATGAACTGCCCACATTACTGTCATTACTGGCCAAGTAATGACAATTATGGAGGTAGTAATTCACCAAAATAAATTGTGAATTTGATGTGCAACGGATGACATTTAGGAAGAGTAATTCAGCCAAAATAAATGGCTGAATTGAGTGCTGTTGACGTTCTGTTTCTGCCCAATCTGACTTTCTTGAAACTTCAGGAACCAAATTGTACATCTTGAAACTTCAGGGTTCAAACTGTACATATGAAAGAATTCTGGTCCAAAAATATAATATCAGAAGAAGTCCAGCCCACAGCCCGTGGCCCGTGACCCGTGACCCGAGAACCCGAGAACCCGAGAACCCGGTGACCCGTGACCTGAGAACCCGAGAACCCGGAACCGGACGGGCGGGAGGCGGCGGCGCGCGTGTGGGCTTTCCTCGAACCGAAGCACATCTAGGTCCTCCCTCCTTTAGACACTTGGGGTCCCAAACCCCAAGCCAACTTTGAGACTTATAAACAAAACAATTCTTTCTTCCTCCACCGATGAGGGAGAATTGATCTCAATACCACACTTTTCCATGCTTCAAACACCTCACTTCGTGGACCAATATCTCTTTCATTTCTCAATGAATTTGACGATCCTTGGCCCTACGGTTATGTACTTACTTAGTAGATTATGCACGTGTGAAGAATCAGATTCTCCAACATGCGTTACACTAGAGTTTAAGCCGTTAAAATTGGTCAGACGCAACTCCCGCCAAAGGCAAATTTCCAACAGTTTGCAACAACGAAGGCAATCCTGATTTCAAATTCTACCCAAGATGTGCCAAGCTTAACATAACACATATTTATTTTGCTGATGATTTATTGTTATGTTGTAAGGTAGATAGAAAATTCATACAGCTCCTGATGCAAGGTTTCACTCATTTCTCATAAGCTTCTGGCCTAAAAGCCAACATAGAGAAGAGTTCTATTTATATGGTTGGAGTATTATCTGAGTTCATGAATCAAATACTTCAAGAGCTGTACTTCACTGCCATTTAAATATCTTAGAGTTCCATTATCCTCAAGAAATCTCAGTGTTTCTCAATGCATGTCACTAGTTGAGAAAATAGTAACAACAAATAAAATATTGGACAATCAGGTTCCTTTCATACTTTGGTGGACTTCAACTTGTTAAAAGTATATTATTTGAGATCCAAACCTATTGGGCACTAGTATTTCTACTACTTCAGAAAGTCCACCATCAAGTTACTGTTGGAAATTTGCCTTTGACGAGAGTTGCGTCCAACCATCTTTAATGACTTAAACACTTGGGTTCCGCATGTTGGAGACTTTGATTCTTCACATATGCATAATCTACTACGTAAGTAGATGACCGTAGGAACAAAGATCGTCAAATTTCGTTGAGAAATGAAAGAGATATTGGTCCACGAAGTGAGGTGTTTGAAGCATGAAAAAAGGTGGTAAAGACCAATCCTCCCTCATCGGTGGGGGAAGAAAGATTTGTTTAGTTTATAAGTCTCAAAGTTGGCTTAGGGTTTGGGACCCCAAGGGGTATCCCATGTGTTTGAAGGAGGGAGGACCTAGATGTGCTTTGGTTCTAGGCTAAGCCCACACGCGCGCCGCCACCCCACGCCCGTCCCGTCCCGTCCGGGCTCGGGTCGTGGGCTGTGGGTTTCTTCTGATATTATCTTTTTGGACCGAAATTGCTTCATATTTATAGTTTGGTCCCTGAAGTTTCAGGCAAGTTAAATTGGGCAGAGAACTTGTGCTTTTGCTGTTGGTTTTTGGAACGTTAACCAACATTATTATGCACATCAACTCAGTAATTTATTTTGGCTGAATTACTCTCCCTTAAAGCTCTAATTCGTTGTACATCAATTTGTCATTTATTTTGGCTGAATTACTACCTCCATAATTGCCATTACTTGGCCAGTAACAACAATTATGTGGGCAGTTGGTAAGTCCTCTCCTTCAACTATATAATGGAGCCTTTGCACAATTGTTGAGATACACAGAACACACAAATGAAATCAGATTCTTCCTACTACTTTTCAGCATCATTTCTTACTAAAAGTTCTTCAAAGTAACACTTGAGTTTCCTTTGCTCATTTGTTGAGTTATTGCTGTTTTATCTTGGGAGACTATTAGAAATGATATATACGAGGCAATCTTTTCTTAAAGACAGGGTGCCATCACTCGACCCAGCAAATAATTTCTTATTCCAGTTTCTTCTTCCAGTTTATTGAAATTTCAGATTGTTGTAATTTCAGTTTGTTGTAATACTTAGCAGTTACTTATTTCCGTTTCCTACACCTTTGTAAACAACAATTTTAAGACAAGATTAGCTTGATGTAACTGCTTCGAAACATGACTGGAAACATGAATGATTCTACTACTGCTGTTGCTGCCACTCAAGGCAACAATTCTGCCATCACTCCTGCTGCCGCTACTATTCAAGGCAACTCCTCTGCCTTCCCCACTGCTGCCCAAGGCTCATCAAATGCCTTTACTGCTCCACCCTCCGCATTCCACCATGAACGTCCTGAAAAATTTATGGACTCAAACTTTAAGAGGTGGCAGCAAAATATGATGTTCTACTTGACTGTTATGGGCATGGCCCGGTTCCTAACAGAAGATCCTCCAAAATCTGGAGATGAAATGGACCATTCGCCTACTGAAATGGCTGAAGGGGGCCTAGGTATCCATGTCATTAATGGCATGAAGATGGTTCTTGATGCATGGAATCATAGTGATTTCATGTGTAAGAATTACATATTGAACTGCTTGGCAGACCCTCTCTACACGGTCTATTTCACCATTGGCACTGCCAAAGAGCTGTGGGAAAAACTGCAAAGGAAGTACAACGCACAAGATGCAGGTACTAAGAAATTCATCATTGGGAAATTTTTGAAATTTCAAATGGTGGATAGTAAGACAGTGATGTCTCAAGTCTAGGAATTCCAGATGATTCTACATCACTTGGATTTGGAAGGAATGAACCAAATGAGCAGTTTTTTGTTGCATCGCTGATTGAAAAGTTACCTCCTTCGTGTAATGAGTTTATGAGCTACTTAAAGATCAAGACAAAGGAGATGACCTTTGAAGAGCTTATTATCAAACTCCAAATTCAAGAAGATAATAAGAAGGCTTTTCCTAGGGGTAAACAACCTGCTGAGGCAAAGGCAAATCTGGTTGAGGCCAAAGGGAACTCAAGCAAGAAGCGGAAGTTCCAGAAAGACGGCAAGACCCAAGCAGCGGAGAAGTTCAGAGGTAACTGTCACCACTGTGGGAAACCTGGTCATATGATCAAAGAATGCTGCAAGCTCAAGACTGAGCAATAAGAGAAAGCCAAGGCTAAAGGCAAGGCGCATGCTAACATCGTCAAGGACACGCTCCTGGACGACATGATTGAGGAGTTCTCAGCAGTAGTGCTTGAAGTAAACCAGGTTGAGAATCCCATGCAGTGGTGGATGGACACAGGTACTACCAGACACATCTGTTCCAACAGATATGCCTTCTCCACGTATACACCGGTCACCGACAAGAAGCTGTCCATGGGTAACAACGCTTCGTCTGACGTGCTGGAGGTAGGAAATGTAGTCCTAAAGATGACTTCTGGAAAGGAGCTCACTCTGAAGGAAATGATGCATGTCCCTGAGATTAGGAGAAATTTAATTTCAGGACCTTTATTGGTTAATGCTGGTTTTAGGCTAGTGTTTGAATCCAATAAATTTGTACTCACTAAGAATAGCACTTTTGTGGGGAGAGACTTCGTCTGTGAAGGCCTCTTCAAAGTTAACGCTATATCTGTAATGCGTCCAAGTAATAAAGTTGAAGCTTCTTCTTATTTGCTTGAGTCTTCTAATTTATTGCATTATAGGCTAGGACACGTTAACTACAAGTCCATCCAAAGGTTGGTAAAGTTGGAGTTGTTGTCGTCTATCGACGTAAACTCTCAACATAAGTGTGAGGTGTGCGTAGAGGCAAAACTCATAAAGCTTCCTTTTCGATCCATCGAAAGGAATACCGCTCCTCTAGAACTTATTCACACAGATATATGTGATTTGAAGTTTGCACAAACTAGAGGGGGGAACAAATACTTTGTGACATTCATTGATTATAGCACAAGGTATTGTTACCTTTACTTGTTGAAAAGTAAGGATGAAGCCTTTGAAGAGTTCCGACATTACAAAGCAGAAGTTGAGAACCAACTAAGCATGCGAATTAAATCCATTCTTAGCGATAGAGGGGAATAATATGTAGCGCCATTTGAGGAATATTGTGTCCAAGAAGGCATTGTTCATCAAACGACGACTCCATACTCACCTCAATCGAACGGTGTGGCAGAATGTAAGAACCGCACCTTGAAGGAAATGATAAATATCTTGCTCATCAATTCCGGTCTTCCCCAAAATATGTGGGGAGAAGCCGCCCTTACCGCTAATACGATTCTTAACAGAGTCCCACATAAGGGTAAGGATAAAACTCCATATGAATCATGGAAGGGAAAGAAACCCACCTACAAATATTTAAAGGTATGGGGTTGTCTGGCAAAGGTTGAAGTACCCAAGCCAAAGCAGGTCAAGATTAGGCCTAAGACTATAGATTGCATATTCATCGGATATGCAAATAACAGTAGTGATTATCGCTTCTTAGTGCATAAGTCAGTTATTCCAGATATCCAGGGGGTACAATCATGGAATCAAGGAATGCTCAATTCTTTGAAGGTACCTTTCCTAGAAAGGAAAAAGACATAACCTCTCGCAAACGAAGTTATGAAACAAACTCTCAGGAATCGAGAGTCCTTGACGGCCTGGATCTAGATGGTTCAGATCTAGTGGATCTCGAGGTGGCTGAATATCCGGAATCTAGTGTTCCAGATTCTCAGAACTTGAAGACTCCAGAGATGGAACTAAGGCGAAGTAAAAGGGCCAGGAAAGATAAATCTTTCGGTCCTGACTTTGTAGCTTATTTCATTGATGATGAACCAAGGACAATTACCGAAGCATTGTCAACTCCAAAGGCACCGCTCTGGAAAGAAGCTATTGAGAGTGAAATAGGCTCCATTCTGCATAACCATACTTGGGAGTTGGTTGATCTTCCTCCGGGAAATAAACTGTTGGGTTGTAAATGGATACTCAAACGGAAATATAAAACAGATCGGTCTATAGATAAGTACAAGGCTAGGTTGGTAGTCAAGGGCTATCGACAGAAAGAAGGTCTTGACTACTTTGACACGTACTCCCCGGTATCTCGAATGACGTCCATACGAGTATTCATTGCAATCACAGCTTTACGTGACCTTGAGATACATCAAATGGATATTAAGACAGCCTTCCTAAATGGTGATTTGGAAGAAGAAATTTATATGGACCAACCCGAAGGGTATGTGGCTCCAGGGAAAGAGAAGAAAGTCTGTCAGCTTGTCAAATCTCTATACGGGCTGAAACAAGCCCCGAAGCAATGGCACGAAAAGTTTGGTAGTACTCTACTATTAAAGGGTTTCTCCATTAACGAGTGTGACAAATGTGTCTACACGAAAGGTAACTCTGACTCGTTCGTCATGATATGCCTGTATGTAGATGACATATTGATCACATGAAGCAGTCCTAGGGTAATCCTAGAAACTAAGAACATGTTGAAACAATGTTTCGACATGAAGAATATGGGTATCGCAGATGTCATCTTAGGGATAAAAATCTCAAAGACGTCTGACGGACTGGTCTTATCTCAGTCTCACTACATCGAGGATGTTTTGAGAAAGTCCGAGATGCTTGACAGTTCGCCTATAAAGTCACCAATGGATAGAAATCAAAAGCTTGATAAAAATCGTGGTGCACCCATATGGCAGGAGCAATATGCACAGGTGATCGGAAGTTTGATGTACATAACAAACTGCACCCAACCTGATATTGCTTATGCAGTCAACAAGTTGGCTAGGTTTACCCGTAATCCGAGTGATGATCATTGGAAGGCGTTGAATCGGGTACTTCAATACCTGAAATACACGCTAATTTACATGTTACATTATTCGAGATATCCAGCTGTACTAGAGGGGTACAATGATGCAAACTAGATATCTGATATAGAGAACACCAAGTCCACCAGTGGGTATGTATTTACAATTGATGGTGGGGCTGTATCTTGGAAATCCTCTAAGCAAACTTGCATCACCCGATCCACGATAGAATCGGAGTTTATCGCTTTAGACAAAGCAGGAGAAGACGTTGAGTGGCTTCATGACTTCTTAGAGGATGTTCCTTGTTGGGACAAACCCGTACCTTCTGTAATGATCCACTGCGATAGCCAGTCAGCTCTAGGAAGGGCACAGAATGCTATGTACAATGGCAAGTCTCGTCATATTCGACGGAGGCATAAGACCGTTAGGCAGTTGATCACTACGGGTATAATATCCATTGATTACATAAAGTCAAAGGATAATATAGCAAACCCGCTGACAAAGGGCTTACCTAAGGATCAAATGTTCTGCCTGTCTAGGGAATGGGCTTAAAACCCAAAGTATAAGAACCAATACGGTGGTAAGCCAACCTTACCCAACCTTACTGACTGGAGATCCCAGGATTTTGGATCAATGGGAAAATTAAGATGTAAAGGTTCAGTTGATCGCTTCGGTGGAAGCATGAGCACTTCGGATAGTGATTTCTGTAAAGAAGCACCAAATCCAAAGTCGTTTCCGCGATAGACGTTAAGTCCTATCTGCAGTGTATGTAAATGTTAAGTTTCCAAAATCTTTAACGATCCTCACCGGTTGAGGTTAGGTTTGGGAAAACTTTTAATGGTTTCTAACACTTGTAAAGTGGGGTATAGTAGGATACCTTATAAGAGACCACCTATTTAAGTGCGAGGACAGACCGCCTTAAATGAACGCACTTAAGAATCCAAGAAGTGTCCACGGCCACAATGGACAAAATATTACGAATAAAAGAGTAAGGGAATTTGTTGTGTTGGTACTATTGACTTGGCTTACACTAAACACTGACGGTTCAAGACATCACGTTCATCGTGCAGTAAGTAAGTCCGATGGTATTTAACAATGGAAGGTTCAAAGCTGAAGCTACCTTTCCTTATGCAACATCGGTCCGCTAAAAAATTGCTGGGAAAATGCACCATGTGAGTGTGCCAAAATCTCTTTCAAGAGGGGATTGTTGGAAATTTGCCTTTGGCGAGAGTTGCATCCAACCATCTTTAATGAATTAAACACTTGGATTCCGCATGTTGGAGACTTTGATTCTTCATACATACATACATCTACTAAGTAAGTAGATGACCGTAGGGCCAAGGATCATCAAATTTCGTTGAGAAATGAAAGAGATATTGGTCCACGAAGTGAGGTGTTTGAAGCATGGAAAAAGGTGGTAAAGACCAATCCTCCCTCATCGGTGGGGGAAGAAAGATTTGTTTAGTTTATAAGTCTCAAAGTTGGCTTAGGGTTTGGGACCCCAAGGGGTATCCCATGTGTTTGAAGGAGGGAGGACCTAGATGTGCTTTGGTTCGAGGCTAAGCCCACACGCGCGCCGCAGCCCCCTGCCCGTCCCGTCTGGTCCGGGCTCGGGTCGTGGGCTGTGGGTTTCTTCTGATATTATCTTTTTGGACCGAAATTGCTTCATATTTACAGTTTGGTCCCTGAAGTTTCAGGCAAGTTAAATTGGGCAGAGAACTTGTGCTTTTGCTGTTCGTTTTTGGAACGTTAACCAACATTATTATGCACATCAATTCAATCATTTATTTTGGCTGAATTACTCTCACTTAAAGCTCTAATCCGTTGCACATCAATTTGTCATTTATTTTGGCTGAATTACTACCTCCATAATTGTCATTACTTGGCCAGTAACAATAATTATGTGGGCAGTTGGTAAGTCATCTCCTTCAACTATATAATGGAGCATTTGCACAATTGTTGAGACACACAGAACACACAAACGAAATCAGATTCTTCCTACTACTTTTCAGCATCATTTCTTACTAAAAGTTCTTCAAAGTAACACTTGAGTTTCCTTTGCTCATTTGTTGAGTTATTGCTGTTTTATCTTGGGAGACTATTGTCCAGAACGTAGAAAGGATATATACGGGGCAATCTTGTCTTAAAGACAGAGTGTCATCACTCGACCCAGCAAACAGTTTCTTATTCCAGTTTCTTCTTCCAGTTTATTGTAATTTCAGATTGTTGTAATTTCAGTTTGTTGTAATACTTAGCAGTTACTTATTTCTGTTTCTTGCACCTTTATAAACAACAGTTACAACAATATGCAAAAGTTTTTTATGGCAAGGATTCAGTAAAAATAGCAAGAGAGCTCATGTAGCTTGTGAAAAACTATGCCAGACAAAATCATTAGGAGGATTAGACATTATTGATTCCATTATATGGAATAAAGCAGTCATTATTAAGCTGTTATGGGCCTTGGCTAAGAAGAAAGATAGGTTATGGGTTCTATGGATACACAATATATATATTAAGGAACAACAACTACAAGATATGATCCACCCAAACATGCAAGTTGGGTGGTGAAATTGTTTTTTGATATAAGAGTTGTACCGGCCAATGATATAAATGCTCTTGACTCTTTTGATGAAAACAACTGGTGTTGCTGGGGATGGTGCCCAAACATCAGTATATTCTGTGGCGAGCCATGGAAAAAATATTGGAAACTGTAGATCGATTGCAAAAGTGGGTAATCCAGGTTGCACATGAGTGTGTACTATGTGAGAAAACTGTAGTAGAAGCTTTAGATCACCTCTTGTTTCAGTTTTCTTATTCTCAATTCATATTGGAAACTCTACTCTCTTAGATGGGCTATATATTGTTCTTGATTTTGCATTCACAACTGCAGTATATCATAAATGGATTAAAAGAAATGAATGAATATTTTAATAACAACAGAGAACCAAGAAAGATATGATCAGAGAAATAGTATTGATGCTTCATACAGTAGGCCAAAATTGTAAATGGAACAGAGTATTAGCTGCTTTAAATAGATTTTCATGTTAGAAAATGATGTACACACTGAACGAACCTATCTAATTCACAATACAATGAATTAGAAAGAGGACAATGTTTAAGATTCCACAGAGCTTATTTTTGAGAATTCCTGTCTCTAGAGTCCAATGAGCAGGATGTGTAAGTACTTCCAGTTGGTTGAATAAAATTTTACCTTTCGATAAAAAATATATATTAAAAATATACAAATAGAAAAGTAAAGAAATATGTTCCTTGATTTTATTGATGAATGATTTACAATATATATATAAGGTTACAAGAATATTTACTTTGATACAAACTAGGTAACTAATTAACCTAATTAAAAAAGGATTATAATTCTACCTAAAATAGGAGATATATAATTAATGAAAGAATATTGAGAAGTATTCTATTACACCTCCGCAGTCGAAGCGGGAGGTTCTCGAACACTGAGACTGGCTCGAAAATCATCAAATAGTATGCGCAGAAGTCCTTTGGTGACGATGTCGGCAATCTGATATCTGGAAGGAAAATGAAGGACACGAACTTGACCACGAGCAACTTTTTTGCGAATGAAATGAATGTCTATCTAAATGTGTTTAGTGCATTGATGTTGGACGGGATTCCCGTAAAGATATATCGCACTAATATTATCATAGTAGACCAGTGTTGCCTTTTGAATCGAGCAGTGAAGCTCAAGTAGAAGGTTACGGATCCAACAAGACTTAGAGACGATGTTGGAAACACCTCTGTATTCTGCTTCTGCACAGGATCGGAATAGTGTAGGTTGCCTTTTGGAAGACCAAGACAATAGGTTATCTCCGAGAAAAATGCAATAACCAGACGTGGAGCGTCGGGTGTCAGGACATCCACTCCAGTCAGCATCAGAATAAGCAGTGAGACCAGTGAGCGAAGACCTGTATAGATGTAATCCTAAGTGAAGTGTACATTGGACGTATCGTAAAATACGTTTGAGGGCATGCATGTGTGCTTCCGTGGGACTAAGCATGTGCAAGCAGATTTGTTGCACGACATAGGATATGTCTGGTCTCGTAAAAGTGAGGTACTGCAGGGCTCCAGCCAGACTACGATAGTGAGTCGGGTCTGAATATGAAGGGCCAAAATCAGCGTTGAGCTTGGAATTAGTGTCTATAGGCGTGTGATGTACACACTGAAGGAACCTATCTAATTCACAATACAATGAATTAGAAAGAGGACAATGTTTAAGATTCCACAGAGCTTATTTTTTTGAATTCCTGTCTCTAGAGTCCAATGAGCAGGATGTGTAAGTACTTCCAGTTGGTTGAATAAAATTTTACCTTTCGATAAAAAATATATATTAAAAATATACAAATAGAAAAGTAAAGAAATATGTTCCTTGATTTTATTGATGAATGATTTACAATATATATATAAGATTACAAGAATATTTACTTTGATACAAACTAGGTAACTAATTAACCTAATTACAAAAGGATTATAATTCGACCTAAAATAGGAGATATACAATTAATGAAAGAATATTGAGAAATATTCTATTACACCTCCGCAGTCGAAGCGGGAGGTTCTCGAACACTGAGACTGGCTCGAAAATCATCAAATAGTATGCGCGGAAGTCCTTTGGTGACGATGTCGGCATTCTGATATCTGGAAGGAAAATGAAGGACACGAACTTGACCACGAGCCACTTTTTTGCGAATGAAATGAATGTCTATCTAAATGTGTTTGGTGCATTGATGTTGGACGGGATTGTCGGAAAGATATATCGCACTAATATTATCACAGTAGACCAGTGTTGCCTTTTGAATCGGGCAGTGAAGCTCAAGTAGAAGGTTACGGATCCAATAAGACTTAGAGACGATGTTGGCAACACCTCTGTATTCTGCTTCTGCACTGGATCGGAATAGTGTAGGTTGCCTTTTGGAAGAACAAGACAATAGGTTATCTCTGAGAAAAATGCAATAACCAGACGTGGAGCGTCGGGTGTCAGGACATCCACTCCAACAAGATCGTAATAAGCGGTGAGACCCGATGGCGAAGACCTGTATAGATGTAATCCTAAGTGAAGTGTACATTGGACGTATCGTAAAATACGTTTGAGGGCATGCATGTGTGATTCCGTGGGACTAAGCATGTGCAAGCAGATTTGTTGCACGACATAGGATATGTCTGGTCTCGTAAAAGTGAGGTACTGCAGGGCTCCAGCCAGACTACGATAGTGAGTCGGGTCTGAATATAAAGGGCCAAAATCAGCGTTGAGCTTGGAATTAGTGTCTATAGGCGTGTGATGTACACACTGAAGGAACCTATCTAATTCACAATACAATGATATAGAAAGAGGACAATGTTTAAGATTCCACATCGTTTATTTTTTAGAATTCCTGTCTCTAGAGTCCAATGAGCAGGATGTGTAAGTACTTCCAGTTGGTTGAATAAAATTTTACCTTTCGATAAAAAATATATATTAAAAATATACAAATAGAAAAGTAAAGAAATATGTTCCTTGATTTTATTGATGAATGATTTACAATATATATATAAGATTACAAGAATATTTACTTTGATACAAACTAGGTAACTAATTAACATAATTACAAAAGTATTATAATTCTACCTAAAATAGGAGATATATAATTAATGAAAGAATATTGAGAAATATTCTATTACACCTCCGCAGTCGAAGCGGGAGGTTCTCGAACACTGAGTCTGACTCGAAAATCATCTAATAGTATGCACGGAAGTCCTTTGGTGACGATGTCGGCAATCTGATATCCGGAAGGAAAATGAAGGACACGAACTTGACCGCGAGCCACTTTTTTGCGAATGAAATGAATGTCTATCTAAATGTGTTTAGTGCATTGATGTTGGACGGGATTGCCGGAAAGATATATCGCACTAATATAATCACAGTAGACCAGTGTTGACTTTTGAATCGGGCAGTGAAGTTCAAGTAGAAGGTTACGGATCCAACAAGACTTAGAGACGATGTTGGCAACACCTCTGTATTCTGCTTCTGCACTGAATCGGAATAGTGTAGGTTGCCTTTTGGAAGACCAAGACAATCGGTTATCTCCGAGAAAAATGCAATAACCAGACGTGGAGCGTCGGGTGTCAGGACATCCACTCCAGTCAGCATCAGAATAAGCAGTGAGACCAGTGAGCAAAGACCTGTATAGATGTAATCCTAAGTGAAGTGTACATTGGACGTATCGTAAAATACGTTTGAGGGCATGCATGCGTGCTTCCGTGGGACTAAGCATGTGCAAGCAGATTTGTTGCACGACATAGGATATGTCTGGTCTCGTAAAAGTGAGGTACTATAGGTCTCCAGCCAGACTACGATAGTGAGTCGGGTCTGAATATGAAGGGCCAAAATCAGCGTTGAGCTTGGAATTAGTGTCTATAGGCGTGTGATGTACACACTGAAGGAACCTAGCTAATTCACAATACAATGAATTAGAAAGAGGACAATGTTTAAGATTCCACAGAGCTTATTTTTTAGAATTCCTGTCTCTAGAGTCAAATAAACAGGATGTGTAAGTACTTCCAGTTGGTTGAATAAAATTTTACCTTTCGATAAAAAATATATATTAAAAATATACAAATAGAAAAGTAAAGAAATATGTTCCTTGATTTTATTGATGAATGATTTACAATATATATATAAGGTTACAAGAATATTTACTTTGATACAAACTAGGTAACTAGTTAACCTAATTACAAAAGGATTATAATTCTACCTAAAATAGGAGATATACAATTAATGAAAGAATATTGAGAAATATTCTATTACACCTCCGCCGTCGAAGCGGGAGGTTCTCGAACACTGAGACTGGCTCGAAAATCATCAAATAGTATGCGCGGAAGTCCTTTGGTGAAGATGTCGGCAATCTGATATCTGGAAGGAAAATGAAGGACACGAACTTGACCACGAGCCACTTTTTTGCGAATGAAATGAATGTCTATCTAAATGTGTTTAGTGCATTGATGTTGGACGGGATTGCCGGTAAGATATATCGCACTAATATTATCACAGTAGACCAGTGTTGCCTTTTGAATCGGGCAGTGAAGCTCAAGTAGAAGGTTACGGATCCAACAAGACTTAGAGACGATGTTGGCAACACCTCTGTATTCTGCTTCTGCACAGGATCGGAATAGTGTAGGTTGCCTTTTGGAAGACCAAGACAATAGGTTATCTCCGAGAAAAATGCAATAACCAGACGTGGAGCGTCGGGTGTCAGGACATCCACTCGGTCGACATCGAATAAGCAGTGAGACCAGTGAGCGAAGACCTGTATAGATGTAATCCTAAGTGAAGTGTACATTGGACGTATCGTAAAATAACTTTGAGGGCATGCATGCGTGCTTCCGTGGGACTAAGCATGTGCAAGCAGATTTGTTGCACGACATAGGATATGTCTGGTCTCGTAAAAGTGAGGTACTGCAGGGCTCCAGTCAGACTACGATAGTGAGTCGGGTCTGAATATGAAGGGCCAAAATCAGCGTTGAGCTTGGAATTAGTGTCTATAGGCGTGTGATGTACACACTGAAGGAACCTATCTAATTCACAATACAATGAATTAGAAAGAGGACAATGTTTAAGATTCCACAGAGGTTATTTTTTAGAATTCCTGTCTCTAGAGTCCAATAAGCAGGATGTGTAAGTACTTCCAGTTGGTTGAATAACATTTTACCTTTCGATAAAAAATATAGATTAAAAATATACAAATAGAAAAGTAAAGAAATATGTTCCTTGATTTTATTGATGAATGATTTACAATATATATATAAGGTTACAAGAATATTTACTTTGATACAAACTAGGTAACTAATTAACCTAATTACAAAAGGATTATAATTCTACCTAAAATAGGAGATATATAATTAATGAAAGAATATTGAGAAATATTCTATTACACCTCCGCAGTCGAAGCGGGAGGTTCTCGAACACTGAGACTGACTCGAAAATCATCAAATAGTATGCACGGAAGTCCTTTGGTGACGATGTCGGCAATCTGATATACGAAAGGAAAATGAAGGACACGAACTTGACCACGAGCCACTTTTTTGCGAATGAAATGAATGTCTATCTAAATGTGTTTAGTGCATTGATGTTGGACGGGATTGCCGGAAAGATATATCGCACTAATATTATCACAGTAGACCAGTGTTGCCTTTTGAATCGGGCAGTGAAGCTCAAGTAGAAGGTTACGGATCCAACAAGACTTAGAGACGATGTTGGCAACACCTCTGTATTATGCTTCTGCACTGGATCGGAATAGTGTAGGTTGCCTTTTGGAAGACCAAGACAATAGGTTATCTCCGAGAAAAATGCAATAACCAGACGTGGAGCGTCGGGTGTCAGGACATCCACTCCAACAAGATCGTATCAAGCAAAGTGAGACCAAGGAGCGAAGACCAGATAGATGTAATCCTAAGTGAAGTGTACATTGGACGTATCGTAAAATACGTTTGAGGGCATGCATGTGTGCTTCCGTGGGACTAAGCATGTGCAAGCAGATTTGTTGCACGACATAGGATATGTCTGGTCTCGTAAAAGTGAGGTATCAGGGCTCGGCTCCCGGACTACGATAGTGAGTCGGGTCTGAATATAAAGGGCCAAAATCAGCGTTGAGCTTGGAATTAGTGTCTATAGGCGTGTGATGTACACACTGAAGGAACCTATCTAATTCACAATACAATGAATTAGAAAGAGGACAATGTTTAAGATTCCACAGAGCTTATTTTTTAGAATTCCTGTCTCTAGAGTCCAATGAGCAGGATGTGTAAGTACTTCCAGTTGGTTGAATAAAATTTTACCTTTCGATAAAAAATATATATTAAAAATATACAAATAGAAAAGAATAAAAAAAATCAAAAAAAAGATGCAACAGTAAGCAACTTGTACGTTTTAATAAATCTATATAAATAACAAAATATATAATTGACGATATTGTAGATAATTATAAGTCAATATGCAAATATAATCTAAACTTGAATACTGTAATATCAATGTTTAAATCTGACAATGAACGAATAATATTAACGAAGGCAAAAATAATTATTAATTGCACAAAGACTTCAAGAATGCTTATTTTTTTCCAATTTTCTAAATAATTACTGTGATAAAATATTTACATGAAAATCAAAGCGACAAAGAATGCACGCATCTTCACTGATGGAGTCTTGTCTTTTAGATTGAGCAATGCCTTCTTGGTTTCAATTCTTCCAGTACACAGTACACAGAGTACTACAAAACTTTCCACTTTATAGATTAAAAATTTCACTCATCACATAGCAAACAAAATGTTATGAAAATTTTATATCTTAACGCAAACAAAATGTTGTAACTATAATTTTAATACAAAGATTAAGTTCTCAAGAAAGAGAATGAAATGTATGCCTCAAATTAACTATACACGTCATACGAGAATAGATTCAACTGAATTATCAAAACCTTCCACCAATAACACATGTTATAGGATGTGGTTTTTTTTTTTTTGGTGCATGATGTGGAATTAGTAGGGGAGATAGGGTAGTTTAGTTATTTAGTTTTTCTCCGTTTCTTAATCACTTGAATTTCAAAACTGTAGGCATTAATTTAAATTTTAAAATCTTATCTTTCAATTTAAAAAAAAATCATATATCAATTATATGATATTTAGAAAATTCATATAACTATGTGGTATTTTAATCATTTTCATTTCAAAATGTTTATCTCTTAGTCCCAATGAATAAATAAATTAATTTAATCACATTCATTTCAAAATTCAAATCACTGTTTCTAAATCTCTTAGATAAAAAGAATTAATAATAAATATAAATACTAAATATGGAATAACCCTTTTAAATTATTGTATTCTAAAGTTAATGGTTTGAGCTGATTTAGTTCAAAATTAAGTATAGCTCTATGTTCATTAATAAAAATGATTGATTTGATTACTCATAATACTAAATTTTCTGTAATTGTGTTAGCTAGCTCAAGATAACAAAGAAATTTCAGATCAACAAGTTAATAACTAAAAATTATAAAATTAAATTTCGAGCAGAAAAATATGTATCAATAAAAAAGCCATCTTTTTGGCTTGAAAGCCCCAAACAAAAGAACGTATTCTTGGGGAAACGTGGTTATGTTCCGATCTTTTAATATATTTTACTGAGAAGATAAAAAGGCATGCACAACTTCAGATATTACCGACACGTGCATGACATGCAACAAACTGTTTCTCGGTTTCCTTACATGTATAAACATAAAAACCTAAAACTAATAACCAGCTAAGGTTGCCCGCGGCTACACGCACAATATTTGAAACCAAAGAAAAGAATCTCAGATTAACATAACCCACTATTTATTTACCAGTCCATAACAAAGAAAAACTAGCTTTTAGATTGAATTATACTCAAGATTCATTATTTATACATATATTTTCATGATCTTAGATTTGTGTGGAATTGGGAAATTTTCTGAATTGAATAATTGGGTTGGTTTTGTCTGAGAAGAAGAAAAAATTGAATTAATTAATCATGAAGTTTGGAGAAACATTCATGGAGTATTTACAGGGTGAAGAAGGTTCGGACAAATATTGTCCGCATGTTGAATACAAAAGGTTGAAGAAAGTACTCAAGAGTTGCAGGGCTTGTAGGGCCACTTTGAAGGAATCCAATTCTAATGGACAAGAAGAAGATGATCATGCATCCAATTTGTGCAAATTTCAACCTTGCCAATGTACCTATTTCATTTCCCCTTTTTTATTTTATTTTCATCGTGCATTATTAGTAGGAGTTATATCCTCGAATTTGGGTATCTTTCTATTGTTGCTGTTTTTTTTTTGGTGAACACCTAGAAGCACCAATATATATATATATATATATATATATATATATATATATATATATATATATATATATATATATATATATATATATATAACAAATATAACAACAACAACAACTGTCTGGGGATGGTAGTTATGTTTTTTCTGATAGATCCTCGGCACAAGAACAAGCATTTCAAAGCAATATAGAAAACACAAAAATAAGGAGTCATAACTACCACAATAATACGGTGATCAAAGCACAAGCAACCACATATATATGCCCTGCTGACCTTTTCTAAAAGAACCTTGGGTCGGAGGCTGGTTGTAAAGTAAAGAAGGGTGGTGCACTTACGAATTCTATTTATTTTGATGGTAGAAAGGGCTGGAAACAATCCTTATGGTTTGTTTTGATATATGGTAGATATAATTAAAAAGGAAGTCGAGGTTGGTTGGTGAGCCTCGTGATAAGAGACTATCTAGCTTGGTTTGGAGAGCCTTGTTGGGTTAAATATTTTTTGCCTGCTAATGTTACGGATATATATAATGTCAAATATTTTCGCCCTAATATCTTTCTCGGAGAAAAAACATGCCAGTAGTTTCTCTAAGACCAAAATGAGTCCTAGACTGAATAAACAAATAAATAAATAATACATGAATAAAAATGGAGGAAATTATCATGAGTTAATATAACTAGCTGAAGGTTTCATATTGAGTATCACATACAATTATTTCTCAGAAGATGGTTAACCTCAATATGAGTATAACTTTAATTTGTAGTCATGAATCGGTTAACTTGAACTTAGAATATGTTAAGTTGGCTTAACCTATCTGCTGCAGCATAACAGCTTCTTCATTGTAACACATGCTATATGAGGTATTTCTAAATTGAAACTGGAATCTTTACTTGGTATAAAATTCCAGGGAGATTTTTGTGGGAGACACCTTAGATCATTTTCTTTTATATGTTGGAAAAGTGTAAACAAGGAAAGTATTTATATTTTCGAGGTTATGTATGATACTAAAAAGGGGGAGAAGAAATGAGGGAAACAAGATGTTATATTGGGCAAAGGGAAGCCCGGTGCACAAAGCAACCCGCATTATCGGAGTCCGGGGAAGGGCCGCATCCAAGGGGTGTGATGTAGACAACCTACCCTAATGAAGCATTAATGGCTGCTTGTACGGCTTGAACCCGTGACCTATAGGTCACACAACTTTACCGTTGCTCCAAGCCCCCCTTCGAAATTGTATATGAAATTAAATATTTGAGACCTCTAAAAAAGGCTTAATGGAGGAACTGAGAGTCTTCCAGCTGATGCTCGACCAAAACTTGCTTAACTTGGTCCATTGAAGATTTTGGCTTACTAGCTCTTTACAAGGTAATGCTTTGAGCGACCCCTCCTTAGAAAGAACAGAAGAACAATCATATATTCCTATGTTATAGATTGGTTAACGGAGAACATCCAATCAAAATGCACAGTGTCCAAATATAATAATGCTTCATTTGAAGTCTATTCATGAGTAAACCAATCTGGAGCTCTGTATATGAGGATAACTGCATCCTGCTCTAAAGCCTTGAGAGAAGGAAGAAGTTAGGTGCTATTTCGGGTATGCCTGGAGATGTGGTCCTCCACTTCTTCTGGTTTCCTCACTGGGGATATTGTCAAGTCTACTATTTGAGGATATTTATGCTGTTGAGTGTTAGGAATCTATCAACTCTACTTTGATCTGGCTTGTTCAGAGGTAACTCAATTCCATACGAACAATGTGTCTTTGGACCTATCAACCTTGTTATTGGAATCTTAAAGATTGCGATTCAGGTTTAACCTTCGAGATTGTGTTTCTTCATGTTATGATGTTTTCAAAGACTGAATGTATGAGCATTATTACAGTGAACTACTATGCAATTGATGATTCCTTTTATAGGCATGGAGAGTGAGGGTTTCTAGAAATAGTTTTCGGAATAAGTTGCTGCGTTTCTGTGAAAGGCATTTGGAAACATTCTGGTTATTTTATTGCAAGCTATTACATTTGTATCTTTTCGAAAATGAAGGATGTGTCCACACTACAGAATTTTCAGCAAGTGTACCACTAGGTAAAACTAAGTTCATTTGAATGCCCTAAAAGCTTCCTTTTGAGGCTGAGCAAATGAATTTTCAGGAATCTGAGAAATCACTCTTTTCTGAAGGAGCTCTAGCAATGCAACAGTTCATCTATATATGTTGCCTATATTTTCATTTCTTTTCTAATATTGGCTTATAAGTTATACCAGATGGTATTGTCCATTTTCAACAGGGAGGTTTGTAAGAGTATTTGCACTGTTGGTATATCCCGAAATAGGATCTTGTTGCAGCTAATGAATATTTTGGAACCAAAAGCTTTTCTTTGTTTTTTCTGAATCACATTCTGCAGGTTCTTTTTTTGTTCTTTTTTGTTTATACCTTAAATAGCATTTTGAATGGGTAATCTTTTCTCTGTTTGCTAGTTATGCGATATCCATGTACTTTAATTTTTGGATGCCCAACATGCTTCATTTGATTCTCCTTTGTGACAGCATTTAACTATGAACTTTTGAATTCTTCTAGTGTGTGATCAGAAGTTCTTCTCTGAATTGAAAAAGGAGGCATCTGATATAGCTGGTTGCTTCAGTTCTAGAGTGAGAAGACTTCTCCAACTTCATACTGCTCCAGGAATGCAAAAATACCTGCTAACGTTGCGTCAATGTTTCAAGAATGATCAGCAGGCAATGAGGCAAGAGTGCCAAATACTAATTGATTATGCCTTGATGAATGCTATTGCTATGCAAAAAATTCTTAAGAAATATGATAAAGTAAGCGATAGTTCATGTGTACTGCAATTTTCTTAAGCAGCAGTTTTATGTGTACTCATTTTAAATGGAAACATCTTTATGTAGGTTCACTGCTCTGTGAATGGAAGGAACTTTAAGTCAAAGATGCGTGCTGAGCACCTTGAGATTCTACAATCACCATGGTTGATAGAACTAGGGGCTTTGTCTTTGAATTTCAATGAATCGAATGGTGGAAAGTCAAATGATATTTTCAGCCATTTTTCTTGCAATCTCAGTGATACAGGGTCTATTATGACTTTGATGTTTCCAGATTCTGTGAAATTAGAGTATGACCTGACTTGTCCAATCTGCTTGGTAAGCAAACCCACTTGATAAAACCATGATATGGAATCCCTTTCCTTTACTCGCTTGTTCATGATTTCTAGGATATGGTCTTCAATCCATACGCTTTAGGCTGTGGGCATCTTTTCTGCAAATCTTGTGCTTGCACTGCAGCTTCTGTGATGATATTCCAAGGTATTAAGGCTGCAAGTAACGTGTCAAAATGTCCAGTTTGCAGAGAGGTTAGCACTGTTACATAATCTTATTTCTTTCTAGTTTTCCAGCATATATTGTACAGTAGCATCATTTCTTAATTGTAGAGTGCATGCTGAAAACAAATTTTCTTTAACTCTTCTCCTCCAACTCTGCGCATTTGTGGCATCTTTTTGGTAACAAACTCTGGAATCTCGTAAGCTTTGCATCCGTCATATAACTATGTGTTTCCTATCTAACAAGTGCAGAAACAAAAAAGAAAAAGAAATAACCAAGTAAGAAATTTATCGAATGCAAAATACCACTTAGGGATTATGGTTTAGCCAAGTCAAGGTTCTGGTAGTCGTCATTGTGAAGCTCAATATGATTTTTTTGAAAATCAGCTTCTCGGATTTCCTTCTTGTGTAAATATTGACAGATATGCTGAAGTAGAATTTCTCTTTGATATTTCCTATCTTGCTTAGCTGCTTCTGAGAGAAAACATGTATTTCAGTTTGGAAAAGAACCATGAGAATCTATTTACAAAAACCTCTCAAGATGGTCTCAGTTTCACGTAATTTAAAATGTATTTCCAGACAAACGAGCTAATTCTTTGATTTACCACTCTATTCTACAATAACTTTTCCTCCTATCTTCTGGATGGAACTGTATCTTCTAGTTGTTCAGCATCTTCTATCTTTTAAGTAATTACAGTAAA
This sequence comes from Anisodus acutangulus, assembly GCA_029783415.1. NCBI lineage: Eukaryota > Viridiplantae > Streptophyta > Magnoliopsida > Solanales > Solanaceae > Anisodus > Anisodus acutangulus. Next base: position 26,196,033 of record CM056494.1, read on the forward strand.
CTTAAAAGATCTACTAGTTCAACATTTTCTATACAATGTTCTTTACACCAAAAGTAGAAAGTTGCAATGCAGCTCCCTTCGATTTTCAGAATACTGTTGAATCTATCATCAAAGCTTCTCCCATTCCTCTCCCTCTAGATAGTGTTGGGATAGAATTGTTGTAGGGGACGGGAAGTAAGTAACTATTACAATAATAGAAAGGATAAACTAACTATTACAATAAACTGGAAATCAAGAACTTAACCGATTGCTTATGTGATTCGCTGAGTCAAGTGATGACACTCTTTCTTTAAGACAAGATTGCCCCGTATATCTCCTTTTACGGTGTTGAGCAATAGTCTCCCAAGATACAACAACAACTTGAACAAGTGAGCAAAGGAAACTCAAGTGTTACTCTTGAAGAACTTTGAGTATAGTGACTTTGCTAGAGGAAGAATATGAAATCAGAAAATCTGGAGAATTTTCCAAGTGTTGAGTGTAGTGTCTTTCAATTGAGCCAAAGGCCTCAATATATAGTGTAAGTAGAAGACCCCTCAACTAGACAACTAATGACCTTCAATAGCCATGTAATTGCACTTGATTGAGGGGTTACATTCAACCAAATAATGGTTGAATTCATGTGGCAAGTAATGGAGAATCAATGCTCCAAAACCAGTCCAAACGTCAGATTTTTCCAACTTCCCGTCGAAGCATTTTGCCTTCGAAGCACCGCGGCGCTGTGAATCAGCGTCGCGGCTCCAATGACCGCCCAACCATTTAGCGCCACAGCGCTGCCTCGGAGGCGCCGCGGCCCTTCACGGCTCCGCAGCGATTTCCGACTCGTTTCATCTTACACTTCTTCCTTCCTTTACCAACGTGAAATACTTTGTCATTTGGCTAATAACCGTCCATAATTCTATGTCTCAAACGTATTACATACGTACCAATATCTCTTTCACTAATGAAATTTGCGATACTTGGCACTACGTTTGCACGTGTGTGGAAATGACGTTTCCGACGTGCGAGCCCAATAGTTCGAGTCATAAATTAATGGGATATACTTATTTTCACGTTTAGTAAATTTCCAATAATCCCATCTTGAAAGAGATTTTGGCGCACACATATAGTGCCTTTTCTAGCAATTTTTCAGCGGACCTATGTTGCATCTGGATAGGTAGAATACACTTTGAACCTTCCATAGTTGAATACCATCGGACTTACTTACTGCGCGGTGAACGTGATGTCTTGAACCGTCAGTGTTTAGTGTAAGCCAAGTCAACGGTACCAACACAACAACTTCCTCTACTCAGTTCTTCGTAATGTTTTGTCCATTGTAGTCGTGGACACTTCTTGGATTCTTAAGTGCATTCATTTGAGACGGCCTATCCTCGCACTTAAATAGGTGGTCTCTTACATGGTATCCTGCTATACGCCACTTTACAAGTGTTAGGAACCATTAAAAGTTTCTCCAAACCTAACCTCAACCGGTGAGGATCATTAAAGGTTTTGGAACCTTAACCTTCACCCACATTGCAGATAGCACTTATAGTCTATCGCGGGAACGACTTTGGATTTGGTGTTTCTCTACCGAAATCACTATCCGAAGTGCTCATGCTTCCACTGAAGCGATCAACTGAACCTTTACAACTTAGTTTTCCCATTGAACCTAATTCCTGGGATCTCCAGTCAGTAAGGTTGGGTTACTACCGTATTGGTCCTTATACTTTGGGTTTTAAGCCCATTCCCCTAGACAGGCAGAACATCTGATCCTTGGGTAAGCCCTTCGTCAGCGGGTCTACTATGTTATCCTTTGACTTTATGTAATCAATGGATATTATACCCGTGGTAATCAGCTGCCTAACGGTCTTATGTCTCCGTCGAATATGACGAGACTTGCCGTTGTACATAGAATTCTGTGCCCTTTCTAGAGCCGACTGGCTGTCGCAGTGGATCATTACAGAAGGTACGGGTTTGTTCCAGCAAGGAACATCCTCTAAGAAGTCATGAAGCCATTCAGCTTCTTCTCCTGCTTTGTCTAAAATGATAAACTTTGATTCCATCGTGGATCAAGCGATGCAAGTTTGCTTATAGGATTTCCAAGACATAGCCCCACCACCAATTGTAAATACATACCCACTGGTGGACTTGGTGTTCTCTATATCAGATATCCAGTTTGCATCACTGTACCCCTCTAGTACAGCTGGATATCTCGAATAATGCAACCAGTAAGTTAGCGTGTATTTCAGGTATTGAAGTACCCGATTCAACGCCTTCCAGTGATCATCACTCGGATTACGGGTAAACCTAGCCAACTTATTGACTGCATAAGCAATATCAGGTCGGGTGCAGTTTGTTATGTACATCAAACTACCAATCACATGTGCATATTTCTCTTGGCATATGGGTGCACCATAATTTTTATCAAGTATTTGATTTCTATCCATTGGTGACTTTACAGGTGAACTGTCAAACATCTCGAACTTTCTCAAAACATCCTCGATGTAGTGAGACTGAGATAAGACCAGTCCGTCAGATGTCTTAATGATTTTTTATCCCCAAGATGACATCTGCGATATCCATATCCTTCATGTCGAAGCATTGTTTCAACATGTTCTTAGTCTCTAGAATTATGCTAGGACTGCTCCCTGTGATCAACATGTCGTCTACATACAGGCATATCATAACAAACGAGTCAGAGTTACCTTTCATGTAGACACATTTGTCACACTCATTATTGGCGAAACCCTTCGATAGTAGAGTACTATCAAATTTTTTGTGTCATTGCTTTGCGGCTTGTTTCGGCCCTACAGAGATTTGACAAGCCGACAGACTTTCTTCTCTTGCCCTTGAACTACATACCCCTCGGGTTGGTCCATATAAATTTCTTCTTCCAAGTCACCATTTAGAAAGGCTGTCTTAACATCCATTTGATGTATCTCAAGGTCACGCAAAGCTGCGATCGCAATGAATACCCGTATGGACGTCATCCGAGATACCGGGGAGTACATGTCAAAGTAGTCAAGACCTTCTTTCTGTCGATAGCCCTTGACTACCAACCTGACCTTATACTTATCTATAGACCCATCTGTGTTATACTTCCGTTTGAGTATCCATTTACAACCCAACAGTTTATTTCTCGGAGGAAGATCAACCAACTCCAAAGTATGGTTATGCAGAATGGAGCCTATTTCACTCTCAATAGCTTCTTTCCAGAGCGGTGCCTCTGGAGTTGACAATGCTTCAGCAATTTTCCTGGGTTCATCATCAACCATATAAGCTACAAAGTCAGGACCGAAGGATTTATCTTTTCTGGCCCTTTTACTTCGCCTTAGTTCCATCTCTGGAGTCTCCAAGTTCTGAGAATCTGGAACACTAGATTCTGGATATTCAGCCACCTCGAGATCCACTAGATCTGAACCATATATATCCGAGTCGTCAACGACTCCCGGTTTCTGAGAGCTTTATTCATAACTTCGTCTGCGAGAGGTTATGTCTTTTTCCTTTCTAGGAAAGATACCTTCAAAAAATTGAGCATTTCTTGATTCCATGATTGTACCCCCGTGGATATCTGGAATATCTGACTTATGCACTAAGAAGCGATAAGCATTACTGTTATTTGCATATCCGATGAATATGCAATCTACAGTCTTAGGCTCAATCTTGACCTGCTTTGGCTTGGGTATTTCAACATTTGCCAGATAACACCACACCTTTAAATATTTATAGATGGTTTTCTTTCCCTTCCATGATTCATATGGAGTTTTGTCCTTACCCTTATGTGGGACTCTGTTAAGAATCATATTAGCAGTAAGGACAACTTCTCCCCACATGTTTTGGGGAAGACCGGAATTGATGAGCAAGACATTCATAATTTCCTTCAATGTGCGGTTCTTACGTTCCGCCACACCGTTCGATTGAGGTGGGTATGGAGCCGTCGTTTGATGAACAATGCCTTCTGGGCACAATATTCCTCAAATGGCGCTACATATTCTCCCCCTCTATCGATACGAATGGATTTAATATGCATGCTTAGTTGGTTCTCAACTTCTGCTTTGTAACGTCAGAACGCTTCAAAGGCTTTCCTTACTTTTCAACAAGTAAAGGTAACAGTACCTTGTGCTATCATCAATGAATGTCACAAAGTACTTGTTCCCCCTAGTTTGTGCAAACTTCAAATCACATATATATGTGTGTGAATAAGTTCTAGAGGAGCGGTATTCCTTTCGACGGATCGAAAAGGAAGCTTTGTGAGTTTTGCCTTTACGCACACCTCACACTTATATTGAGGGTTTACGTCGATAAATGACAACAACTCCAACTTTACCAACCTTTGGATGGACTTGTAGTTGACATGTCCTAATCTATGATGCCATAAATTAGAGGACTCAAGCAAGTAAGATAAAGAGGCTTCAATATTATTGCTTTTACGTAATACAGAGATGGTGTTCACTTTGAAGAGGCCTTCACAGATGAATCCTCTTCCCACAAACGTTCATTTCTTAGTGACTACAAATTTATTGGACTCAAACACTAGCCTAAAACCAGCATTAACCAATAAAGGACCTGAAATTAAATTTCTTCTAATCTCAGGAACATGCATCACTTCCTTTAGAGTGAGCTCCTTTCCAGAAGTCATCTTCAGGACTACCTTTCCTACCCCCATCACATCAGAGGAAGCGTTGTTGACATGAACAACTTCTTGTTTGTAACCGGTGTATAAGTGGAAAAGGCATCTCTGTTTTAACAGATGTGTCTTGTAGCACCTGTGTCCATCCATCACTGCATGAGATTCTCAACAAGGTTTGCTTCTAGCACTACTGCTGAGAACTCCTCAACCATGTCGTCTAGAAACTGGTCTTTGACGACGTTAACATGTGTCTTGCCCTTAGCCTTGACCTTCTCTTGTTGCTCGGTCTTGAGCTTGCGGCAGTCCTTGATCATGTAACCAGGTTTTCCACAGTGATGACAGTTTCCTTTGAACTTCTCCGCTGCTTGGGTCTTGCCGTCTTTTTGGAACTTGCGCTTCTTGCTTGGGTTCCCTTTGGCCTCAGCCAGATTTGTCTTTGCCTCAGCGAGTTGTTTACCCCTAGGCATGGCCTTCTTATTATCTTCCTGAATTTGGAGTTTGATAATAAGTTCTTCAAAAGTCATCTCCTTTGTCTTGAGTTTTTAGTAACTCATTCCATGAAGGAGGTAACTTTTCAATAAGTGATGCAACCAAAAACTGCTCATTTGGCTTCATTCCTTCCAAATCCAGGTGATGTAAAATCATTTGGAATTTCTGGACTTGGAACATCACTGTTTTACTAACTACCATTTGAAATTTCAGAAATTTCCCAACGATGAATTTCTTAGTACCTGCATCTTGTGCGTTGTACTTCTTTTGCAATTTATCGCACAACTCTTTGGCAGTGCCAACATTGCAATACACCGTGTAGAGAGGGTCTGACAAGCAGTTCAATATGTAATTCTTACACATGAAATCACTATGACTCCATGCATCAAGAACTATCTTCATGCCATTAATGATATGGATACTTAGGCCCCCTTCACCCGTTTCAGAAGGCAAAGGGACTATTTCATCTCCAGCTTGTGGAGGATCTTCTGTTAGGAAACGTGTCATTCCCATAACAGTCAGATAGAATATCATCTTTTGTTGCCATCTCTTGAAGTTTGACCCTATGAACTTTTCACGGCGCTCATGGTGAAATCCAGCGGGTAGAGGAACGACAACATTCCCTTGAGTGGCGGTAAAGGCGTTGGAAGAGCCTTGAGCAACGGGAAAGGCATTAGGAGTGTCTTGAGCAGTGGGGAAGGCAGATGGATTTCCTTGAGCAGCAACAGCGGAATCAGAAGCAGTTTGATTTATGTCAGTCAGCTTTCTAACTTAGTTACTTACAACAAAATCTTGTCTTAAAATTGTTGGGATACAATTGTTGTAAGGAACGAGAAGTAAGTAACTATTACAATAATAGAAAGGATAAACTAACTATTACAATAAACTGGAAATCAAGAACTTAACAGATTGCTTGTGTGATTCGCTGAGTCGAGTGATGACACTCTTTCTTTAAGACAAGATTTCCCCGTATATCTCCTTTTACGGTGTTGAACAATAGTCTCCCAAGATACAACAGCAACTTGAACAAGTGAGCAAAGGAAACTCAAGTGTTACTCTTGAAGAACTTTGAGTATAGCGACTTTGCTAGAGAGGAAGAATATCAAATCAGAAAATCTGGAGAATTTTCTAAGTGTTGAGTGTAGTGTCTTTCAATTGAGCCAAAGGCCTCAATTTATAGTGTAAGTAGAAGACCTCTCAACTAGCCAATTAATGGCCTTCAATAGCCATGTAATTGCACTTGATTGAGGGGTTATATTCCGCCAAATAATGGTTGAATTCATGTGACAAGTAATGGAGAATCAATGCTCCAAAACCAGCTCAAACGTCAGATTTTTCCAACTTCCCGTCGCACCATTCTGCCTCCGAATCGCCGCGGCACTTCACTGCTCCGCGGCGATTTCCGACTCGTTTCATCTTACACTTCTTCCTTCCTTTACCAACGTGGAATACTTTGTGATTTGGTCAATAACCGTCCATAATTCTATGTCTCAAACGTATTACATACGTACCAATATCTCTTTCACTAATGAAATTTGCGATACTTGGCACTACGTTTGCACGTGTGTGGAAACGACGTTTCCGACGTACGGGCCCAATAGTTCGAGTCATAAATTAATGGGATATACTTATTTCCACATTTAGTAAATTTCCATCAGATAGTCCACCAGTTACAATGTGGAATTATTCTCCACCACTTCTTATGTGTCTTGCTTCCCCCTCTCCTAATCCAGCAACTTAACAAGTCTGCTGTGTGCTCTGGCATTCATCAATTGGTCTCTCTCTATTCAAGAGACATCTCTTACCGATATAGTAGAAACATAATTGCTTAAATAATACACAGGAGTGTAGCTCTTCTGAGACATTAAAGAAATCATTCCATGTATGATCCTGCTCCCTTTGTGGGTGAACAACTATTTAATTGGAATAGGAGGTGCACACTCAAGCTTGTGTAGAAAGAATGAATTAATCAGCATCTCTTGTTTAAATGAGATCAATTATCATTCATGGGCAAAAGTAAGGATGTCTAACAGGCTGGGACTGTTGTGGGACAGTGAACTTGTCCCAGGCGGGTCCCTCGAGGTATTTAGGGGGAAAGTAATCTCCATATCGTGTTTATAGTGCTTCGTGATCTAGTATCTCATTAAGATTAATATCATAAAAAAATATGTGGTCCATCATCAATGAGTGAAATCATCTATGTGATTAGGATTCCTAGACTACGAATTATTTCCTTACCCTACCAATACTCTATTTTAAGCATTTTAGGATCCATTATGATTTATGCAAATTAAAAGCAACAATTTAAATATATTCATAAGATTAAATACGAGAATTAAATTAAGTAAAAGATGGAATGAGTATACCAAACGTCTGTGTAAAAGCATGAAAAGTATAACCGTCAATTGAAGTTGAAAGTTGAAACTTGCTCCACCTAGTTGGTAACCTCACCCCAAATAATTGAGAGCAATTTCATAGCAATTTTAGAAGGGGGTGGGACTGGCCAATATACCGTCCCGTCCCTCATCTCGTCGGAAAAGGGGATCGGTCTTAGCAGGGCGGGTTCAGGTCGGGATCAGGATTTCTATTTTTTTTGGCACTTAATTTTTAAAAATAACATATATAAACACTTCAATAATTGAACAAGATAGTGTAATAAAACATCCTAAGCCTGTTTTTTTGCCTCTTATATTATTTAATAGAAATATAATTTTTTTTTACAATTTCAAAATTGCAACTTTGTGGTGTTGAAAGTTGCAAATCACATAGTAAAATTGCAATTAAAAAAATTACATATTTATAAATACTTTTTCTAATTTCTTCACAATGTCTTGGATTCTTCGATTGGAATTGAATTTTTTTGGTCAAATTGGTCGACGTCGCTTCCAGCTCCTTCGGACAAGATTTTGTTGTAATTTAAATCGTCTTGTTGATCTCTGGATGACCGCAATGCCGGGTGCGCACCGGATACCACGCGACGTGCGGTGCTCTTCCGGCCGCTGGACCCTACCTTCGGCTGAGCCATTTCCAGGGTGGGCAGGCTTTTAAATAGTAAATATGACTCTTTTCGAGGCTCCCGCCGACGTCTCCGGACTTCCTAACGTTGCCGTCAACCGCCACATCCCGGTTTAGGAATTTTAACCTGATTCTATTTCGGAGTACGCGCTAAACACGCTATCTGTCGGGGTTTCCCCGACCCTTAGGATCGACTAACCCATGTGCAAGTGCCGTTCACATGGAACCTTTCCCCTCTTCGGCCTTCAAAGTTCTCATTTGAATATTTGCTACTACCACCAAGATCTGCACCGACGGCCGCTCTGCCCAGGCTCACGCCCAAGGTTTTGCAGCGACCGTCGCACCCTCCTACTCATCGGGGCCTGGCACTTGCCCCGACGGTCGGGTGTAGGTCGCGCGGTTAGGTGCTCTCCATTTTTGGGGCTAGTTGATTCGGCAGGTGAGTTGTTACACACTTCTTAGTGGATTTCGACTTCCATGACCACTGTCATGCTGGGACCATCACAATGCTTTGTTTTAATTAAACATTCGGATTCCACTTGTCCGTTCCAGTTCTGAGTTGGTTGTTTGACGTCTTGGGAAGGCCCCGTAAGGAACCGTTCCCAGTCCCGTATCTAATCTTGGAATAAAACTGCAATCTCCTAGTTGTTTCCCGCCAAAGAGTATATGTGCTCTCCTATTTGAAATCTTTCGACAGAAAACACGCTTTCAGACGCGGTTGACGACGCTTGAATGTTCAACACACCTCGGGCCATCTTTGTTAGTGTCGGAGATGTCTTCTCATTTTCCTTTCAGTGTTTAAGAAAGTATTCACGTCTTTCTTTATTGAGAACTGCTTGGTACGGTACAACACCCTGCAAAATAAAAACATCATACTCACTAATTTGATTAGCAGTGGAACCACTAAACATTCTATTTCTAAGGCTTTCAATACTGGCCAATGTCCCTTCCCGTCCCTCATCCCGTTGGGAGAGGGGACCGGTCTTGGCAGGGCGGGTTCGGGTCGGGATCGGGATTTTCATTTTTTGGCACTTAATTTTAAAAAATAACATATATAAACACTTTAATAATTGAACAAGATAGTGTAATAAAAACATCAGAAGTCTATTTTTTTGCCTTTTATATTATTTAATAGAAATATAATTTTTTTTACAATTTCAAAATTGCAACTTTGTGGTGTTGAAAGTTGCAAATCACATACTAAAATTGTAATTAAAAAAATTACATATTTATAAACACCTTTTCTAATTTCTTCATAATGTCTTGGAGTTCTTCAATTGGAATTGAATTTTTTTGGTCAAATTGGTCGACGTCGTTTCCATCTCCATCGGACAAGATTTCATTGTAATTTAAATCGTCTTGTTGATCTCTGGTTGACCGCACTGCCGGGTGCGCACCGGACACCACGCGATGTGCGGTGCTCTTCCGGACGCTGGACCCTACCTCCGGCTGAGCCATTTCCAGGGTGGGCGGGCTTTTAAATAGTAAAGATAACTCTTTCCGAGGCTCCCGCCGACGTCTCCTGACTTCCTAACGTTGCCGTCAACAGCCACATCCCGGTTTAGGAATTTTAACCCGATTCCATTTCGGAGTACGCGCGAAACAGGCTATTTGTCGGGGTTTCCCCGACCCTTAGGATCGACTAACCCATGTGCAAGTGCCGTTCACATGGAACCTTTCCCCTCTTCGGCCTTCAAAGTTCTCATTTGAATATTTGCTACTACTACCAAGATCTGCACCGACGGCCACTCCACCCAGGCTCACGCCCAAGGTTTTGCAGCGACCGCCGTACCGTCCTACTCCTCGGGGCCTGGAACTTGCCTCGACGGTCGGGTGTAGGTCGCGCGCTTAAGAGCTATCCATTTTCGGGGCTAATTGATTCGGCAGGTGAGTTGTTACACACTTCTTAGTGGATTTCGACTTCCATGATCACTGCCATGCTGGGACCATCACAATGCTTTGTTTTAATTAAACATTCGAATTCTCCTTGTTCGTTCCCGTTCTGAGTTGGTTGTTCGACGCCTCGGGAAGGCCCCCTAAGGAACCATTCCCAGTCCGTCCCCCTCCGCTCGTATCCAATCTCGGAATAAAACTGCAATTTTCTAACTGTCTCCCGCCAATGAGTATATGTGCTCTCCTATTTGAAATCTTTCGGCAGAAAAACGCTTTCAGACGCGGTTGACGACGCTTGAATGTTCAACACATCTCGGGCCATCTTTGCTAGTGTCGGAGATGTCTTCTCATTTTCCTTCCAGTGTTTAAGAAAGTCTTCACGTCTTTCTTCATCGAGAACTGCTTGGTACGGTACAACGCCCTGCAAAACAAAAACATCATACTCGCTAATTTGATTAGCAGTGGAACCACTAAACATTCTATTTCTAAGGCTTTCAATACTGGCCAATGTCCCATCCCGTCCCGCATCCCGTCGAAAGAGGGGACCGGTCTTGGCATGGCGGGTTCGGGTTGGGATCGGGATTTTTGTTTTTTTTTGCACTTAATTTTAAAAAATAACATATATACACACTTCAATAATTGAACAAGATAGTGTAATAAAAACATCCGAAGCCTGTTTTTTTGCCTCTTATATTATTTAATAGAAATATAATTTTTTTTACAATTTCAAAATTGCAACTTTGTGGTGTTGAAAGTTGCAAATCACATAGTAAAATTGTAATTAAAAAAATTACATATTTATAAACACCTTTTCTAATTTCTTCACAATGTCTTGGGGTTCTTCGATTGGAATTGAATTTTTTTGGTCAAATTGGTTGACGTCACTTCCAGCTCCGTCGGACAAGATTTCGTTGTAATTTAAATCGTCTTGTTGATCTCTGGTTGACCGCACTGTCGGGTGCGCACCGGACACCACGCAACGTGCGGTGCTCTTCCGGCCGCTGGACCCTACCTCCGGCTGAGCCATTTCCAGGGTGGGCAGGCTTTTAAATAGTAAAGATAACTCTTTTCGAGGCTCCCGCCGACGTTTTCGGACTTCCTAACGTTGCCGTCAACAGCCACATCCCGGTTTAGGAAGTTTAACCCGGTTCCATTTTGGAGTACGCGCGAAACACGCTATCTGTCGGGGTTTCCTGGCCCCTTTGAATCGACTAACCCATGTGCAAGTGTCGTTCACATGGAACCGTTCCACTCTTCGGCCTTCAACGTTCTCATTTGAATATTTGCTAATACTACCAAGATCTGCACCGACGGCCGCTCCGCCCAGGCTCACGCCCAAGGTTTTGCCGCGACCGTCGCACCCTCCTACTCATTCGGGCCTGGCACTTGCCCCGACGGTCGGGTGTAGGTCGCGCGCTTAAGAGCTATCCATTTTTGGGGCTAGTTGATTCGGCAGGTGAGTTGTTACATACTTCTTAGTGGATTTCGACTTCCATGACCACTGTCATGCTGGGACCATCACAATGCTTTGTTTTAATTAAACATTCGGATTCCCTTTGTCCGTTCCAGTTCTGAGTTGGTTGTTCGACGCCTCAGGAAGGCCCCCTAAGGAACCGTTCCCAGTCCGTCCCCCTCCGCTTGTATCCAATCTCGGAATAAAATAAAGGTGGCCAGTGGACCGGGCTCGGGTCTGGCTGGACGGGAGAAGGGGTCGGGGTCGGCGTGGTTTGGCGGGGTCGGGTCTGGCGGGACTTACTCCAGTCCCGTCCTGATCCCGATCCCGTCGGTATCGGGTCGGGGCGGGGTCGGGGCGGGATACGGCGGGTTTTCCTTTTTAAAAAAAAAACATATGTATAAAAAAACTCAATAAACAAAACAAGATAGTGTAATAAAAACATCACAAGGCTGTTTTTGTGCCTCTTATATTATTTAATAGATATATAATTTTTTTTGTAATACAAATACAATTGTCTAAAATCTAAATTGCAACTTTGTGTGTTGTCCAAAAGTTGCAAATTACATAATAAAATTGCAATTAAAAAAATTACATTCTCAAAAAAATATGTTCTAATTGCTTGATGATTTCATGTGGTTCTTCGATTGGAATTGATATTTGTTGGTCAAATTGATCCACGTCGCTTCCACTACCTTCGGTTAAGATTTCGTTGTAGTTTTCATCATCTTCTTCGTTGATCTCCGGTTGACCGCACCTTCTCCGCTCCGCTCGTATCCAATCTCTGAATAATACTGCAATTTCCAAGCTGTCTCCTATTTGATATCTGCCTGCAGAAAAAGCGCTTTCAGACGCAGTTGATGACGCTTGAATGTTCAAAACATCTCGAGTCATCAATGAAAGTGTCGGAAAGGTCTTCTCATTCCCCCTCCAGTATTTCAGCAAGTCTTCATGTCCATCTTCATTGATAACTTCTTGATACGGTATAGAACCCTGCAAAATAAAAATATCCAACTCGCTAATTTGGTTAGTAGTAGAGGTACGGCCGCACATTCTATTTCTGAGGCTTTCAATACTAGCCGCAGAAACAGCATGTCTTTTGTGAGGTTGTGTTGAAGATGAAGAAGATGGTATGGAAGCCGGTAAGTTACTAGCATTTTCTTGTTGATAAAATCTATATATATTTTTGCATTGGTGTTCTACGCTAGACAACACTTCTTCTTTAGTTTGTTCAATAGGTGGTGGGTGATTTAGATTTTTGGGACTTGGAGGTGGTAGTACTTCTATACAATCGTAAATAGTTTCAATTAGTGATTTAGTACCGTCTATTTTAATAGTAGGATTTTATACAGAACCAATAATATAAATAGAGGGAATAGGAATAAAACATTTTTTTATTTTGACAAACATTTTTTTAATAAATTTGCCTTATAAATTTGGTTTTTCATATATTCACTAAGTAATAAAAATATTAGAGTTATATAAAATAACATAGTTGAAATAGTAGGATAATATATACCGGAAAATTCTTTTGTTGCTTGAAAAAATTTCTCTAAAAATACAATAAGTTCGGAAATTTTTTCCCAATCACTATCTAAAATCATATCAGCTGGCTTTTTATTATGAGTTAAAAAATAAAGTTATAGGTAATTTATAGTCATAAGCAACAAGTAGTTGCTCGTATAAAGAATTTCACCTAGTGGATACTTCTTGTGGAATTTTTCTATAAGGTAGTCCACAATCGTGACAAGTTTTTTTATATTCTTTTCTACGTTGTACTTTATTACTTTTAAAAATAAAGTTTATAGCAAATTGTATTTTACTAAGAATGTCTTCAAAAAGTGATAGACCATCCTTTACAATTAAGTTATATATATGGCACGCGCATTTTATATGAAAATGGTCTGAAAAAGATAGAGTTAAACTATTTTTTAAAATTGTAATTGTGTAGTTGTTATTAGAAGCGTTATCTAATGTAATAGTCATAATTTTATCGGTAATTCCGTAATAATCGCACACTTGATAAATATTTTCTGCAATAAAAGTGTCAGTGTGCCTATCATCTATATATCTATACGCTAAAATACGTTTTTGCATAGACCATTTATAATCTATCCAATGACAAGTTACAGTTAAATAATCATGGTCGTTAGTACTACGACCTATATCAGACGTGATAGATACTTTGCCATTAAAATGATATAATGAAAAACGTAAATATTGTTGATATTCATGCGCGAATTTAAATACATCTCTCTTAACAATTGATCTAGGAAAACCGTTAAAAGTGGGATTATATATATCTCTAATGTAATGAATAAAACCGGGAGATGAAGGAAATGAAAAAGGCAAACCCTCCACAACAACTAATTTTGATATTGCTTCCCTATCTCTATGTTTATTGTATTTAGAGCCTACAATTCCCCCCGTCATAGGGTTAATTTGACCCTGTACTTGGTCCAGGACAGTATCAGTATGTGAACCTTGTCCCGATGGAGCGGGCGTTTGCGCACCCGGTTTTGAAGCCTGGTATTGGGCATACCTAGCTGGATGAGCACTTACTACGTGTAATTAAACCCCCCGTCCCACCGTGACCTTTTTCAGTTTTAAATTTTAAAACATTTTTACAAATTTTACATATGGCTACTTGATTCTCTACGTCACTATCAAAAAATGTCCATGCATCTGATTTTAATGGTCGTTTTGCTGGACCTCGTCTCATACTAGGGGGAATATGAGGTATTTCAGTTGAAGGTGCACTAGTGAGTGTGTTATCATCAACATTAGTGGGTATATCATCTAGATCATCGTCTAAATTAAAGTCTTCTTGAGTTCCAGAAAATAGTTCCTGGTCTAAATCTAATGGTATTGTAGGAAAATGTTGAGTATCAACAAAATCATCCTGTGTAGGAATAAGATGACTAGAAGTACCCTTGCCCTGGTTGCCCCTACCAGAAGAAGCACCCTTACCCTTAAACTTAAACATACCTTTTAATCCTTCCATTTTAATTATGATAATAAATAATTAAAGACAATAAAATTAAGTGCGCTAAATAAAATAAACAGACAATAATAATTTAATGAAGGAACGAATGTACCCAAGCATGACGTAACGTCGACGTGTAATCGAGAGGTTGAAAATTGAAACTTTGCTCAATGGAAGATCCTCAAGCTAGTTGCCAACTTCACTCTCAATTCCCAAATGAATAAATAAAATTGAATATTTAGCAAACAATGTAGACTTGTAGAGAGATATATTGAGAAATTAGAGAGATTGTAGGAAGATTTGTGAGAAAGATGAAGAGAAAATGAGTTATTTATAGTTGGAAAATTGAGTTAAAGTGTAAATATAATAACTTATGGGGTAAAAATAAATATTAAGGGGTAGGGGGTTGGGGGCCTAAAATGGTCGTTGGCCAACGGCCATAATCTAAAATGGTCGTTGGCCAACGGCCATAATCTAAAATGGTCGTTGGTGCAACAACCATATTTGCAAAGGGGGGAAAAGGGCGGGGTCGGGCTCGGGATGGGGTCGGGTCGGGGTCGGGTCTAGCGGGCCTGGGGCGGGCTCGGGTCTGGCGGGATGAGACATCGTCCAGTCCCGAGTTCGAGTCCCGCCCCCGTTATTTATTTATTTTTTTTAGCGGGGTCGTGGCGGGATCGGGGCGGGCTCGGGAAGGGGTCGGGCCATCCCGGCCCACTGGCCAGCCCTAGAATAAAACGGCAATCTCCTAGCTGTCTCCCGCCAATGAGTAAATGTGCTCTACTATTTGAAATCTTTCGATAGAAAAAACGCTTTCAGACGAGGTTGACTACGCTTGAATGTTCAACACATCTCGGGCCATCTTTGCTAGTGTCGGATATGTCTTCTCATTTTCCTTCCAGTGTTTAAGAAAGTATTCACGTCTTTCTTCATTGAGAATTGCTTGGTACGGTACAACACCCTGCAAAACAAAAACATCATACTCGCTAATTTGATTAGAAGTAGAACCACTAAACATTCTATTTCTAAGGCTTACAATACTGGACGATGTTCCGTCCCGTTCCTCGTCCCGTCGAAAGAGGGGACCGGTCTTGGCAGGGCAGTTTCGGGTCGGGATCGGGATTTTCATTTTTTTTGGCACTTAATTTTAAAAAATAACATATATAAACACTTCAATAATTGAACAAGATAGTTTAATAAAAACATCCGAAGCCTATTTTTTTGCCTCTTATATTATTTAATAGAAATATGATTTTTTTTATAATTTCAAAATTGCAACTTTGTGGTGTTGAAAGTTGCAAATTACATAGTAAAATTGTAATTAAAAAAATTACATATTTATAAACACATTTTCTAATTTCTTCACAATGTCTTGGGGTTCTTCGATTGGAATTGAATTTTTTTGGTCAAATTGGTCGACGTCGCTTCCAGCTCCGTCGGACAAGATTTCGTTGTAATTTAAATTGTCTTGTTGATCTCTGGTTGACCGCACTGCCGGGTGCGCACCGGACACCACGCGACGTGCGGTGCTCTTCCGGCCGCTGGATTCTACCTCCGGCTGAGCCATTTCCAGGGTGGGCAGGCTTATAAATAGTAAAGATAACTCTTTCCGAGGCTCCCGCCGACGTCTCCTGACTTCCTAACGTTGCCGTCAACAGCCACATCCCGGTTTAGGAATTTAAACCCGATTCCATTTCGGAGTACGCGCGAAACACGCTATCTGTCGGGGTTTCCCGGACCCTTAGGATCGACTGACCCATGTGCAAGTGTCGTTCACATGGAACCTTTCCCTTCTTCGGCCTTCAAAGTTCTCATTTGAATATTTGCTACTGCTACCAAGATCTGCACCGACGGCCGCTCTGCCCAGGCTCACGCCCAAGGTTTTGCAGCTACCGCCGCACCCTCCTACTCATCAGGGCCTAGCACTTGCCCCGACGGTCGTGCGCATTTAAGATCTATCCATTTTTGGGGCTAGTTGGTTCGGCAGGTGAGTTACATACTTCTTAGTGGATTTCGACTTCCATGACCACTGTCATTCTGGGACCATCACAATGCTTTGTTTTAATTAAACATTCGGATTCCCCTTGTCCGTTCCAGTTCTGAGTTGGTTGTTCGACGCCTCGGGAAGGCCCCCTAAGGAATCGTTCCCAGTCCGTCCCCCTCCGCTCGTATCCAACCTCGGAATAAAACTGCAATCTCCTAGATGTCTCCCGCCAATGAGTAAATTTGCTCTCCTATTTGAAATCTTTCGACAGAAAAAACGCTTTCAGATGCGGTTGATGACGCTTGAATGTTTAACACATCTCGGGCCATCTTTGCTAGTGTCGGAGATGTCTTCTCATTTTCCTTCCAGTGTTTAAGAAAGTCTTCTAGTCTTTCTTCTTTGAGAACTGCTTAGTACGGTACAACACCCTGCAAAACAAAAACATCATACTCGCTAATTTGATTAGCAGTGAAACCACTAAACATTCTATTTCTAAGGCTTTCGATACTGTCCAATGTCCCGTCCCGTCCCTCATCATGTCGGAAGAGGGGATCGGTCTTGGCAGAGCGGGTTCGGGACGGGATCGGGATTTTTGTTTTTTTTTTGGCACTTAATTTCAAAAAAATTACAAATATAAACACTTCAATAATTGAACAAGATAGTGTAATAAAAATATATCAAGCCTGTTTTTTTGCCTCTTATATTATTTAATAGAAATATAATTTTTTTTAAAATTTCAAAATTGCAACTTTTTAGTGTTGAAAGTTGCAAATCACATAGTAAAATTGTAATTTAAAAAATTACATATTTATAAACACCTTTTCTAATTTCTTCACAATGTCTTGGGGTTCTTCGATTGGAATTGAATTTTTTTGGTCAAATTGGTCGACGTCGCTTCCAGTTCCGTCGGACAAGATTTCGTTGTAATTTAATCGTCTTGTTGATCTCTGACTTGACCGCACTGCCGGGTGCGCACCGGACACCACACGACGTGTGGTGCTCTTCCGGCCGCTGGACCCTACCTCCGGCTGAGCCATTTCCAGGGTGGGCAGGCTTTTAAATGGTAAAGATAACTCTTTCCGAGGTTCTCGCCGACGTCTCCGGACTTCCTGACGTTGCCGTCAACAGCCACATCCCGATTTAGGAATTTTAACCCGATTCCGTTTCGGAGTACGCGCGAAACACGTTATCTATCGGGGTTCCCCGGCCCCTTAGAATCGACTAACCCATATGCAAGTGCCGTTCACGTGGAACCTTTCCCCTCTTCGGCTTTCAAAGTTCTCATTTGAATATTTGCTACTACCACCAAGATCTGCACTGATGGCTACTCACGCCCAAGGTTTAGTAGCGAACGCCGCGCCCTCCTACTCATCAGGGCCTGGCACTTGCCTGACGGTCAGGTGTAGGTCGCGCGTTTAAGCGCTATCCATTTTTGGGGCTAGTTGATTCGACAGGTGAGTTGTTACACCCTCCTTAGTGGATTTCGACTTCCATGACCACTGTCATGCTGGGACCATCACAATGCTTTGTTTTAATTGAACTATCGGATTCCCCTTGTCCGTACCAGTTCTGAGTTGGTTGTTCGACGCCTCCGGAAATCCCCCGACGGAACCGTTCCTAGTCTGTCCCCCTCCGCTCGTATCCAATCTCGGAATAAAACTGCATTTTCCTAGCTGTCTCCCGCCAATAAGTATATGTGCTCTCCTATTTGAAATCTTTCGGCAGAAAAAATGCTTTCAGGCGCGGTTGACGACGCTTGAATGTTCAACATATCTCGGGCCATCTTTGCTAGTGTCAGAGATGTCTTCTCATTTTCCTTCCAGTATTTAAGAAAGTCTTCACGTCCTTCTTCATTGAGAACTGTTTGGTACGGTACAACACCGTGCAAAACAAAAATATCATACTCACTAATTTGATTAGTAGTGGAACCACTAAACATTCTATTTCTAAGGCTTTCAATACTAGCTGCAGAAACAACATGTCTTTTATAAGGTTCTACTGAAGTAGAAGAAGATGGTCTAGAAGCCGGTTGATTACTAGCACTTTCTTGGTGGTAATGCGTATATACTCTTTTGCATTCATCGTGTATGGTAGACAAAACTTCTTCTTTATTGGTTCCTTAGGTGGTTGTTCATTTGGATTTTTTGGAGTTGGAGGTGGAAGTACTTTTCAATAAGTGTTTTACAACCGTCTATTTTAATAGTCAGATTTAATACAGCACCAATAATATAAATAGTGGAATAGGAAAAAAAATGAATTTGATAAACATTTTTTTAATAGATGTCTTATAAGATGGTTTTTTCATATATTCACTAAGTAACAAAAATATTAGAGCGATATAAAATAACATAGTTGAAATAGTAGGATAATATATACTAGAAAGTTCTTTAGTTGTTTGAATTTTTTTTTCTAAAAATACAATAAGTTCTGAAATTTTTTCCCAATCGTTATTTACAAGCATATCAGTTGGATTTCGATTATGGGCGTTAAAAAATAAAGTTATAGGTCTTCTATAATCGTAAGCAATAAGTAGTTGTTCATATACCTAGTCGCTACTTGTTCAGAATGTTTCTATAAGTTAGTCCACAATTGTGACAAGTTTTTTTATATTTTTTTTTGTATTCTATTACTTCTAAAAATAAAGTTTATAGCAAATTGTACTTTATTAAGAATGTCTTCAAAAAGTGATAGACCATCATTTACAACTAAGTTATAAATATGACACACACATTTTATATGAAAATGATTTGAAAAAGATGGAGTTAAAAGATCTTTTAAAATTCTAATAGCATAATTATTAGAAGAAGCGTTATCTAATGTATTAGTCATAATTTTATCAGTTATGCCATAATAATCGCAAACTTGATGAATATTTTCTGCAATAAAATTTCCAGTGTCCCTATCATCAATATATCTATATGCTAAAATACGTTCTTGCATAGACCAATTATAATCTATTCAATGACATGATACAGTTAAATAATCATTGCCATTAGTACTACGGCCTATATCAGATGTGATAGTTACTTTTCAAGGAGAATGATATAACGCATAACGTAAGTATTGTTGATATTTATTTGCAAATTTAAAAACGTCTCTCCTAATTGTTGATCTAGGAAATCCGTTAAAAGAATGATTATACATATCTCTTATGTAATGAATAAAACCAGGAGAGGAAGGAAATGAAAAAGGCAAATCCTCCACTGCAACTAATTTTTCTATTGCTTTCCCATATCTATGTTTATCGTATTTAAGACCTACAATTCCCCCCATCGTCGGGCTAATTTGACCATGTACTGGGTCTGGGACACTATGTGAACCTTGTCCCGACTGAGAGCGCATTGGCGCACCCTACTTTGTAAGCCTCGTATTCATCCCACCTAGCTTTGTGAAAGCTTTATACATGTCTCAATAAACCTCCCGTCCCACCCTGACCTTTCCCATTTTAAATTTATAAATATTTTTATAAATTTTGCATCTAACTACTTGATTCTCTTGGTCCTATAAAAAAAATCTCATGCAGTTGATTTTAATTTTCATTGTGTCGGGCCTCGTCTCATACTAGGGGTAATAAGAGGCGTTCCAGTTTCAGTTTGAGGTGCACTAGTAGGTGTGTCATCTATATTAGTGAGTGTGTCATCTAGATTATCTTCTAAATTAAAGTCTGGTTCAGTTGCAGAATATATCTCATCATCTAATGATATATCATTAAAAAATTCAGTTTCACCTATACGAGTGTAATCAATCAAATCATCCTTTCTAGGAATATGATGAATAGAAGAAGTACCATGCGTTTGTTACCCCTACTAGAAGAAGCACTTTTACCCTTACCCTTAAACATACCTCTTAATCCTTCCATTTTAATTATGCAAATAAATAATTAAAGATAATGAAATTAAGTGCGATAATTAAAATAAAGTAACAATAATAATTTAAAGAAGGAACGATGGTACCAAACGCCGACGTAACGTCGACTTGTAATTGAGGTTGAAAATTGAAACTTTATTAGCTAGTTGTCAACTTCAATCCAAATTTTTGAACTTTGATACAATTATACAAATAAGCAAATAAAATATTTAGTAGGCAATGTAATTGTAGACTTGTAGAGTGATAGATTGAGAGATTAGAGAGATTGTAGGAAGATTTGTGAGATAAAATGAGGTATTTATTGTTGAAAAATTGGGTTAAAGTGTAAATATAGTAACTTAGGGTTAAAATAAATATTAGGGGGGGGGGGCAAAAATGGTCGTTGCACAATGACCAAAATATAAATTGACCGTTGTGCAACGGTATTTTTGCAAAGGGGGGTCGGGGACGGGGATGAGCCTAGGTCCCGCCCCGGTTTCGAGTCCCGACACCATTTTTTTTAGGTGGGATCGGGGCGGGGTCGGATCGTGACCAGGGATTCCTACACTACGAATTATTTCCTTACCCTACCAATACTTTATCTTTAAACATTTTAAGATCCATTATGATTTATGAAAATTAAAAGAAACAATTTAAATATATTCATAAGATTAAATACGAGAATTAAATTAAGTAAAAGATGGAATGAGTATACCAAATGTCTGCGTAAAAGCATGAAAAGTATAATCGTCAATTGAATTGAAGTTGAAAGTTGAAACTTGCTCCACTTGGTTGGTAACCTCACCCCAAATAATTGAGAGCAACTTCATAACAATGTTAGAAAGAGGGGGGAGGGGGGGGGGGGAGATTGGAAAAAACATGAAGGAGTGGGGCATTTATAGTTGATAATTAGGGTTACCGTTGAAACTGTTAAAATGTAGGAGTTAAAAATAAAATTTGGGGGGGGAAGGGGGTGTTTTGGGGGGTTGGCAGGCCAAACTTACCATTTTTAGCCGTTGGCACTGACAGGAAATAACTAAAAACAATAATAATAAATTTTTAAATATAGATACCGGCAGCCGGTCGGTCCTTAAGGGGCCAGTTGAGCGGGCTCCGGCTGTCGACCCGTCTGGTATGGTCCCCCCTCCCCCTTAGTGGTACCGAGACAGCACTGGGCGGACCCAGCTCCTATAGGCAGAAGAAGCTTTCTATTCCCATTAGTATCCTCTTTATCTGTGTGGTAAGGGTTTTCTTGATAATATCTGGCTTTTACGTGGAAAACATCTTTGAAGTTTTGTTGAAGCCGAACTAGTTATCGCTTCGCTCTCCAAATAAATAAATAAATAAAAGAGAAATAAGAATCAATTTATTGTTGCAGGTTGGAACTTATGCTAATGCAGTGCATATGCTGGAATTAGATTTACTTCTGAAGAAGAGGTCAGTAACATAAAGTAGTATATATTTTTACTATCAACAGGTAGTTTCATTTGTTTATTCTTTTTTTACTATTTTATACACTAAATTTCGAAGGTGATCGAGTAAAATGTTAGGAAATTGCGTCTTTGCTTATAATGTGTATGACACGAATGAATTCTCAGATTTAAGCAGTATTGGAAGGAAAGACATGCTTCCGAACGAGCTGAAATGGTGAAGCAATCAAAGCTCTACTGGGATAACCAAACGAGATATGCTATCGGTTATTAGGACCGTCTTCATGAATCTGATATCAGCGTTTGGCTAATTCAGCTATCTTGAGGTAACAGCATATGAGCGCGATGGAGCGATCAATTATAACTCCAAGCTACAATTTTTTCACATTCATCTGGATATCAGCAAATAATCAATCAGCTGGTGTTTTTGTTTATTTAGATCATTGTTTCTTGACATTGATAGCTTCCTGATTGCTAGATAATTGGTGTTTGCCGGAGTTGCTCAAAGTCACCATTGTGACTTAATTTTTACCCTGCACTTTTATTTGCAAATTTCCTTTTGACTCAATTATCTGATTTAAAGGGGGCAATTTTGACTTGGATTTAAGATTATCTTAAATCAGGGTCATAATAAAATCCATTTTTCTGTTTCTCACCCGTTCTTGTCTTATAATTTTTTTTTACTAGTCAGAAGCATAAGCAACTTTAGTCATGATCTGGTGGCTTTTATGTTTTTTCGTAAAATATAGAAAGGTGGCAGGTATGAGTTTTGTGCGTTGTGTGCGAGAGAGGTGGAGGGCTAGTCTTTCCATCTCTTCTTCTCATTTTTTTAGTTGTATTATTTTGGTATCGTGTCGATTATTATTTCTATGTGTGTATCCGAGCTCTTGGAATTGGAATAAATTCAACAGCGGATTCGCGATCTTGGTGATTCTCTATCTACTGAATGGGGAGTCCGCTTTATCACTATGTTGTATCATTTGTTTTGTATATTTACTTTTTTGATGTCTTATTTTTCATGCAACCCTGAATTGATTACGTTTTTTTTTAGTTGAGGATAGAACAACTTCTCTACCCCGCAAAGGTAGAGGTAAAGTCTGCGTTCATTCTATCCTCCTTAAATCCTATTTGTGGATTACACTGATATGTCATTGATGTAAATGAATTTAGTTTGTTCCTTTTTTCAGTCACACGTGACATGACTTGTCACATATTTGCTGAAAAGTAAATTTCATGGATAGATATTCTACTTTTATACTATTACATCAAAGTCATTAAATTATTTTTTTGTTAAAAAGTTTTTTGAGTCTCCTTATTCCTTCAAGAAAGATGAGAGAACTTTCCTGTAAGTTGTTACTAATTTATCGAACTTTTATTTATCATTAGTGTCCTCCGCTCTTTTCATTAATACCACTTTTTAATGAGTATGTGGTGAATATTAACCCTAGAAGCATCACTGAATTTGAATATCGAGCTTGCCTAAGCTTGAAAATTTTGCTTATATTTTAGAAAGTGCTTAATAGTATTTTTGTTGTAGTTAGTGTTTCGGGTGATTCTCACAAATGCCCCTATTTTGGGGCGTTCTTTAATTTTTTTCCGCTGGATTTGTGGTCTTCAATTTTTATCTTTCAGTTCATGCGGAATAAGTTTAGATTTAGCTCGGCAAAGTTAACATTCTGCTTGGTATAGATTGAAAGAAATAATCCCCTTGATTATTTTCATTAATTGAATAGGTATATATACAAGTTACAAAATAGGAGAATCTTATTCCTATTCTATTCCTAAAATCTTATTCTATCATAATTCTAACTCTACAATTATGGTAGTGTATAATCCTACTTTAGGTAACAAATACATTACAATATACTACACATATATTTTTCAAATATACAATATTCTCATGTCCAAAATTAAACAAATCGAGAGCACCAATATGGGCAGATTTCGTGACATTGAATAAGGCAATATACACATGTATATTGTGTGTATATTGCCTTATTTAACACACACCCGCAGTTATAGCGGGCGGTCTTCGAACGCTGAGACTGTCCCTAAAATCTTCAAAGAGTACTGAGGGAAGACCCTTTGTAAAGATGTCTGCAACTTGATATCTTGACGGGACATGACATACGCGTACCTGCCCCTGAGCAACCTTTTCACGGACAAAGTGTGTCCATTTCGATATGCTTAGTGCATTGGTGCTGAACCGGATTACCTGAGAGGTAGATGACACTAACATTATCACAATATACTAAGGATGCCTTCTGAATGGGGCAATGGAGCTCAAAAAGCAAGTTACGTAACTAACATGATTCTGAGACCACATTAGCTACCCCTCGATATTCTGCCTCCGCACTTGAGCGGGATAGAGTCACCTGACGCTTCGCAGATCAGGAGACCAAGTTGTTTCCAAGGAACATACAATATCCTGACGTAGATCGTCTGGTGTCCGGACAACCACCCCAATCCGCATCTGTGTACGAGATAAGTGTGGATGTAGATGAAGGATACAAGTGCAACCCATAGTCCAGTGTCCCCTGAATATACCGAATGATGCGTTTGATTGCATTCATGTGCTCAACTCTGGGATCATGCATGAATAAACACACCTGCTGAACAGCATACGTAATATCCGGTCTGGTAAAGGTAAAATACTGGAGGGCCCATGCAAGACTGCGATAGCGGGTTGGGTCCTCGTATGGTGCACCTGCCGCGGCACTAAGCTTGGGTTTGGCATCAACTGGAGTGGAAGTGGACTTATAGGATGACATCCCAACCCTCTCTATGATCTCGGCAACATACTTTCGTTGAGACAAAAACAAACCACATGAATAACGTTTGACAGCAATCCCTAAAAAGTAACTCAAGGGCCCTAAATCTTTCATAGCAAACTCAGAATTGAGCATGACCATGATAGACTGGCGCAAGGCATCGGAAGAGGCAGTCAAGATGATATGATCCATATACAACAGAATGTAGGCCAATGACGAACCACGGCGGTAGATGAACAAGGAATTATCTGACCTACTGTGAGTGAACCCAATAGTCGAAACAAAGTCAGCAAACCTCGTATACCAGGCCCGTGGAGACTGCTTAAGCCCATATAATGACTTCTTCAACAAACAGACATGATGAGGATAGTTGGGATCCCTGAAACCCAACGGCTGATGCATATATATTATTTCCTTGAGATCACCATGTAGGAAAGCATTCTTGACATCCAACTAATGAATAAGCCAAGTCTTTGAAAGGGCCAAGCTAAGCACAGTGCGAATAGTAGCCGGCTTGACGACCGGGCTAAACGTCTCACCACAATCTATCCCAACCTGTTGAGTCTTACCATCACCTACCAGTCGCGCCTTATGTCGAGTAAATGACCCATCCGAATTCTCCTTATGAGCAAAAATCCACATAGACCTGATAACATTAATACCAGAAGGACGGGGCACCAACTCCCATGTCTTATTATCAATAAGAGCATTATATTCATCAGTCATAGCAATCTTCTAATTATGGTCATTTAAGGCGGACACTGGATTACGGGGCACGGGGGATTTAGAGACATTAGAATGTAAATTAAAATGTCTTTTAGGTGTAAAAATACCCCGCTGACTACGAGTGACCGGTCTATGACTCGAGGAAGAATTTAGTGAATTTTGGGAATTTGCCGGGGTCGGGACGGGTGGCGGCTGACGATGGGCTCTTGGCCCAAGCCAGCGAGGCGAGAATCTGAGCAGTTCGAATTGGGTGGGTGGCCCAATAGCTGGAACCTTTTCGATTCTTGAAAGCTTGATGAGCGATGGAGTCCAGCGAGCAGTGGGCCCGCTGGAGGATTTTGGGTGCGGGATATGTCCGAAAAATGATGAGTAATATACGGAGATATACCATCATCCAAAAAATTATACGAACGAGGCTCGGGAGTATGGACTTTAGTAAATGGAAATTGAGTTTCATCAAAAATTACATGGTGATTAATGATGATTTTCTTGGAGGATAAATCAAAACATTTATAACCACGATGATTAGACGGATAACCCAAAAACACACACGGAGTAGATCGGGCCTGAAGTTTGTTAATTATGGTGGATGGGAATAACGGATAACACAAGCACCCAAAAATCCGAAGATGAGAATAAGAAGGGTTCTTATTATATAGGATTTGGAGGGGGGAAGAATATGTCAGACCTTTGGACGAAATTATGTTAAGTAGATATATTGCCATTTGCAGAGCATGATGCCAAAAATACGGGGGTACGGAAGCATGAAGTAAGATAGTGCGGACAATATTATTTATGGAACGAATTTTGGTTCGGCTTTCCCATTTTGAGAAGATGTATGAGGGCCAGAAAAATGAAAATTTATCCCATTATTATCACAGAACTCCTGAAATACTCTATTGTCATACTTTTTCTCATTATCACATTGAATATTCTTTATTTCTCTTTCGAATTGTGTTCTAATGAATGCTCTAAATTTTATGAAGACGGAAAACACTTGAGATTTATTGGCAATTGGAAACGTCCACAAAAATTTAGAATAATCATCCAGAAACAGAACATAATATCGATGACCTAACGAACTTACAACATGAGACGTCCATATGTCGCTATGAATAATATCAAATGGCTGTGAAGTATGAGAATTTGAATCCACAAATGACAACTTAACAATTTTTTCTAATGAACAAGATTGACAAATATGAGTACGACTCGTACCCTTACAAGAAATAAAGCTATTTTTATCTAAAACTGATAAAATAGAAGATCCCGGATAACCAATGCGAGCATGCCATACGGAAGGAGAAATGGCTGCAAAAACTGACGGCAAGGCTTTACTCGATGGACTGAAATCGGGCATGATAGGATACAGATCTCCCCTACTATCACACCTCATGAGATGACTCCCCATTTTGAAATCCTTCACAGAGAAACCAAAATGATCAAATTCAACGAAAACGGAATTGTCAGTGGTGAACTTTCGGACAGACACTAAATTGTTAATCAATTTGGGAGCATGTAAAGTATTCTTCAAGATAAGGGGTGGATTAGGGGGAGACAACGTTTTCTGACCATAACCCTGAATTGGAATAGAGTTGCCATTACCGACAATTATACCCCGAGGGGTGCTCAAATTGTAATAAGATGAGAGAGTACCTGAATTGGAAGTCATATGAGTAGTGGCCCCGGTGTCCATGTACCAATTTGGGTCCGGTTGAGTCAACCCCAATGTGTGCATCGCGGCCTCGATATCGGTCTGAGTGGGGCCTGCTGCATGATGGGCTTGCGGAGGTCGGGGCCCAAGTATTCCAGACCGTGACTGAGCTGGGCCGTAGCTGCTGGAACTGGCGCTGCTGGGCCACTGGCCAGTGGGCCGCCACTGCTGGTTGCTGGGCCTAAATTGCTGGCCAGCCCACTGGCTGCTGGAATTCACTGCTGGAGTATAAGGGCTGCTGGCCCACGGCCCACTGCCCCAGCCCCACTGCCATGGGCCCCACTGCTGGGACCAGGGGGTGGTGGGCCACTGTTACCTGGATGGGGCCCACCGCCTGCTTGCTGACCACCGGAACCGCCGCGTTTGCCACCGCGGTTTTTGTTATTATTCTTACGATTATTTTTGCCGCCACCATAATTATGGTTTTGGCCCGAATTATTAACAAAACCCGAAGAACTTGGGGAGGACACCATCATAACGACGGGGCTTGCTCCGGTAGCCGCCTTTTTAGCCAAACCGGCTTCTTCTAAAGTAAGCATGGAGCGGGCTTGATAAACGTTGGGAAGAGGGTTGCTTTGACGAAGGAGAGTTCCAACGCCATTATAGGCCTCCGAAAGGCCGGCAACCAATTGTAGAACCAGTCGATTATTTGTTATAGGGTGCGCCAACATTACGGAGTTGATCTGCCAACTCCTTGAGTTTCTTGCAATATGCAGAAACGTTTGAAAATTCGTCCATTCGAACTAGAGAGAATTCCTGCTCGAGTGTGATAACACGTGAATGTTGGTTATCTTGGAATATGTCACGCAATCTATTCCAGGCAGCCATAGCCGTGGTATCCGGCTCAATAATCGTCTGTAGAAGGTCAACAGAAATAGTGGAGTGGATCCACTGGAGAATGGTAGCATCAAGAGTAATCCATAACTGAGGATCCTTCGCGGGAAGAGGTGTAGCGGGAGGAATGATGTGATGTATAACTTGATGGGAGATAGCGTGAATTTTAAACAACTCCGCCCACGTCGCATATTGGACGTTTTCCATCTCAAGTACAGTAGGGATACTGTTCTTGACGTTAGAAACCATGAGGGCATGATGATAATTATTCTTAGACATATTGAAAGAACAAACAAGGAGGGGAAATTTGGGAAAAGTAAGAGAGATTTTGAGAGTGGAAGACTAATTTCGGAAGAGAAATCCGAGGGGGGGGGTATTCGGCCGAGAGGGAGGGCAAAAATTTAGAGAGAAATTTTTTGTGTGACCTAGTCTCTTGATACCATGAAAGAAATAATCCCCTTGATTATTTTCATTAATTGAATAGGTATATATACACGTTACAAAATGGGAGAATCCTATTCCTATTCTATTCCTAAAATCTTATTCTACCATAATTCTAACTCTACAATTATGGTAGTGTATAATCCTACTTTAGGTAACAAATACATTACAATATACTACACATATATTTTTCAAATATACAATATTCTCATGTCCAAAATTAAACAAATCGAGAGCACCAATATGGGCAGATTTTGTGACATTGAATAAGGCAATATACAACTGTATATTGTGTGTATATTGCCTTATTTAACATTGATGTTATAATATTCTGCAAGTTAGGCAGGATTCAACAAGATTTTCAACACTCAACATAAATTGAAAAATAACTACACAATTATGCTATAAAATTTAATTTCTACAAAATTTATACCGAGCGAGGTAAAAAATCAATTTCTAAAGATAAATGTCGCAAAAATTAAAACTTACAGATATGAGGGGGAAAAATTAAAGACCAGTGCGTTTGAAGAACAATCCGTGCAAAAACTGTGTTTCAATTAATTATGTAAAAAGTATTTTAATTAGTAATCAAAAAGTTATTTGGGTTTGATCAAATATTAAGCGCCAAATTATAAAAGACATGTACATATTTTATTACAATTAATATCATCTACAATGAGAAAAAAACAATTCTAATTATTTTCTTTATTACTTTACGTTTAATATTATCTAAGAATAGTTTTAATTAATTTATATTACATACTTTAATTAAGCTTATTTAATAAGAACATTTCTTATTCTGTTTAAGATTTGGTAGCACTAATAGAGTTGGGAAAACTATGAAAAAGAAATTAAAGGAGGATAGGGACAAAACCACATAAATGGCCCCTTAACTCTGATGGTAGGTTCAAAAATTAAAATATTCCCTTAACTATGCTCTTAACAGTTTTGGTCCTTTAACTTTGTCATAATTTAATAAAAATGGTCTCTTAACTATGAGGATAGATTAAAAATAGTCCCTTAAGTATACGCTTAACAGTTTTGGTCTTTTAAGTTCACCAAAAGTTAACACTTTTAGTCACCAGTAAAATATTCATCGAACTCTGTTTCTTACATTTGATGAGAACTATGAAAAAGAAAAATTAGCGAGAACTCACATTAGAGACGCATTACTAAAGAAAGAAACAATCAAATATCTTGAGAAAAAATTGATGAATATCCGTCGGTTATAGGAAAAATCAACAAACTTGATAATGTCAAAAAATAGTGTCACAAAACACAAAAATCGACGGACTCCATCGATTAAAACCGAGGGAGTTCATTGACTAAGAAAATACACTAGACTTAGAAATAAATTACAAATATCAGAAATCATAAAAATTGTAACTATTAAAAACAAGTGAAAAATCGACGGACGAAAACCAATATAAAATCGAGAGACACTATTAGAAAAATCATGATTTTATTTTAAATTTTACATTTTTTTAATACCGACGGACGCCCGTCGGTTATTTTCGGTCAAAAATGTGCGGAAACATTTTTTAAAAATAAATCACTACAATGAAAGTATTTATTTTTATACCGAGATTTCAATAAAAATTCGAATCTAATATATTTTAGCTAACTGACGGACTATGTCAGTTTTAACTGACAGTGTCCGCCTGTTTTTGTGTTCTAAAACACTATTTTCTGACATTATCAACTCTGTTGATTTTTCCTCAATTTTGCACCTTAACCGATGGACGTTTATCGGCTTTGTCCTGAGGTATTTGGTCCTTTTTTAATAGTGTGTACCTCTAAATGTGACTTCTCACTAATTTTCTCTCATTTTTCATAATTCTCGTTAAATCTAACAAACAGAGTTTGATGAATATTTTGCCGGAGAGTTAGAGTGTTAACTTTTGGCAAACTTAGAGGACCAAAACTGTTAAGTGCATACTTAAGGGATTATTTTTAACCTACTCTCATAGTTAAGGAATCATTTTTCTTAACTTGTGACAAACTTAAAGGATCAAAACTGTTAATTGCATAGTTAAGGGACTATTTTGAGACTACCCTCATAATTAAGTGGATCATTTATGTCATTTTCTTCTCTTGTCATATGTTTGGTAAAGAGAATAATCTTATCCTTTGAGAATAATAAAAAATGGACAGTGTTCAATTGGTTTTGTTATGCCATCCAAATTCTTTTTTCACAATGTTTTAAGAGTCCTTTTCTGATTTTATACTAGTCGTACTGTAACATATTTCAGCAAAATGGTGAAGAAGATGACGAAGTGTTTGGTGTGAGTCTTACATTTGCCATGTGTTTGGTTAGTTGTATACGAGTTCAATAAGTTTTGGGGGTAATTGGATCAGGTAGTGGGTCAAAATGAGGGGTGGTTTTAATTATAATTGGGGATGGTTTATTTTATTATGAGGCTACCACGTGGCCTTCCATCTAAATTAAGAGTATATACGAACCAAAGTATAACAAAAGTGGCTCAATTAGACGAAAAATAAAACGGAGGGCATACGTAAATAATATTTGAAAGGTCAAAGATATTTTTGATCATTTTTGTCACAACCCCTTTCGGGCGTCGTGATGGCACCTACAATGTCCCCACCGGTAGGCTAACCACTTCCCAATCAAGCAAAACATAACAATAACTTAAGCGAAAATAAAAGAAATAATTATTAAACTATCTTACTATATAAATATAGGGAGTTATAAAAATACCGAATATCTACTTATTACAAATTTCAAATGATCTGATCTGGTCAGTACAAGAGCCACTAATATATAATAGAAGGAAATGTCTGAAATACTGTCTCATAAATACAAAACAAAGACAGGAAATAAGAAGGGAGAATTCAGGACTGCTGAGGATGGGCAGTCTCACCCTGAACGCTCAAGTCCACCGGATTGGATGATAGCCACGAGGTTCGGCACCGATCGACGGCGTTGTATCTGCATCCAAAAAAATACAGCAAGTGTAGTATGAGTACACATCGTATCCCTGTAAGCACCATAGACCAACACCGACGGATAACACGTAATATACATAAACATCAAGATGACACACAAATAACCCTAACCTACATAGTATGTTCAAGCACATAAGTCACCCTCAAGTAGCAAACATGATTCAACACGTAAGCCAACTCAGAATCATAGAAGTACAACCCAACACAGAATCACATTATAACAGTAGCAATTCCAATTAAGTGCAAATCTCATGATAATAATGTATGTTAATGAATGATATACATGAATGCAATGGTACCTCTCAACAACCTGGCATACACATGCCACCGAAATTTGCCTAGTAGATATGACCCATTGGGGACCCGCGAAGTCCATATACCGCTCACAACCAACTGAAATGATCCATGGATCTAGCTAGAGCATCAATCACAGACTCATTATCTAGCCATATCAATCATCATCATCTCAGTATTCCAAGCTATTTTATAACAGAATCATTTACCTTCGTTTTCAAGTCTCATCGGACCAACAACACTCCATACCACTCCATTTCAATATCATAAAAACCTGAGTGTATGAATGCAATGATAAATAAGCAAATAGTCATGAAGTATGATATAAAATCATGTTTAGGAGATGAATAACACATGCCTCAGAATTATCAATAGCACATAACTCCTCATAATCAGTCTTTTCATATCATGGGGCATAAGTGATGAGTAATTTCAACAACAATCACAAATAATATTAATCACGGCGACAAGCCCACATAACATTAGTCGGGATTAACTAAAGTATGATCCCACAAATAATTCAATACGGGTATCCATCCAAGTGCTCATCACAATCACTAAGGTGGGACTTCTATCACGCCCAATACCCCTCAATATTTATATATACTACATGCATCTTTTGGAGTATAATAGAGAATATTGTAGCCTACTTCAAAGCTGAACGGGTGTCACGTACTACTCTCAAGCCAAGGCCTGCCCTTGCGAAGTGCCTCCGATCATTCGTAGTCTATTATTATAGATTCTACGTTAACACAATATTCTAATACATACAAAAAGGTAGAACCTTTCAAAGAAACCGAATACCCGACCTCCAAAGAGATTCCGATCCCACAAAGATAAAATCGGAACTTTAATGCTACAAAAGTATAATAGTGGTCTAATTGATTATAACCGTAAGTTTGAAAGTCAATTGCCTTTTAGATTAAAAAAACTCCAATTTAGTCAAAACTAAGAAATTTCCCCCAAATTCAAGAAATTAAATAAACAAATCAATCTTCGCAATATGTTATCCCATCATTAACAAACTCAAATCTGAAATATTCCACCTTAAAGTCCCAATCTTGGCCTCCAATTTCATTTATTATGCTCTCTTAACATTAGTCACAAAATCCTGGATTTAAACTCCCCAAAACATGATAGCAACCTAGATTTAATGATAGAATCATAAATGAATAATGAAAATAGGTTAGAAACCTTAACCCAAAATTGAAAATGATGAAAAGCCTTGATTTTCCTCCCCAACCGAGCTTAAGTTTGTGAAAAGTGGGATATGAAAAGTGAAATCAAAATAAGGTCTTTTATTTGGTTCTGATACAGAGATCCCGCTCATGTAGAATCTTTCTCACATGAGCGGCCTCGCTTCTTACACAAATGACCATAGAAGCGGCGTAACTTAATGTACCATGATTCCGCAAAGGCGAAGGCGACACTGCATAAGCGGTCCTCCCCAAGATTCTCATGACTCATATTTGCGGATCAACTTTCGCAGAAGCGACTCCGCAGGTGAGGCCAGTACTCGCTAGTGTGATTGCACAAGAAACATCAGTTATAGCAAAATCCCAAACATCTGAAACTCACCCGAGACCTTTCAAACACAAATCAAATATGCTACCCAAGTGTAAACGACGCTATAAACTTGCTCGCGACTCTGAATTCTCATACGACCAAGCTAAGGTCCACTTTTTCTATAAATCCACTCAAATTCCACAAATTAGCAAATAAGGACTCAAAACACATATGAATGTCTTGGGAAGAGAACCAAAGACTCGACTAAGTCACAAATGAAGTTCCGGATCTATCGGAAGCAATAAAACTCGAAATCGAACCCGTATACTCAAAAGTCATCTTTGGGTCAACTCTTTTCACT
Source organism: Anisodus acutangulus (assembly GCA_029783415.1). Classification (NCBI taxonomy): domain Eukaryota; kingdom Viridiplantae; phylum Streptophyta; class Magnoliopsida; order Solanales; family Solanaceae; genus Anisodus; species Anisodus acutangulus. The sequence continues at coordinate 26,229,346 of CM056494.1, forward strand.
TCAAAAACATCAAACTTAGGTTTTTTTCTTCCGCAGTCTATCTAACTCACCTTGAGAACCGTGCTACCCAGCATCGCGAGTCACAAACCCCAAATAGAGTCTACAAAAAGGGTAATTTGGTCAACTAAAGGTGTTAAGACTAAAACGACTGGAAGGGTCGTTACACTTTTTAGTAATAACCTTTGTCCCGAATAAAAAGTAAATTTTTGCCTCTCCTTTCAGAAGAAGTTATATTCACCCAACAACAAAAAAAGATAATTTTACTGCTATAAACACCTTTTCCTTTAGTCAAATACGTCAATTCTATAAAAATAAATATTCTTTTAAAAAAAATGTGTTTAGCTCCTAGACACTAGAAATTCAAGATAGTTACTTATTTCTTGTGTGAGAAATTTGGTATTACTTGGCTAGCCGAGTTTTCAATCGATAACGTAAGCGAGGGTTGCCATCCTCTCTTCTATTCTTCTTCATTATTTTCACTGAAGATGACTATATTTGTATTCTAGATTTCATCAAAATCTTTTTTTTTCCACAAAAAAATGCATATCCATTCTAATTTTATACTTTAAAACTAGGTCAATGTTAACTCATAAAGTCAACCTCAAGCCCCATGATCAAATGTTGAAATAATGATATCTCAATTCTCCGGATTACCCCTAACCCTAAGAGCCAAATCTATGATTAGATTTTCAATTTGAGTTTGTTTTGATATTTAAATCTTCAATTTGGTATTTTTAAGGCTTAGACAAACTAATCTAATTCAATTTCATAATTTAGATGTCCAAATATAGCATAGAAACGTGTATAGTCTCTAGGATTAGGTGAAAAATCATTACCTCGAGAGCTATAAGTCAAATCCAGGTCAAATATCCCTTCTAGCCCTAACTTAGGTCGTTCAAAATTGTGTTGGAATGTAAAAACTCTAGAAAATAGTCATTTGAAACTTCAAACTTCTTTGCAATTATGGCATCACAAAAGCGGTCAAAATCCCGCAATTGTGATATAACTGTCGCGCCCTATTTTGACCTGCTCGGGTCAAAGCGGAGCACAGACGTATGGGTGATTCCTGGGTAAATGATTGAGGAGTCGCCACCTAATTATTTTTTACGGTGAATTAGGACACCTAAATATTAAACTAAATGCTGCTATGTAACTCCAATTTTAAAGTCTGCGAAACTAGTGAGATTCTAGGTAAGGGTTCTTTATTATCCTAAAGGGAAGGGGTTAGGCATCCTTTAAGATCCGCTAACTTGCGGTTATCCGGTAAAACTCAGGTTAATTTTTACTAGAAAAATGCATGTTTTACAAGTATAATAGATTAAAAGATGTTTGCAAATAATTAGTAAATGATGCATTTTATACAGGTGCGTATTCAGATAACATAAAAAGAAAGATACATGTAAAGTTTTGAAAAATATGCATTTGTGACAATAAATTATTTATACTATCAAAGAAGTAAAATTTTGGGAATCATGAAATTGTAAATTGACAAAAGATAAACTTATTCGGAATGATTAATAAAGCGAATAAAAGATGACAAAAGTTGTTTTGAAAATCTTGAATACGCGTGACGAGCCTAAAATAAATAAACTAGCGATGGATTTCTAAGTTTGAAACTAACCTATGAATTAATCCTAAGTTTACCTATTCTAAGCATTTCAATAGTTACATAAGTGCGATAAATAATATTGCAATACAAAGCGGGATAAAAGCTGAATTAAAGAAAGAAATAAGATAAATAAACTCCGAGGAATAATTCGTCGTTATTTACTTTAATCCCCTAATTTGTCAAAAACAAAGCGGTTAGAAACATTTAAATACAAATAACTTTATATCCGTATTCAAAACAGTGAATGTTTTGATTGCGGAGGGCTCAGACTTAAATTTTGAAAAGAACATTCCAATCACGTCGTGGCTGCAAACATATGACTAATGTAGTTTATTTTTGATTGCCTCGCCTACTAAACGTGTTGGTCTCTCGGGTGAAATAGAAAAGATCACTTATAATCACGTCGTGGCTGCGAATATATAATTCACCTCGCCTACTAAACATGTTGATCTCGGATGAAATAAAGGTTTAAGCCTCATCATTGCCCCGAAGTTATATTTTTATATAGAAAAATACATAGTTGGCAATTGAATAATAAAAGAAGCAATTTTTTATGAAAAAATCTTTCAAGGTTGCAAATATGATAGAATGCAAACCTTATTTTTTAGGATTAAAGAAAATGAATAATAGATAGCCAAATTATTTTTGAAAGATATTAAAGCATGCATAACGAACCTAAAAAATAGAACAAAGTAACTAGAGGCTAAGTTTGGAACACACAAGACGGTCCTAAACAAATAAAGCTAGCGGTTGGTTTCCAATTTCAAACGATCCTAAGAAATAAACTAACGGCAGTTAGACTATCCTATTCATTCATCTATTCGCGGCCTAATTATTCTAAGCATTCTAACAATCACACAAGCATTAAAATAATTATTACATGCCCAAGAATAGAAATAACAAAATTAAAGAATAATAATAAAAGAGGAAACTAGGGAGGATGATGATGTCATCCCGCCCTATTTGTGTGGAAATTCCGAGGCCGGAGAATGCAAGGAATGTGAATGTGGTTCTTCATTTTGGACGAAGTCATGATGAGTCTCATAACGAGACTCTTCGTTACTCCCGATGCATTTTCTTTTCCGGGTAGCGAACCGAGACGTGTTTTGAATCGTCGAATCCGCTCGGATATGTTGAAATTCTGATTTGTTGTAGATTTTTGTGAATTCTGATTTTTTCTGGAAATGAGACTCTGTTTTTCTGATTTCGGATGTTTGAACCCGACCCGGCAGTGACCCGACCCGGCAGTGACCCGACCCGGCAGTGACCCGACCCGGAACAAAAAAAAAACAGTAAAAATAGCTAAAAATTCAGATTCTTCAACACCAAAAACCAATAATTTTCGGAATCTTTAAGTTGAAGAACACATGCAAGAACAAAGAAGTGTTCTTAAGAAGATTTTGGATTTTTTTTTAGTGAAGAACAATACACACAAATACAATACAACCAAAACTTAAACCTAAATTTCAAATTAAAATTGACCTTAAGCAAGAAAACAAAACCTTTTTCAATCCGAAAAATCCTCCTCGAAACAAAGGCAAAAGGGGGTTTTATAGGTCTCAAACTTCGACCTCCACCCCTCATACCCCCTAAAAATGAATTTGAATTTCAAAATAAAGGGGACAAAATCGATTTTTGGGGCATGTGTTGAGGATTTTGGGGGTGTGTTGGTGAGGATGGTTTCGGCGGTGTCGAGGTAGACCGGTGGTGTCGGCGAAGTAGCGGGGGTAGGGGTCTTGGCGACGTGGGGTAGGGTGTAGGGTCTGGCGCCTTGGGGAGTAGGGTTTTAGGTTTTTTCGATTTTTGTTTGGGGGAACGATTTGGGGAATTAAAGGGGAAGGAAATGGGTCGGGTAGGTTGGGTCGGGTCGGGTGATGGGTAAGCGGGAGTTAGGTCAGGCGATGAAATGGGGGGATTTAATTGGGGAGTTTTGGGCTTGTGGTGTTGGGTAATTGTTTTGGGTTTGGGTATAAGGGAATTTAATTGGGGTTGGGCTTGGACGAAAAAAAAATGGGTTTTAATTTAGGTTGGGTAGAAATTGTATTGGGTTAGGAAATAAAAATGTTATGGATTTAAAAATATAAAAGAGGGGTTTAATATTAAAACCTATTTATATATATATTATTTTTTGTGAAAGATGTGAATTATTTAAAATAACATAACGACGTGATAATAATAAAATATAACATTTGCGAAATGCTTAATGCTTAATAAAAGGGGAATGCGGTGCAATTTTGCGAGAATAAAATAACATAGAATTTTCGGATAACTTATGATTATTATAAAAATGCAAACGATATAAAATATGCGAATAATAATAATAATAATACGAAGATATACACATATATGCCTATATTTTAAAATTATTTTGAAAGTGCCAAAATATTAAAAATTATGAATAAAATCATAAAAGATGGGACAAAATTGGGTGTCAACAGATGCCCCTCTTTGGACGGAGACGATGAAAGAGTTTTCGGCCAAAGAAAGTTGACTGAGTAGCCAATTTTGTCCACGATCATCAGGCTGTATGGTAAAGAATAGAATCCCGAGGGGTATAGAAGTCGCAAAAGATGGTGCACATTCAAGAAACAATGCCCGGTGTCGACTTAGGATGACCTTTGGCGCGATACGAGAAATTAATGGGAAAGAGCGGATCGACGTTCAAGTAGGTCGTTTGACCAAATTGCCTTGGTTCGCCGTGAGATATAGTTCCATGTTATCTTTGAAAGCTCCCGCCGATTCAATTCACTGTGGACCGAGCTAAGATAAAAGTTAGTGTATATGATTGCATAAGATATGTATGTGAGAATATGACTTTGTAAGTTGAAATGATGTCGTTGCTTAATGTTGTGCAGATGATGGCGTTGGCGGGCGCCTGTTTACACTTTAAAATAAAGTACCCGCATTAGAAGGTGGGCGCCTGATTTAAAATAAAATACCCGCATTAGGAGGTGGGCGCCTGGTTTAAAATAAAATACCCGCATTATGAGGTGGGCGCCTGATTTAAAACATACCCGCATTAGAAGGTGGGCGCCTGATTTAAAACATACCCGCATTAGAAGGTGGGCGCCTGATTTAAAACATACCCGCATTAGAAGGTGGGCGCCTGATTTAAAACATACCCGCATTAGAAGGTGGGCGCCTGATTTAAAACATACCGCGTTAGAAGGTGGGCGCTGATTTAAACATACCGCGTTAGAAGGTGGGCGCTGATTTAAAACATACCCGCGTTAGAAGGTGGGCACTGATTTAAAACATACCGCATTAGAAGGTGGGCGCTGATTTAAAACATACCGCGTTAGAAGGTGGGCGCTGACTGAAATTTAAATACCGCGTTAGAAGGTGGGCGCTGTTGAAATTTAAATACCCGCGTTAGAAGGTGGGCGCTGATTTAAAACATACCGCGTTAGAAGGTGGGCGCTGATTTAAAACATACCCGCGTTAGAAGGTGGGCGCTGATTTAAAATATACCGCGTTAGAAGGTGGGCGCTGATTTAAAACATACCCGCGTTAGAAGGTGGGTGCCTGATTTAAAACATACCGCGTTAGAAGGTGGGCGCTGATTTAAAACATACCCGCGTTAGAAGGTGGGCGCTGATTTAAAACATACCCGCGTTAGAAGGTGGGCGCTGATTTAAAATATACCGCGTTAGAAGGTGGGCGCTGATTTAAAACATACCCGCGTTAGAAGGTGGGCGCTGATTTAAAACATACCCGCGTTAGAAGGTGGGCGCTGACTGAAATTTAAATACCGCGTTAGAAGGTGGGCGCTGATTTAAAACATACCCGCGTTAGAAGGTGGGCGCTGATTTAAAACATACCCGCGTTAGAAGGTGGGCCGCTGATTTAAAACATACCCGCATTAGAAGGTGGGCGCTGATTTAAAACATACCCGCATTAGAAGGTGGGCGCTGACTGAAATTTAAATACCCGCGTTAGAAGGTGGGCGCTGATTTAAAACATACCGCGTTAGAAGGTGGGCGCTGATTTAAAACATACCGCGTTAGAAGGTGGGCGCTGATTTAAAACATACCCGCGTTAGAAGGTGGGTGCACGATTTAAAACATACCCGCATTAGAAGGTGGGCGCTGATTTAAAACATACCCGCGTTAGAAGGTGGGCGCTGATTTAAAACATACCCGCATTAGAAGGTGGGCGCTGATTTAAAACATACCCGCGTTAGAAGGTGGGCGCTGACTGAAATTTAAATACCCGCGTTAGAAGGTGGGCGCTGATTTAAAACATACCCGCGTTAGAAGGTGGGCGCTGATTTAAAACATACCCGCGTTAGAAGGTGGGCGCTGATTTAAAACATACCGCATTAGAAGGTGGGCGCTGATTTAAAACATACCGCGTTAGAAGGTGGGCGCTGATTTAAAACATACCCGCGTTAGAAGGTGGGCGCTGATGAAATTTAAATACCGCGTTAGAAGGTGGGCGCTGATGAAATTTAAATACCGCGTTAGAAGGTGGGCGCTGATTTAAAACATACCGCGTTAGAAGGTGGCGCTGATTTAAAACATACCGCGTTAGAAGGTGGGCGCTGATTTAAAACATACCCGCATTAGAAGGTGGGCGCTGATTTAAAACATACCCGCATTAGAAGGTGGGCGCTGATTTAAAACATACCCGCGTTAGAAGGTGGGCTGATTTAAAAGTAGTGTAAAGTGGGGCCTTATTGCCATGCCATGATAGTTAATGTGTGGACATAAGCGATGCAAAAGTTGAGTAGATGAGAATGCGACCACAGTAAGTCGAAATACCGTTCTTTCCGTGGACACAACACGGTTGGGAACATGTAGTTTAGCATGACGTCTTTGTACAATCTCCAAACAGGAAAGTGATTCTTGTAGTGAGTTGCGATGCGGAGGCCCTTGCGAATCTGCTCATAAATGTTGCGACTTCCTGCTGTTTCGACTGAAGAACACGTACTCAAATAAATTTATGAGTTTTGGGAGGGGAGTTGATTCGCGTTGACTTTGTAGCCGGTCTTGGTATTTGCATGTCACGCTAACTCGGACCCGTAGCCCTCTCTCGCTTCCCGCCTTGGCCAGCCGTTAATGAAAACATTCGAAAATAATTTGTAGAAATGCATCTTAAAAAATAGAAACATAAAAATTATATCGAATTTTGATGAAAATGTTTGTTGAAAATAATTTGCTTATAAAAATTACTGCACATATATATATATCTGTCGAGCAGTGACATGCGGTGAAACAAAGCAAACGTCTTATCCAAAATTCTTATGGCTGAAGGCTTAGTTTGCCGACGGTTTTCCATGTTTATCGGCGTCCTCTGGCAGTGATCCCTTAAAAAATGCCCCAGTGTCTGATATATGAGAATGACGATCTTTTGAACGGGCAACCGAGTCTTGTGTAGATTGCCTGCCCTATCAGGGTGATCAGATGGGTGCATTTTGTCTTTTGTGAGATAAAGGAGACAATATTTCCTAATGGTGGGACCGAAGCCGATTTAGGCGCCTCGTATCCCATGAGGGAATCAGTCGTGGCGTAGTTCATTACAAGCAAAAGTGGATTGTAAGGATTTTCTAAAATGGGGACCGGCCGATGTGGCCGCCTCGTATCCCGCCGAGGAATCAGGTCATAACGTAGTTCATGTTACAAGTAAAGAGAACTGTAAGGGTTTTTCTAAAGATGGGACCGGCCGATGTGGCGCCACGTATCCCGCCGAGGGAATCAGGTCATGGCGTAGTTCGTGGTGTGAAAAGAGATTGGGAAATTTGTGATCTAAAGAAATGGAACCCTACATGGGTTCCTTTGCGTATCACTTTGGGAGCGCAATTTTTACAACATAAGAAATGCATTACATAGAGAATAACTAATCTTAGATATGGTATCTCTTCACTGCATCTGCATTGATGGTTTTGGCCATTCTATTCTGATAAGGTTGCCCCGGACAACTGCGTCCATCTGCTTTCATCAATCTCTTAGTAAATGATTCTGTATTTACTTGGTTGCGAAAGAAATAGCATTGCCCCAGTAGAAATCCTGATCGTAATGTGGTAGCCCAAGAGTACCAATGGCAAACATCCGTGCCAATGCTTGTGACTATCAACCATCTTGATGTTTCATCCAAATCTGGCTTCGACTTATTCCAAAAATGCCTCAATTCTTCCGCTTGTGAGTCTTCCTTATATTCTTCGAAGCCTTGCTTGTTTGCTTGTTTCATTATATGTCACATACCGCCGATAAATTAGTTTGCATGATGAAAAAAGAAAAGAGAATTATTGAACAAAACATATTTTATAATAGCAAAAGCAATGCAGATTTGTCATTTTAAGCTTTCAAAAGGTAGAGGCAAAAATACATTAGAATGCATAAATGCGATTTAGGCCTCAATTTAAATAGCGTTTTTTTTTTCTTCATTAAGTACTAATACAATTTGGACAGACATGATTGGGAAATAACAGATGGGGTGCTCTGCCAGTTTTAGTCAACACGAATCAACTTTTGGGGAAATAAATAAGGCAAAATGAATCTCCTGAAAAATGAAGAAAACCAAATTAGTATAAGGTGAGTAATTATTGATTTAAATAATATACACAGAGTGGAAAGCGATGAAAATAGCAAGCAAATTGTATATGCGCGTCCTAATATACAAGGGGCCTCTCTTATGCCAGGTGGGCCTAACGCCCGAGATATGCGGGATTACGACAGATTTGATCCAAGTCGCTAAAGCTGCAATGCTTTGTCGGAAATGAGACAAAATGAATGTACATTTTCCAATTTCGGCATGTCATGATTAGTCTTGAATTAGTCTATCCTTATCACGCTACACATAATATGATGATTGGTCGTTGGGTTGTGAGACCCGTAGACATCTTTGGCGGATTTCTTAATTGTGGAGTCGATACCAAGGATCGACCCACCTAAGGTGTATGCATGCATGACTTATAATAAAGGGTGGTATAGCTCTATCTTAATTTTTCTAAGATTTGGCTGACTAGACACAAGGTTCCCGAGCGGACTACTCGAGTGAGAAGGCTACGCGGCCACCAGATGGTCCGGTCACTCCGCGCATACGCCAACTCTCCTAAAATTTGGTAGATTGAAAGAAATTTGCGGGTGCGCAAAACACACCTCGCGTGTAATGTGTGATAGTGTCAATTTTCAGTGGAAGAAATATGAGCGAAATGCCAATTTAAGGAAAGCAGTAAGAGAATATAGTAATTAAAGCAGTTTATGCATACAAAATTTCAACAGAAAATAATTAAAAATAATAGATCAAATAAGGAGCAATATAAAGCACAATAATGATTAACCTGAACTTGTTATGGTTAAGAACACGAATATCCCCAAATGAGTCGCCATCTTTGTCGCGCCCTATTTTGACTTTGCTCGGGTCAAAGCGAACGCAGGCGTATGGGTGATTCCTGGGTAAATGATTGAGGAGTCGCCACCTAATTATTTTTTACGGTGAATTAGGACACCTAAATATTAAACTAAATCTTTGCTATGTAACTCCAATTTTAAAGTCTGAAACTAGTGAGATTCTAGGTAAGGGTTCTTTATTATCCTAAAGGGAAGGGGTTAGGCATCCTTTAAGATCCGCTAACTTGCGGTTATCAGTAAAACTTCAGGTTAATTTTTACTAGAAAAATGCATGTTTTACAAGTATAATAGATTAAAAGATGTTTGCAAATAATTAGTAAATGATGCATTTTATACAGGTGCGTATTCAGATAACATAAAAAGAAAGATACATGTAAAGTTTTGAAAAATATGCATTTGTGACAATAAATTATTTATACTATCAAAGAAGTAAAATTTTGGGAATCATGAAATTGTAAATTGACAAAAGATAAACTTATTCGGAATGATTAATAAAGCGAATAAAAGATGACAAAAGTTGTTTTGAAAATCTTGAATACGCGTGACGAGCCTAAAATAAATAAACTAGCGATGGATTTCTAAGTTTGAAACTAACCTATGAATTAATCCTAAGTTTACCTATTCTAAGCATTTCAATAGTTACATAAGTGCGATAAATAATATTGCAATACAAAGCGGGATAAAAGCTGAATTAAAGAAAGAAATAAGATAAATAAACTCCGAGGAATAATTCGTCGTTATTTACTTTAATCCCTGCAAGCTGTCAAAAACAAACGGTTAGAAACATTTAAATACAAATAACTTTATATCCGTATTCAAAACAGTGAATGTTTTGATTGCGGAGGGCTCAGACTTAAATTTTGAAAAGAACATTCCAATCACGTCGTGGCTGCAAACATATGACTAATGTAGTTTATTTTTGATTGCCTCGCCTACTAAACGTGTTGGTCTCTCGGGTGAAATAGAAAAGATCACTTATAATCACGTCGTAGGTCGCGAATATATAATTCACCTCGCCTACTAAACATGTTGATCTCGGATGAAATAAAGGTTTAAGCCTCATCATTGCCCCGAAGGTATATTTTTATATAAAAAAATAGAAACTTAGCAATTGAATAATAAAAGAAGCAATTTTTATGAAAAAATCTTTCAAGGTTGCAAATATGATAGAATGCAAACCTTATTTTTAGGATTAAAGAAAATGAATAATAGATAGCCAAATTATTTTTGAAAGATATTAAAGCATGCATAACGAACCTAAAAAATAGAACAAAGTAACTAGAGGCTAAGTTTGGAACACACAAGACGGTCCTAAACAAATAAAGCTAGCGGTTGGTTTCCAATTTCAAACGATCCTAAGAAATAAACTAACGGCAGTTAGACTATCCTATTCATTCATCTATTCGCGGCCTAATTATTCTAAGCATTCTAACAATCACACAAGCATTAAAATAATTATTACATGCCCAAGAATAGAAATAACAAAATTAAAGAATAATAATAAAAGAGGAAACTAGGGAGGATGATGATGTCATCCCGCCCTATTTGTGTGGAAATTCCGAGGCCGGAGAATGCAAGGAATGTGAATGTGGTTCTTCATTTTGGACGAAGTCATGATGAGTCTCATAACGAGACTCTTCGTTACTCCCGATGCATTTTCTTTTCCGGGTAGCGAACCGAGACGTGTTTTGAATCGTCGAATCCGCTCGGATATGTTGAAATTCTGATTTGTTGTAGATTTTTGTGAATTCTGATTTTTTCTGGAAATGAGACTCTGTTTTTCTGATTTCGGATGTTTGAACCCGACCCGGCAGTGACCCGACCAGCGATGACCCGACCCGTGATGACCCGACCGGCGGTGACCGACCAGGAACAAAAAAAACCAGTAAAAATAGCTAAAAATTCAGATTCTTCAACACCAAAAACCAATAATTTTCGGAATCTTTAAGTTGAAGAACACATGCAAGAACAAAGAAGTGTTCTTAAGAAGATTTTGGATTTTTTTTTAGTGAAGAACAATACACACAAATACAATACAACCAAAACTTAAACCTAAATTTCAAATTAAAATTGACCTTAAGCAAGAAAACAAAACCTTTTTCAATCCGAAAAATCCTCCTCAAAGCAAGGCAAAAGGGGGGTTTTATAGGTCTCAAACTCGACCTCCACCCCCTCATACCCCCTAAAAATGAATTTGAATTTCAAAATAAAGGGACAAAATCGATTTTTGGGGCATGTGTTGAGGATTTTGGGGGTGTGTTGGTGAGGGATGGTTTGGCGGTGTCGTGAATGAACCCGGTGGTGTCGGCGAAGTGGCGGGGGTAGGGAGTCTTGCGGCGTGGGGTAGGGGGTGTAGGGTCGCGCCTTGGGGAGTAGGGTTTTAGGTTTTTTCGATTTTTTGTTTGGGGGAACGATTTGGGGAATTAAAAGGAAGGAAATGGGTCGGGTAGGTTGGGTCGGGTCGGGTGATGGGCCGCGGGAGTTGGGCTGAGGCGATGAAATGGGGGGATTTAATTGGGGAGTTTTGGGCTTGTGGTGTTGGGTAATTGTTTTGGGTTTGGGTATAAGGGAATTTAATTGGGGTTGGGCTTGGACGAAAAAAAAAATGGGTTTTAATTTAGGTTGGGTAGAAATTGTATTGGGTTAGGAAATAAAAATGTTATGGATTTAAAAATATAAAAGAGGGGTTTAATATTAAAACCTATTTATATATATATTATTTTTTGTGAAAGATGTGAATTATTTAAAATAACATAACGACGTGATAATAATAAAATATAACATTTGCGAAATGCTTAATGCTTAATAAAAGGGGAATGCGGTGCAATTTTGCGAGAATAAAATAACATAGAATTTTCGGATAACTTATGATTATTATAAAAATGCAAACGATATAAAATATGCGAATAATAATAATAATAATACGAAGATATACACATATATGCCTATATTTTAAAATTATTTTGAAAGTGCCAAAATATTAAAAATTATGAATAAAATCATAAAAGATGGGACAAAATTGGGTGTCAACAATAACCACCTTCACAATTGCAGTGACCAGTCCACAAATGTGGCTTTGCAATTGCAGTGGCTAATCTACAATTAAAATGTAGAAGAAAAAAATTTACAACTTTTGAAATGTGATTTCTTGCACAAAATTCATCACGGTCCCTCAAATTTCAATCCAAACCATCTCAACAAGTTCTTCAATATTAATTGAATCTATGAGAAGTATCAAATCATGGAATAGGATATAATTACTCAAAATAAGAGATTGGAATGTTACAGTCATATAAGGGGTGGTTTAAAATGGTATTCCTGACTTGAATGGATGTATGGCGCAATTTTTGAGGTAATCAGATAAATATCGGAGAAGAATTAGTGCAACTGGAAGTTTTTAGGTTAAGAAAATGAGAAACTTTGATCAAAGTCAATATCAGAGGTTAATGAGGTCAAATCAATTTTTTTAATCAATTTCATGAGGTCCAGAATGTGATTTAAAACTTAGTTGATCAGTTGGTTCGGATCCCAAACGGCTCAGGTTTGTTTAGACCTACAGTTGAGAAACTAGTAAGTTAAAATGATTTGGGTTGACTACGGTCAACATCGACTCAAGAGGATCTCATTTCAGTGTTTTGAGTACGCGAGCAGGTTCGTAGTGTTTTATGACAGAAATGTGTATTTGATTTGTATCCGGAGGGTTCTGATTGAGTTTCGACCAAACGTGATCCTATTACAGGAATAACGTCAGGGACACCCCCAACCAATTAGGGTAAAATGTTCATTCATACCTTCAACAACACCGAGATATTGGCCCATGACCATGTTTACTTCATCTTCAAGAGCAAGCATCCTGGCTCTCAAGGCCTCAAGCAGGGAAAAGAGTTGAGTCGATCAGGCTCGACGATCGGGAAAAGCAAAATGAAATCCAGATTTGGCCGAAAAGAAGGAAGGCTATGGATACCATGACCGATCACCATGTCAGTTTCAAGTTTCCCGCTGAACCAGTCATAGAATAGAAAGGTGATACAGTAGCACCCATAGGTAGGTCTATTTCTTATCTTAAAACCAAAAAGATGATATCCAAGAGATATATTTACCATCTAGTTTGGGTTAGGGTTGCAGATACCCAGACCCCAACTCTTCATTAGTACTAGTTTTAAATGAGTTTCCAGAAGTCTTTCTAGAAGATCTTCCCGGGGTTCCTTCCTACAGGGAGATTGACTTTGGAATTGATCTATTTTTTAGCAACAAGACGATATCTATTCCGTCATACAGAATGGCCCTAGCAGAGTTAAGAAAATTAAAAGCCCAGTTGAAATATTGCTTTGTTAAGGGATTCATTGGACCAAGTGTCTCACCAAAGGGTACACATGCCTTGTTTGTTCAAAAGAAATATGGGTATTTTCCAATGTGCATCGACTATCATCAATTGAATAAGGTCACTATTAAGAAAAAATATCATCTTCCAAAAATTGATGATTTATTTGATCAACTGAGGTGGTCAGTGTTATTCCAATATCGACCTCAGATCGCCTTCAAAACTCGCTATGGTCATTTCAAATTTTGTGTCATGTCATTCGGATTGACAAATGCCCCAACTACTTTTATGGATCTTATGAACAGGGTCTTCAAGCCTTATGTTGATCTTTTCGTCATTGTCTTCATTGATGATATTCTAGTTTATTCCCATAGTGAGGCCGATCATGCAGAACATCTCAAAATAGTGTTGCGGACACTTCAAGACTGCAAGCTTTATGCTAAGTTTTCCAAGTGTGAATTTTGGCTTAAGTTAGTGGCATTGTTAGTCCATTTGATTTCAGGAAAAGGCGTCCAGGTTGATTTTAAAAAAATAGACGTTGTTAAGAATTAGCCCAGACCCACTGCTGCTTCAGATATTTGGAGTTTCTTGGGTCTGGCGGGCTATTACTGGTGCTTCGTAGAAGGTTTATCATCCATCTCAACTCCATTGACCAGATTGGCTCAGAAAAAAGTCAAATTTCAGTGGTCAGATGCATGTGAGCGTTATTTCAAAGAATTGAAACTGAGATTAACTTATGCTCCAGTATTGACATTGCCAGAGGGAACCGAGGGGTCTGTTGTATATTGTGACATATCAAGCATTATTCTTAGGTGTGTTTTAATTCAGCATGGTAAGGTTATAGCTTATGCATCCAGACAGCTTAAGACTCATGAATAGAATTATCCGATCCATGACTTAGAATCGATAGCGGTAATTTTTGCACTCAAGATATGGCGTCATTATTTATATGGAGTTCACGTTGACATTTTCACAGACCACAAGAGACTTCAGTATATTTTCAAGTAGAGAGAGTTGAATCTCAGGCAGAGGAGATGGCTCGAATTGATAAAGGATTATGATAAAGATATTCTCTACCATCCAGGGAAGGCGAACGTGGTAGCCGATGCTCTTAGTTAGAGATCCATGGGAAGTTTAGCTCATTTTTAGGAAGATAAGAGAACTATGACAAAGAAGATTCATCGACTAGCTAGTCTACGAGTTCGACTCATGGACTCTGATGATGGTGGTGTTGTCATTCAGAATAAGTCTGAATCCTCCCTAGTAACTAAAGTGAAGGACATACATTTTAGTGATCCTTTTTTGTTGGAGGGGATTCACAAGCATAAGACCACGACTTTTGAACAAGGGGAGATGATGGTACTTTGAGGTACCGAGGTAGATTGTGTGTTCCAAATGTGGATGGGGTCAGAGAGAGAATCATGGCAGAAATGCATAGTTCCAAGTATTCCATTCACCCAGATTCTACTATGATGTATCATGACCTTAAAGAAATTTATTTGTTTAATCATATGAAGAGAAATGTGGAAGACTTTGTAGCCAAGTGTCCGAATTGTTAGCAGGTGAAAGCCGAGCACCAGAGGCCTGGTGGATTGGCTCAGAATATCAATATTCCTATTTGGAAATGGAAGATGATAAAATATGGACTTCATAACAGGTATACCTCGCTCAGCCCGAAGGCATGATTCGATTTGGGTGATTGTGGGCTGACTAACTAAATCAACCCACTTCTTGTTAGTTAAGACCACAGATTCAGTAGAAGATTATGCGAAGTTGTATATCCGAGAAATCACAGGCTTCATAGGACCCAAGTGTTCGTTATTTTATATTGCGGTGCTTAGTTCACATTTCACTTTTGGAAGTCTTTCTAGAAAGGATTATGTACCATGTAAATCTCAGCACAACTTTTCATCCTCAGACAAATGGCCAGACAGAGCGTTATATTCAGAGTATTGAGGATATGTTGATGGCATGTGTTTTCGATTTTAAAGGTAATTAGGATGATCATTTCCCTCTCATTGAATTTTCTTATAATAACAATTATCAAGCTACTATCCAGATAGCACCGTTCGAAGCTCTATATGGGTGAAGGTGTAGGTTACCAATTGGTTGGTTCGAAGTTGGTGAGGCAGAATTGTTAGGACCAGACTTGGTCCATCAAGTTACGAAAAAAATCAAGTTAATTCAGGAGCGTTTGAAAATGTCCTAGAGTCGCCAAAAGTCCTATTCAGATGTGAGGCGTAGAGATTTGGAGTTCCAAATTGATGATTGATTTTTTCCTGAAGGTTTTTCCTATGAAGGGTGTCATGAGATTTGGAAAGAAAGAGAAGCTCTATCCCAGATATATCGAACATTATAGGATTTTGAGGAGAGTTGGTCTAGTCGCTTATGAACTTAAATTGCCACAAAACTTAGTTGTGATTCATCCAGTACTTCATGTATCCATGTTGAGGAAGTGTGTGGGAGACCCATCGTTGGTCGTCCCTACCGATTCCATCACAGTTAAGTATGATTTGACCTATGAGGAGATCCCAATGGCTATTTTGGATTGTCAGATTCGAAAGTTGAGAACTAAGGAAGTTGCCTTAGTAAAAGTGTTGTGGAGAAGTCAGAATGTTGAGGAGGCTACATGGAAAGCCGAAAAAGATATGAAGTCCAGATATCCGTACTTATTTGAAGAACAAGCAGAAAATATTGAAGGTAACTAACCTTTACATATGAAACACTTGTTTAGTTCAGTAATCCAGCTTAGTATTCAATTCAGTGTTCAATTTAGTATTCATCTTAGTATTAATGTGTTCATGACAGTTCAGTATTCTCATGTTTTTGTCAGTCACATTTAAGGTCCAGTCTCATCCTTAACCATGATCCATCATTCGAGGATGAATGATCCCAAGGGGGAGATATTGTAACACCTCGTACCTCTAACCTAAGCCATGTTTATGATTTAGGGATTTAGGAAATCAAAACGGGGAGTTTAAAGTTGAAAACCAGTTTCATTTCTTCAGATCCAATTTGACACCAGGATTGACTGACAGTAAAAGATTTTACGAACCGTCAATTTGGTTATTAAAATTGATGGAACCCATTAGATTTTTACGGACCGTATAATAATCGACGGTCCATCCTTTTGACTGTCTAAAGCCTCTCATGTTTTGAAGTCACTGGAAAGTTATAAATTGATTAAATTAATTCGACAATTTTATTTTATGGACTGTACAATTATTGATGACCCAACCCCCGACCGTCAAAATATTGATGGCTCAGACTTAGACCGTCAAAATATTGACGGACCGTCAATTCCGTCGATCAAATCATTCTGACAGCAAATAGTATAAATACGCAGACTTAGATTCAAAATTAGTTTTTCATATCCCCAAACCCTAGAATGAAGGTTCTCTCTTCCCAACCTTCTCCTTTATTGAGGTAAACCTTTTTCTTGCGATTATATGTAATTCTAAAGTAATCCTAATGAATTTTAAGTAGAATCTTATATTCTTAACCTAGGATTTTCAGGATAAACCCAATCCAAGGTTTCAAGGTTCAATCTTTGGAGTTCTTCTTCAAAGTTCAAATTTTTAATACAAGTTTTGGAGCAGTTAAGGTATGTAGAGCTTCTATCCACGTGTGGGAATATCCGTGATCTTTTCCATGCCTCGTTCACCGAGATTAGTGTGAATTACATTAGAATTTTGGATTTTTACCCTAGTTCATAAAAAAGACTAAAACTTGTGATTATAAATTCATAGTTGTTCATAATCATCACTTTGATTATTATACACTCAACGCATAATCAATATAGACTAGTGTTTGATATCCACGAGTCTCGGTTTAGGATATTCAACATGTTTGTAAATTTGTTAAAGCTTCAGTACTCATAATCAGTTCATGAGTTCAAATTCAATATTTATCAGTATATTTATGTATTCCAGTATCATGTTGAATTCCTGTATTTAGGCCCAAGGCCCCAGTTATGTGCACATATATTGGGCCTAAGACCACAATTATTTATTACTTCAGTTAAACAAGTGATTTTTCATTTCTGAACAGAGAGTGTTAATATCCTTTACTTCCTTTTGTAGTTATCAGTTTCCAGTTTCGGCTCAGTTTCAGTACAATACTTGTTTATTGATTTGGGTTACCCTTTCCCGAGAACCCCACAACTATTCATTCTTTCAGTTGCTTTATATATAGTACAATTTAAATGTACTAACGTCCATTTGCATGGGGCCTGTAATTCACGGTGCAGGTGTTGAGTTTTAGGACGACAGATCTGCTCAGTCAAATTGCTTCAGTATCAGCTGCTTGGTGAGCCCCATCTCATTCGGGGTGTTAGTCTATTATTTCATGATTATGTCTTATTAGTAGAGGTATGCCAGGGCTTTGTCCTGGTACACGGATTTGCAGACTTATTTTTAGAAGTTTTATAGACTATACTAGTTCAATATGTCAGACATATCAGTATTACTATTTTTAGACTTATGATATTTTCAGACTATGTCCGCAATATACTTTCAGATTATAAATTCAGCAGTTTGGATTACATATTTTTAAATCATTACTATAGTATAATTTGATGCCTATGTTGATTCATCAGCCATGTGATTCGCTCGGTCACATGCAGCCAGGCACCGAATGTTGTGTTTCGCCCGGACCATGGTTCGGGGCATGACAGAATGCTCCAAAATTATCAAATACATAATCTACATGAAAAAATGAATCTGTAGACACTCATATTGCTATACATATAATTCGGGCCCAAAAAGTCATCCCAAAGGTCAATTCCAAGCTCCGAAGGTTAAAACTATAATTTCATTGTAAAATTAGGTTACCCATATTCCATAGGTACTAAATCTAAAAAAATATCATATTTCATCCATGAATCAATACTCAAATCAAGGATTTAGCATTTCTCAACTTTGGGACTTAAACCTTCAATAAAACACGGATTAATATGCTAAAGAACAAGTGTAATCAACTAAAAATATCAAATTAGAGGTCATATACTTACCCCCCATTAAGAGAATAAAAACACCACGCAAATGACCTCAAATCGAGCTCTAGAACTCAAAATATGCTCAAAAAACTAAAAATATCTGATTTATGCATTTAAAACATTGTCCAGGTGATTTTTACTCATCGCGTTCGCATGACCCCTTCATGTTTGTGAAGAGCAATTGTTTGTGTTAATCGGTCAATCGAGAATTTCCTTCTTTAAGTTCGCGGGACCCCCATTGTGTTCGCAAAGTACAATTGTTTGCACTAATAACCAATACTTTTCACGATACTAAAATAGGTATAACTCCCTCATATGACTTTTAAATTCGATGATTCTTTTTGTTATGATTCCGTAATAATGATACAGTTTTAAGGGCTTAATAAAAACATAATTTAGAGCTCATTTTCTTAATATAGTACTATTTATACTCAAAGAGGCGACATCGAAATATCAAATAAGAGCGCGACATAAACAAAACTTATCATAATTGTATCAAAATTTGCGGACAAGTCCAAAATAATCATACGAATCTGCTTACACACTTAATACACTGATCTGGGGTCGTCTTGAATCGAAGTGGACATAGTCAACTCTAGTCCTTTAATTTAACTAGTTTTTCAACCAAAGGTCCAAATCACTCCCGGCCCCTCGGTCTCTGTCCCAACCACTCGACTAAGTCATAAATTACATTTTGGATCTCATGGAACTGACGAAACGACGATTCGACTTCACTAACCTCTAATGTTGGCTTTGGTCAAACTTTCCCATTTCTTTAACTTGAGAACTTCTAAATTTATATTTTCTTCTCCGATACTCACCCGATTGGCTCGCGAACCGTGTCAACCATCCTTGTAAGTCAAAATATCATTCTAAGCTACATGAACGATATTTTAGGAGAATGAGTCCAAAATCTCAAGATGACCTAGTGGGTCATTACATTATCTACCACTTAAACAAACGTTCATCCTCAAATGGTAAAGAAAAGTACTGAAGTTGTCGAGCAGTCAAAGAATCTCTATTATAAACCTCATGAAAGCATCCATCGGCAAGGATCACATCGATAGGAACGCTTGTTCACTTTATCAGTTAAATCCTCCTCTAACTTAGCTCAAAAATCTAAATATCAATTTTTCCATGCTCGAAACTTTTTGCATGACTGATTATCATATATTTGAACTGTCTCTGCTCAAATTACCTGATTTTTATTATAACCACACTCCTAAACACAATTGATTGATTCCAAAAATACCACCATAGTCACCACAAATATTTAGTTGTATCCGCAATCCATTGTCAAAGTTGTACCGATAAAATACTTTGATTTTACTTATTTTCCTTTCTCACCTTCCAAAGACACTTTTAGTACCCACAATCCATATAAAACACGTTGTCACATATTGCAAGTCTAAATCATGACTCCCTCTAACCAGAGAAGAATATGTGCTTGTTCTGAGCCAATTCTATGCATTTCCGAAAACTGACCTTATCGAAGGTCGATTGCTCTAAGTCTAAATCCAATAGTTTCGTTTCATCGAGCTGAAGCTACTGAGTTAACACTCATCATCCAATTGGTCCTAAATATTAGAATGATGTGTTACGGTTCACTTTTACGCTTTCACATAAAAGCTACTATCATAACTTGACTCTTTGTTAATTTCGTGAACAGTCACTATGTAATTATTTTTGGAAAATTAGGAAATAATTTGTTTAAGGTTGTTTTATGAAAACCTTTTGAAAGAGTACCAACGTAAAGGTCTTGGTGATCCTCCGAGAGAGGTGTTAGACACCTCGGAAAGGATCTGCACTATCCGGTTGACCTATGAGTTTTAAAATTATGGCTAATAGTATATATTTACTTAAAAATGATTTATAGGGGAATATATGTATAAAACTTTGAAAAACGTTAAAATAAAATCTGGCCTCTGTTCATTTGACGATGGCTAATGAAAAAGAGTATTTTAAGTTATTTTGTCCTTGACTTGCCAAAATATTTAATCATTTTGATAAACTTCTTTTGGGTTTTTTTCTATTTGTGAAATAGTCCCCTTCAAAAATTGGATAATTTATGCTGGTAACCAAAGCGTATCGTTCCTGCAACCACTTTAGTACTTTGTTTATAGCTTTTTGAAGTTATGCAAAAACTCTAGTTGAAAATGTTGACTACTTATGCTAATATAATAATAAAGACTTATTCATATAAATGTGCTGAATATATTGTTCTCAAAGTGGGCTCAGCGGTCAGCCTCTATTCGAATTATGTCAGGGGGTCTTTCGCTTTTGTCAAATCTATATAGATACTATTGGGCCAAAAGCCCATAAAATCGTTTGACTTTAAATAGTGGATCCGAATTCATAACTGTTTGAAAACCCACTTTGCTTTGCTGAAAAATGCATGGTTTTTGCAAACGTAAGTAACAAATTAATAAAAGTTCCTTCAAATCTTGGCTTAAACCATTTTTGAACTCAAGTTTCTAAATCGTTATGGAACAAACTCCATAAAAAATCCAGATTTGATTGAGGCTATTTTAGATTAAAATGGGTGAACTGCCTTAGTATCAGTTTATTATGACAGACAACGTCATTAATTTCGATTTTTTTTTTGTGATATCTATCTAAAGACTAGCCATCGTTTGCCTACTTGGGTTTTATCCAATAGTTCCAAAAAAAGGTTTCAAAAGTTAATGTTATAAACAATACATAGATACATGTCACAACAATAAATAAAGAGAGATAGAAAGTGGTTGGATTGACTTAAGCTTGTCCACGGCCTTTGGACCTTTTTGTTGCATCTGTTCTGCTGATGTTGATTTTAATGGGCTTGTTGCCTGCTGATTGTTTGGGCTGCTAGCCCAAAATATTCTTTCTTGCTCAGCTGGATTGAGGCTGACTTGAATATTATGCGAATACTATGTTGGGCTTTAGCCCAACACAGCATATGTAGGGAACTATGATCCATTTGGACTCATTTCATGCACAAAAGGAAAGAAAAGAAATTAGCAAATGAAATGATAAGGGGGAGAGTGGCATTAAGTTATCACTTCATTAAGTATTTAAGCAAGCTTCATCAATCATGAACTAAAACTAGAATTGAAACTAATTTCGAAATTAACATATATTTATGAGCCCTGAAGTTTAATATTCGAGAAAATCACTACATAAACATGAGACAAATTGGTGTTATAACTTGATACAAACCATACATATGCTTTATAGCCTCAAAGGTCTCCACAAGTTAAAAGCTTTAATTCTAAATGTAGTGATATAAACCTACTGCTACTACGAGTTTGAAACTATTTCTAAGTTGATTCTTAAAGAATGTACAGATAAGAGACTATTTCAAATATATTCAAAATCATTCTATACTTATACGACTGCTCATAAAATCAAGTACATATTCCGAAATCCGAATTCTCAGGTACAAGAGCCACTACGTGAATAGTATAAGTTTGAGTACTACATAACACTGTCCAAAAGTAAAGATAGAAAATAAGTTAGAGGTGAAGTCCAGCTCCACAGAACAACCAATAGCTCAGCCTGAAACTCCATAATGTAAGCCTCAACGGTCTGAAATAACTCAGCCGGTATTGAAACTAGGAACAGAACCTTCACACAGAAAAGGTGCAACAAGTGTAGAGTGAGTACGAGAAAACACATGTACTCAGCAACATCGTCGATCGATACTAAACTGAAGTTGTGGCAAGGCTTGGTCTTTTTTATGCTTACTTTCACACTTAGTTAGCAACACAAACAATACATTATAAACACATAAGCAAATACAAAATGAGAAGGTCATGATTCAATTAAGTCCCCTAATCTCGGTTACATTCAATAACACACAAATAGATAAGTGATAAAGATGAAGATAAATAAGTATGACATGAAATGCAAATGCGATGCAATGCCATGAACAATATGCACCAGTATACACACGTTTCTGATGTAGGTTTCACATGACTCATGAGGACTCATGACGTCCATATACCCACTCGATATCCCTGATCTCCCAGATCTCATCGGGCATCCAACCGATAGGTTATATTATCATCATTGCTCGATCATTTAGCATATCCAATCAGGCAAACACAGACCATGCCATATGATTCATCAAGTAAATATGCTAGTAATATCATATGAATTATGAATGAATATGCTGATACTAAGTCAAATATCAAAAGACATTTCCTTTTCATAATTTAGATGAGAATTTGAGTGATGAATACACAATCAATTAATAACACAATATTTAGAAAATACAACTCCCAAGAGCCATGTTCATCGAATAATTAATTCAAACATGTTGATTTACACGACAACCTAAGGCCCATATGCTTTGGTATTCTCTACTTCACACAATTATCCCTTTACATTAATACTAGCCATAACATAATTATGGTTCATGCTTTTTGATAGTTATGTTAGATGCAGAGCGTGATATTTGACTTAGATGAATGGTTAGAGCGAGTCCCGAGTTATTTAGATGAGTTTCAGATAAAAAAAGTGAATTTTAGGTGGTTTTTATATTAAAAGAAGAATTTGGGTTGACTAAGGTCAACATTGAGGGTAAATAAGTCTTTTTCAAAATTTCATAGATTTAATTAGGTTTGGATGTTGTTTATGACTTAGACGAGTTATCGGTTCAGTTCCCGAGGGACTCGGGGGTGTTTTGGACTTTTGATTGGAAATCTAGTTTTAAGAGAATTGGAATTGACCTTGGTCAACAATGGGTCAAGACGACCTCATATGATTGTTTTGAGTGCGCGAGTAGGTTCATTGCATGTTTTAGAACTAGTTTGCATATTTGGTTTGTGTCTTGGGTGTCTCGGATGAGTTTCGGGTGTCAATTCCATATTCGGAGGACACTAGATTTTTCTGGTGTCCAGTTCTGGTTTTCTGTGCGACTGCGAGGACACGTGTTGCAATTGAGACTTGTCTCGCTGTCAAGTCCCATGATTGCATGGACCATGGCCGCAATCGCGAATGTTAGTCTTAGGCCGATTCGGGCAAAACTTCACGATCGCGAGGCTCGGGCCCGCAATCATGATGAATGTCACGTTGAGTGATTTTAAATGTCCAAAAAATGACCCGTTCATTTCATTGTCATAGTTGGAGCTTGGGTCTCGGTTTGGAGATCTTTTGGAAGGTTTTTTCAAGATTCTTCAAGTGGGTTAGTTTCTAATCACTCTCTTATGATTATATTATTGATTATTAAAGATTTCCATGCTAGAAATCTTAATTTAAGTTGGAAAAATTAGGCTTATGAATCCTAGGTTGGAAATAGAGATTTTTTCAATTAGTCTTGGATTTGGTATTTAGACTCCATAGACCATGGGTAGACTAATTTTTTGAATGATTTCCTGTTTTAACCTTCGAGGCTCAAAGTCCTATTTTTGGGTGACTTTTGAATATGTGTGTCTACGAATCGTGTATTAACGTATTATCCGTATTTGAATATATTTGAATCACTCGGAGGCTCTACAAAAAGGTAAGGCTTCATTGTGACCCTTGAACTTCTACATCAAAGGAAAGTTGAGACTTTTGACCTTAATTAAAGCATCGTGGTTGGTTTAAAGAACTAATTAAGGGAGTGTAATGAGGATACTAAGGGGGTGCCAATACTTGTGAGGTTATGAACACTTGTATGGCGGTCCGATGCCATGTCATGGATATTTGCGCAACTTAAATTGTATAGTCTAGTCTGAATGCCATGATTTTGGCACTAACTGATAGATAGAATAATTCTGTGAATCTGTGATTGCGGTATGAGGCCCATACTTTCTGTCCCCTTGATTTTATTCCTGTGTTATTTGTGATTATGTGTTCTCATCACTTTGTAATATTCGTCTAAAAATGGAAGAGAAGTTAAAGGTCAAATCTTTATGGTTTACTTTGATTAAAGATTGAATATTTACTGCATATCTTGGATTCTTGTTATTGCGCATGTCATATTCATGCTTCATATGGTATCTCATGCATATTATATTTGCAGATACATATGTGGATCCCAGGGAAAATGATTTCGGATGGAGTGATGCATTGATATGAGTCCGATTGGCTAGAGATAGGTAATGTAAGCCTAATATTGGCTAAGGAACCCGAAGGGAAATGATTTCGGGTGGTATATGGACCTCGCGAGTCCCTTATGGGTCGCCTCCCTATCGAGGGAGCGTGTTATCGAAGGAGCGTATGTGTACCGATTATTAGAAAGGCATAGCACTTGCATAAATTTTATATCATTGTTTCTTGTTTGATTGATTTTCCTAAATATCATACTATCATGTTACTTGACTATCTGAAACAAACATAGAAACTTAGAAAGTTCTTATATTTAGGTTTGAGACTTGTGATTATTGACTTTATCTTTATCGGATTGATAACGGTTAAGTGTGGAAGTGGAATTCATAAGGCCAATCCTCGTCTCAGTTTTAACTAAAGTCGATCGACGTTGCTGGTGAGTATATGTTGTTCCTCGTACTCACACTACACTTGTTGCACCCTTATTGTGTGAAGATTCTATTCCTAGCACAAGCGGATCTCGAGACTACGTCGGTCGCCGAAGACCATCTGGAGGATTCAGGGTGAGCTACTAGCATGATCCTTGGCACCAGATTCTTCATCTATCTTCATTTCTGTCTTTTTCTATTCCCACACAATATGTATTCGGGATGTATTCCAGACTTGTACTTCTACTTAGCTCGTTCTTATACTAATGACAGTAGTATTTGATATTTGTCATGCTATTTCCATGTTTTCTATATTATGCGGCTTATGGAAGATTTTAAATGGACTTGTTAATTATTTCACATTGATTTTTCTTAATTAATTGATTGGATGGGTTATGGCCGTCTTACTGACTTAATAGAAGTTAGTACCATCATGACTTACTAATTTGGGCCGTGACATGTGCCTTCACTGCTTGAAATTTGGATCGTGACATATGAAAAATAACATGTAATTTTTTTTACCAAAAACTCTCTTTGAAATCACCAACTCTAGCTTTTAAGCTAGCGTACATTCATGTCAAATTCATATTTTTAAGTTAAAAACCATACCTTGATGATATCCCATTATTATTCATTAATTTCTCTCTCAAAAGTCATGTTTTAATGTCCTAAAAGTGCTTCCAAAAGAATTAATTCAGATCGAATTTCTTTTATATTACAAAGGGACATATCCGATATATTTTAAAAAGCATAAATTGCTGTTAAAAATCAGTCTTTGATAAAATGTACATAACACTTTGCACGGTTATCGACATCACGAATGGTTTGAACCGCGAGAAACCAGATTCAAAGGCTACAACTTTCATGCAGACATCGTCTCCAAATTCTTTACAGATTTATAGAAATTCTGATGAAGTAAGAAACAACTCACGATTCAGCACTTTTAAATTTCCTCCGAAATTCTTCCAGATGCGTCGAAACTCATTCGAAACCACCCAAACACAAACCTAACATGCATTTTCAATCATAAAACACGCTACAAATTTTCTTTCACACTCAAAACACACAAAAATGATCGTCTTGACCCGATGTTGACAGTGGTCTCTTGACCCGATGTTGACAGTGGTCAACTCCAAATCCTTAACTAATTTCTCAACCAATGACCCAAATCAAACTCGAACCTCTTGGGATCTAAATCAATTACTCGATTAAGTCATAAATTATGTTCATGACCTCATGGAATCAACGAAAATTCGATTCGACTTCGTTAACCTCTATTGACTTTGATCAAACATTTCCATTTTCTTATATTAAGAACATTTAAATTTGGAATTTTTCTCCGATACTCACCCGATTGCCTCGTGAACTATGCCACCCATACTCGCAAGTCACAAATATAGTTTTAAAGCTACATGAAAGGTCTTTTTTAAAGCTCAAAATGACCTAGTGGATCGTCACACATTCAATCACAAATGGACACGTACAATAGCAAAAATAATTATTATGCTTAACTTTCAAATAAGATAAACAAAATACTAACTATAAACGATTGAGAAGATATCAGATTTAAATTTATAATTCCAAATTGACACGTATAATAGAAAATATAGTTATTATGTTTTACTTTCAAATAAGATAAACAAAATACTTGTTATAATATATTGTGTTTCACTTTCGGATAAGATAAATAAAATATTAATTATAAACGATCAAGAAGATATCAGATTTACATTATCAATCCCAAATGGACACGTAAACCAACTTTTCCCTAGGATTTTCATTAATTATACCTAAAGGACAATGTTGGTAAAAGTTTAAACAAAAAAATTGACAGTACGTACAAAACCTTATTAATATCTTATAATAAAAAATCTATGTTTTACCATCTAAAACATAAAATTATTTTTACTTAAATGTGTTTGACTTTAAAAAAATTAAATTGCTTCCTGGAAGAGCATCTTGAGCATTATTTTTTGGTAACTGAGTAGGAAACTACTCAAAGTTGGTTTTTATAGCTACTATTAATCATGTTTTTTTGTTATCATCCTAAAGTTGATTCACTATATTAATCTATTTTTTATTCTCAAAATCCACATGGATTATCTTATCCTAGTTTGTTAATTCAATTATCAACTTACCATTTTTGACATGTGATTCGCTCGGTCACATGTAGCCAGGCACCAAGTGTCGTGTTTCATCCGGACCATGGTTCGGGGCATGACAGAACGCTCCAAAATTATCAAATACATAATCTACATGAAAAAATGAATCTGTAGACACCCATATTGCTATACATATAATTCGGGCCCAAAAAGTCATCCCAAAGGTCAATTCGAAGCTCCGAAGGTTAAAACTATAATTTCATTGTAAAATTAGGTTACCCATATTCCATAGGTACTAAATCTAAAAAATTATCCTATTTCAACCATGAATCAAAACTCAAATAAAGGATTTAGCATTTCTCAACTTTGGGCTTAAACCTTCAATAAAACACGGATTAATATGCTAAAGAACAAGTGTAACAACTAAAAATATCAAATTAGAGGTCATATACCTACCCCCCCCCCTTGAGAGAATAATAACACACGAAAATGACCTCAAATTGAGCTCTAGAACTCAAAATATGCTCAAAATACTAAAAATGTCCGATCTATGCATTTAAAACACTGTCATGGTGATTTCTACTCATCGGGTTCGCATGACCCCTTCATGTTTGTGAAGAGCAATTGTCTGTGTTAATCGGTTAATCGGTCAATCGAGAATTTCCTTCTTTAAGTTCGCGGGACCCCCATTGTGTTCGCAAAGAACAATTGTTAGCACCAGTAACCAATACTTTTGCCGATATTAAAATAGGTATAACTCCCTCATACGACTTTTAAATTCGACGATTCTTTTTGTTATGATTTCGTAATAATGATACAGTTCTAAGGGATTAAAAACATAATTTAGAGCTCATTTTCTTAATATAGTACTATTTATACTCAAAGAGGAGACATCGAAACATCAATAGGAGCGCGACATAAACAAAACTTTTCATAATTTTATCAAAATTTGCGGACAAGTCCAAAATAATCATACGAATCTGCTTACACACTTAATACACCGATCTGGGGTCGTCTTGAATCGATGTTGACATAGTCAACTCTAGTCCTTTAATTTAACTAGTTTTTCAACCAAAGGTCCAAATCACTCCCGGCCCCTCGGTCTCTGTCCCAACCACTCGACTAAGTCATAAATTACATTTTGGATCTCATGGAACTGACGAAACGATGATTCGACTTCGTTAACCTCTAATGTTGACTTTGGTCAAACTTTCCCATTTCTTTAACTTGAGAACTTCTAAATTTATATTTTCTTCTCCGATACTCACCTGATTGCCTCGCGAACCGTGTCAACCATCCTTGTAAGTCAAAATATCATTCTAAGCTACATGAACGATATTTTAGGAGAATGAGTCCAAAAGCTCAAGATGACCTAGTGGGTCATTACATTATCTACCACTTAAACAAACGTTCATCCTCAAATGGTAAAGAAAAGTACTGAAGTTGTCGAGCAGTCAAAGAATCTCTATTATAAACCTCATGAAAGCATCCATCGGCAAGGATCACATCGATAGGAACGCTTGTTCACTTTATCAGTTAAATCCTCCTCTAACTTAGCTCAAAAATCTAAATATCAAATTTTCCATGCTCGAAACTTTTTGCATGACTGATTATCATATATTTGAACTATCTCTGCTCAAATTACCTGATTTTTATTATAACCACACTTCTAAACACAATTGATTGATTCCAAAAATACCACCATAGTCACCACAAATATTTAGTTGTATCCGCAATCCATTGTCAAAGTTGTATCGATAAAATACTTTGATTTTACTTATTTTCCTTTCTCACCTTCCAAAGACACTTTTAGTACCCACAATCCATATAAAACACGTTGTCACATATTGCAAGTCTAAATCATGACTCCCTCTAACCAGAGAAGAATATGTGCTTGTTCTGAGCCAATTCTATGCATTTCCGAAAACTGACCTTATCGAAGGTCGATTGCTCTAAGTCTAAATCCAATAGTTTCGTTTCATCGAGCTGAAGCTACTGAGTTAACACTCATCATCCAATTGGTCCTAAATATTAGAATGATGTGTTACGGTTCACTTTTACGCTTTCACATAAAAGCTACTATCATAACTTGACTCTTTGTTAATTTCGTGAACAATCACTATGTAATTATTTTTGGAAAATTAGGAAATTATTTGTTTAAGGCTGTTTTATGAAAACCTTTTGAAAGAGTACCAATGTAAAGGTCTTGGTGATCCCCCGAGGAAGGTGTTAGGCATCTCGGAAAGGATCATCTTGACCTGATGTTGACTGTGGTCAACTCCAAATCCTTAACTAATTTCTCAACCAATGACCCAAATCAAACTCGAACCTCTTGGGATCTGAATCAACTACTCAATTAAGTCATAAATTACGTTCATGACCTCATGGAATCAACGAAAATCCGATTCGACTTCGTTAACCTCTGTTTACTTTGATCAAACATTTCCATTTTCTTATCTTAAGAACATTCAAATTTAGAATTTTTCTCTGATACTCACCCTACTGCCTCGTGAACTATGCCACCCATACTCGCAAGTCACAAATATAGTTTTAAAGCTACATTAAAGGTCTTTTTTAAAGCTCAAAATGACCTAGTGGATCGTCACACATTTCAATCACAAATGGACATGTACAATAGAAAAAATAATTATTATGCTTAACTTTCAAATAAGATAAATAAAATACTAACTATAAACGATTGAGAAGATATCAGATTTAAATTGACAATCCCAAGTTGACATGTATAATAGAAAATATAGTTATTATATTTTACTTTTAAATAAGATAAACAAAATACTAATGATAATATATTGTGTTTCACTTTCTGATAAGATAAATAAAATATTAATTATAAACGATCAAGAATATATCAGATTTACATTATCAATCCCAAATGGACCGTATAACCAACTTTTCCCTAGGATTTTCATTAAATATACCTAAAGGACAATGTTGGTAAAAGTTTAAATAAAAAACTTGACAGTACGTACAAAACCTTATTAATATCTTATAATAAAAAATCTATGTTTTACCATCTAAAACATAAAATTATTTTTACTTAAATGTGTTTGACTTTAAAAAAATTAAATTGCTTCCTGGAAGAGCATCTTGAGCATTATTTTTTGGTAACTGAGTAGGAAACTACTCAAAGTTAGTTTTTATACCTACTATTAATCATGTTTTTTTTTGTTATCATCCTAAAGTTTATTCACTAAACTAATCTATTTTTTTATTCTCAAAATCCACATGAATTATCTTATCCTAGTTTGTTAATTCAATTATCAACTTACCATTTTTGACAATAGTTAATTCTCACCTTCCATGCTGATTATATATCTATAACAGAAAAAATAATTCTTATATTTCACTTCCATATAAGATAAACAAATTACTAATTACAAACGATCGAGAAGATTTCATGTTCACATTTGCAATTCCAAATGGACACGTGCAACAACAAAAATAATTTCAATGTTTTACTCTCAAATAAGATAAAAAGTACTAATTATAAATAGTCAAGAATATATCAACTTACATTTTCAATCCATTTGGGACACGTACTATAACTAAAATAAATTATTACATTTCACTTAATATAAATAAAATAATAAATATAAACCATCGAGAAGATATCACATTTACATTTTCAAATCCAAACGGACACCAATAATGACAAAAATAATTATTATGATTCACTTTTAAATAAGATAAACAACATATTAGTTATAAACGATCGAGAAGATATCATATTTATATTTTCAATCCCAAATGGACACGTACAATAGCACAAATAA
Source organism: Anisodus acutangulus (assembly GCA_029783415.1). Taxonomy (NCBI): domain Eukaryota; kingdom Viridiplantae; phylum Streptophyta; class Magnoliopsida; order Solanales; family Solanaceae; genus Anisodus; species Anisodus acutangulus. Next base: position 26,259,963 of record CM056494.1, read on the forward strand.
TTATTATGTTTAACTTTCCAATAAAAATAATAAGATATTAATTATAAACGATTGAGAAGATATCATATTTACATTATCAATTCCGAACGGACATGTAAACCAACATTTGCCCTAAAATTTTGATTAGTTATACCAAAACTGACAATGCTAGTCAAAATTGAAATGAAAATTTTGACGGTACAAAAAATCTTCTATTGTCTAATAAAAAAAATGTATTTTGCCATATAAAACATATAATTATCTTTACTCGAATATCTTTAACTTCATAATCAAATTGCTTTCTGGAAGGGCATTTTGAAGAATTATTTTTGGTAAGTAAGTAGAAAATCAGTCAAAGTGGACCCATTTCCTCCTCAATATAATGCAAATGTTACAATCTATATAGCTATTACTAATTTGGTAAGTGAGTAGGAAACCAGTCAAAGTGAACCCATTTCTCCCTCCATACTATGCAAATGTTGTAGCTATATATAGCTACTACCAATCACATTTTAATTACCATTCTAAGGTTGCTTCATTGAGTCTGTCTTTTGATTTCTCAAACTACTCAACGAGGCGTGATTTCACTGTAAGTAAGATATTAATCTGTTAATTAATTTCTCATTTCATTTCTTTTTTTGTTCCTATTATGTGTGATACTTGTGAACTCATTAATGTAGTTAGTCCATGGTACCTTTATGTCTGTAAGTTATCAATGTAGCTTTGATTCAATCATTGAAATTCTTTTTTATCTTTAATTAGAGATATTTGGAGTCTCTTTGAGGACATCCAATAGAAAATTAATCAAGGTACACGTGCTTAAGAATTTATTTGGTGTGCGTCTAGTTTTAGATCATAATGGATGTGGAGCCCCTCCAAATATAGCACCTATCCAGTTTATCTAATGAACTGGTAATTTTATTACTTATATTCACTTATAGATCTAAGGGTCCGTATTTGTTTAACTAAAATAACCCCTAAACCATGTTAAAACCCATTTGTTCTTTGTTTTATCTTTCCTTATCAACAGTAGTAATGTAGGTGAAAATTTTCTGTGAAATTCATATCAAGAAATGGTTAAGACTTTTCCCCCCTCCCCCCTCAAAAAAATGACTTCCTGTGTCCTCTTTTTTACTATAGAGGAGTTGTGTTCCTAACCACCATTTTCTTGAACAAATGCCACCTAGATTTTATTTTCTCACCCTTCTCTCATTTGTTTGGAGAGAGGGTGGGTCATTAGGGATTTTACCTCACCTCAGAGTAATCTGACTTGAATATCAACAAAAAAAATTCTTTTTATCTCTCTTCTTACCTTATTTTCGGGCCTAAACTGAATTTGCATCTTGTCCCGCTAACAATAATGACAACTACGCCTCGACCACAAATAAATTTAAATTGATCATATGAATCCTCATTAATCATGTTGTTTGTTTAAGCTCATCATATATCAATAGTAATAAGTACGATAAGTTTTCGGATTTTACACCGGCATATATAAATTTAATATATGACTAACAGGACTCATAAAAAGAACAAGACCTAACTTAAATTTGTTGACAATGACATATTAATGTGTGTTAGTGAATTGAGTTCGTCCCTTCTTAATTGTAACAAAAGAAAGGCTTTGGTTTCTATATTGATGATTTTGGGCGGCTTCATTGGTAGTAATAAAAGGGGAAAGCTGTGATTATGTACTAAAGATTACCACTTCTTGACTACAACCGGTCACTCCATAAAAAATGGGCCAACCTATGTATGTTTAACTCTTCTTCAATCTATATTCTAGCTCTAGTAGGCTTCAAACGGAATATTTTTTTCTCTGCCATATGCTATAATAGGAAACCCAACAATACCATTCAATTCTATCTTTATATGCTCTTGATATATATTTTTGCTGGTTAACTGTAATTTAGCGATCAACGAAATTGGTAAAAGTTATGAAAATCAAGGTTAAAACTCTTAAGAGAAACAAAACACGATATGTATTTTTTTCCATCTACTTAACCATTATAATAAAATAGTTTGAATCTTGGTGGTTCTATAGTCACATTTGATATTTAGTTGAATTGATACATCCCAAATTGGTGCAGAAATCAAAGATGGAAGGTCACGTTGAAATGGGTGAGAGAAGAGCAAGTTTGGATGAAACTGATAGCAGATCTGTTGGTGACAACATAGGTGGTGGTGGTGCATCTGGAGAGGAGCCAGATTCTCCGCGTGATGAAATATCAAACAGGAGGAAATACAGTAGGCACAATGCTAACCAAATTCAAGAGCTTGAAGTGTAAGTATCACCTCAATTTCTTTATGTTAATTTCAGTTTTTGTTCATTTATTTATCCCTTTGGTAGCAGTTTTTTCAAAGAGAATCCACATCCTGACGAAAAAGCACGTCTAGAACTTGGGACAAAACTGTCAATGGACAGTAAGAAGGTAAAATTTTGGTTCCAAAATAAAAGAACCCAAATGAAGGTAATGCATAGTATGCTTTCTTTTCCTGAATTCATGATATCCTTGTGTGAAATTTATGTAATTAATTATGAAAGTCAATTATGTTGTTTTATCAGTCTCAATTAAAACGACATGAAATTGGAAAGTTGAAAGAAGAAAATGATAAGCTCCGCATAGAGCATATTGCATTGAAGGAAGCCATGAAAAATCCAATTTGCGATGGTTGTAATAGTCAGGCTATTATTAGGGACATAAATATTGATGAGTATCAAACAAAGATTGAGCATGACCGGCTGAAAAATGAAGTCAAGAGGATCCATGTCCTGGCGAAAAAAATTTTGGGGCCTTCCGTATCCTTAGAAGGATCAATGGCTTCCTTGATGGAAAATTCTGATTTGGGATTTGCTTCCAAAAAAAATGACTTTGGTGGTATAAATATCGTGGACACTGCATCTCCATTGGAGCTTGATTTCGAAAATAATCTATCAAATTCTGTGTCAGTAATTGCCCCACGAGCCACAGTAAGCTTGGCTAATGAAGATGTAACATATGATAAGTCAAAGTTAATGAATCTTGCTTTAGCTGCCATGAATGAGTTGCTCAGATTGGCCGAGATCGGTGAACCTCTTTGGGTCAGAAGCATGGATGGAGGTGGAGAAACATTGAATCTTGACGAATATGCTAGATCATTTACCCAATTTATTGGCAAAAAACCTGTACACTTCACAACAGAAGCCACAAGGGCATTTGGTACAGTGATTACAAATAGTGTGACCTTAGCGGAGACATTGATGGATAAGGTACGTAGGTTCTTCCTTCCGCTCATAAACCTGTTAATAAATTTTATCCATTTACCACTTACACCTTGTTTGGCGTGAATAAGTGTTGCATTTATGTTTAGTTTTACTTTTACATTTATTATGTTTCACATATTTCTTTCCATTTTGTTTTAGTGGTGCTGCAATTAATTGTTGCATATTTTTTAGTTAATTAGGTTTAACTCTCAAGTAAAGAAAATAAGTATGTGTTGACCAGTTATTTCATGTTTTTTTCATATACTATGCATTTTTATATGTAGAGTCGATGGATGGAGATGTTTCCAGGCATTGTCGGGAAAACCTCTACTACTGATGTGATTTCAAATGAAATAGGGGGAAGCAGGAGTGGTACTCTGCTATTGGTATTTTTTCTTACTCATTTTTTTGTTGGAAGTCACATATAGTATTTATTATACTATATCCTTCACTAAGAGCTGGAAAGTATTGATTTGCAGATTCAAACTGAATTACAAATTATTTGTGATCTGATTCCTGTCCGTGAAGTAAAATTTCTACGCTTCTGCCAGCAATATGTTGAAAATATCTGGGCTATCGTGGATGTGTCTATTGACACAATACAAGAAGGTTCACTACAATGTGATATTGGGAATTGCCGGAGGCTCCCTTCCGGCTGCATTGTGAAAGATATGCCTAATGGTTACTCTAAGGTAATTCAACTTTAATTATCTTTCCATTTTGTGTCCCATGCAGGCCTCCACAATTTTCTAAAATTTAATTAGCTTGGTTTCTCATTTTGAATTAATTTGCTTCTTGTTAATTAGTTTTTATTTAAATTTTTAAGTAAGGTCTATCTTGTCATTGTACTGTTTTTCCCTTTTTGGGTAGATACTGTCGTTTTGTCTTATATTTAGGCTTTAATTTTGCAGTGTTGATTCTCTTAGAATTTGCTTCTAATTTTTATTTTCTCCTTGGCGGTTTCTGAGATGGAGTCATTAGAGTACTTTAAAAGTTATATCTTGATAATATGAATCTTCTAGTGGTATTTTATATGTGAAAATACTTCTATAGTTCATAAAATTACATAATCATCGTATTTCATAACTACATTTTTGTTTGCTTGATTATTCTACTTCCAATTAGAGATGATTTCATCGATGGTGTTCTGTATTTTAAATTTATAAATTTATGATCTATATGAAGGTAAAGCCTTTGTAGCTTTGTCTCTGATGTATAAGGTATACATTGACGTATCCTTCTCCCACCTCCATGATAGATGGTTGTCATCTCACTCCTTTCTTAGGCTCATTTTCTATGCATGAGAAAGACCATCTTTCTTCTGGCTTCTATTAATGAAGCTATGTAGTAATTGCATGCAATATGCTCTATCCTTTCTTGAAAAGAAAAATCCTTTTATTCTTGTCCTTCTAACCTAGTAATGAAGTCTTTATTGTTCAATATTGTTATGTTCGCTTCCAAATTCTATAGAATTAATAATTTAGAAAACCAATATGTTGCTTCCTTTTGCAAAGAATTGCCTACAATCTTCCTCGACCTAGTTGACCTTATAGTATTCTTGGATAAACTTTTAAATGTTGCTTATTTTGTTACCGAGCTAGCTTCAAAAACTGCACACACTATCTCCTCCCATATTTATTGGCAAGACTACTAGGGATCTTTTTGAAGGGTACATCCCTTGAGATTGAGTCATCAATTTGGTTGTTGAGTTTTCTAATTCATCTACAACAATGCTTGTTTCATTCTAATTGGTAATTAGGTCAATATTTCGTGCGTGCCCATATTTTCTATCTAGCATTTTTGCAAAATTGATGTAATATTTTCAGGTTACTTGGATTGAGCACATGGAATATAATGAAACTTTTGTCCATCAATTGTGCCGCCCTTTGGTCAGGACTGGCCTGGGCTTTGGCGCACAAAGGTGGATAAACACTTTGCAAAGGCAATCTGAGTTCTTGACAGTGATGATGTCTTCTCTTGACCCCACAGGTGATCATGCAGGTCCCATAATTGTGCACTCTTGAATACTAATAAAAAGTTCCTAACTATGACAAAGTTTTATTTGTGGCAGTTTATTCAAGTGGTCAGAGAAATATAGCGATGTTGGCTCAACGCATGACTCACAATTTTTGTGCTATGGTTTGTGCAACCATTTACAACTGGGAAAAGATTCAATCAGCAAATGGAGAATATGCAAGGTTGATGATGAGGAAGAACATTGCTGACCCTGGTGAACCTATTGGTGTGGTGTTGAGTGCAACAAAAACTATCTGGTTGCCAGTAAAACAACAACCTTTATTTGAATTCTTCATGAATGAACAAATGAGGAGCCATTGGGATGTCTTGTCCAATAATGGTGTCATGCAACCGACGGTCCACATTTCCAAGGGTCAAAATTTTGGCAATATCATCTCTCTTTTTAGTGCTAATGTGAGTGACTAATTATTGTGTTTCCTGGAAACATGACAACATTAGTTCTTGTGGCTAATCATTGATTTCTAAATATGTTTTTCTTTTGGTTTTGATTCGTAGGGAGATGACAGCAATGCTAATCAAAACAACCAGCTGATCTTGAAAGACACTTTCACAGACGCAACAGGATCTCTTTTAGTTTATGCATTGGTTGATTCTCTAGCGATGAATGTGATGATGAATGGGGGGAACTCTTCCTCTGTGTCTGTCTTGCCATATGGAATTGCAATAGTTCCTGATTGTTATCAAGATTATTCTGGGAAAGACTTCTGTAGTGGATCATTGGTGACTATCGGGATCCAAAAAATAGTGAACAACTCTCCTGTTGCAAAGTTTTCTGCTAAGTCGGAAAAATTATTAAATGACCTCATCTCTCGTACAATTAATGGTATCAAAACTGCTTTCAAGTGCAAGTAATACTCCAAAACTAACTGATATCCGTTGGTTAATTACTTCTTTTGAGTTTTTGCATTCTTTTTCCTTGTTTTGGGTTGTGGGAGAGGGGGAGGGGAGATTAAATATCAAACTTAAGAACTATGTATAAGGTTATAGAAAGGGTTGGAGTCAAGAACGAATCAAAGTGGTGATGATGGTTCGGTATTGACTTAGATGCCTCTGAAGATTAAGAGTTAGTTCTTGTAGTTATATATGTCTTTTTATCAAAAGATGAGTGTTACATGAATTGTTGTTCTTTATTTTTTCGTCCAAAGTCCTGAATGATGTATGTTATCTTTTTAGTGTCAATGGTAGTATGATATTATTGTATCATACTGTTTTGAATTTACCTCTAAAGTCTTCTTTTTATTGCCTACTGTGCATTTGATTATGTTATATTATGACTAGTCTTGATCTCCAGCCAACTGATAATCGAATGAGTGAAAATTAGCATAGGTCTGAATCCCACGTTTGGTGGTAACTCCTACCATTTGAGAGTGATGTCCTGAGAATGGTGATACTTTTTAAGGTTGACATTATGAATATTGAAACAATTGAAATGGTTATAAAAGAAAATCATTTATTCCCAATTAAACAAATGTGCGTTTTTTTGCATTTGGTGCAAATTGTTCCTGCTATATACAATGATCAAACACTGAAGCGTTTTATGATGATAAAGGGATACATTTCACTCTATTGACAAGTTTGAGTCTCTGAGTTTCAGCTTTAACTTTTTCATTACAGAAATTTTTGTTGGTACTCTATTGTACTTTATAAAGCGATTTAGAAGTAAATAACTATTACAAGTGTTCGAAAGGATAAATAAATGGTCAATCTTCAAAACTGCCGCAAGCGTGTTGTGTCTTGAATCGTGATAACCTTGCAAAGTCAATGTTGAGAAGCGCATGAAGTTTGTTGTGTCTTGAATCTTGATATCCTGAAATCAAGAAACAACTAAATCTGGATGGTTACAACGTTGTGTGTTGAGTCGAGTGATTGCACTCTGTCCTTAAGACAAGATTGCCCCGTATATATGCTTTTACGTTAGCGGGCAATAGTCTCCCAAGATAAAACAACACTTTAATCTCAACGCTACAAAGCCAATAGGTTGAGCCTACCGAATAAAACAAATATGAATCGACTTGCTGAAGATATGGAAAAGGAAGGAAGAGATTCTATCTTCTCTTCTGTTTTGTCTCTGTGTATATAGTGTGTCTCTGTGTATATAGTGTGTCTCTGTTGTGTATATCTTGTGTATATGTGAGGGTTTGGCCACTCCACTGTTTTGTTGAATTTCAGTCACAGTTTTGCACTGAATATTCCTCACTGTTTTTTCTCAACGAATTGAGCCAAAAGAGGCTCAATATATAGCATGGAGGAGGGGCTAAACAACTGCCCGAAACATGGCTGTTAATGGCCATTAGGATGGCATTAAAACAGTCAAGTAATGATTGTAAATGGCCATCAAGAGGGGCTGAATTATGGACATGAAGGAGGGTGATAATGGAGGAGTTAATCAGCCAAGTAATGGCTGATTAATGCCTCAAAAAATAGTCCCAACGGTAGGCAGAAAGTTTTCTGCCTTCCGTCACCTTCCCAGAAACTCTGGGGACCAAACTGTAAAATATTAAACTTCAGGAACCAAACTGTACATAAGAAACTTCAGGGATCAAACTGTACATAAGAAACTTCAGGGATCAAACTGTACATCTGACAAAGTTTTCTGATCCAAAAAGATAATATCAGAAAGTCCCCCAAGCCCATTCGAAACCACCCAAGCTCATAAAATCTGTTAATAAATTTTTCCATTTACCACTTACACCTTGTTTGGCGTGAATAGGTGTTGCATTAATATTTAGTTTTACTTTTACATTTATTATGTTTCACATATTTCTTTCCATTTTGTTTTAGTGGTGCTGTAATTAATTGTTGCATGTTTTTAGTTAATTAAGTTTAACTCTCAAGTAAAGAAATTTGTTTTTCATATACTATGCATTTCTATATGTAGAGTCGATGGATGGAGATGTTTCCGGGCATTGTCGGGAAAACCTCTACTATTGATGTGATTTCAAATGAAATAGGGGGAAGCAGGAGTGGTACTCTGCTATTGGTATTTTTTCTTACTCATTATTTTGTTGAAAGTCACATATAGTATTTATTATACTATATCCTTCACTAAGAGCTGGAAAGTATTGATTTGCAGATTCAAACTGAATTTTACAAATTATTTGTGATCTGATTTCTGTCCGTGAAGTAAAATTTCTACGCTTCTGCCAGCAATATGTTGAAGATATCTGGGCTATCGTGGATGTGTCTATTGACACAATACAAGAAGGTTCACTACAATGTGATATTGGGAATTACCGGAGGCTCCCCTCCGGCTGCATTGTGAAAGATATGCCTAATGGTTACTCTAAGGTAATTCAACTTTAATTATCTTTCCATTTTGCGTCCCATGCAGGCCTCCACAATTTTCTAAAATTTAATGAGCTTGGTTTCTCATTTTGAATTAATTTTCTTCTTGTTGATTAGTTTTTATTTAATTTTTTAAGTAAGGTCTATCTTGTCATTGTACTATTTTGTCCTTTTTGGGTAGATACTGTCATTTTGTCTTATATTTAGGCTTTAATTTTGCAGTGTTGATTCTCTTAGAATTTGCTTCTAATTTTTATTTTCTCCTTGGCGGTTTCTGAGATGGAGTCATTAGAGTACTTTAAAAGTTATATCTTGATAATATGAATCTTCTAGTGGTATTTTATATGTGAAAATACTTCTATAGTTCATAAAATTACATAATCATCGTATTTCATAACTACATTTTTGTTTGCTTGATTATTCTACTTCCAATTAGAGATGATTTCATCGATGGTGTTCTGTATTTTAAATTTATAAATTTATGATCTATATGAAGGTAAAGCCTTTGTAGCTTTGTCTCTGATGTATAAGGTATACATTGACGTATCCTTCTCCCACCTCCATGATAGATGGTTGTCATCTCACTCCTTTCTTAGGCTCATTTTCTATGCATGAGAAAGACCATCTTTCTTCTGGCTTCTATTAATGAAGCTATGTAGTAATTGCATGCAATATGCTCTATCCTTTCTTGAAAAGAAAAATCCTTTTATTCTTGTCCTTCTAACCTAGTAATGAAGTCTTTATTGTTCAATATTGTTATGTTCGCTTCCAAATTCTATAGAATTAATAATTTAGAAAACCAATATGTTGCTTCCTTTTGCAAAGAATTGCCTACAATCTTCCTCGACCTAGTTGACCTTATAGTATTCTTGGATAAACTTTTAAATGTTGCTTATTTTGTTACCGAGCTAGCTTCAAAAACTGCACACACTATCTCCTCCCATATTTATTGGCAAGACTACTAGGGATCTTTTTGAAGGGTACATCCCTTGAGATTGAGTCATCAATTTGGTTGTTGAGTTTTCTAATTCATCTACAACAATGCTTGTTTCATTCTAATTGGTAATTAGGTCAATATTTCGTGCGTGCCCATATTTTCTATCTAGCATTTTTGCAAAATTGATGTAATATTTTCAGGTTACTTGGATTGAGCACATGGAATATAATGAAACTTTTGTCCATCAATTGTGCCGCCCTTTGGTCAGGACTGGCCTGGGCTTTGGCGCACAAAGGTGGATAAACACTTTGCAAAGGCAATCTGAGTTCTTGACAGTGATGATGTCTTCTCTTGACCCCACAGGTGATCATGCAGGTCCCATAATTGTGCACTCTTGAATACTAATAAAAGTTCCTAACTATGACAAAGTTTTATTTGTGGCAGTTTATTCAAGTGGTCAGAGAAATATAGCGATGTTGGCTCAACGCATGACTCACAATTTTTGTGCTATGGTTTGTGCAACCATTTACAACTGGGAAAAGATTCAATCAGCAAATGGAGAATATGCAAGGTTGATGATGAGGAAGAACATTGCTGACCCTGGTGAACCTATTGGTGTGGTGTTGAGTGCAACAAAAACTATCTGGTTGCCAGTAAAACAACAACCTTTATTTGAATTCTTCATGAATGAACAAATGAGGAGCCATTGGGATGTCTTGTCCAATAATGGTGTCATGCAACCGACGGTCCACATTTCCAAGGGTCAAAATTTTGGCAATATCATCTCTCTTTTTAGTGCTAATGTGAGTGACTAATTATTGTGTTTCCTGGAAACATGACAACATTAGTTCTTGTGGCTAATCATTGATTTCTAAATATGTTTTTCTTTTGGTTTTGATTCGTAGGGAGATGACAGCAATGCTAATCAAAACAACCAGCTGATCTTGAAAGACACTTTCACAGACGCAACAGGATCTCTTTTAGTTTATGCATTGGTTGATTCTCTAGCGATGAATGTGATGATGAATGGGGGGAACTCTTCCTCTGTGTCTGTCTTGCCATATGGAATTGCAATAGTTCCTGATTGTTATCAAGATTATTCTGGGAAAGACTTCTGTAGTGGATCATTGGTGACTATCGGGATCCAAAAAATAGTGAACAACTCTCCTGTTGCAAAGTTTTCTGCTAAGTCGGAAAAATTATTAAATGACCTCATCTCTCGTACAATTAATGGTATCAAAACTGCTTTCAAGTGCAAGTAATACTCCAAAACTAACTGATATCCGTTGGTTAATTACTTCTTTTGAGTTTTTGCATTCTTTTTCCTTGTTTTGGGTTGTGGGAGAGGGGGAGGGGAGATTAAATATCAAACTTAAGAACTATGTATAAGGTTATAGAAAGGGTTGGAGTCAAGAACGAATCAAAGTGGTGATGATGGTTCGGTATTGACTTAGATGCCTCTGAAGATTAAGAGTTAGTTCTTGTAGTTATATATGTCTTTTATCAAAAGATGAGTGTTACATGAATTGTTGTTCTTTATTTTTTCGTCCAAAGTCCTGAATGATGTATGTTATCTTTTAGTGTCAATGGTAGTATGATATTATTGTATCATACTGTTTTGAATTTACCTCTAAAGTCTTCTTTTTATTGCCTACTGTGCATTTGATTATGTTATATTATGACTAGTCTTGATCTCCAGCCAACTGATAATCGAATGAGTGAAAATTAGCATAGGTCTGAATCCCACGTTTGGTGGTAACTCCTACCATTTGAGAGTGATGTCCTGAGAATGGTGATACTTTTTAAGGTTGACATTATGAATATTGAAACAATTGAAATGGTTATAAAAGAAAATCATTTATTCCCAATTAAACAAATGTGCGTTTTTTTGCATTTGGTGCAAATTGTTCCTGCTATATACAATGATCAAACACTGAAGCGTTTTATGATGATAAAGGGATACATTTCACTCTATTGACAAGTTTGAGTCTCTGAGTTTCAGCTTTAACTTTTTCATTACAGAAATTTTTGTTGGTACTCTATTGTACTTTATAAAGCAGTACGAGAAGTAAATAACTATTACAAGTGTTCGAAAGGATAAATAAATGGTCAATCTTCAAAACTGCCGCAAGCGTGTTGTGTCTTGAATCTTGATAACCTTGCAAAGTCAATGTTGAGAACTGTCGCAAGTTTGTTGTGTCTTGAATCTTGATATCCTGAAATCAAGAAACAACTAAATCTGGATGGTTACAACGTTGTGTGTTGAGTCGAGTGATTGCACTCTGTCCTTAAGACAAGATTGCCCCGTATATATGCTTTTACGTTAGCGGGCAATAGTCTCCCAAGATAAAACAACACTTTAATCTCAACGCTACAAAGCCAATAGGTTGAGCCTACCGAATAAAACAAATATGAATCGACTTGCTGAAGATATGGAAAAGGAAGGAAGAGATTCTATCTTCTCTTCTGTTTTGTCTCTGTGTATATAGTGTGTCTCTGTTGTGTATATCTTGTGTATATGTGAGGGTTTGGCCACTCCACTGTTTTGTTGAATTTCAGTCACAGTTTTGCACTGAATATTCCTCACTGTTTTTTCTCAACGAATTGAGCCAAAAGAGGCTCAATATATAGCATGGAGGAGGGGCTAAACAACTGCCCGAAACATGGCTGTTAATGGCCATTAGGATGGCATTAAAACAGTCAAGTAATGATTGTAAATGGCCATCAAGAGGGGCTGAATTATGGACATGAAGGAGGGTGATAATGGAGGAGTTAATCAGCCAAGTAATGGCTGATTAATGCCTCAAAAAATAGTCCCAACGGTAGGCAGAAAGTTTTCTGCCTTCCGTCACCTTCCCAGAAACTCTGGGGACCAAACTGTAAAATATTAAACTTCAGGAACCAAACTGTACATAAGAAACTTCAGGGATCAAACTGTACATAAGAAACTTCAGGGATCAAACTGTACATCTGACAAAGTTTTCTGGTCCAAAAAGATAATATCAGAAAGTCCCCCAAGCCCAGCCCGGCCCGGACCGGCGGCGGCGCGCGTGTGGGCTTAGACTTGAACCCATGCACATCTAGGTCCTCTCTCCTTTAAACACATGGGATACCTCTTGGGGTCCCAAACCCTTTACCAATTAGAGACTTATATAGAGAACAATTCTTTCTATTCCCACCGATGTGGTAGATTTGTCCCACACCATATTTCCATGCCTCAAACACCTTACTTTGTGGACCAATATCTCTTTCATTTCTCAACGAAATTTGACGATTCTTGGCCCTACGGTCATCTACTCACTTCGTAGATCATGCATGTGCGAAGAGACAAGGTCTCCAACATGCGGAACGCTAGTGTTTAATTCATCAAAGATGGGTGGACGCATCTCCCCGCCAAAGACAAATTTCCAACAATTTTTGAGGATGATATTATTCTCAATTTTCGCTCATATACTTATTATAATTTGAACTTAATCAATGTCTCGTGGTTTAAAATTACGTGTGAAATCAGTAGGCAAATAAAGTTTAACTAATATTTATATGATCATGCATGGTTTAATATTAAAAAATGCAAATGATGTACATACTTTTATTGGATCGGTCCAGTGAACTCGATATTCAAAGTAGAAAATATTCTAAGATATCATATTTCAATTCATAATAAACAGGTGATTCTTCATTTCAGTATATGGAGTAATCATATCCTTTACTTCCTTGTTCAGTTATCAATTTCTAATTTTAGCTCAGTTTCAGTACATTACTTGTTTATTAATTTGGGCTGCTCTTTCCCGAACACCCCACAACTATTTATTCTTTCAGTTACTTTACATACAGTATAATTCAAATGTACTAACGTCCCTTTGTATGGAGCCTGCACTTCATAGTGCAGGTGCTGAGTTTCAGGACGATGAATCTGCTCAATCGGATTACTTTAGTATCAGCTGCTTGGTGAGTCACATCTCATTCGGGGTGTCTGTCTATTATTTAATGATTATGTCTTATTAGTAGAGGTATGCAAGGGATTTGTCCTGGTACACAGATTTACAAACTCATGTTTTAGAGGTTTCATAGACTAGACTAGTTTAGTATGTCAAGTCCAACGTTAGGGAATGACTCCAAGTACAGGAACTAATGGAAAGTCATCCAGTTCCAAGACTCGTGAGTTTTTTTGTATAGACCCCCTGGTGTTCACGGGGTCAAGCAAGACAGAGGATCCACAAAATTTTATTGATGGGCTGCAGAAAATCTTTCGTGTTACACAGGTTACTAAGATAGATGCAACAAAGTTTGGAGATTATCAGTTACAAGATATTGCCAATATCTGGTATGAGTCATCGGAGCAGTCCCGCGAGGAAGATACACCTTAAGCAACTTGAGATGGGTTTCCTGGTGCTTTTATAGAGCATTTTTTGCTAGTTGAGGTCAGGTAGGAAAAGGCCATTGAATTCGAAAATCTTAGGCTTTCTGGCCGAGAACCTGGAACTAGACTTAGAGGACACCGTATTGGGTCAGCATGCAATGGGTCTGCTGGCCAAGAATCTGGAACTGGACCGGGATCATTTGGGCTAGCAGGCAGTGGGCCTGCTAGCATAATTGGGTCATGTGCAGGTTGGGTCCATTGTTGGATAATATACGGTGAGAGCCCATCATCCAAAAAATTATAAGAACTAGACACGAAATTATACAATTTAGCAAACGAAAATTGGGTTTCGTCAAAAATAACATGGCGATTAATTATGATTTTATTAGAAGATAAATCAAAACATTTGTAACCACGATGATTAACGTATAACCCAAAAACACACAAGCGATAGAAAGGCCTTGAAGTTTGTTAATTGTAGTGGACGAAAAAAGTGGATAGCACAAATAACCAAACACCGTAAAATGAGAATACCAATGGTCTTTATGATAAAGAATTTTTAGGGGAGATTGATATGCTAATCATTTGCAAGGAAGTATGTTAAGGAGGTAAGTAGTCATTTGTAACGCATGATGCCAAAAAGAAGGGGGTAATGAAGCATGGGCTAGTAAAGTTCGAATAATATTATTAATGGTATGAATTATTTTTTCTGCTTTTCCATTTTGTGAGGACGCATGAGGGCAAAAAATAAAAAGATATGCCATTAGTGTTACAAAACTCCCTAAACGGCCCATTATCAAATTTCCTTCCATTATCACATTGAATGTTTTTAATTTCCTGTTCAAATTTAGTACGGATGAATGCTCTAAACGTTAGAAATGTGGAAAAAACTTGAGACTTTTTAGATAAAGGAAAGGTCCACAAATAATTAGAATAATCATCCAAAAATAATACATAATAACGGTGGCCCACATAGCTCAAAACGGGAGATGTCCACAGATTACTATGAATAATATCAAAAGGCAACAAAGTACTAGAGGTTGAGGCTACAAACGGTAATTTAACATATTTCCAAGCGGACAAGAAGGACAAATATTAGTACTACGCATACTATTACATTCAATAAAATTATTGTTTTAAGAGAAGAAAGAGCAGATGCCCCCGAATGACCCAAACGTGCATGCCACAAGGAAGGTGCTAGAGCGGCAAACATTGATGGTGTGGCTTGATTCGTGCAAGTGATGGTGGTGGTGGTGATTGGATAAAGCTCTCCCCGACTATTACATCTCATTAGAGGTATCTCCGTCATGAAGTCCTTTACAGAAAATCCAAAAGGGTCAAAGTCAACAAAAACCCAATTATAAGTTGTGCATTTTCGAACAAACACTAAATTTTTAATTAAGTGATGAGCATAAAGGACATTTTTCAAGGCTAAAGGTGGGTTTGGGGGAGATAAATTTGTGTGACCATAACCACGAATTGGAATTGAATTACCATCACAAAAAATTATACCACTATTTTTGCTCAAATTGAAATAAGATGAGAGATTATCTGGCACAGACGTCATATGAGAAGTGGCCCTGGTGTCCATGTATCAATTTGTGTCAGAAGGATTTAATCCAAGTGTATGCATCGCGGACTCGATATCCGTGAGCATTAGAACTGTCGTTGGGCCTGCAGTAGCGAAGGCCTGCTGAGGTTGAGGCCCACGCAGGCCAACCTATTTCCAAGGCCCAGTACGTGACTGCTGGGCCGATGGAAATTGCTGGGAGCTATTGGGCCTAGCTCAAGGCGCTGGAAATCCTAGAAATTGTGGCATAGGCCACTGCCCACTAGCCCAGGTCCACGACCAGTGTGCACTAGCCTACGGTGGTGGCCATTGGTGCTGCGGCCCAGCCGACTGACCACTGCCACCACGTCCTCTGCCACTGCCGCCCTTGCTGCCGCCACCGCCACCGCTACCATTATTACGATTTTGGCTAGAATTGTCCAAGAATGAGTGAGGGTCATCGGACGTGGCCACCATCATGGCAAAATTGGCTACAGTTCTCGCCTTTTTAGCCAAGCCGGCTTCTTCTAAGGTGAACATGGAACGTATTTGGTAGAATGGTGGGAGAGGATTACTTTGTTGAAGGAGCATCCCAACGCCATTATAAGCCTCGGATAGGCCAGCAACCATCTGAAGAACAAGACGATCATTTGTGACGGGCGCGCCAACGTTCTTGAGTTGATCCGACAACTCCTTGAGCCTTTGAAAAAGGCTTTGGTATTCGGAAAAACCTCTATGTTGATGTGGGAGAATTCCTTCTCAAGAGTCACGGCACAAGAATTTTTGTTGTACTGGAATATATCACGCAACCTATCCCAAGCTTCTATTGTCGTGGCGTCAGGTTCAATGATAGTCTGCAAGATGTCCGTAGAGATACTGGAATAAATTCACTAGAGTACCGTGACATCAAGAGTTGCCCACATCTCTATTTCATCATCGGTGGTAAGCACCTTCTCCTTGCCTTTTGCCGGGGGATGATGTGATGAAGGACTCAATTAGCCTGTACGTGAACTTTAAATAGTTTTGCCCACGTCGCGTATTGGACATTTTCTATCTCAAGAACAATAGAGATGTTATTCTTGATGTTGGAGACTGCAAGGGCAGGATGAGAGGTTTTCTTTGAGGTAGACATAATGAAAGAAGAAACGGAGAATTAGGGATGCGGAAAAAATTTGCGAGGAAAAAAAAAATCGGCCGGTGGCCAAGTCTCGGATTCCGAGATAAAGGCGGCCGAAGAAAGGGTTTGGAGAAGGAAAATTTGCCCTAGAATTCCGATATCATGAAAGAGAATAATCCCCTGATTATTTTCATTAATGAAAAGATATATATATACATGATATATACCATATCTAATTAAGAAAATTAAATCTATTTTTTTCTAATACAAGACTAATAGTTTTTTCTAGTATAAGACTACTACCATAATTATACATGTACAAGAACTCTATTAATTATGATAATATATATAAAATATGAACATGTGATATACACGGTATTGATCGTGTATATCGGTGGACTTTCGTAGTCTTTCATATACTTCTGATACCGGGCCATCCAAGCCCTCATAGGAAATTGCCTATGAGATCGCATTCCATCGGTTTTTTAAGATCACTTTTACTCAATTCTGACAAATTCATGGCACATGGCCTGTGACTATGTTTTGGGGTAGCATCATGTCACTTGCATATCACTAAAACAATATACACACCTTAGACATAATAATTTATTAGATACATAATTGGGGTGAATTTGTCCACCAATAAGGACCTTGGCTCATCCTTATCAAAAGAGACACCATTAAATATATAAAATATAGAGAATAGTTTTTCTCCAATCTCACGAGATTGTATCCAAATAAAATGGCACATGCATCACTAGACTAAAACATGTAATGATAATTATAGGTGATGGACATATTTACTCAACCTCAAAGGAACCAAAGAACATAAGTAATTAATACTTATCTTATAACTAGTATAAGGATTTCATCATGAGTAGAATTTTGAGAGCTGGAATTGTATAACAATCACCAACAGTCATTGGAAAAGAATCACATCATCTCTAGAATATATTTTGTCGAGATGCCCTTTAATCCCAATGAATACGGCTAATTAAAACACGTATGTGGGGAAGAGTAATTGTGTTAATAACTTGTTATAAAATAATAATAAAATATATGACAATAAAAATATATCCAAAGAAACTGGAGAAGAGAGACATATTTTATTTCTCTTCAAACTGATGTACTAATGAATTAAATTACCTTTCTATTTGTAGAAACTATAAGAAAAGAAGTTGTTGCGAGGTTTTTTAGGAAATTGCTGTGAGGCTTTTTAGAAGCTACTGGCAAGATGTCTGCTTGAGCTACTTGCAAGCAGCTTCCTGCATGAGTTACTTGCCAGTTGGTTGCTTGATTACAAACTTATTCAGAAAACTGCGGGAGTACTTAAATGGACATCCATAATACAATGTATTTATAACATTCTTGAGATTTTTCTTCAATACTCCCAAGTTTTTTCATCATGATATCAAGCTGTCACCTGGAAAAGGCTTTATTTAGAATCTATATGTTCTTAAGAATTGCAACAAACCAGACTAACTTCACCAAGATTTTCAGCTTCTCTGATTTGCATAAAAATAAACGTATTATTTTCCAATTGCTATAGTATTGTTTTCGTCTTTCTTTAAAAATAATGCAGTAGTTAACGCTAGGTTATTTGGGGATGAAATTGTTCTGCTTGACGAGACCAGCGAGGTGGTTAACGCTAAGCCGGAGGTTTGGAGACAGACTCTAGAGTTTAAAGGGTTCAGGTTGAGCAGGATCAAGACATAATACTTAAAATGTAAGTTAAGTGACGTAACGCGTGAGACTAACATGGAAGTAAGACTTGATAATAATGTCATCAAAAGAAAGAAATTTTGAAGTATCTTGGATCTATTATTCAAGAAAATAGAGAGATTGACGATGATATCACACATCGTAATGGTTGGGTGGATACAATTGAGGCTCGCATCCACAGTCTTGTGTGATAAGAAGGTGCCACCAAAACTCAAAGGTAACTTCTACAGAGTGGTGATTAGATCAATTTTATTGCATGGGATGAAGTATTAGTCTGTCAAGAACTCTCATGTTCAAAAGATAAAAGTTGCGAAAATATGATGATGCGGTTTATGTTTGACATACTAGGAGAGATAGGATTAGAAATTACGATATCCAGCACAAGGTTGGAGTGGTCTCGATAGGGGACAAGATGCGGGAAACGACGCTGAGATAATCTCTCATCTCATTAATATCAATATATATAGTGTACAATATACAACCCTAATACAAGAGAAATCCTAGTTTACCATAATTATCTATCACTAAATATATTTACAATATATGGGATATATTCTAATTATGGGTAGGGATTGTAGTGTTATACTTGTACACGTTTACACACACCCTCAATCGGAGCGGGAGGACGCCTAACGCTAAGACTGGATCTGAAATAAAGGAACAGCTGTCTTGGGAGGCTCTTCATGAAAATATCTGCGTATTGATATGAGGAAGGCACGTGCAATACCTTAATATGCATGAGAGGAACCTTCTCGCGAACAAAGTGGATGTCCATCTCAACATGCTTGGTTCGTTGATGTTGAACCAGATTGTGAGACATGTATATGACGGATATGTTATCATAGTAGACCAGAGACACTTTACTTAAAGGACCCTGAAGCTCCAAGCGAAGGTTTCAGAGCCAACAGATCTCAGCAACAACATTAGTAACTCCTCTATACTCAGCTTCTGCACTCGAACGGGATAATGTGGCTTGCCGTTTGGCAGACCAAGAGATGAGATTATCACCCAAAAACACACAGTAGCCGGATGTAGAGTGGCGGGTGTCTGGACAACCTGCCCAATCTGCATCTGTGTAGTATAATAGCAAGTTCGGTGTGGAGGGGTATAAGTGTAGTCCATAATCCAGTGTGCCCTTAACATATCGAATGATACGTTTTAGGGCAGTAAAATGAGGCTCCCTGGGGGCATGCATAAACAAGCATATCTGCTGGACAACATAGGCAATGTCAGGCCTGGTAAAGGTGATATACTGAAGTGCACCTGCAAGACTCCGATACATAGTAAGATCAGTCACTGGAGTACCAACCATTGCACTAAGTTTGGATTTAGAATCAACTGGAGTGGACATGATTTTGCAATTGTCCATCTTAGCCCTGTGCACGATCTCCTTTGCATACTTACACTGGCAAAGAAATATACAATCTGCAGATCTAGTGACTGAGATCCCCAAAAAATAGCTCAACTTTCCCAAATCAGTTATGACAAATTCAGACTTGAGCCGTGCAATAATCTCATCTTTCAATACAGCAGTAGAGGTAGTAAAAACAATGTCATCCACATATAACAGTAAATAAGCAGTATTACGGCATCGATGTAAAGTAAAGAGAAAGTTATCACATCTGCTGCATGTAAACCTAAGACGTATAATGAACTGTGCAAAACGATCATACCATGCTCTAGGGGCCTGTTTTAAGCCATATAGTGACTTACGGAGACGACACACATAATGTGGGGTTGCTGGGTGGACAAAACCAGGTGGCTGGTGCATGTAGACAGTTTCTCTTAAATCCCCATGACGAAATGCATTCTTCACATCTAGCTGATGAATCGGCCAATGCTTTCCTATAGCAATGCTTAGAACTGTGCGAATGGTGGCCGGTTTAACAAACGGACTGAATGTGTCACCGCACTCAATGCCCTCCTGCTAGTTAGTACCATTTTCCACTAGTCTTGCGTAGTATCTTTCCAAGTCACCACTATTCTTGAACTTGTGATGAAAAAGCCACATGCAACGGATCACATTCACCCCCTCTGGTTGAGGAACCAAGTCACAAGTATGTTGTTTCGTTAAAGCATTAAACTCTTCACACATGGCCGCATTCCAATTCGGGTCCAGTTTGGCTAATTTAGGGCTTTTTGGAATAGGTGAAATTGTTTGGGTGGACATGTTAAATTAGACTTTGGGTTTGAAAATCTCGTATTGGGCACGGGTTTCCATCCGGTGTGTGGGTACTGGCTGGGTAAGGGTGTTGGTCGACTGGTTGGTTGGACTGGGTATTGACAGATTCGGGTGTGGTGCATTTTATGCTGTCGGGACTGGGTTTCAGTCGAGGGTGGATGTCTGGTGGTGCAGAATAGTGACGGTGTTTGGGGTTGGAGTCGAGTGGGTTTGGTCGATGGTTGCTGGTGAACTGTGGTAGGGATTTGTGGGGATTCTCGGTATGCCAGAAATGGAGGAGGTTTGTAGGGTAGGGTACGATGTCGGTGGCATATTAGGTCCGATATCTGGGTTTGCTGGGTGGTTGTTGAGGGGCGGACTGTGGTCGGCACAATGGTGAGACTGTTGGGATAGCACAGTGGATGGGACGATGACCGGTGAGTTGGTGGAACCTAGAGGCAGAGTGGTGCTAGAGGTGGAAAGATGCGGTGATAGGTGGGACATCGGTGGTAGGGATGCCAAGGCAGGTGATGTACGGTGGCAGATGGAGGAGGTGCAGTGGTGTCAGTCGGGCACAGTTCCCAAAGGTGAACAGAAGAGAGTTGATTCATCTAAAAATTCGTAATCCGATTTTTAAAATTTTTGGATGTTGGAAAAGGGAAATTGCGTCTCATCAAAAGTGACGTGACGCAAGACGTGAATTTGATGAGTGGATAAGTCATAGCACAGATATCCCCTATGGTTTGATGGGAAACCTAAGAAGACACATGGAGTGGTGCGGGAAGCTAATTTGTGAGAGGTTGTGGAGGGGAGATTAGGGAAACATAGGCAACCAAATATCCATAGGTGATCATAGGATGGAACCCTACGGTGTAAGATTTCGGTTGGAGTCATGTTATGGAGGGTACTCGTGGGTAAAATATTAAGGACGCATTGTGCCATTTTGACCGCATAAACCCAAAAGGATGTAGGGAGGGAGGCATGAAACAAAAAAGTGCGGACCATGTTATTTATTGCACGGATGAGACGCTCGGCTTTGCCATTTTGAGGGGACGTGTGAGGACACAAAAATAGGAAGACTGTGCCATTATTGTTGCAGAATTTTTAAAATGCGGAGTTGTTAAATTCACGTTCATTGTCACATTGGAAAGATTTAATGGCGCGTTCAAATTGCGTTTTGATAAATGTGCAAAATGCAAGAAATTTGGCAAAAACTTCAGACTTCAATTTTAATGGGTAGATCCAAAGAAAGTGAGAGTAGTCATCCAATAACACGAGATAATATTTATGACCTATGGAGCTAGTAACGGGGAAAGTCCACAAATCAGCATGAATGATATCAAAAGGAGCAAACATAATGCTAACTGAGGAATTAATCGGAAGACGAACATGTTTGCCTAATTGACAGGAAATGCAGGTCTGGGCAAGCTTCCCATTACATTGAATAAAATTATTACTTCTAAGAAAATGAAAAACATGAGCTCTTGGGTGTCCGAGCCTATTGTGCCAAATTGACGGAGACAAAGCAGCTAGGGTAGTATGTGGGCGGGAACTGGCAGCGGATGAGGATGTGAATGGATAGAGGTCCCTTGTGCTATTGCATCTCGTAAGAGGTGTCCCCGTACGTAGATCCTTCATAGTAAAATAAAAGGGATCAAAATCAACAAACACATAATTATTACAAGTAAATTTCCTAATGGATATTAAATTTTTGATGATGTGGGGGGAATACAGGACATTATTTAGGGAGAAGGGTGGGTGAGGTTTTGGAGTGTGGGTGTGACCATAGCCCTGAATTGAAATGTGATGACCATTTCCAACTGAAATAAATTATGGAGACTTTAAACAAAATAATTGGGAAAGATTACCTGCGGATCGGGTGAGGTGAGAGGAGGCTCTGGAGTCCATATATCAATTTTCGTCGGGCTACTGCAAACTCATACTACTGAATGCCTGACCCAAGTCGGTGGGGATTTGATTTAAGGGCTGCTCTTGGAACTGGGCCTGCACGACGTGGGCCTGTTGTTGCTGGAACACTGGTGGGCGCGGACCTGGAGCTTGGCCCAGTAACCCTTGTTGCTGAAAAGTGTACTGGGCTGGATGATAGCATGCAATCGTAGCCCAGTTCTGATTTGGGTAGCCAGAGACTAGGCCGGCCCATAAAGCGTTGTTGCTGAACTACTGTGGATGTTGGCCTCGGCCTTTCCCGCGGCCCTTGCCACCTCTCCCACTGCCGCGGTTGGATATTTTCCGACTGAGGCTGTTGGCCGGCGGTGGCCTGATGTTGTGCGGGCGTTTCAACTACTAATGCCTTCTGGTTATGCTCGTCCTACTTCGCACGTCGAGTCTTCTCCAATAACAATTGCGAGCGTGTTGTGTTGAAGCTTGGTAGAGGGTCAACCTGTTGTATCATCGTGGCTAGAGTGTCATATTCATCATTAGGGAGGCCTGCAACTAATTGTAGTTGACATCCGGCGCTTCCTCTTTTCCTTTAAAATAAAACTAGTGAAGTCCTCCTAAAGTTTTAAATTTGCATTCATTTCTCTTAAATCAAAATGTCTCAAACTCTTTCTCCATATCAAGCTTAAGCTTATTGCAGAGACTTTGATCTCATCATTGTTGCAATGCATATATTTAGTCATTGTTGCTTTACATTTTAATACTTTTAATCGTCCTTTGGATATTAATTATAGTTTCTTGGACTAATATTATATTTTGACTATATAGGAATAAAATGATGTGAAAATGAAGAGATTTGGAGCAAAATTGGATAAAACACGGGAGAAAAGAGAAAGGAGAAGAAACAAGAGAGACATAATTATTGTCTCATCATTACTCCAATGATTGGAGCAATTATGAGACCAAAGTGTAGAAGTCACAATTTGCAATGGACATATATACGTATTGGGCAGGAGAACTTCGCTGGGAGAATCCCACAGCGAGGCACTGCCTTGCTGTGTTGCTCGCTCAGCGAGGCCAAAATATTCGAATTAAAAATTCTCCCAACTTCTTTTGGACTAGGTTATTTCGTTTGAGATTTTTCCTACATCTATAAATAGTTCATAATGATACACGGTTCGTGTATATTCGATATATATGGATCATGTATTGTGTATATTTAGTTAGCATATTATTAGAATTCTTGTACATGTATATTATGGTAGTAGTCATGTATTAGTAAAATGTTGTAGTCTTGTATTAGGAAAATATAAATTTAATTTCCATAATTAAATATTGTATATCATGCATATATATCTTATTCATTAAATGAAAATAATCATGGTATCAGAAGTCTAGAGCAAAATTTTCCTTCTCCAAACCCACATACTTCCGCTGCCCTAATTCGGACAACCCTCTCGGCCGGCAGCCGTAACCCCCCCCCCCCCCCTCTCTCTTCAAAATTTTCCAAATTCCAAATTCTCAATTCTCCTCTTGTTCTTCCATCATGTCTACAACAAATAAAACATTTCATCCTGCCCTTGGAGTCTCCAATATCAAGAACAATATACCTATCGTTCTTGAGATGGAAAACGTCTAATAGGCGACATGGACAGAACTATTTAAAATTCACGCAAGGTCTAATAGAGTCCTCCATCACATCATCACGCCAGAAAAAGGCAATGAGAATGTGCCTACCACCGATGAGGAAATAGAGTTGTTGGCAACTCTTGATGCTACAGTGCTCCAGTGAATTTATTCCACCATCTCTACAGACCTCTTACAGACTATTATCGAATCCGATGCCACGACAATTAAAGCTTGGAACAGGTTGCATGATATATTCCAAGATAACAATTTTTTTTGAGTTGTGACCCTTGAGCAGAAATTCTCCCACATTAATATGGAAGATTTTCCGAATGTCTCCGCCTATTGTCAAAGGCTCAATGATTTGTTGGATCAACTCAAGAACGTTGGCGTGCCCAATACTAATGATCGTCTCGATTTTCAGATGGTTGCAGGCCTATCCGAGGCGTATGCTGGATTTGGAACTCTTCTTCGTCAAAGCAATCCTCTCCAGCCGTTCTACCAGACACGTTTCATGCTCACCTTAGAGGAAGTGGTATTCGCCAAAAAGGTGGCAACCGGAGCAAATTCTGTCATGATGGTGGCCACGTCACGCGACTCCGATGACCCTCACTCTTTTTCAAAAAATTCAGGCCAAAATCATAATAATGGTGGTGGACCTTGACCGTGGGGTTGGGCCAGTGGGCAGTGGCCCAATGCTCCCTATTCGGCTCCCTCTTTTTGGGCCAGGCCCTACAGTAGCAATCAACAGCCAGCAGCAGCCCAAAATCGGCAAGCCTGGCCTACCTGGGCCACGACCTCAGAAGACCTTTGCTGCTGTAGGCCCAGCAACCACCCCGACCCATATGGATATCGAGGCAGTGATACACACTTGGATTAAATCCTCCGGATGCAAATTAGTACATGGACTCCGGTGCTACTTCTCACATGACGTCTGCACCAGGTAATCTATCATCTTATTTCAATTTGAGCAAAAATCCTGACATAATTGTTGGTAATGGTAATGCAATTCCAATTCATGGTTATGGTCACACAAATTTATCTCCCCCAAACCCACCTTTAGGCTTGAAAATTTTTCTTCATGCATCTCACTTAATTAAAAATTTGGTGTATGTTCGAAAATTTATAACTGATAATTGAGTTTCTGTTGATTTTGACCCTTTTGGATTTTCTATGAAGGTTTTTTATGGGGATACCTCTAATGAGATATGATAGTCGGGGCGAGCTCTATCTCATCTCCACTTCCACCATCACAACCACTAATCAAGCCACACCATCAACATTTGCCGCCTTAGCACCTTCCTTATGACATGCTTGTTTGGGTCATCCGGGGGCGTATGTCCTTTCCTCTGTTAAAAACAATAATTTTATTGAGTGTAATAGTATGCGTAGTACTAATGTTTGTCCTTCTTGTCCGCTTGGGAAACTTATTAAATTGCCGTTTGTAGCCTCGAATTCTAGTACATTGTTGTCATTTGATATTATTCATAGTGATTTGTGGACATCTCCGCGTACATCATATCCTCCCCAAATCTCACTTGTGGGATTACACTGGTATGTTGTTGTTGATGTAAATGAATTTAGTTTGTTCCGTTTTTCAGTCACATGTGACGTGACTTGTCACATATTTGCTGAAAAGTAAATTTCATTGATAGATATTCAACTTTTTACTATTACATCAAAGTCATTAATTAGAAAGTGCTTAATAGTATTTTTGTTGTAGTTAGTGTTTTGGGGTGATTCTCACAAATGCCCCATTTTGGGGTGGTCTTTAATTTTGTTTTCCCGTTGAATTTGTGGTATTCAATTTTTATCTTTCAGTATTTTTTATGCTGAATAAGTTTAAATTTCGCTCGATAAAGTTAACATTCCGCTTGGTATAGATGTTATAATATTCCACAAGTTATGCTGGATTCAACAAGATATTCAACACTCAACATAAATTGAAAAATAAGTACACAATTATTCTATAAAACTTAATTTCTATAAAATGTATACCGAGCGAGGCAAAAAAATCAATTCATGAAAATAAATATCGCAAAAATTAAAACCTACAGATATGAGGGGAGGGGGGGGGGGATTAACGACCAGTGCGTTTGAAGGGCAATTTAATTAGTAATCAAGAAGTTATTTGGGTTTGATCAAATATTAAGCGTCAAATTATAAAAGACATGTACATATTTTATTACAATTAATATCATCTAAAATGAGAAAAAACAATTCTCATTATTTTCTTTATTACTTTACGTTTAATATTATCTAAGAATAGTTTTAATTAATTTATATTATACTTTAATTCAGCTTATTTAATAATAATATTTCTTATTCTGTTTAAGATTTGGTAGCACTAATAGAGTTGGGAAAACTATGAAAAAGAAGTTATGGTAAAAGGAGGATAGGGACAAAACCACATAAATGGTCCCTTAACTATGATGGTAGGTTCAAAAATTAAAATAGTCTCTTAATTATGCACTTAACAGTTTTGATCCTTTAATTTTGTCATAAGTTAACAAAAATGGTCTCTTAACTATGAGGGTAGATTAACAATAATCCCTTAAGTATACGCTTAACATTTTTAGTCCTTTAAGTTAGCCAAAAGTTAATACTTTTAGTCACCAATAAAATATTCGTCAAACTCTGTTTCTCACATTTGATGAGAACTATCAAAAAAGAAAAATTCGTGAGAACTCACATTTAGAGACGCATTACGAAAGAAAAGATCAAATATCTCGGGAAACAATTGATGAATGTTCGTCGGTTATAGGGGAAAATCAACAAACTTGATAATGTCAAAAATAGTGTCTCGAAACAAAAATATTGACGGCTTCGTCGATTAAAACTGAGGGAGTTCATCGGCTAAGAAAATACACTACTTAGAAATAAATTATAAATACCAAAACAAGCAAAAAATCAATGGACGAAAACCAATATAAAATCGAGAGACACTATTAGAAAAACCATGATTTTATTTTAAATTTTACATTTTTTTCAATACCGACGGATGTCTGTCGGCTATTTTAAATCAAAAATGTGCGCAAACGTTTTTTAAAAATAAATCACTACAATGAAAGTATTTATTTTTATACCGATTTTTCAATTAAATTTGAGTCTATTATATTTTACCTAACTGATGGACTCTGTCAGTTTTAACTGAGAGTGTCCGCCAGTTTTTGTGTTATGAGACACTATATTCTGACATTATCAACTCTGTTGATTTTTCCTCGATTTTGCACTATAATCGATGGATGTTTATCAGCTTTGTATCAAGGTATTTGGCCCATTTTTTTAATAGTGTGTACCTCTAAATGTGACTTCTCGCTAATTTTCTCTCATTTTTCATAATTCTCATCAAATCTAACAAACAAAGTTTGATGAATATTTTGTCGGAGACTTAAAGTGTTAACTTTTGACAAACTTAAAGGATAAAAACTGTTAAATGCATACTTAAGGGATTATTTTTAACCTACTCTCATAGTTAAGGGATCATTTTTCTTAACTTGTGACAAACATAAAGGATCAAAACTATTAATTGCATAGTTAAGGAACTATTTTGAGATTACCCTCATAATTAAGTGGACCATTTATGTCATTTTCTTCTCTTGTCAAGTTTGCTATGTCATCCAAATTATTTTTTCAACAAAGTTTTGGAGTCCTTTTCTGATTTTATATTAGTTGTACTGTAACACATTTAAGGAAAACGGTGAAGAAGATGATGAGTGTTTGGTGTGAGTCTCACATTTCCATGTGTTTGGTTAGTTGTATACGAGTTCAATAAGTTTTGGGGGTAATTGGATCTTGTAGTGGGTCAAAATGAGGGATGGATTTTAATTATAATTGGAGAAGGTTTATTTTATTATGAGACTGCCACGTGTCCTTCCATCTAAATTAAGAGTATATACGAATCAAAGTATAACGATAGTGGCTCAATAGACAAAAAATATAACGGAGGGCATGCGTAAACAATATTTGAAAGTTCAAAGATATTTTTAATCCTTTTTGTCACGACCCCTTTCGGGTGTCGTGGTGGCACCTATAATTTCCCCACCGGTAGGCGAATCACTTCCCAACCAAGCAAAACAAAACAATAACTTAAGCGAAAATAAAATAAATAATTATTAAACTATCTTACTATATAAATATAAGGAGTTATAAAAATATCGAATATCTACTTATTACAATTTCCAAATGATCTGAGCTGGTCAATATAGGAGCCACTAATATATAATAGAAGGAAATGTCTGAAATATTGTCTCATAAGTACAAAACAAAGACATGAATAAAAAGGGAGAATTTCGGACTGTTGAGGATGGGCAGTCTCACCCTGAATGCTCAAGTCCACTGCCTCGGATGTCATCCACGAGGTTTGGCACTAGTCGATAGTGTTGTATCTGCATCAAAAAATAAATGCAGCAAGTGTAGTATGAGTACACATCGTATCCCGTAAGCACCATATGCCGATAACGACAGATAACACGTAATAGACATAAATGTCAAGATGAAACACAAGTAACCCTAACCTACACAGTGTGTTCAAGCACATAAGTCACCCTTAACTAGCAAACATGATTTAACACATAAGCCAACTCAGAATCATAGAAGTACAGCCCAACACAGAATCACATTATCACAGTAGAAATTGCAATTAAGTACAAATCTCATGATCATAATGTATGTTAATGAATGATATGCATGAATGCAATGGTACCTCTCAACAACTTGGTATACACATGCCACCGAAATTTTCCTAGTAGCTATGACCCATTGGGGACCCGCAAAGTTCATATATCGCTCACAACTAACAAGAATGATCCATCGGTTAGCTAGAGCATCAATCATAGACTCATTATCGAGCCATATCAATCATCATCATCTCAGTATTCCAAACCATTTTATAACAGAATCATTTACCTTCGTTTCCAAGTCTCATCGGAACAACAACACTCCATACCACTCTATTTCAATATCATAAAAATATGAGTGTATGAATGCAACAGTAAATAAGCAAGTAATCATGATGTATGAGATGAAATCATGTTTAGGAGATGAATAACACATGCCTCAGAATTATCAATAGCACATAATTCCTCATAATCAGTCTTTTCATATCAAGGGGCATAAGTGATGAGTAATTTCAACAACAATCACAAATAATATCAATCATGGTGACAAGCCCGCATAACAGCAATCGGGATCACCGATGTATGATCCCCCAAATAATTCAACATCGGTACCCATCCAATTCCTAATCACAGTCACTAAGGTGGGACCTCTATCACACCCAATACCCCTCAATATTTATATATTCTACATGCATATTTCAGAGTCTAATAGTGAATACCGTAGCCTACCACGAAGCTGAAATGGTGCCACATACTACTCTCAAACCAAGGTCTTGCCCTTGCGAAGTGCCTCCGATCATTTGTAGTCTATTATTATAGATTCTACGTTAACACAATATTCTAATACATACAAAAAGGTAGAACCTTTCAAAGAAATAGTATACCCGACCCCTAAAGAGATCTTGAGCCCACAAAGATAAAATCGGAACTTTACTGCTACAAAAGCATAATAACGATCTAATTTATTATAACCTTAAGTTTGAAAGTCATTTAACCCCAATTAGGTCTTCAATTTCCTTTTAGATAAAAAATCTCCAATTTAGTCAAAACCAAGAAATTCCCCTAAAATTAATGGAATTAAATTAACAAAGCAATCTTCGCAACAGGTTATCCCATCATTAACAAACTCAAATCTGAAATATTCCACCTTAAAGTCCCAATCTTGGCCTCCAATTTCATTTATTAAGCTCTCTTAACATTAGTCACAAAATCCTGGATTTAAACTCCCCAAAACATGATAACAACCCATATTTAATGATAGAATCATAAATGAATAATGAAAATAGGTTAGAAACCTTACCCCCAAAGTTGAAAATGATGAGAAGCCTTGATTTTCCTCCCCAACTGAGCTTAAATTTGTGAAAAGTGGGATGTGAAAAGTGAAATCAAAATAAGGTCTTTTATTTGGTTCTGATACAGAGATCCCGCTCCTGTGGAATATTCCTCACAGTAGCGGCCTCGCTTCTGTGAAAAATAGCCATAGAAGCGGCGTAACTTAATGTACCGTGATTCCACAAAAGCAGAGGCGACACCGCATAAGCGGTCCTCCCCAAGATTCTCATGCCTCATATCTGCGGACCAACTTTCACAGAAGCGGCTCCACATGTGCGGCCAGTACTCACTGGTGCAGTTGCACCAGAACCAGTAGCTACAACAAAATCCCAAACTTCTATCAAACATCTGAAACTCACTCGAGACCTTTCGGACACAAATCAAATATGCTATCCAAGTGTAAACGACACTGCAAACTTGTTCGCACACGCTGAATTATTGCACGACCAAGCTAAGGTCCACTTTTCTACAAATCCGCTCAAATTTCTCAAATTCCACAAATTAACAAATATGGACTCAAAACACATTTGAACTCCTTGGGAAGTGAATCAAATATTCGACTAAGTTACAAATGAAGTTCCAGACCTACCGGAAGCAATAAAACTTGAAATCAAACCCGTATACTCAAAAGTCAACTTTGGGTCAACTCTTTTCATTTCAAAAATATCGAACTTAGGTTTTTTTTCTTGCGAAACCTATCTAACTCACCTCGAGAACCGTGCTACCCAGCCCCGCGAGTCACAAATCCCAAATAGAGTCTACGGAAAGGGTAATTTGATCAAGTCAAGGTGTTAAGACAAAAACGACTGGAAGAGTCGTTACACTTTTCCGTTTCTATTTTATAATTAATAATGGTCATTGTTTTTAAAATAGATATCAGTAATAACCTTTGTCCCGAAAAAAGTAACTTCTTGTTTCTCCTTTCGGATGAAGCTATTCACCCAACAACAAAAAAATATAATTTTACTGCTAATTAAAACACCTTTTCCTTTAGTCAAATACGTCAATTTTATAAAAAAATATTCTTTTAAAAAAATGTGTTTAGATCCTAGACACTAGAAATACAAGATAGTTACTTATTGCTTGTGTGAGTCGGGTAATTTGGTATTACTTGGCTAGCCGAGTTTGCAATCGACAACATAAGCGAGGGTTTCCCTCCTCTCTTTTATTCTTCTTCGTTATTTTCACTGAAGACGACTATATTTGTATTCTAGATTTCATCAAAATATTTTTTTGTTCACAGAAAATGCATATCTATTCCAATTTTATACTTTAAAACTAGGTCAAAGTTAACTCAAAAAGTCAACCTCAAACCCCGTGATCAAATGTTGAAATAATGATATCTCCATTCTCCGGATTACTCGTAACCCTAAGAGCCAAATCTATGATTTGATATTCAATTTGAGTTTGTTTTGATATTTAAATCTTCAATTTGGTATTTTTAAGGCGTAGACAAAAAAAAATATAATTTTCTACATTCAATTTCATAATTTAGATGTCCAAATCTAGCATAGAAACATGTATAATCTCTAGGGTTAGGTGTAAAATCATCACATCGAGAGCTATAAGTCAAATCCCCCTTCGACCCCTAGCTTAGGTCGTTCAAAATTGTGTTGGAATGTAAAAACTCTAGAAAATAGTCATTTGATACTTCAAAGTTCTTTGCAATTGTGGTATCACAAAAGCGGTCAAAAGCCCGCAATTGTGATATGCCCACCTTCACAATTGCACTGACTAGTCCACAAACGTGGCTTTGCCATTGTAGTGGTTGATCTGCAATTGCAAAGTAGAAGAAACAATACAACTTTTGAAATGTAATTTCTTGTCCAAAATTCATCAGGATCCCTCAGATTTCAATCCAAACCATCTCAACAAGTTCTTCAATATTAATTGAATCTATGAGAAGTATCAAATTATGGAATAGGATATAATTACTCAAAATAAGGGGTTGGAATGTTACAATCATATAAGAGGTGATTTAAAATGGCATTCCTGACTTGAAGGGATGTGTGACACGGTTTTTGAGTTAATCAGATAAATTTCGGAGAAAAATTAGTGCACCTGGAAGTTTTTAGGTTAAGGAAATGATAAAGTTTGACCAAAGTCAATATCAAAGTTGAATGAGGTCGAATCAGTTTTTTATCAGTTTCATAAGGTCCCGAGTGTGATTTAAAACTTAGTTGATCAGTTGGTTCGGATCCCATAGGGCTCAGGTGTGTTTTGACCTTTAGTTGAGAAACTAGTGAGTTAAAAAGATTTGGGTTAACTACGGTCAACATCGATTCAAGACGATCTCATTTCAGTGTTTTGATTATGCGACTAGGTTCGTAGTATTTTATGACCGAAATGCATATTTGATTTATGTCTGGAGGCTTCCGATGGAGTTTCGAGACTTAAATCAGGAAATTAGTGTGTTAGGAATGTTGAGTAGCTATTGGCTCAATGATAGATGATGAACTTATATTGAAGTTTTGAGGATTTGACAAATAATGTACGCAATGACAATCAAGGGATACATAAGAAAGAGAATGAAGAACCAAACATCCAAATAAATCTCCAAAGGATTCAGTTAAGTAGTCATATCAACAAAGGAACTGCTCAAAGGAACTGATCCTTACTATCATGCAACAATGGAGATTGAAAAGCTATTTCATGACAACTGAATATTGCCTGATTCATATTCGATGAAAGGTTGGGTTTCAAACTATGGTAATATTGCCATAAAATATTATAAGTTGATCAATATGAAATTGGCATAGAAGTAGGAGAACATAGCCGATATACAAGGAAAATAAAGGAAGATCCAAGTCAAACAAGATTTGATATTTGGGTACAATTAATGTCAAGACCCAAAAATGGTAGGTGATGGAACCTATTCCTATCCTGATAGGTAAGCGAAAATCCAAAAATTACTGATTTAATTAAGTTAATTAAGTGAAAGAATAAAAAGATAAGCCGAATATCCAAAATTCTAAGTCAATTATCGTAAATAAGTGCAAAAATAACCAAAACCACCAAAGATTGGTGTCATGTGTACAAAAGCCACTAAGAATGCAATACACGTCTGAAATCCACTAATACATTGTCAAGATACAAATGAATGACAATAAATATAAAAGAATAGAGGGAGAAGGGTGTTGCGGATCAGCCAAATAGCTCACCTCAAACTTCTGAAATCACATCCTCAAACTCAAATAGCTCTGTAGGTCCTAATCGTGCTCGAAACTAAATCTGCACCACAAATAATGCAACAAGTGTAGTATAAGTATGGAAACACGTGTACTTAGTATATCTCATAGAACGACAACGAAAGAAGTAGTAATGAAGTATTAGAGAAAATTCCATTTAACCTTACCAGTTTACCTTAACTCGAAACAAACCATCAATAAATAAAGGATAATCCATTCCAAGTAATGCTAGATAATCAGATAATCCAAAAATTAGTCAATCAAATAGCTCAAATAAGCTCTAGTCTTTCCAAGAATCCTTCAGGATCAACCCTCAGAACCGTTCAACATGATTCCTTCTGAGAATTTAGTATTAAGTTCAAGACATGTCAATAAGATCAGATAGAGGTAAACCATGCAATATAATATAACCCTTGCATGCGTGTAACTCGAGCCAACCATGATACAATGCATGAAGTACATCTAAGAGATCACAAATCACTAATAGATAAAAGTCCAAGTACCCAAATAGGAACAACAATTAAGATCATCAAATAAGGAAAAATATGATGCAATACAATGCACTATGCTCCCGTTGACACAGAGCTTTATGGGACTGTAAGGGAGATGTGAGTCATTGGAGAACGGTAAGTCCAAATATCCACCAGAAATATCATATCTTCCAGATCACACTAGGTGTCCAACCTTTATAAGGTTGAAATATCATGCAACCTACCTTCTGAGCGAAAATATGCATCAGTCGCCCATTTAGGCCAAATATTCATCACTTATCTTGAAAGTCAAATCTCCCAGATCGTAATAAGCCAAATCAATGCATATGCATGATACAACATATAAGAAAGTGGATACATTTAACAATCCAGAATTAATAACCAAAAATGTAAGTACATTTATCATGTCCATGCTTAATAGCTAACAAATTTAGGTAAGTTCATCAATAATCCGGACATAACAGTCGACAAGTTCATTAACATATTTATCACAAGTGTACGACATTCTTTAGACTACCGAATGCAATGAAATAGTCAAATATAAGACAGGTAGCACATAATAGCTAATGCCCACATATTTTGGTATACCTGGGTAACGACCAATAACTATACAATAGACTATCACATATGTCATTTCATCGGTACTCGTACCAATGCTCATCACATCACAAGATCTCCTGTTACACTTTTATTCCTTATTATTTTTATTTTAATCTTTACTTAAACAAATCCCTCAAATGAAGTTTAGAAGTCTTAACATACCTCAAATGCTTATCAAATGGGCCACACACCTCAAGATATCGAACGTGTAACACCTCGTACCTGTAAACTAAGCCATGTTTATGATTCAGGGATTTAAGAAACCAAAACGGGGAGTTTAAAGATGAAAACCTGTTTCAGTTCTGCATATCCAATTTGACACCAGAATTGACAGACCGTAATTTTTTTTTACGGACTGTCAAGGTGAACCGTCGATTCGGTTCTTGAAATTGATGGAACCAGTAGATTTTTAGGAACCATATAATAATCGACGTTCCATCCTTTTTGACAGTCTGAAGCCTCTCAAGTTTTGAAGTCACTAGAAAGTTATAAATTAATTTGACGGTCCAATTTTACGGGCTGTAAAATTATTGACGGACCAACCCCCGACCATCAAATCATTCTGACAGAAAACAATATAAATATGCAGACTAAGTTTCAAAATCAATTTTTCATAACCCCAAGCCCTATAACGAAAGTTATCTCTTTCCAACCTTTTCCTACATTGACGTACGCCTTTTTCACACGATTCTAATGTAATCCTAATGAATTCTAAGTAGAATCCATTGTTCTTAACCTAGGATTTTCAGGATAAACCCAATCCAAGGTTTCAAGGTTCAATCTTTAGAGTTCTTCTTCAAAGTTTAGATTTTTAATACAAGTTTTGGAGCGGTTAAGGTATGTATAGTTTCTATCCACGTGTGGGAATATCCATGTTCTTCTCCATGCCTCGTTCATCGAGATTAGTGTGAATTACATTAGAATTTGGGATTTTTACCCTAGTTCATGAAAATACTAAAACTTGTGATTATAAATTCATAGTTGTTCATAATCATCACATTGATTGTTGTGAACTAAACGCATAATCAATATATACTTATGTTTGATATCCATGAGTCTCAGTTTAGGATATTCGGCATGTTCGTAAATTCGTTAAAGCTTCAGTACTCATAATCAGTTCATGAGTTCATATTCAGTTGTTATCAGTATATTTCAGTATTTCAGTATCATGTTGAACACCTGTATTTGGGCCCAAGGCCACAATTTATGTATATGTTTACTTGAGCCTAAGGCCACATATATTGGGCCTAAGGCCACAATTATTTATGACTTCAGTTAAACATGTGATTCTTCATTTCAGTACATGGAGTATTCATATCCTTTACTTCATTGTTCAGTTATCAATTTCTAGTTTCAGCTCAGTTTCAGTACATTACTTGTTTATTGATTTGGGTTTCCCTTTCCCGAGCACCCCAAAGCTATTTATTCTTTCAGTTGCTTTAAATACAGTACAATTCAAATGTACTAACGTCCCTTTGTTTGGGGCATGAACTTCACAGTGCAGGTGATGAGTTTCAGGAAGATGAATCTGCTCTGTCGGATTACTTCAGCTGCTTGGTGAGCCTTATCTAATTTGGGGAGTCAGTCTATTATTTCATGATTATGTATTATTAGTAGAGGTATGCTAGGGACTTGTCCTGGTACACGTATTTACACCTTCATGTTTTAGATATTTTCTGTATGGTCTTGATCCCCATTTATATAATGCAACTAATATTACAGCTCAGAACAAGGAGGTGACTATTACAAAGATGGTTGCTTTCGTGCAGGG
This sequence comes from Anisodus acutangulus, assembly GCA_029783415.1. Classification (NCBI taxonomy): domain Eukaryota; kingdom Viridiplantae; phylum Streptophyta; class Magnoliopsida; order Solanales; family Solanaceae; genus Anisodus; species Anisodus acutangulus. The sequence continues at coordinate 26,295,880 of CM056494.1, forward strand.
TAATGAGAACAGGTTGGAAGAAGAGGAAGACTTACAAAAAGAAAAGGACCAGGAGTTTACTAAGAGAGCCAAGTCTTTAGGTCACTTCAGTCATGGGAGAGGTGGAGGCAGACAGTTCTTCAAAAGCAAGTAATCAAGACCTGCTCTATTTTTAGCAAGTGCCCAGCCCCAAAGATCAAGGATGATAATAAGAGGCAAAACTTTAGAGCAGCAGGCTCATAGTCATAGGTCAACATGGGCCACAGGGGTTTCCAGCATCCTACTTGCAACACTTATGGTAGAAGGCACTCAGGGGTTTGTCGTTCAACCATGGATGATTGCTTTGGGTGTGGTCAACAGGGTCACTTTATAAGGGATTGCCTATCAGCAAGGTATTGGTGGTAACGTAGCTCAGTCCACCAATTCAGTAGTCCATCACAATTCGCATGCCCAATCAGGGGTTGGTGCGGCTAAGTCTTGTAATACAGGTGGAGGTGCAAACCACCTATATGCTTTAGCTGGCAGTCAGGATACATACGCTCGTACATATGTTTTCACATGTGTATTAACGGTCTTCACTTTTGACGTTTATTTTTTTATAGATCCTGGATCCACTCCATCATATGTAACCCTTTTGTTTCTAAGAAATTTGGGATAGAACTAGAAAAGTTACCCGAACCTTTTGAGGTATCCACTCCAGTTAGTGAGCAAATTATAGCCAGGTGAGTATACAAGGGTTGTCCAGTTAAAATCTATTACCGCATTACCATAGCCGACTTAGTAGAGTTAGAAATAGTAGACTTTGACGTGATCATTGGTATGGATTGGTTGTCTTCATGTTATACCACAGTAGGGTGTAGAACCAAAGTTGTCAGTTTCAAGTTTTCCGGTGAACCATTCATAGAATGGAAATGTGATACAGTAGCACCCATAGGTAGGTCTATTTCTCATCTTAAAACAAGAAAGATGATATCCAAGAGGTATATTTACCATCTAGTTTGGGTTAGGGTTGCAGATGCCCAGACCCCTACTCTTCAATTAGTACTAGTTGTCAATGAGTTTCCAGAATTCTTTCTAGAAGTTCTTCCCAGGGTTCCTCCCTACAGGGAGATTCACTTTGGAATTGATCTATTTTTTAGCACCAAGATGATATCTATTCCGCCATACAAAATGGCTCTAGCAGAGTTAAGAAAATTAAAAGCCAGTTGAAATATTTCTTTGATAAGGGATTCATTAGACCAAGTGTCTCACCAAAGGGTGCACATGTCTTGTTTGTTCGAAAGAAATATGGGTATTTGCCTATGTGCATCGACTATCATCAGTTGAACAAGGTCACCATTAAGAAAAAGTATCATCTTCCTAGAATCGATGATTTAGTTGATCAACTTCAGGGTGCTCAGTGTTATTCCAAGATTGACCTCGAATTAGGGTACTATCAGCTTAGGGTTAAGGAAGCTAATATTTCTCAGATCGCCTTCAAAACTCGCTATGGTCATTTCAAATTTTGTGTCATGTCATTCGGATTGACAAATTCCCTAACTGCTTTTATAGATCTTATGAACAGGGTCTTCAAGCCTTATCTTGATCTTTTCGTCATTGTCTTCATTGATGATATTCTAGTCTATTCCCGTAGTGAGGCTGATCATGCAGAACATCTCAAAATAGTGTTGCGGACACTTCAAGACCGCGAGCTTTATGCTAAGCTTTCCAAGTGTGAATTTTGGCTTAAGTTAGTGGCATTCTTAGGCCATGTGATTTCAGGAAAAGACATCCAGGTTGATTTTCAAAAAATAGACATTGTTAAGAATTGGCCCAGACCCACTGCTGCTTCAGATATTTGGAGTTTCTTAGGTCTGATGGGGTATTACAGGTGCTTCGTAGAAGGTTTCTCATGTATCTCAGCTTCATTGACCATATTGGTTTTAAAAAAAGTCAAATTTCAGTGGTCAGATGCCTGTGAGCGTAGTTTCAAAGAATTGAAAATTAGACCGACTTCTGCTCTAGTATTGACATTGCTAGAGGGAATCGAGGGGTCTGTTGTGTATTGTGACACATCAGGCATTGGTATTGGGTGTGTTTTAATTCATCATGGTAAGGTTATAGCTTATACATCCAGACAACTTAAGCCTTATAAATAGAATTATCCGATCCATGACTTAGAATCGGTAGCAATAATTTTTGCACTCAAGATATGGCGTCATTATTTATATGGAGTTCACGTTGACATTTTCACAGACCACAAAAGCCTTCAGTATATTTTCAAGTTACGAGAGTTGAATCTCAGGCAGAGGAGATGACTCGAATTGATAAAGGATTATGATATAGATGTTCTCTACCATCCAGGGAAGGCGAACGTGGTAGCGGATGCTCTTAGTTGGAGATCCATGGGAAGCTTAGCTCATTTTTAAGAAGATAAGAGATCAAAGGATTATGATATAGATGTTCTCTACCATCCAGGGAAGGGGAACGTGGTAGCCGATGCTCTTAGTTGGAGATCCATGGGAAGTTTAGCTCATTTTTAGGAAGATAAGAGATCAATGAAGAAGGAGATTCATCGACTAGCTAATTTAAGAGTTCAACTCATGGACTCCGAGGATGGTGGTGTTGTCATTTAGAATAAGTCTGAATCCTCCCTAGTAACTAAAGTGAAGGACATACATTTTAGTGATCCTTATTTGTTGCAGCTGAAAGGGGGGGTTCACAAGCATAAGACAATGAGTTTTGACTAAGGGGAGATGATGGTTCTTTGAGGTACCGAGGTAGATTGTGTGTTTCAGATGTGGACGGGCTCAGAGAGCGAATCATGGATGAAGTGCATAGTTCCAAGTATACCATTCACCCAGATTACTACGATGTATCATGACCTTAAAGAAATTTATTCGTATAATAATATGAAGAGGAATGTGGCAGACTTTGTAACCAAGTGTCCGAATTGTTAGCAGGTGAAAGTTGAGCACCAGAGGCCTGGTGGGTTGGCTCAGAATATCGATATTCCTATTTGGAAATGGAAGATGATAAATATGGACTTCATAACAGGTCTACCTCGCTCAGCTCAAAGGCATGATTCGATTTGGGTGATTATGGGCCGACTAACTAAATCAGCCCACTTTTTTTTAGTTAAGACCACATATTCAATAGAGGATTATGCGAAGTTGTATATCTGAGAAACCATAGGCTTCATAGGACCCTAGTGTTCGTTATTTTAGATTGTGGTGTTCAGTTCACATTGCACTTTTGAAAATCCTTCCAGAAAGGATTGAGTACCAGGTAAATCTCAGCACAAATTTTCATCCTTAGACAAATGTCCAGGAAGAGAATACTATTCAGACTATTGAGGATATGTTGAGGGTATGTGTCCTTAGACAAATGCTGCTATCCAGATGGCACCGTTCGAAGGTCTATATGAGCGAAGGTGTAGGTTTCTAATTGGTTGGTTCGAAGTTGGTGAGGCAGAATTGTTAGGACCAGACTTGGTCCATCAGGATATGGCGAAAGTCAAATTAATTCAGGAGCGTTTGAAAATAGCCCAGAGTCGCCAAAAGTCCTATTCAGATGTGAGGCGTAGAGATTTGGAGTTTCAAGTTGATGATTGATTTTTTCCTGAAAGTTTTACCTATGAAAGGTGTCATGAGATTTGGAAAGAAAGGGAAGCTCAATCCCAAATATATCGAACCTTATAGGATTTTGAGGAGAGTTGGTCTAGTCGCTTATGAACTTAAATTGCCACAAGACTTAGTTGTGATTCATCTAGTGTTTCATGTATCCATGTTGAGGAAGTGTGTGGGAGACCCATAGCTGGTTATCCCAACCGACTCCATCACATTCAAGGATGGTTTGACCTATGAGGAGATCCCAGTGGCTATTTGGATCATCATATTCGAAAGTTGAGAACTAAGGAAGTTGCCTTACTAAAAGTGTTGTGGAGAAGTTAGAATGTTGAGGAGGCTACATAGGAAGCCGAAGAAGACATGAAGTCCATATATCAGCACTTATTAGAAGAACAAGCATAAAATGTTGAAGATAACTAACCTTTACATATGAAACACTTATTCAGTTCAGTAATCCAGCTTTGTATTCAGTTTAGTATTTAGTTCAATGTTCAGTTTAGTATTCATCTTAGTATTAATGTGTTCATGACAGTTCAGTATTCTTATGTTTCTGTTAGTCACATTTAAGGTCCAGTCTCATTCTTAACCATGATCCATCATTCGAGGATGAATGGTCCCAAGAGAGAGATATTGTAACACCTCGTACCTCTAAACTAAGCCATGTTTATGATTTAGGGATTTAGGAAACTAAAACGGGAAGTTTAAAGTTGAAAACTAGTTTCATTTCTTCAGATATTATTTTTGTTATGCAGTAGTTAATTTTGCCAATGTAAACTTGCTTACATTACCGGTCCCAAGACTGAATAAAGAAGAAGGGTTGAGGTAAATTGAAATCCAGCATAAAAAAACTAGTTCATTCATAATGAATCGTCACAATACAGATGTCATTTGGACATGCGCGCCTAAACATAAGCACATGTTATATTGATCAGTGGCAGACTCAGGATTTTACACAAGCGGGTTCAATTAATGAATAAAGATCGATGATGAAAGCCAATATTGTAAGCAACGCGCTGAGCATAACAATCTAGATTTGCCCCTGCTCTTTTATTTGTTAATTTTTTGTTAATAATTTAACCTTAATATAGAGTTATTTTAAAATTCACTCATTTATATTTAATAAAGTCGATAATTTATTTTAGATTTAACAAAAAACGTATTAACATTTATTTTAAAATTTATCTATCTAATTTAAAAAGTTACTTCAATAAGAATTGAAAAATTTATAAGCTCTATGTAAGTAACAAAATTATTTATAATTATCTATATTATCAACGAACACAAGATAATGCCAAAATTCTTAGAGTAAGCAAAACTAGTATAAATTAATTAACTAAATTAATAATCTAACAAACTATATAATTCCAACAAATAAAATTGCAGATAGTACTAAAATTCAATTTATAAAAGGTTTAATTTTTGTTGGAGGTAAAATAGATTTCAGAATATTTTTATTGAATTTGAGTAAGAAAACAAAATATATAAAAGGAGAAATAGAAGAAAGAAAGACAATATAAACGTAACAAAAGTTACTAGCATTAATTGAAATGATTGGGCAATAGGACAATGTTTTTGTTTTTTCTCAAGCAGAGCAAACAGCAAAGACTTGGATTCGGTCCCGTGTTCTAAACGTGACTTTGAACCCACTTGACCACTGCTCCAGTCAAGTGGATTCAAATGCTTTAATATAACCAAATATAAATAATTTTCCTTATATAAACAATAAATTTACGGACAAAGTGGATCTGTCCCTGATATTGACGTTAAGATGAACTTAATTGGAGAATTATGGTCAGTAAAATTCATAGCTAACCAACTTGCTTGTAATTGTTGTAGTTGAATTGTCAACCGAAATAATAGTAGCTCTATAAAGTAGATACACCAAATCTAAAAGCATCTTCCCCAGCAAAATGGCTTGATTTACTATACTAGCTGCTAAAATATACTAGATCTATTTCAGCTGAACATTGGGCAACAACAACTTCCAAATGATTTATCATAGCCAGAGATGCTCCGAGAATATCAATACTTCTTCAGCATATCCTATTTATTAGCATAACATTTCCTTGTACAAGTACCATAGACCATAATTAACATTCAACACTACTAATGTATCTCAAAATTTTATTGAATGCTCCTAACTCCTAAGTAAATCTAGACAAAAAAAAAACTGGATGAGAACATGATATTTACAATTTTCAATCACAAGCAATGTAGTTGAAACAAGTTTTAATTGATCATGTGAAACCTTTTAATGGGGTTTGAAGGTATATTTTTTTTATGAGAAACGAAAATGCTAAGCACCACACTAATATTTGGAAATATCTTCCTCCTCTTGATTGTCATCAAAAGAAGTTGACATCCGGAGCTTCCTCTTTTCCTTTAAAATAAAACTAGTGAAATCCCTCCTAAAGTTTCAAATTTGCATTCATTTCTCCTAAATAAAAATGTCTCAAACTTTTTCTCCATATCGAGCTTAAGCTTATTGCAGAGACTTTGATCTCATCATTGCTGCAATGCATATATTTAATCATTGTTGCTTAACATTCTAATATTTTTAATCGTCTTTTGAATATTAATTATAGTTTCTTGGACTAATATTATATTTTTACTATATAAGAATAAAACGATGTGAAGATGAAGAGATTTGGAGCAAAATTGAATAAAACACCGGAGAAAAGAGAAAGGAGAAGAGACAAGAGAGACATAATTATTGTCTCGTCATTAATTCAGTGATTGGAGCAATGATGAGACCAAACAATTTGCATACGTATTGGGCAGGAGAACTTCGTTGGGCGAATCCCACAGCGAGCCACTGCCTTGCTGTGTTGCTCACTCAGGGAGGCCAACATATTCGAATTAAAAATTCTCCCAACTTCTTTTGGACTAGGTTATTTCGTTTGAGATTTTTCCTACATCTATAAATAGTTCATAATGATAGACGGTCTGTGTATATTCGATATATACGGATCATGTATTGTGTAAATATAGTTACCATATTATTAGAATAATTGTACATGTAAAATTATGGTAATAGTCTTGTATTAGGAAAATGTTATAGTCTTATATTAGAAAAAGATTGTAGTCTTGTACTAGGGAAAGATAGATTTAATTTTCATAATTAAAAATTGTATATCATGTATATATACCTTATTCATTAATAAAAATAGATGATCTGTGTATATTAGGTATATACGGACCGTGTATTGTGTATATTTAGTTACCATATTATTAGAATTCTTGTACATGAATAATTATGGTAGTAGTCTTGTATTAGTAAAAGGTTGTAGTCTTGTATTAGTAAAAGGTTGTAGTCTTGTATTAGGAAAAGATACATTTAATTTCCATAATTAAAGATTGTATATCATGTATATATACTTGGGTATCGTAGTCACTCGTCATTAGAGATGACAGTGGATCCTGGACCCGGAACGGATCCGGTGGATCCAGATCAGTTTTATAGGATATGGATCTTCAAAATTTGAACCCGACGGATCCGTTTCTGACGGATCAGATATGGATCTGGATCTTGTATTTGAGATCCGTATCCGGTCCAGATCCGACCCGTGGTTCCATTTTTTATTAAATATATTCATAACCTAGAATGTAATTTTATAAGTATTTTCTTAAAATTGTTAGGCACATCCTTGCAAGTTTAATTCTCAAAACAAGTTTAATTTATCTCTGCGTTAACTCAAAAACCAAAAAATAAAGAGGTAATTTCGATAATAAAATCAATGTTATATTAGTGAATGACTAACATCTCCATAGACAAGTAGTTAAAATTATATTCACTTCATTTGTGAAGATTCCAAGCACATGCAAGTTCTGCACTGTGGAAATACTAGTCAGCATTTTCTAAAACTATTGTCATTGTCCAACATTTTCAATTAATAGCTCACAATCAAAACGAGACAACGAACAAAATATCTCATATGAATTTCAAAATTGAAACACAGTAAACTGTTAGCTAAGTAAAAATCGTTTGTCAGTTCAAAAAAAAATTCTTAGCAAGGCAAAATTTTTTACATGTTGATCCAGATCCGATCCGTGGACCCGGTGGATCTGATGGATCCGGATTTGGATCTGATTTTTATGGACCCGACGGATCTGGATTCATGTATGAAAAAAGGATCTGGATCTGGATCTAGTAGGATCCGGTCCAGATCTGATCCGTTGCCATCCCTACTCATCATGCAGGTGGTCTATTTTTGTCTCAGAAAAAGTATGCAGAAGAAATTATTGAATGTGCTGGCATGTCCTTGTGTAAGTCTTGTCCTACTACAATTGATACTAAATCGAAACTCAGTGCTAAATCTAGCAATCAGTATGAGGATCTCTCTCACTACCGCAGCCTTGGAGGAGCTCTAAAGTATCTCACATTCACGAGACCTCACATTTCTTATGCGGTACAAAGAATCTGCTTATTTATGCATAATCTGATGGATGAACATATTCATGCTCTCAGGCGTATCTTGCGCTACATTCACGGTACACTTCATCATGGCTGGCATCTTTATCCTTCTTCAATAACCTCTCTGGTTTCTTATACAGATGCAGATTGGGGTTGGTGTTCAGATACCAGGAGGTCCACTTCTGGCTATTGTGTGTTTCTTGGTGATAACTTGATCTCCTGTCTTCTAAATGCTAGGCCACACTGTCTCGCTCCAGCGCTGAAGCTGAATACCGAGGTGTTGCCAATGTGATTTCTGAGTCCTATTGGTTACGCAATCTCCTTTTGGAGACACATTGTCCTATCCATAAGACTATATTGGTTTACTGCGATAATGTTAGTGCAATATACCTTTCTGGAAATCCAGTTAGGCATCAACACACTAAATATATCGAGATGTATATTCATTTTGTTCGCGAGAAAATTGCTCGTGCACAAGTGTGTGTCCTACATGTCCCCTCGCGCTATCAGATTGCCGATATCTTCACAAAATGACTTCCTTTGGTGTTATTTTAGGATTTTAGGGACAATCTCAGTGTACGAGAACCTCCCGTTTCGACTGCGAGGGTGTGATATAATAAATGTAATTATTCTTGTAAATCATCTATATTAGGTTAGGCAGTATTCTGTTATAATTAGTCAAAGATCTTTCTAGTTTCTAGCCTTGAATTACTCATGTATCTAATGTATATTAAGCAACTAAATCAATGAGAATACTCACGGAATTGATTTCCTTCATTTAAGTCAAAGATGCGTGCTGAGCACCTTGAAATTCTACAATGGTTGATAGAACTAGGGGCTTTGTCTTTGAATTTCAATGAATCGAATGGTGGAAAGTCAAATGATATTTTCAGCCATTTTTCTTGCAATCTCAGTGATATAGGGTCTATTATGACTTTGATGTTTCCAGATTCTGTGAAATTAGAGTATGACCTGACTTGTCCAATCTGCTTGGTTAGCAAGCACACTTGATAAATCCATGATATGGAATCCCTTTCCTTTACTCGCTTGTTCATGATTTCTAGGATATGGTCTTCAATCCATACGCTTTAGGCTGTGGGCATCTTTTCTGCAAATCTTGTGCTTGCACTGCAGCTTCTGTGATGATATTCCAAGGTATTAAGGCTGCAAGTAACGTGTCAAAATGTCCAGTTTGCAGAGAGGTTAGCACTGTTACATAATCTTATTTCTTTCTAGTTTTCCAGCATATATTATACAGTAGCATCATTTCTTAATTGTAGAGTGCATGCTGAAAATAAATTTTCTTAACTCTTCTCCTCCAACTGTGCGCATTTGTGGCATCTTTTTGGTAACAAATTCTGGAATCTCGTAAGCTTTGCATCCGTCATATAACTATGTGTTTCTTATCTAACAAGTGCAGAAACAAAAAAGAAAAAGAAATAACCAAGTAAGAAATTTATCGAATGCAAAATACCACTTAGAGATTCTGGTTTAGCCAAGTCAAGGTTCTGGTAGTCGTCATTGTGAAGCTCAATATGATTTTTGAATCAGCTTCTCGGATTGCCTTCCTGTGTAAATATTGACAGATATGCTGAAGTAGAATTTCTCTTTGATATTTCCTATCTTGCTTAGCTTAGCTGCTTCTAAGAGAAAACATGTATTTCAGTTTGGAAAATAACCATGAGAATCTATTTACAAAAACCTCTCAATATGGTCTCAGTTTCACGTAATTTAAAATGTATTTCCAGACAAACGAGCTAATTCTTTGATTTACCAAATATTCATTTACTTAGAAAAAGAGTATTGACATCGTACTTTTTTTGTGAAAAGAATATTAAGAAAATAAATGTCGCAAAGGACATTCAAAAGCCGTCACAAGTGTGAAAATAGTGGCAAGTGATACAAAAGTTCATTGTGCGTTTAGGTTCTGTGATATCTGTTATTTACAGACGGCTTTTGTTAGTTGGCAAAATCAGCAAGAATGTCAACCAAAACCTTAAATTATGGAGAAATAAATAAGGATTTAAGGATAACATTTCCTCCTATCTTTTGGATGGAACTGTATCTTCTAGTTGTTCAGCATCTTCTATCTTTTAAGTAATTACAGTAAACTTAAAAGATCTACTAGTTGTTCAACATCTTCTATACAATGTTCTTTAGCCTGGACTAGCTCTTCTGAGACATTAAAGAAATCATTCCATGTATGATCCTGCTCCCTTTGTGGGTGAACAACTATTTAATTGGAATAGGAGGTGCACACTCAAGCTTGTTTAAATGAGATCAATTATCATTCTTGGGCAAAAGTAAGGCTGTCTAACAGGCTGGGATTGTTGTGGGACAGTGAACTTGTCCCAAGCGGGTCCTCGTCGAGGTATTTAGGGGGCGGGGCCTAGGGTGCTTTTTGGTCGGACCAAACCGGCCCGCTACCATTCCTAGTGAGCATGTCCTTTCGCTAGGGGGATTTGCGGGGTTTCCCCTTTTTTATTTTTTAAATTAAAATATTTGATATTTGATTATTTGGCTACTAAATGATAGATGATACAAGTTTTCAAGGCTTTTAGCCTTTAATTTTATCAAATACAACTTTGAATATTATTTGTAAGTTGCAGGTTTTTATTTTAACTTCTAAATTTGCCAATTCATAGTACCCTTTTGCATAAAATATCAAATTATATTCTTCTAAAAGTTCTTTCTGAATTTGCAATGATTCACGAGGCATTTCTATTGGAATTGACAATTGTTGTTTAGCGGCATCAATGATCTCGTCGATTCCCGTGGCAAGTATCTTATTATAGGCCGCCTCTTCTTCTTCACTTAATTCTTGGTGGCCAAAGTTTCTTTCCTCCGGATTGATCCAATATCTGAATAAGGTGAAAATCTCTAAGCTATTCTCCGCCAGTGAGTGTCGGTGGTCTACGAGCTGAAATCTTGATGCACTAAAAGCATTTTTCAAAGATACTAATGATGCTCGAATAATTAACTCATTCTGAAAATATAGAAAATTGTTTTTCTTGCTCCCTCTAGTACAATAACTCCGGATATCCTTCTTCATAATCAATATCTTTCAAACCCTGTAGCAAATAAACATCAAGCTCGTTAAGGGCGGTCCGGTGCATAAAGCATCCCGCGTTAGCAGGATCTGGGAAAGAGCCGCAACCCAAGGGGTGTGATGTAGACAACCTAACCTAATATGTGAAAATTGTAACTGCGTACTTAGTATACTCTGACGATTAGCAAAACCACCTTTTGTTAAAGACTGAGTAGGAAGAAGAGGTAGCAGGTGGATTGTTTAGTAATCTTTGATAATAGTCATACATAAGATTAGCCTTTGAAAGTATGGAAGGGTATATAAGTTTGCACACTTGGTCGTTCTGTTTCGGGGATTTCTAATGACACAAATTGTTTCAACAAGTTTTTGTGCACCATGTTATTTTTTATGGAAGTATTTAGTACAGTAGCAACACCAAACAGATGCAGAATAGGAAAAAAAAAAAAAATTCGTGATCACATATCATCAATAGATACTTCATATGTTTCTTTTCCTTATACTCAAAAAATTATATTGAAATTACAATTATGTACTATAACATTTGTGAAACAGTAATAAACACCAGAAAATTGTTTAGTAGCATATTAATGTTTCTTTTTCTTATACTCAGAAAATAATATTGAAATTACAATTATATACTATAACATTTTTGAAACAGTAATAAACACCAAAAAATTGTTTAGTAACATAATAATATTTTTTCTAAAAACGTAATAAGTTCGGAAATTGTATCATAATCATCATCTACAATCTGATCATGAGAATTAGCATTATGTGCATTGAATGTTAATTGTATAGGATGTCGGTATTGATGAACAACAACTAGCATTTTTTTTATAAAGAACTCCCCACCTAGTTGGAGCGTTTTTTGGAACTTTCCTATATTTAATTATACAGCTACACATTTTTGCATATACTCCCTAAGTCTACTTGCTCTTTGTGCACGAAATATGGAGCCTAATGCAAATTGAATTTTATCAAAAGAAGAGCTAAATAAATAGACCCTTATTTACTTATAAATATGGCTGCACATCATGAAAATATATGAAAAATGTGAAATCCGTTTATCTTTATAAGCTCCTATAGCAGTAGTATTGCTAGAAGCATTATCTAAGGTATTTTAATAATTAAGATAATAATATTCACAAATTTCTTGGACAGTTCCAAGAAGTAAAAGGGTCAGTGTGTTGTTCATCAACATACTTATAACCAATAAATCGTTTTTGCATTACCAAACTATTATCAATCCAATGACATATAAATGTTAAGTAATCATAATCATTAGGATTACGACCTATATCAGAGTGATAAAAACTCTATAATCTAAGTGGTTAACATAAATAACATAAAAAATATTCATATTCATTGAAATTTAAGAAAATCACTTCTAACTGTTGTTTAGGAAAATTCTTAAAACTTGGGTTATACATAACTTGGATATAACGAAACAAAGCCGTCAGAAGAAAGAAAACTAAAAGTTAAACCCATAACAACAATCATTTTTGCTATATTTTTCCGATCTTTGTACTTTAAATAAGCGAGAATTCCTCCTGTCAAAGAGTTCAATTGTGTTTGGACAGTAAAACCCTGAGGCGCAGTTGGGCACGAAGACCCTAGGCCCCCGGTCCGGTTTTCCTGTTTGTGATTTCCCACCTTGGCTAGTTTTAAATGCCAAGTGTTGTTTACAAAATATTACAAGTAGCTTTTTGTATTATTTATTTTGGGTTAAAAACTCCCTATACTTTTGATTTCTTTTTACGTTCTACTAGAACTCTACTGGGAGTATAGGTGTCACATACTGAGTTTAGTCTAAGTTGGAGCTGATGGACTAGCCGGTGTTTTATCTAATTCATCTTCTTCTTCCTCATTATTATATTACCATAATCTCCATATCGTGTTTATAGTGCTTCGTGATCTAGTATCTCATTAAGATTAATATCATAAAAAAATAGGTGTTCCATCATCTATGAGATTAGGATTCCTAGACTACGAATTATTTCCTTACCCTACCAATACTCTATTTTTAAACATTTTAGGATCCATTATGATTTATGCAAATTAAAAGCAACAATTTAAATATATTCATAAGATTAAATACGAGAATTAAATTAAGTAAAAGATGAAATGAGTGTACCAAATGTCTGTGTAAAACCATGAAAAGTATAACCGTCAATTAAAGTTGAAAGTTGAAACTTACTCCACCTGGTTGGTAACCTCACCCCAAATAATTGAGAGCAACGTTATAGCAATTTTAGAAAGAGGGGAGGGGAGGGAGGGAGGGAGGGGGAGATTGGAAAAAACATGAATGAGTGGGGAATTTATAGTTGACAATTAGGGCTACAGTGAAACTTTAAAAATTTAGGAGTTAGAAATAAAATTTGGGGGGGGGGGGATGTTTTTGTTAGAATATTATGTTATTAATATTATGATTTTGTATTGATGTAGTATCATATTATATATGGTAGGTAGTACAATGTTAATTAGGAATATTATGTAAATTAGATAAAAGATTATTAGGAATTGATTAGAAAGATTACGCATAATTGATTCTTCCTAAGTGATGTATATTGTGTATATATTGGACCTTTGAAAGATAAATATAGTGAGGAAAATATTCTACTTACCCAAGAATTCTTACATGGTATCAAGAGCTTAAGGAAAGATCCAAAATTAGTTTAATTTCTTTCAAATTTTGTCATCTTCCTCCCTAGAAAACCCTAGTGACCGAAAATTTCATTTTTTTTCACTCCATTATTGATTATCCTTTATCACAACCAGTTATGTCTGAATCCAAATCATCTTTTCACCCTACCCTTGTTGTCTCAAACATCAAAAGACATGTTTCCATCAAACTAGAAATGGAAATTGTTCATTATGCAACTTGGGCGGAATTATTCAAAATATGTTGTCGTGCTCAAAAAGTTCTTCATCATATAATTCCTCCAAAAGACGGTAAAGGGAAAGACTTAACAAACGATGCAGACAAGGAATTGTGGGATACACTTGATGCCACAGTCCTTGGTTGTATTTATGCAACAATCTCCACAGACTTGTTGCATACGATAATGGAATCGGATTCCACAGCCATGTCGGCGTGGGAACGTTTGCGAGATATTTTTCAAGATAACCAAAACTCTCGCGCTGTTTCATTGGAACAGGAGTTCTCAACCATTGACATGGCGGATTTCCCTAATGTTTCTACATATTGTCAACGCCTCAAAGTGTTGGCCGATCAATTACAAAATGTTGGTTCACCGGTTACTAATAACCGTTAGTCTTGCAATTGGTCGCCGGTCTCACCGACGTATATAGCGGCGTGAGAACTCTAATCCGTCAAAGTAATCCTCTACCACAATTTTATCAAGCAAGGTCCATGCTTGTACTTGAAAAGTCGGGCTTGGTGAAAAAGGCCTCAACTACTTCAAATTCCACCATGATTGCCACTCCTTCACATGATGGTAATTTTTTTGAACCTTCTCAACAAAATAAGGGACAAAAAGGACGTCATAACAATAAAAATAAGGGTGAAAATCGCAGAAATAACAAAGGTGGAGGCCACTGAAATTCCGGTGGCGGCGGTAATGGCGGCAACACCAACTATGGTGGTGGACAGTGGCAGCAGCCCGGCGGCAGGGGCGGTGGTTAGTGGCAGCAGCCTGGCGGCAGTGGCGACGGACAGTGGCAGCAGCAGCCCGACTGGTAGTGGCCTTGGGCTGTACCACCCAGCCCAGCCCCAACAGGTAATTGAGTCAGGCAACCCCCAAGGCCCAATGGCCAGCCTCAACAAAACAATGGCCCATTTCCCTGGCAGCAGCAGCAACAGGCCCAACAGGCCCATTTCGCTGGGTCTGTTGCCACAAGCAATAGCAGTGGGCCTCAGCCGACCCAGTGGCATAAGGCACATTCAATAGAGGCCCACCCCACGAAAATTGAGTCTGCCATGCACACTCTTGGACTTAATCCATCGGATTCAAATTGGTATATGGACTCCGGAGTGACGTCACATATGACGTCCTCCCAAGGTAATCTCTCGTCCTATTTTAATTTGAGTAATGATAATGGAATAATTGTCGAAAATGGCCATTCAATTCTAATAAAAGGTTATGGTTCTAGCAAATTGTTACCGTCAAACCCACCCCTAATTTTAAAGAATGTCCTTCATGCTTCCAAATTAATCAAAAACTTGATTTCTGTTAGAAAGTTTACAACTGATAATTGGGTATCTGTCCGGTTTGCCCCCATTGGTTTTTCCGTGCATGATTTTCAGACGGGGAAGCTTCTCATGAGATGTGATAGCAAGGGGGAGATCTATCCAATAAATCCGTCAACCCAACAATCCAAGTTTCCTTCTGTTTTTGTAGCCTTGGCACCATCTTTATGGAACCAACGTTTGGGACATCCGGGAGAGGCTGGTTTGGCTTCTCTTAAATAAAATAATTTTATTTCTTGTACCCAGACACAGACTCTAAATAAGTGTCATTCTTGCACACTTGGTAAACATGTTAAGTTGCCTTTTATTTCCTCTACTTCATGCACTCTTTTGCCATTTGATATTTTACATTGTGATATTTAGGCATCCCATGTTTTGAGTTCTTCTGGTCATAGATATTATTTGCTTATACTTGATGACTACTCTAATTATTTGTGGACATTCCCTTTATCGAAAAAATCACAAGTGTTTTCCACGTTTCTCACTTTTAGAGCATTCATCCGAACTCAATTTGAACGTGATATCAAAAATATACAATGTGACAATGGGGGGAGTTTGACAATAAACAGTTTTGGGATTTTTTACAAAATAAATGGTCTTCAGTTTCGTTTGTCTTGTCCTCATACTTCATCACAAAATGGGAAGGCGAAACGTAAAATTAGAACCATTAACAATATTGTTAGAACATCTCTTTCTCATGCTTCACTTCCCCCTGTATTTTGGCATCATGCACTCCAAATGGCAACTTATTTGTTGAATGTCCTTCCTCAGAAAAATATATCATACCAAGCTCCCCTTAAAATGATTTACCTACGAGAGCCCACATATCATCACTTACGAGTGTTTGGTTGTCTTTGCTACCCCCTCTTTCCATCCACCACAATCACTAAACTACAAGTCCGGTCTACTCCATGTGTGTTCTTAGGATACCCTACTCATCATCGCGGTTACAATGTTACGACATTTCTTCCAAAAGAATCTTTATAAGTCGTCATGTAATCTTTGATGAAATAATATTTCCTTTTGCTAAGTTACATGCCACCGGGACCCCTAACTATGATTTTTTGGATAATGATAATCTTTCGTATCTAACACAACTTTTTCACAGCCCGATACCTATTACTAGTGTTGAACACCATAATTCAGGCCCATTGGGCCAGGCAGCCCCAACGGTCCCAATTCCAGCTCCATCAGTACAGCCCACTGGACCCTCGGTTTCTCACTCCTCGGTCAATGGCGTCCAGTCCACTGGCCCAACAAACCGTCCGATCACCCATAGTCAACATGGGATTGTCAAACCCAATGCAAAATATAGCCTTCACACACAGGTCTCAAAATCACCCTTGCCTCGTAATTCAGTAACTGCTCTAAAAGACCCGAATTGGAAAATGGCCATGGATGATGAATATCATGCTCTAATTACAAATAGGACATGGAATTTAGTACCTCGTCCATCTAATGCTAATATAATTCGATCTATGTGGATTTTCAGCCATAAAGAAAAATCTGATGGAACTTTTGAGCGGCGTAAAGCCCGTCTTGTAGGTGATGGAAAGACACAACAGGTTGGTGCAAAGGTTATGGAAACATTCACCCGATGGTCAAACTCGCAACTATCGTAACAGCTTCTCACCGTCTCTCAAAAGGATGGTCACTTTATCAATTGGATGTCAAAAATGTCTTACTCCATGGACACCTTAATGAGACTGTTTACATGCACCAACCATTGGGATACAGGGATCCTAAATATCCCAACCATGTGTGTTTGCTCAACAAATCATTATATGGCCTTAAGCAGGCCCCCAGGGTTTGGTATACGCGGTTTGCAGATTTTGTGTCACACATGGGTTTCTCGCACATCCGTTTAGATAATTCCATGTTTATCTATCGTCAGGATAATCATACTGCTTATCTTCTTCTATACGTGGATGGTATTATTCTAACAGCATCTTCAGACTCTCTTCACAAGAATATCATGTCACAACTTAGTTATGAATTTGCTATGAAAGATCTTGGCCCACTCCACTACTTTCTAGGGATTGATGTGACCCGACATACATGTGGATTATTCCTCTCCCAGAAGAAGTATGCATCAGAAATCGTGGAACGAGCTGGGATGGCTTTCTGCAAACCTTCGGCAACTCCGATTGACACAAAGTCAAAATTAAGTGTCATCTCTAGCAAACCTTTTGTTGATCCAACATTATACCGTAGCCTAGCAGGAGATTTACAGTATCTCATATTCACCAGGCCAGATATTTCCTATGCAGTGCAACAAGTGTGTCTATTCATGCATAATCTAATGGAAGAACATATGCATGCTCTGAAACGCATTGTGCAATATATTCAGGGCACTCTGGAGTATAGATTACATCTATACCCGTCCTCTATTTCCAAACTTGTTACTTACACTGATGCAGATTGGGCAGGCTGTCCGGATACAAGACGATCCACCTCCGGATATTGCGTCTTCCTTGGTGACAATTTAATCTCATGGTCCTCAAAAAGGCAGGCCACGGTATCACGCTCAAGTGTTGAAGAAGAATATCGTGCTGTGGCCAATGTTATATCTGACTCATGTTGGATTTGGATCCTGTTACTTTAACTTCATTGCCCTATTCCGACTGCAACAATAGTATATTGTGATAATATTAGTGCAATCTACCTCTCAGAGAATCTCATCCACCATCAACGCACTAAACATATTGAGTTAGATATTCACTTTGTACATGAGAAGGTGGCTCGCGGACAAGTTCGGGTGTTGTATGTCCCAACGCGACATCAAATTGCAGATATCTTCACAAAAGGACTTCCGATGATATTATTTGAAGATTTTAGGGACAGTCTCAGCATTCACCGCCCTCTAGCTTCGATTGCGGGGGGAGTGTTAGAATATTATGTTATTAATATTATGATTTTGTATTAATGTAGTATCATATTATATATGGTAGGTAGTACAATGTTAATTAGGAATATTATGTAAATTAGGTAGAAGATTATTAGGAATTGATTAGGAAGATTAGGCATGATTGACTCTTCCTAATTGATGTATATTGTGTATATATTGGACCTTTGAAAGATGAATATAGTGAGGAAAATATTCTACTTACCCTAGAATTCTTACAGTTTTGGAGGTTGGAGGGCCAAACATACCATTTTTAGCCGTCGGTAATGACAGGAAATAACTAAAAAACAATAATAATAAATTTTTAAATATTGATACCGGCAGCCGGTCGGTAATTAAGGGGCCAGTTAAGCGGGCCCCGGCTGTCGACCAGTCTGGTATGGTCCCCCTCCCCCTTAGTGGTACCGAGACAGCACCGGGCGGACCCAGCTCCTATAGGCAGAAGAAGCCTTTCTATTCCCATTAGTATCCTCTTATCTGTGTGGTAAGGGTTTTCTTGATAATATCTGGCTTTTACGTGGAAAACATCTTTGAAGTTTTATGGAAGCCGAACTAGTTATCCCTTCGCTCTCCAAATAAATAAATAAAATAGAAATAAGAATTAATTTATTGTTGCAGGTTGGAACTTATGCTAATGCAGTGCATGTGCTGGAATTAGATTTGCTTCTGAAGAAGAGGCCAGTAACATAGAGTAGTATATATTTTTACTATCAACAGGTAGTTTCATTTGTTTATTCTTTTTTTACTATTTTATACACTAAATTTCAAAGGTGATCGAGTAAACTAAAATGTATGACACGAATGAATTCTCAGATTTACTAGTCAGAAGCATAAGCAACTTTAGTCGCTATCTTGGTCAACTTCTCTATCTAATGAATGGAGAATCCGCTTTATCACTATGTTGTATCATTTATTTTGTATTTTTATTTTTTTGATGTCTTATTTTTCATGTTACCCTGTATTGATTATGTTTTTTTTGAGTCGAGGGTCTATCAGAAACAACTTTTCTATCCCGTAAAGATAGAAGTAAAGTCTGCGTACATTCTATTCTCCCCAAATCTCACTTGTGGGATTACACTGGTATGTTATTGATGTAAATGAATTTAGTTTGTTCCTTTTTTCAGTCACATGTGACATGACTTGTCACATATTTGCTGAAAAGTAAATTTCATGGATAGATATTCAACTTTTATACTACTACATCAAAGTCAGTAAATTATTTTTTTATTAAAAAGTTTTTCGAGTTTCCTTATTCCTTCAAGAAAGATGAGAGAACTTTCCTGTAAGTTGTTACTAATTTATCGAACTTTTATTTATCATTAGTGTCCTCCGTTCTTTTCATTAATACCAATTTTTAATGAAAGTATATGGTGAATATTAACCCTAGACAACCCTAGAAGCATCACTGAATTTGAATATAGAGGTTGCCTAAGCTTGAAAATTTTGCTTATATTTTAGAAAGTGCCTAATAGTATTTTTGTTGTAGTTAGTTAGTGTTTCGGGTGATTCTCACAAATGCCCTATTTTGGAGTGGTCTTTAATTTTCCCCGCTGAATTTGTGGTCTTCAATTTTTATCTTTCAGCATTTTTCATGCGGAATAAGTTTAGATTTCGCTCGGCAAAGTTAACATTCTGCTTGGTATAGATGTTATAATATTCCACAAGTTATGCCGGATTCAACAAAATTTTCAACACTCAACATAAATTGAAAAATAACTACACAATTATGCTATAAAATTTAATTTCTACAAAGTTATACCGAGCGAGGCAAAAAATCAATTTCTGAAAATAAATGTCGCAAAAATTAAAACCTACAGATATGAGGGTCAAAAATTAAAGACCAGTGCGTTTGAAGAATAATCTGTGCAAAAACTTTGTGTTTCACTTAATTATTTAAAAAAGCATTTTAATTAGTAATCAAAAAGTTATTTGGGTTTGATCAAATATTAAGCGCCAAATTATAAAAGACGTGTACATATTTTATTACAATTAATATCATCTACGATGAGAAAAAACAATTCACATTATTTTGCTTTATTACTTTACATTTAATATTATCTAAGAATAGTTTTAATTAATTTATATTACATACTTTAATTAAGCTTATTTAATAAGAATATTTCTTATTCTGTTTAAGATTTGGTAGCACTAATATAGTTGGGAAAACTATGAAAAAGAAGTTATGGTAAAAGGAGGATAGGGACAAAACCACATGTAGAGATGGCAGTGGATCCTGGACTCGGTCCGGATCCGGTGGATCCAGATCCGTTTTATAGGATATGGATCTTCAAAATTTGGACCCGACGGATCCGGATTCATTTCTGACGGATCGGATCTGGATCTGAATATTGTATTTGAGATCCGTATCCGGTCCAGATCCGACTCGTGGATCCATTTTTATTAAATATATTCATAACCTAGAATGTAATTTTATAAGTATTTTCTTAAAATTGCTAAGCACATCCTTGCAAGTTTAATTCTCAAAACAAGTTTAATTTATCCCCGCGTTAACTCAAAAATCAAAAAATAAAGAGGTAACTTCGATAATAAAATCAATGTTATATTAGTGAATGACTAACATCTCCATAGACAAGTAGTTAAAATTATATTAACTTCATTTGTGAAGATTCCAAGCACATGCAAGTTCTGCATTGTGGAAATACTAGTCAGCATTTTCCACAACTATTGTCATTGTCCAACATTTTCAATTAATAGCTCACAATTAAAACGAGACAACGAACAAAATATCTCATATGAACATTTCAAAATTGAAACACAGTAAACTGTTAGCTAAGTAAAAATCGTTTGTCAGTGCAAAAAAAAAATTCTTAGCAAGATTACATTCTTAGCAAGACAAATTTTTTTACATGTGGATCCAGATCCGATCCGTGGACCCGGTGGATCTGATGGATCCGGATTTGGATCTAATTTTTATGGACCCGACGGATCTGGATTCAGGTATGAAAAATGGATCTGGATCTGGATCTAGTAGGATCCGGTCCAGATCCGATCTGTTGCCATCCCTAACCACATGTAAATGGTCCCTTAACTCTGATGGTACGTTCAAAAATTAAAATAGTCATTTAATTATGTACTTAATAGTTTTAGTCCTTTAACTTTGTCATAAGTTAACAAAAATGGTCTCTTAACTATGAGGGTAGATTAAAAATAGTCCCTTAAATATACGCTTAACAATTTTGGTCCCTTAAGTATACGCTTAACAGTTTTGGTCCTTTAAGTTCGCCAAAAGTTAACACTTTTAGTCACCAGTAAAATATTCATCGAACTCTGTTTCTCACATTTGATGAGAACTATCAAAAAAGAAAAATTCGCGAGAACTCACATTTAGAGACGCAGTACTAAAGAAACAATCAAATATCTCCGAAAAAATTTGATGAATGTCTGTCGGTTATAGGAAAATCAACTAACTTGATAATGTCAGAAAATAGTGTCTCGAAACACAAAAATCGACGGACTCCGTCGATTAAAATCGAGGGAGTGCATCGACTAAGAAAATACACTAGACTTAGAAATAAATTACAAATATCAGAAACTATAAAAATTGTAACTACTAAAAACAAGCAAAAAATCGATGGACGAAAACCAATATAAAATCGAGAGACACTATTAGAAAAATCATGATTTTATTTTAAATTGCACTTTTTTTTTCAATACCGACAGACGTCCGTCGTTTATTTTCGGTCAAAAAAATTCGGAAATGTTTTTTAAGAATAAATCACTACAATGAAAGTATTTATTTTTATACCGAGTTTTCAATAAAAATTCGAGTCTAGTATATTTTACCTAACTGACGGACTCTGTCAGTTTTAACTAGATGTGTCCGCCAGTTTTTGTGTTCTGAGACACTATTTTCTGACATTATCAACTCTGTTGATTTATCATCGATTTTGCACTATAACCGATGGACGTTTATTGGCTTTTTCCTGAGGTATTTGACCCTTTTTTTAATAGTGTGTACCTCTAAATGTGACTTCTCACTAATTTTCTCTCATTTTTCATAATTCTCGTCAAATCTAACAAACAAAGTTTGATGAATATTTTGTCAGAGACTTAAAGTGTTAATTTTTGGCAAACTTAGAGGACCAAAACTGTTAAGTGCATACTTAAGGGATTATTTTTAACCTACTCTCATAGTTAAGGGATCATTTTTTGAAAAACCTAAAGGATTAAAACTGTTAATTGCATAGTTAAGGGACTATTTTGAGACTACCCTCATAATTAAGTGGACCATTTTTGTCATTTTCTTCTCTTGTCAAGTTTGCTATGTCATCAAAATTCCTTTTTCACAAAGTTTTTGTGTGAGTCTCATATTTGCCATGTGTTTGGTTAGTTGTACCCGAGTTCAATAAGTTTGGGGGTAATTGGATCGGGTAGTCGATCAAAATGAGGGGTGGTTTTAATTATAATTGGGGATGGTTTATTTTATTACGAGGCAAAGTATAACAATAATGGCTCAATTGGACGAAAAATAAAACGGAGGGCATGCGTAAACAATATTTGAAAGTTCAAAGATATTTTTAATTCTTTTTGTCACGACTCCTTTCAGGCGTCGTGGTGGCACCTATAATGTCCCCGCCGGTAGGCTAACCACTTCCCAATAAAGCAAAATATAACAATAACTTAAGAGAAAATAAAAGAAATAATTATTAAACTATCTTACAATATAAATATAAGGAGTTATAAAAATACCGAATATCTACTTATTACAATTTTCAAATGATCTGATCTGGTCAGTACAAGAGCCATTAATATATAATAGAAGGAAATGTCTGAACTATTGTCTGATAAGTACAAAACAAAGACATGAAATAAGAAGGGAGAATTCAAGACTGCTGAGGATGAGCAGTCTCACCCTAAACGCTCAAGTCCACCGCCTCGGATGACAGCCACGAGGTTCGACACTGGTCGACGGCGTTGTATCTACATCCAAAACATTGCAGCAAGTGTAGTATAAGTACACATCGTACCCCCGTAAGCACCATAGGCCGACAACGACGAATAACACGTAATAGACATAAACATCCAGCTGACACACAAGTAATCCTAACCTACATAGTCTGTTCAAGCACATAAGTCACCCTCAACTAGCAAATATGATTCAACACGTAAGCCAACTCAGAATCATAGAAATACAGCCCAACACAGAATCACATTATCATAGTAGCAATTCTAATTAAGTACAAATATCATGATCATAATGTATGTTAATGAATGATATTATAGATTCTACGTTAACACAATATCCGTAGTCTATTATTATAGATTCTACGTTAACACAATATTCTAATACTTACATAAAGGTAGAACCTTTCAAAGAAACCGAATACCCGACTTCTAAAGAGATCCCGAGCCCACAAGATAAAATCAAAACTTTAATGCTACAAAAGCATAATAGTGGTCTTATTGATTATAACCTTAAATTTGAAAGTCATTTAACTCCAATTAGGTCTTCAATTTCCTTTTAGATTAAAAAGAAATCTCCAATTTAGTCAAAAGACTCAAAACCAAGAAATTTCCCCAAAATTCATGGAATTAAATTAACAAATCAATCTTCGCAATAGGTTATCCCATCATTAACAAACTCAAATCTGAAATATTTCACCTTAAAGACTCAATCTTGGCCTACAATTTTGTTTATTAAGCTCTCTTAACATTAGTCACAAAATCCTGGGTTTAAACTCCCCAGAACATGATAGAAAAACCTAAATTTAATGATAGAATCATAAATGAATAATGAAAATAGGTTAGAAACCTTACCCCAAAGTTGAAAATGATGAGAAGCCTTGATTTTCCGCCCCAACCGAGCTTAAGTTTGTGAAAAGTGGGGTATGAAAACTGAAATCAAAATAAGGTCTTTTATTTGGTTCTGATACAGAGATCCCGCTCCTGCGGAATCTTTCTCATAGAAGCGACCTCGTTTCTGCAAAAAATGACCATAGAAGTGGCGTAACTTAATGTACCGCGATTCCGTAAAAGCAGAGGCGACACGGCATAAGCGGTCCTCCACAAGATTCTCATGACTCATATCTGCGGATCAACTTTTGCGGAAGCGGTTCCACAGGTGCGGCCAGTACTCGCTAGTGTGATTGCACCAGAACCAACAGCTATAGCAAAATCCCAAATATCTTAAACTCACCCGAGACCTTTCAAACACAAACCAAATATGCTACGCAAGTGTAAACGACGCTACAAACTTGCTCGCACACTCTGAATTATCATACGACCAAGCTAAGGTCCATTTTTCTACAAATCCGCTCAAATTTCACAAATTAGCAAATAAGGACTCAAAACACATCTGAACGTCTTAGAAAGCGAACCAAAGACTCGACTAAGTTACAAATGAAGTTCCGGACCTACCAGAAGCAATAAAACTTGAAATCGAACTCGTATACTCAAAAGTCAACTTTGGGTCAACTCTTTTTACTTCAAAAATATCAAACTTAGATTTGTTTTCTTCCGAAACCTATCTAAATCACCTCGAGAACCGTACTACCCAGCCTCGCGAGTCACAAACCCCAAATAGAGTGTACGGAAAGGGTAATTTTGTCAACTAAAGGTGTTAAGACAAAAATGACTGCAAGGGTCGTTACACTTTTCAGTTTCTATTTTAAAATTAATAATGGTAATTATTTTTAAAATAGATATCAGTAATAACCTTTGTCCCAAAAAAAGTAGCTTTTTGCTTCTCCTTTAGGAAGAAGTTATATTCACCCAACAACAACAAAACGATAATTTTACTACTAATTAAAACACCTTTTCCTTTAGAAAATACGTCAATTTTATAAAAAAAAAATATTCTTTTAAAAAAATGTGTTTAGCTCCTAGAAATTCAAGATAGTTACTTATTGCTGGTGTGAATCAGGTAATTTGGTATTACTTGGCTAGCCGAGTTTGCAATCGACAACGTAAGCGAGGGTTTCCCTCCTCTCTTCTATTCTTCTTCATTATTTTCACTGAAGACGACTATATTTGTATTCTAGATTTCATCAAAATCTTGTTTTGTTCACAGAAAATGCATATCCATTCCAATTTTATACTTTAAAACTAGGTCAAAGTTAACTCAAAAAGTCAACCTCAAGCCCCATGATCAAATGCTGAAATAATGATATCTCCATTCTCTGGATTACCCGTAACCCTAAGAGCCAAATCTATGATTAGATTTTCAATTTGAGTTTGTTTTGATATTTAAATCATCAATTTGGTATTTTTTAAGGCTTAGATAAAAAATTCTAATTTGCTACATTCAATTTCATAAATTTAGATGTCCAAATCTAGCATAGAAACGTGTATAGTCTCTAGGATTAGGTGAAAAATCATCACCTCGAGAGCTATAAGTCAAATCCAGGTCAAATCCCCCTTCGACCCCTAGCTTAGGTCGTTCAAAATTTTGTTGGAATGTAAAAACTCTATAAAATAGTCACTTGATACTTCAAATTTCTTCGCAATTGTGGCATCACAAGCGGTCAAAAGCTCACAATTGTGATATGACCACCTTCACAATTGCAGTGACCAGTCCACAAATGTGGCTTTGCAATTGCAGTGGCTAATATGCAATTACAATGTAGAAGAAAAAAATCTACAACTTTTAAAATGTGACTTCTTGCCCAAAATTCATCAAGATCCCTCATATTTCAATCCAA
Source organism: Anisodus acutangulus (assembly GCA_029783415.1). NCBI lineage: Eukaryota > Viridiplantae > Streptophyta > Magnoliopsida > Solanales > Solanaceae > Anisodus > Anisodus acutangulus. The sequence continues at coordinate 26,321,706 of CM056494.1, forward strand.
ACTATCTCAACAAGTTCTTCAATATTAATTGAATCTATGAGAAGTATCAAATCATGGAATAGGATATAATTACTCAAAATAAGGGTTGGAATGTTACAGTCATATAAGGGGTGGTTTAAAATGGTAATCCTGAATTGAAGGGATGTATGGCGTGATTTTTTAGGTAATCGGATAAATATCGGAGAAGAATTAGTGAAACTAGAAGTTTTTAGGTTAAGAAAATGAGAAAGTTTGACCAAAGTCAATATCAGAGGTTAATGAGGTCAAATCAGTTTTAATCAATTTCATGAGGTTCAGAATGTGATTTAAAACTTAGTTGATCAGTTGGTTCGAATCCCATAGGGCTCAGGTGTGTTTTGACCTTTAGTTGAGAAACTAGTGAGTTAAAAAGATTTGGGTTGACTACGGTCAACATCGATTCAAAACGATCCCATTTCAGTGTTTTGAGTATGCGAGCAGGTACGTAGTGTTTTATGACTGAAATGCGTATTTGATTTGTGTCCGGAGGGTTCCGATTGAGTTTCGAGAGTTAAATCAAGGAATTAGTGTGTTAGGAATGTTGAGTAGCTACTGGCTCAATGATAGATGATGAACTTATATTGAAGTTTTGAGGATTTGACAAATAATATACGCAATGACAATCAAGGGAGATATAAGAAAGGGATTGAAGAACCCGACATCCAAATAAATATCCGAAGGATTCAGTTAAGTAGTCATATCAACAAAGGAATTGATCCTTATTATCACGCAACAATGGAGATTGAAAAGCTATTTCATGCCAACTGAATATTGCCTGATTCATCTTCGATGGTTAGGTTTACAACTATGGTAATATTGCCATAAAATATCATAAGTTGATCAATATGGAATTAACATCGAAGTAGGAGAACATAGCCAACGCGCATATAAGGAAAATAAAGGAACATCCAAGTCAAACAAGATTTGATATTTGGGTACAATTAATGTCAGGACCCAAAAATGGTAGGTGATCGAACCTATTCCCATCCTGATAGGTAAGCCAAAACCCAACAATTACAGATTTAATTAAGTTAATTAAGCGAAAGAATAAAAAGATAAATCGAATATCCAAAATACTAAATCAATTATCGTAAATAAGTGTGAAAACAACCAACAACCACCAAATATTGGTGTCATGTGTACAAGAGCCACTAAGAATGCAATACACATCTGAAATCAACTAATACATTGTCAAGATACAAAGGAAAAACATTAAATATAAAAGAATGGAGGGGGAAGGGTGTTGCGGATCAGCCAAATAACTTACCTCAATCTTGTAAAATCACATCCTCAACTCAAATAGCATCGTAGCTCCTACTCATGCTCGTAACTAAATCTGCACCACAAAAAATGCAACAAGTACAGTATAAGTACGGAAAGCACGTGTACTTAGTATATCTCATAGAACGACAACGAAAAAAGTACTAATGAAGTATTACGAAAAAATCCGTTTAACCTTACCAGTTTACCTTAACTCAGAACAAACCATCAATAAATAAATGATAATCAATTCCAAGTAACGCCAGATAATCTGGAAAATTAGTCAATCAGATAGCGCAAATAAGCTCTAGTCTTTCCAAGAGTCCTTCAGGATCAACCCTCAGAACCGTTCAACATGATTCCTTCTGAGAATTTAGTATTAAGTTCAAGACATCTCAATTAGATCAGATAGACGTAAACCATGCAATATAATGTAACCCTTGCATGCGTGCAACTCGAGCCAACCATGATATAATGCATAAAGTGCATCTAAGAGATCACAAATCATTAATACATAAAAGTCCAAGTACCCAAATAGGAACAACAATTAAGATAATCAAATAAGGAAAAATATGATGCAATGCAATGCACTATGCTCCCGTAGACACATAGATTCATGGGACTGTAAGGGAGATGTGAGTCATAGGGGAACGGTAAGTCCAAATGCCCGCCGGAAATATCAGATCTTCCAGATCACATTGGGTGTCTAACCTTTATAAGGTTGAAATATCATGCAACCTACCTTTTGAGGCCAAAATATGCATCAACCGCCCATTTAGGCCAAATATTCATCACTTATCTTGAAATTTGATCTCCTAGATCGTAATAAGTCAAATCAATGCATATGCATAATACAACACATAAGAAAGTGGATACATTTAACAATCCAGACTTAATAACCAAAATTGTAAGTACATTTATTATGTACATGCTTAATGGCCAACAAGTTTAGGTATGCTCATCAATAATTCGGACATAACAGTCGACAAGTTCATTAACATGTTTATCACAAGTGTATGACATTCTTTAGAGTACCAAATACAATCAAATAGTCAAATATAAGACAAGTAGCACATAGAAGCTAATGCCCACATATTTTGGTATACCTGGGTCATGACCCATAACTATACAGTACACTATCACTCATGTCATTTCATCCGTACTCGTACCAATGCTCGTCACATCACGAGTACAAGATCTCATGTTACGCTCTTATTCCTTATTATTTTTATTTTAATATTCACTTAAATAAGTCCCTCAAATGAAGTTTAGACATCTTAACATACCTCAAATGTTGATCAAATGGAACACAAACCTCAAGATATCACCTTTACTTTATGGAGTGCTTAAGAACGTGTAACATCACGTACCTGCAAACTAAGTCATTTTTATGATTTAGGGATTTAGGAAACCAAAACGAAGAGTTTAAAGTTGAAAACCAGTTTCAGTACTGCATATCCAATTTGATGCCAGAATTGACAGACCGTAAAAGATTTTATGGACAATCGTAGTGAACCGTCGATTTGATTCTTGAAATTAACGGAAGCTAGTAAATTCTTATGACCCGTATAATAATCGACGTTCCGTCCTTTTTTACCGTCTGAAGCCTCTCAAGTTTTGAAGTCACTAGAAAGTTATAAATTAATTCGACGATCCAATTTTATGGGCCGTACAATTATTGACGGCCTAGACCCCGACCATCAAAATATTGATGGCCCAGACTTAGACCATCAAAATATTGATGGACCGTCAATTTCGATAGTCAAATCATTCTGACAGCAAATAATATAAATACGCAGACTAAGTTTCAAAATCAGTTTTTCATATCCCCAAGCCCTAGAACAAATGTTCTCTCTTCCCAACCTTCTCCTACATTGACGTAAACTTTTTCACGTGATTCTATGTGATTCTAACATAATCGTAATGAATTATAAGTAGAATCCAATGTTCTTAACCTGGGGTTTTCAGGATAAACCTAATCCAAGGTTTAAAGGTTCAATCTTTGGAGCTCTTCTTCAAAGTTAAGATTTTTTATACAAATTTCGAAGCGGTTAAGGTATGTAGAGATTCTATCCACGTGTGAGAATATCCATATTCTTCTCCACGCCTCGTTCATCGAGATTAGTGTAAATAACATTAAAATTTGAGATTTTAACCCTAGTTTATGAAAAGAATAAAACTTGTGATTGTAAATTTATAGTTGTTCATAATCATCACTTTGATTGTTGTGAACTCAATGCGTAATCAATATAGACTTATGTTTGATATCCACGAGTCTTAGTTTAGGATATTCAGCATGTTTGTAAATTCGTTAAAGCTTTAGTACTCATAATTAGTTCATGAGTTCATATTCAGTATTTATCAATATATTTCAGTATTCCAGTATCATGTTGAACACCTGATTTGGGCCTAAGACCACAGTTTATGTATATATATACTTGGGCCCAAAGCCACAAATTTGTGCACATATATTGGTCCTGTGGCCACAATTATTTATTACTTCGATTTAATATGTAATTCTTCATTTCAGTACATGGAGTATTCATATCCTTTACTTCCTTGTTCAGTTATCAGTTTCTAGTTTCAGCTCAGTTTTAGTACATTACTTGTTTATTGATTTGGGTTGCCCTTTCTCGAGAACCCCACAATTATTTATTATTTTAGTTACTTTACATATAGGACAATTCAAATGTAATAATGTCCATTTTCATGGGGCCTATACTTCACTGTGCAGGTGCTGAGTTTTAGGACGACAGATCTACTCAGTCGGATTACTTCTGTATCAGCTGCTTGGTGAGCCCCATCTCATTCGAGGTGTCAGTCTATTATTTCATGATTATGTCTTATTAGTAGTGGTATGCCATGAACTTGTCCTGGTACACGAATTTACAGACTCATATTTTAGAGGTTTCATAGACTAGACTAGTTCAGTATGTCAGATGTGTCAGTAATACTATTTTCAGACTTATGATATTTTTCAGACTATTTCTGCAATATACTTTCAGATTATAAATTCAACAGTTTGGATTACATATTTTTAAATCATTACTATAAATGTTTTGATGCCCATGTTGATTCAGCAGCCATGTGGTTTGCTTGGTCATATGCAGTCAGGCATCGAGTATCGTGTTTTTTTTCCAGACCATGGTTCAGGTGTGACAAAGCTTGGTATCAGAGCCTAGGTTCAAGTGTCTTAGGGTGTCTATGAAACCATGTCCAGTGTGGTCATTTTTAGGTGTATGAGGGACCCACACATGGAAACAGTTGACCACCAAGACATCTAGGATTATCTCACTTCTTTCATACTCTAGATCGTGCAGTTAGAGCTTTACCGTCAAGACATCCTTCTAACTCGTGCATATTACATATTTCATAAAATGTTTGCGAAAAGGAAATCAGCTATATGAAACAGGGTTGCTGCTAATGCTGCTCGTGAGAAAAATATTCAGGCTCAGGGAGCCAATTCGGGTACTGCATCGCCTGATACCACAGTACCTATGGAGATCCCAGTTCTACTAATTGGGATGTTAAGGGAGCTATTCAGCTGCTCACCCAATCGGTGGTTACTCAAGCCCAACGTCAGAGAATGACTCCAAGTATGGGAACTAATGGAGAGTTATCTAGTTCTAAGACTCGTGACTTTTTTCGTATGGACTCCCCCCCCCCCCGGTGTTCACAAGGTCAAGCAAGACAGATGATCCACATAATTTTATTGATGGGATGTAGAACATATTTTGTGTTATGCATGTTACTAAGATAGAGGCAGCAGAGTTGGGACCTTATCAGTTGCAAGATATTGCCAATATCTGGTATGAGTCATGGGAGCAGTCCCGCGAGGAAGATGCACCTTCAGCAATTTGAGATGAGTTTCCTAATGCTTTTATTGAGCATTTTCTGCTAGTTGAGGTCAGGAAGGCAAATGCCCTTGAATTCGAAAATCTTAAGCAGAACGACAAGAGTATTATCTTAAATTTGTCATTTTGGCAAAATATGCTCCACATATGGTTCCAGACATGAAGGTCAGAGTTAGACATTTTATGTATGGTCTTGATCCCCATTTATATGATGCATCTAATATTATAGCTCAGAAAAAGGAGATGACTATTACAAAGATGGTTGCTTTCATACAGGGTAATGAGAGCAGGTTGAAAGAAGAGGAAGCCTTACAAAAAGAAAAAGATTGGGAGTTTAATAAGAGAGCCAATTCTTTAGGTCACTTCAATCATGGGGGAGGTGGAGAAAGACAGTTCTTCAAAAATGAGTCATCAGGGCCTACTCCATTTTCAGCCAGTGCCCATAGCCCCAAAGTTCAGGGATGATAATAAGAGGTAGAATATCAAAGCAGCAGACTCACAATAACAGGTCAACGTAAGCCACAGGGGTTTCCAGCATCCTACTTGCAACACTTGTGGTAAGAGGCACTAAATGGTGTGTCGTTCAAGCATGGATGATTGCTTTGGGTGTGGTTAGTAGGGTCAATTTCTAAGGGATTTCCCATCGGCAAGGTAAGATACTGGTGGTAACATAGCTTGGTCCACCAATTCAATAGTCCATCGCAATTCTCATGCCCAATCAGCGCGTGGTGCGGCTAAGTCTGGTAATAAAAGCGAAGGTCCAAACCGTCTATATGCTTTAGTCGGCCGTCAGGATAAATACGCTCATACAAATGTTATCACATGTATATTAATGGTCTTTACTTTTGACATTTATGCCCTTATTGATCCTAGATCTACTCTATCATATGTACCTCTTTTGTAGCTAAGAAATTTAGGCTAGAACCAGAAAAGTTACACAGAACCTTTTGCAGTATCCACTCCAGTTAGTGAGTCAGTTGTAGCCAGGTGGGTATACAGGGGTTGTCAGTTAACATCTATCATCACGTTACCATAACTGACTTAGTAGAGTTAGAAATAGTAGACTTCGATGTGATCATGGGTATAGATTGGTTGTCTTCATGTTATGTCACAGTAGGGTGTAGAACAAAAAAATTCAGTTTTGAGTTTCCCGGTGAACCAGTCATAGAATGGAAAGGTGATATAGTAGCAACCATATGTAGGTTTATGTCTTATCTTAAAACCAGAAAGATGATATCCAAGGGGTATATTTACCATCTAGTTTGGGTTAGGGCTGCAGATACCCAGACCACGACTCTTCAGTCAGTACCAATTGTAATTGAGTTTTCATAAGTCTTTCCACAAGATCTTCTCGGGGTTCCTCCCGACAGGGAGATTAACTTTGGAATTGATCTATTTTCCGACACCAAACAGATATCTATTTCGCCATACGGAATGGCTCTAGCAGAGTTAAGAGAATTAAAAGCCCAGTTGAAAAACTCCTTGATAAGGGATTCATTAGACCAAGTGTCTCACCATGGGGTGCACCAGTTTTGTTTGTTCAAAAGAAAGATGGGTATTTGCCTATGTGTATCAACTATCATCAATTGAACAAGGTCAATATTAAGAACAAGTATCCTCTTCCTAGAATCGATGATTTAGTTGATCAACTTCAGGGTGCTTAGTGTTATTCCAAGATCGACCTCAGATCACGGTACCATCAGCTTAAGGTTAAGGAAGTTGATATTACAAAAATCGCCTTTAGAACTCGTTATGGTCATTTCAAATTTTATTTCATGTCATTCGGATTGACAAATGCCCTAGCTGCTTTCATGGATATTATGAACAGGGTCTTCAAGCCTTATCTTGATCTTTTCGTCATTGTCTTCATTGATGATATTCCAGTATATTCCCGTAGTGAAGCAGATTATGCAGAACATCTCAGAATAGTGTTGCGGACACTTCAAGACCGTGAGCTTTATGCTAAGTTTTCCAAGTGTGAATTTTGGCTTATGTCAGTGGCATTCTTAGGCCATGTGATTTCAGGCAAAGGCGTCCAGGTTGATTTTCAGAAAATAGACGTTGTTAAGAATTTGCCCAGACCCACTGCTGCTTCAGATATTCAGAGTTTCTTGAGTCTGGCAGGCTATTACAGGCATTTCGTAGAAGGTTTCTCATCCATCTCAGCTCCATTGACCAGATTAGCTCAGAAGAAAGTCAAATTTTAGTGGTCTGATGTCTGTGATCATAGTTTCAAAGAATTGAAAATGAGACTGACTTCTGCTCCAGTATTGACATTACCAAAGGGAACCGAAGGGTTTGTTGTATATTATGACACGTCAGGCATTGGTCTTAGGTGTGTTTTAGTACATCATGATAAGGTTATATCTTATGCATCCAGACAGCTTAAGCGTCATAAAAAGAATTATCTGATCCATAACTTAGAATTGGTAGCGGTAATTTTTGCACTCAAGATATGGCATCGTTATTTATATGGAGTTCACGCTGATATTTTCACAGACCACAAGAGCCTTCAGTATATTTTCAAGCAGTGAGAGTTGAATCTCAGGCAGATGAGATGGCTCGAATTGATAAAGGATTATGATGTATATGTTCTCTACCATCCAGGAAAGGCGAACGTGGTACCCGATGCTTTTAGTCGGTGATTCATGAGAAGTTTAGCTCATGTTGAGGAAGATAAGAGAACTATGATGAAGGAGATTCATCTACTAGCCAATCTAGGAGTTTGACTCATGGACTCTGAGGATGGTGGTGGTGTTCAAAATAAGTCTGAATCCTCTCTAGTAGCTGAAGTGAAGGAGAGAAAGTTTAGTAATCCCTACTGTTGCAGCTGAAAGAGGGGATTCACAAGCATAAGACCATGACTTTTGAACAAGGAGGAGATGATGGTCCTTTGAGGTACTGAGGTAGATTGTGTGTTCCAAATGTGGACGGGCTCAGAGAGCGAATCATGGCAAAAGAGCATAGTTCCAAGTATTACATTCACCCAAGTTCTACTAAGATGTATCATGACCTTAAAGAAATTTATTGGTGTAATGATATGAAGAGAAATATTAAAGACTTTGTAGCCAAATGTCCTAGTTATCAGCAGGTGAAAGTCGAGCACCAGAGGCCTGGTGGGTTGGCTCAGAATACGATAGTCCTATTTGGAAATGGAAGATGATAAATATGGACTTCATAACAACAAACAATATAAATACGCAGACTTAGTTTCAAAATTAGTTTTTCGTATCCCCAAACCCTATAATGAAGGTTCTCTCTTTCTAACCTTCTCCAATATTTAGGTAAACCCTTTTCACGCGATTCTATGTAATTCTAACATAATTCTAATGAATTCTAAGTATAATCCAATGTTCTTAACCTAGGGTTTTCAGGATAAATCCAATCCAAGGTTTTAAGGTTCAATTTTTGGATTTCTTCTTCAAAGTTTAGATTTTTAATACAAGTTTTGGAGCGATTAAGGTATGTAGAGCTTCTATCCACGTGTGGGAATATCCATGTTCTTCCCCACGCCTCGTTAATTGAGATTAGTGTGAATTACATTAGAATTTGGAAATTTTACCCTAATTCATGAAAAGACTAAAACTTATGATTATAAATTCATAGTTGTTCATAATCATCACTTTGATTATTGTGAACTCAATGCATAATCAATATAGACTTGTGTTTGATATCCACGAGTCTCAATTTAGGATATTCAACATGTTTGTAAATTTGTCAAAGCTTCAGTACTCATAATTAGTTCATGAGTTCATATTCAGTATTTATCAGTATATTTCAGTATTCCAATATCATGTTGAAAACCTATATTTAGGCCCAAGGGCACAGTTTACGTATATGTATACTTGGCCCAAGGCCACAGATTTATGCACATATATTGGGCATAAGGCCACAGTTATTTATTACTTCAGTTAAGCATGTGATTTTTCATTTTAGAGAGTATTAATATACTTTTTCAGTTATTAGTTTCCAGTTTCAGCTCAGTTTCAATACATTACTTGTTTATTGATTTGGGTTGCCCTTTCCCGAGCACCCCACAACTATTTATTCTTTCAGTTGCTTTACATACAGTACAATTCAAATGTACTAACTTCTATTTACATGGGGCCAACACTTCACGGTGCAGGTGTCGAGTTTTAGGACGACGGATCTGCTCAGTCGGATTACTTCAATATCAGCTGCTTGGTGAGCCCCATCTCATTCGGGGTGTCAGTCTATTATTTCATGATTATGTATTATTAGTAGAGGTATGTCAGGGCTTTGTCCTGGTACACAGATTTATAGACTCATGTTTTAGAGGTTTCATAGACTGGACTAGTTTAGTATGTTAGACATGTCAGTATTACTGTTTTTAGACTTATGATATTTTCATACTATGTCCGCAATATACTTTCAGATTATAAATTCAGCAGTTTGGATTACATGTTTTTAAATCATTACTATAGTATGTTTAAATGCTCATGTTGATTCAGCTGGTATATGGTTCGCTTGGTGAGAAAATGTATTTGTAGACACCCATATTGCTACACTTATAATTCGGGCTCAAAAAGTCACTACAAAGGTCGATTCCAAGCTCCGAAGGTTAAAACTATAATTTTATTATAAAATTAGGTTACCCATATTCCATAGATACTAAATCTAAAAACTTATCTGATTTCATCAGCGGATCAATACTCAATCAAGGATTTAGCATATCTCAACTTTGGGGCTTAAAACATCAAGCAAACACGAATTAATATGCTAAACAACAAGTGTAATCAACTGAAAAAAATAAAATTAGAGGTCATATACTTACAACCCCCCCTCCCATTGAGAGAATAAAAACACCAACCTTAAATTGAGCTCTAGAACTCAAAATATGCTCAAAATACTATAAATGTCTGATCTGTGCATTTAAAACACTGTCCATGTGATTTTTACTCATTGTGTTCGCATGACCCCTTCATGTTTGTGAAGAGAAATTGTTTGTGTTAATCGGTCAATCGAGAATTTCCTTCTTTACGTTCGCGGGGCCCCCATCATGTTCGCGAAGAATAATTGTTTGCACCAGTAACCAATACTTTCCTGATACTAAAATGGGTATAACTCACTCATATGACTTTTAAATTCGATGATTCTTTTTGCTATGATTGCATAATAATGATACAATTCTAAAGGCTTAATAAAAACATAATTTAGAGCTCATTTTATTAATATAGTACTATTTATACTCAAAGAGGCAACATCAAAACATCAAATAAGAGCGCAACACAAACCAAACTTATCGGAAACTCATCATAATTTCATCAAAACTTGCAGACAAGTCCAAAATAATCATACGAATCTGCTCGCACACTTAAAACGCCGATCCAGGGTTGTCTTGACCCGATGTTGACGTAGTCAACTCTGGTCCTTCAATTTAACAAGTTTCTCAACCAAAGGTCCAAATCACTCCCGGCCCATCGGTCTCTGTCTCAATCACTCGAGGAAGTCATAAATTACATTTTGGATCTCATGGACCTGATGAAACTACGATTCGAATTCGTTAACCTCCAATGTTGACTTTGGTCAAACCTTTCCATTTTTTAACATGAGAACTTCTACATTTAGATTTTCTTCTCTGATACTCACCCAATTGCCTCGTAAACTGTGTCAACCATCCTTGTAAGTAAAAAAAATCATTCTAAGCTAAATGAAGGATATTTTAGGGGGAACGAGTCCAAAATCTCAAGATGACTTGGTGGGTCAATACATTATCTACCACTTAAACAAACGTTCATCCTCAAACGGTAAAGAAAAGTAGTGAAGTTGTCGAGCAGTCAAAGAATCTCCATTTTAAACCTCATGAAAGCCTCCATCGACAAGGATCACATCGATAGCACCTCTTGTTCACTTTTTCATTTAAATCTTCCTCTAACTTACCTAGAAAATCTAAATATCAGTTTTTCCATGTCTGAAACTTTTTGCACGACTGATTCTCATATATTTGAACTGCCTCTGCTCAAATTACCTAATTTTGATTATAACCACAGTTCTAAACGTAATTGATTGCTTCGAAAAATACCATCATAGTCGCCACAAACCTTTAGTTGTGTTCCCATCTGAAACGTCTGCCGTCAATCGGTTGACGAAATCGGATGACAAATTGATTCCTTAACTAAGCAATTTCGGCTGGAAACGGAACTCTACTTCCAGCAATGGGTTTCCCAACTACTCCAGAAAGTGTTAGGACGGTGATTGAGTAAACTAAGTGGTAAGAAACATAAATACAGCTAGAGTGAAGTAAATGCGATAAAGATAAAATGAAGATATGTAGAATCAGTTGTTTGATTGATTGGTTGTGGCTTATTCTATAAAAATAATCCTATATTTATAGTAGCCATTAAATACCCACTAAATCCACTAGCCAACTATGTTAGCCATTAAATTACCCACTAAATCCACAACTGAATTCCGATGCGTTTCAGTCGCACGTTTGAAAGAAAGTAGCCCCTATGTGTGTCAGAACATTTCAAAAAAAAATGTTTAAGGAGACACCCCCTAGAGGTTTCTTACTTAATCTTTAGTCATTCCCAAATTCCTTTCCTTCTCCAAAGAACCATATTTCCTTAATCAGAAAACTATGTCTTCATCTTCCTCTCCATCTTAGGGATCAGATAATACCAACTTGGCTGCTGATGACCTAACCCCTACCTTCGCCTTCATCGATGAACAAATGGTTTTTGCTCCCTACGGTAAATCTTAATAGGGTGACCTCCTTCTTTCTCGGTATCTTAGCCCAACAAACTATGACCTTCGTATTACCTGCGATTGGTTCACCGGCGATTGCTGTCCGTCTAGCCTACGTACCTGGTCGACCAAGATTACCAACTACTCTGATTGGTTGGAATGAGTGAAGTCAACTAGAGAGGTCGAATGGAGACGCATGGGTCTCTATGACGCCATTGCGCTGTCAGAGTTTGACATCTCCTATAACATTGGTCTCATATATGCTTCTTCGGTTACTGGTAGACCAATGCCAACTCCTTTGTTTTACCCTGGTGAATGATGACCCCCACACTACTTGACGTGATGGTGATACTTGGCCTTCCGATACTGGGAGCCAAAGCGCCTGTCTTTAGCGACATAGATATTTTCGACTTGGGCATCAAGGTCTCAAAGACTTCTTTCGGCTATGGCCACTTCATGACCAACAACAACCGAATATCGCCTCTTCCAGTCGACGATGCCGAGCATCATGCTTTCTTGCTCTTTTAGTTCAGCCGATATTTTGTCTGCACAGGATCTTATGCAGTCGTGAAAGAGCTGGAAATTTATGCGGCGCTAGCCGTTTCGGGGGAAGATGTCAGTTGGGCATCTCTTTTCCTGACTTATCTTTATATGCCTCTTGGCGATGCTCAGGCGAGATTAAGGGACTCCAAAAATATGGATACCTTTGTTGGTCCCCTGTGGATCCTTCAGTTGTGGATCATCCTATATTTCCTGGAGTTTATTCCTGATAATTTTGATGACCGCCGGTTTCCATTAAACTCGTTGGTGTTAGCTGATACTCTTCTGAAAACACCCTTCGTGCCCTAAGATGCTTTCACTGCAGTCTCCACCTGTATGGTCTGTCTCAAGACCATTACACAAATTGGCAACCGATCCTCAAAAGATGGGTCACCCCCAATTGGGTTCGTCAAGTAGCCGATGACAACCTTACATTCTCTCAGCGGAGAATTATAGCCCTCACATGAGGGCGTATTCTTACGGCTAGTGATCTATTGGGTGGCTTGAAGCCCACCTTTAGGAATAATAAGTTAACCACGGAGCCCTATCGGCCAAACTTTGTAGCAAGGCAATTCGATCTCACTCAGCATGTACCATGGCTTCACCGCAGTATTGTTTGCTCAACCCAACGCTGCATTCTTGATGTAAAACAGACAAGGAAAATAGCCGATCACAATCTTGCTAGGTTCTCCCTATTTGACTGGCAGTCGTTTCCCCCGAGAGCAAATGCTACTGTTGCTTTTGATGATTGGTGGAATACAGCCAAGGAGAAATTCTTCCATTCTCATTTAGATGTATAAGTGATCGATTGGTCCTATCAATGAAAAAGAAGACCCAAAAAACCTCTAAACCGTGGACGAAAGAAGCCTCTCTGAAAGCTGCTCCCCTTAAATCGGCTAGACCTGTCGCCTCAAGGTCTTCCATCACGTTGTGGCAAACGAAGAGAAAAGGTAAATTGCTTTCTACATATGTGTCGGCCAGATTATTCTTGTGAATTTTAGGCTAACATCTCTTATACGTCTTTCAGCAACTCAATCCCCCCAGTATTTGTCGATCTGAAGACCACTTCTAACAACGAATCCCCGTCACCCAGGAACTCTGTTCCTAAGCAACCTAGGCGAAGCACAGGGGTTGTCATCCGAGATCGTAGTGAGGAAGAATCTCACAGAACCAGAGTTCCTGTTTTTGCTGATGAAGAGGAGGAAATTAAGGTATATCCCTTGTCGGGCTCAAATACCATCGCATCGGCTATCTTTCAATATTTATGTTTTCTATTTTCCCTTCAGGGACCACAACTAACAAGATGCAGACGACTGTAGAAAGCGTTTGATGCCCTTTTTCATATTTGAGGGTCGTCCTCTTCGGCTCATGCTTCCACGCATTCGCAGGATCTATAATCGGCTGCCTTCAAGGCTAAAATTTCTCTTGTCAAGGCAGCCGAAGATTTTTATGATGATGCAGCCGTAGAGGTATACCTTTTCTCTTATGCTTGGTCCTTCGCTGTTTCCAAACCATTGTCTTTATTCTGAACCTGTCATTTCTATACAGAAGACGGCTAGAGATAATCCCTCGACGGAAACCAATCCAATTAATGACTCAAAAGCGCCAGCTGAGATCATCTCTGAAGATGTGCTTCTGCAATATTTTGGCTCAGTCGACATTGCACCTTCACCATCTTCGCCTGTTGACATTCATCACGATTTGAAGAGTCTCTTGCCAGGGGAATCCCGACCAACAAAAAAGAGTTTCATGCTTTGAGGGCTTCTCTATTCTGATTGTCAAAAGAAAAAAAAGATTCCCCAGTTTTGGCAACCGACTATAATGACATGGCTTTGGCTCTAAATAACTTATTTGCTTTACACAAAGTGGCCAAAGATAGCCATGATGAGGCGGTCGCTGCTCTGCAACACTTGAGGTCTCTTCGGCAAAAGAAGAACCACATTCAGACTTCTTTCAATGAGGTGAATGTAGAAAGGCAACAGAATGGCAGCAGAATGAATGACTTGCAGGAGTAGCTATCAAAACTGTGAGCCAATTTAGAGAGGATACATGCGGAGATAAAGGCTACTACTCCGGCCATAGGCACCTTGGAATCGACTATTAAGACCCAAGATTCCTTCCATTCTTCTTTGTTTCAGCAGGGCATTCATTTGGATAACAAGATCCGGGAACTTGGTAACCAACATGTAGTTTAGGAATTGGATCAGAAAGCGGGTAGTGAATGGCAAGCCCAACTGGAGAATGAGTGGACTGCATGGAAAAACAGACTTGCTCAAGCAACGGCAACACTCCCTGCTAGTTTTTTTGAAGTGGTATCCGACAGAACCTATTTTTCGATTATGACTACACATTTGCCAATTGATCCCGTTGCTCAATTGTCAGCCGACATCCTCATGGACTTGCAATCCAAAGCCATCATTGCTTCTGTTACTCAAGAGGTATTGTCAGAAGCCGAACATCAGCCAGAGGACACTCTAGCGACCGACACTCAAGCTTTTACCGAGACCACATCAGTAGTAGTGGCTGAGCCTTTGTTGGATGCGAAAATGAGAGTCTTATAAGAAGTAGGAGCAGATGAGATAGTAGTCGTTGGTGTGGCTGAGGATAAGAGAGAGATTGCGGCTACCCAAAGACAACCAAGAAGCCGTAGATTCGGCTAATTCTGAGACCTCTGTACCTGATGATGTAGTGCAACCTCTAGCTAGTGAAATGCCAACCAACTTGGATTCCTAGTTTTATTGACCCCAAATCGGAGGGTCTATTTTTGTGACCAGGCAGCCGATCTGTGGCTGTTATTTACTCATGCATACCCCAAATCGAAGGGTAATACTTTTTTAAGTATTTGTCGTTTACGTTTCTGTCAAGCCTTTCATCATGTATGTCTATTAGTCGATACGCGTTGCCAGCAATCAGTTGTCTTACTACGAATGGTCCTTCCTAATTTGGCGACCATTTGTCAAATTTACGATCTTTCATTCCAAGCGGCAACACGGTTTTCCAAACCAAGTCTCCTTCGGCGAACCTCTTAGGCTTAACATGTTTGTTGTATTCTTTGGCCATTTTTCATTTACCGGCTTCAATTCTTTCTAGGGCCATCAGTCGATCTTAATCTAGCTGATCTAACTCCATTAGTATGGCCTGCTGATATTCTTCTAAGCATAAAGAATTTTGTTTGGCCACCCGTAATAACTTAGCATTAACCTCCAAGGGCAACACTGCATCTAGGCCATAGGTTAGCCGATAAGGTGTTATCCTAGTAGCTGTAGACTTAGAGTTTTTGATTTCCCAAATAGCTTCATCCAAAGTGAGATGCGATACTGCCGGTCTATCCTCCACATTTTTACTGATTATGTCCACAATAAGCTTGTTAGCTTCCTGGGCTTGTCTATTCGCCTGTGCATAATAAGGCGATGATGTGATCATTTTGATTCCAAATTTCTCAGCAGAGGCTGCCACATTAGAACCAGTGAACACCGCCCCTTGATCGGTTGTAATCGTCTCAGGAATACCATATCTATATATGATCTGGTGTTGGATAAACTGAATGACATCTGTTTGATGAACCATCTTCATCAGTTGTGCCTCTACCCATTTAGTGAACTAATCGGTAGCCACAATAATGAAATTATGTCTTTTAGCCGATTGCGGGTGAATCTTGCCGATGAGGTCCATAGCCCATCGTCTTAAAGGCGAGGGCTTCATGATTGGGTGCAATAACTCGGCTAGTACCCGTTGGATTGGTCCATGTCTCTAACACTCTTCACACCCTTTTGTGTATTGAAAGCAATCGTCTGTGATGGTAGGCCAATAATAGTCATGGCGATAAATCAACCACTTCATCATTGGCCCGGCTTTATGTGATCCACAGATTCCTTTATGAACTTCTCCCATTGACTCTTAAGGCCTCTGCCTTATCAATGCACTTGAGTAGCACTCCACTTACGCTCCTTTTTTAAAGATCATTATCAATGAGCACATACTTCAAGGATCTCCTCTTAACCTTCAGGTCCTTCAAGTGGAAAGATCTTTTAAGTAGCTGATTAACACCTACTTTGAGTCGATCTGGTCCATGGCTAGCACTTCGGCTGATAGCTCATCATACTCTAGAGTCAGTAGATACTTCCTGAATCCATAAGCTTCTTGTGCTAAGTCATTAGCCTCAACATTCATGCTCCTGGGAACATAACTTAACGTAGATGATGCGAACCCACTAAGTAACCTTCTAGTTGTTCTATAATGGGCCAACAAATTTGGATCTTTGCAGTCATATTCCCCAGCCAGCTGCTTGATAACTAACTGAGAGTCTCCACGAATCCTCGCCTTCATAGAGACTAGGAGTTTGAGTCACATGATGAGAGCATCGTATTTAGCTTGGTTATTTGTCAATTCAGAATCTAGCCGAGAAGAGAACCTCCACGTTTTATCTCTAGGATTGGTTATCGTTATTCCAGCTCCGACTCCTTTCTGGGTTCTTGACCCATCAAAAGTTAGCGTCCAATGGACGACGTCCATACACACAATAGAGCCCCCGCATGGGTCCTCTGCATCTACACAAGGGTGGTCGGCCAAGAAATCAGCTAACACCTGACCTTTGGCAGCCCTGAGTGGCATATACTCGAGAGAAAATGCAGTGAGCTTGATTGCCCATTTCATTAGTCGTCCTTGTAAAATAGGTCTATTCAATAAGTATCGGATGATGTCAATTTTGCACAAAACGTGAACCACATGTGGCATTAAATAATGTTCAAGTTTTGTACAAGCATAGAATAAGGATAAACAAAGCTTCTCTATAGGGGTATATCTAGTTTCAGCCTCATTGAGCATTCGGCTAAGGCAATAAACTGCCCTTCCGGTTCCATCATCGGTATCCTGTGCTAACAGGCAGCCAATAGACAAATCTGCAGTCGAGATGTACAACTTCAATGGTTTCCCTGGCATGGGAGGCACCAGCACATGAGGAGTTGCTATGGCCTTTTTAATTTGGTCAAATGCCTCTTGTTGTTTCGGTCCCCATACTAGATCTTCTGACCCTTTAAGCCTAAGCAAGGTGAGAAAGCCTTCATTTTTCCAGATGAATTAGATATGAATATCCTTAGGAAGTTGATCTTCCCTAACAGGCTTTGTAACTCTTTCATTGTTCTGGGTGGTGCAGATTCCATTATTTCCTGGACTTTGTTATGATATATCTAAATATATTTCTTATGTACCAAGAAGCCAAGAAAGTTGCCAGCCGATACTCTGAACATGCACTTGGCTGGATTCATTTTAAGATTATGAATCCTCATTCTTTTTCGTGCTTGTTCAAGATTGGATAAATGATCTTTGAAGTCCTTAGACCTCACCACCACATCATCAATGTATACTTCCACAGTCTTGTCGATCAAATCATGGAAGATGGTGTTCATTGCCCTCTGATAGGTAGCACCAGCATTTTTCAGACCAAATAGCATAACTACTCACACATAAATTCCCAAGGCTCGTGGACACCTAAAAAAAGTCTTGTGAATGTCCTCCTCGGCTACTGCTACCTGAATATATCCAGAGTATCCATCCATGAATGTCAACACACCATTAGCGGCTACTAAATCGACTAGCATATCGGCTATAGGCATGACGTATTCATCTTTGGGAGTGGCTAGATTTAGGTTATGTAATCAATACATACCCGAACCTTGCCATTCTTTTTCTTGCTTGGCACAATGTTTGCCAACCATTCCACATACCTAGCCGTTCTGATGAACCCGACCTTCAGCAGCCATTTAATCTCAACTTTAATTTAAGGCATCAGCTGAGGGTGATATCTTCTGGGCGGTTGCTTATGAGGTGTGAAACCCTTCTTAATTGGTAATCTATGCTATACCAAAGTACATGCCAGCCCAATCATCTCATGGTAATCCCACCCGAAGCAGTCCTTATACTGCAGTAGAAGAGCCATTATGCTTTATTTATCCTCCTCCTTCAGTAAACCACTAATATGTGTTAGCCGAGGAACTTCCTCAGTACCCAAGTTGATATCTTCCAAGGGATCCTGAGACTTAAAACTAGGCATAGCCCATCTTATAGGTGATTTAAGTTCCATCGGTAACTCAATGTCATCGGTTGCCAGTGTTGGTTCTCTGTTGTAGTCCTCTACCTGTAATGCCTCGGCTATCCTTTCTTTAGAACTTAGAGTATTCAGCCGATGCCACAGATCACGTATGATATGGGTTTATTTCTATTTTGTCTTCTTCCCAAAAAATGAGCTTTTGATGCATGATAGAAGGAAGGCATCGATTGGTGTGAATCCAGTCTCTGCCCAATAGAATGGCGTAGGATGGCTTGCCATCTATTATAAAGAAGGCAAATCTGACTGTTTTAGGACCTACGGTGATTTCTGCTACTAAGATCCCCAAAACTAGTCTCTCCCATAAAGCATGCCATTTTCATGTTAGTTGGGATGAGATGCTCCCTGGTTTTGTTGAGTTTTTTCAAAGTAAGCAGCGATATCACATTCAGCACAGCCCCATTGTCGACGAACACTCAGCTGATAGCTTTGACTTTAATGTAAGCCTTAACATAGAGGGGTTTGAGGTGTTTAACCATCTCTTTCGTAGGTGCACCAAATACAGTGCTCAAAGCGTCTCTAGCTGTGGTATCGGCTATAGTCGCCTATTCAGTGTCTTCCATACACACATCACCTTCTAGGCTATCCAACATAGAGCTGTCGGCCCAGAACTCATATGGAATTGGGCTGACCATTTCAATAGCTGCCCAAATTTCATCAGCCGAATCATGCTTAAATAATTCAAAGATGGAGTCTCCCACCTCGTCGAATTCAGTTGACAATAAGTTAATAACTTCCATCTTCTGGAAACATATAGGAATCGGCTAAGGTTCTAATGCTTGGATCCTTTGCGCGATCTGTGGAACCGTCTCGGCTAGGGATTTCTTCAGAATAGTAGTCTCCCGTCGAGGCTCCTCTGTTGAGTTGTCATTAGGCTGTATATTCAGCTTTGGTTGGTCCAAAGCTTCTTCTTCATGCAGCACCGTCTTTAAAGAGATTGAGTGGAATGCCCACTCGATAGCCTCATCTACGGCAGACTCAGGAATTTCCTGCTTAGTGGCTGCCTTAGCGCTGGATATCATGTGCAACATTTTCTTCATCTGGTGCAAGGCTTTCGCACGCTGCATCCTTCTTCTCTAAGTCCTGAATATGACACTCTGTGGTGCCTCTTTCTTTTTAGAAGACTGATTGACGAACCACTTCCCCTCCTCTATATTGGCGGTTGGCTTAATCATTCTCCGGGGTTTCAGCTGACTTTCATCCCTCACTGTGATACGCAAGGAAGAAACACCTTCTTTTACGTTGAACTCAGCCACCCTCTGTTTAGCTATGTGGAGTGATTCCTCATCTATCTGGGGCACGCTCGGCTTCTCATCAACTGGTAGCCATGCTTGCCCTCCAAGCCTGCGCTTGGGGTTTGCTGTGTCCTTTTTGAATTTCAGGTACTGTTTGTGAGGTTTCCTAGCAATGTACTTTGGTTTATAAGAGCGGCCACGAAAACTGCTTCCAGTTGGCTGCATGTCCGTGTCCTCATAGATGTCACGTAAGTTGCCTAGCCGATCAAAGACAGAGCTCATTGTGGCCTCCTTCTTACTAGTGGGCTTCTTTGGGGCCCACATATTTTTCATCGGTTGTTTCCCCTTGACATCCTTTGATTGATCTGGCTTAGCAAAGGACACCATAGATATCGGTACTACGGGAAAGGGGTCAGTATCAATAGACATTTCAGCTATACTTTTATCGGCTGGCTTGAACCTCCCGTCCTTGATGCCTTTTTGAATTTCCTTCCTAAAGACCACACAATTAGAAGTAGTGTGGCTATATGAGTTATGCCATTTGCAGTACTATCTATCCTTGAACTCTTTAGTAGGAGGAATCCTATGGCTATCAAGCATCCGAATATTTTAATTTTAAGCAGATGATCAAAGATCTGATCTAGCTTTATAATGTCAAACGAGTAACCGACCATGTCATCCGTTGAACTCGTCTCCTTGCCTTCCGTAGCTTTCAAGGCTGGGCAACAATAAACCTTACCCCTGACAATCTTGGCTACCATTGCGTCTGCCTTGTAATCGGCTGACTCTGAGTCAGACTCATCTGTCTCAATAATGGATACCAAATGGGAGCCTCAATTTTGGTTAGCTCTTCTTTTCTCCTTCTCCTGGATATACTGCTCCATTTGGCTAGCCTTCTCGGACAATTGGCTTAAGTCAAAGCAGGATTGTCCCACTAATTTCTCTTTTAGCTGAGGATGCATGTTGTCGATTATCATGTGGGCGCATTCCGATTCAAGGAAGTGTACAGTGATTTCCCAACCTTCCTTCTGAATCTCTCGATATAATCGGTAGCTGACTAATCGACATATTGCTTGAGATTTGTCAAACTGATTACAGTGACCTGAGGTTGGGGCTAATAAAATCTATCATAGAAATAACGCTCTATGTCAGCCCAGCTTTGTAAGGAGTCGGGGGTTAAGGATGAGTACCAGGAAAATATTGTTTCGGTTAGAGAAACGGGGAACAACTTCAGCTTGTGATACTCATTATGGACAACCTCACCACATTGGGTGGTAAATATGTCGATGTGCTCAATGGTATATTTGTCGTCATCACCCGAGAAGGTGGCGATATCAGGCATTTTGAAGCCTCTTGGCAATGGTGCTATCTGATCTACCCAATTGGGGTAGGGCTTCCTGTAAATAGGCATGTCTAAGGGTTTCAATTGGATGCCAAAGTACCTCTTCATGGTATTCGCGATAGTTTCAGGGTTCATCAGCTGTGAAGTCCCCTGCCGATTCTCAGTTGGAACTGGCTGGTAGGCGTTATAAACTGGAGGCCTCCATTATGTACCTTGTTGAGAAGGGTTTTGAAAGTTGTAGGTATTCTGCTGGACATTACCAATAGGTGGGGTATATCCCCATTGCTGTTGTTGGGCATAGCCACCAAAGCCTGCAACCTGAGCTCCTGGAACAGCCGACGGAGCCTGAGGATAAGGTGGAACAGTGTTCCATGTCTGCTCTCCCCGGACATCAGCAATTCTTGGAAAGTTTGTGCTTCTTTGATGGTATGGATTAGGTACCGGCTTTGACTGCTGGTATGGTATCCCACTATAGACAGCGTCATTAGATAGCTGAGCAGGGTCATAGCCAAGGGCCACCAACTGCCAATTCGGCTGGACAACATTGGTTGTCTGTACCATAGGGCCGTTTGCAGGAACATACAACATAACGGGCGGCAACCCAAGGTGTCCGAATGCTTGAACTGGTCTCCAAGCCATATTGATCTGCACATACTGTAGACTCGCTTGATTGAGTGGCACAATTTTCCCCCAGCGTTTGGTGGTAACCATACAGTAGATTGGTTACCGAGTGACTGGGCTTGTGCTCCTAGGTGTGCTATCGGCTTTACCTAAGTAGGTACTAACTGATATACATTCGGCTGAGGAACAACACCTAGAGTCACAATTGCATATTGCATAGTGCCACTCATCAGAAGGATGGCCGAACTAGCTGAACATTCTCCTGGATACAGTCGATTGGTTTCCAGTTCCCTCGCCTACTAAACCTCATTATGCACCATTGGCTTGACAATGTCAGCCAACTGTTTGGAAACCTGGTACACAATGTCATGGATGCCTAAGACAATCTGTTGTCTAATGAATTATGTGGTCATGACAGTTGGACCTTCAGGTTGGCTAAGTTCACCCACTGCTTGGGTTGATGGAGGAAGTGGAGGGGTATCAATCGATGTAGGCATACCCGAGGAAAATGGTGGCTCGTTGTTCCTTCTGGGAAGATTCTGTTTAGGATGTGGACGGGAGTCTGGGTTCATTTTCTTACCAGACCTTAGGCGCATACGCTAAGAGTGATCCTGACCTGAAGAATCAAACTTCGCTATGGAGTCCCCTATGGTCCCACTGGGTATGCCAAATTTGTTCACGTCTGAAATGTCTGCCCTCAATCGACTGACAAAATCGGATGACAAATTGACTCCTTAACTAAGCGATTTCGGCTAAAAGCGGAACTCTAACTTCCAGCAATGCGTTCCCCAACTACTCCAGAAAGCGTTAGAACGGTGATTGAGTAAACTAAGTGGTAAGAAACATAAATACAGCTAGAGTGCAGTAAAGGCGATAAAGATAAAATGAAGATATGTAGAATCAGTTGTTTGATTGATTGGTTGTGGCTTATTCTATACAAATGATCCTATATTTATAGTACAAGAAAAATAAAACGTGATCCCCATATGTTAGCTATTAAATTACACACTAAATCCACTAGCCAACTATGAGGAGGTGGTGCCGACTTTTACTCTTTGTTTTTGTTTTCCTCTTGCATGATTAATGGCACTTCCTTCTAGCTGTTGCTGGGTGTTACCGCTTTTTGGGGTCTAGAAGATTCTTTGACTTGGTCTTCGAGGCGTCCAAATATGTGTGGATCTCAGTCATTCCTCGGAACTATGACTCGGCCAGGCTACCGTAATATTTGATGAAGCTTTTTTGGCCGAGGGCTAGGACTAATAGATTCGGCTATGAGTCAGTTCGGTTATCGACTTAGAATTATGTTGTCTGCTCATTTTGAGGTTTCCACCTTCGACTGTCACTTGATTCGGCTAAACACTTAAAAGTATTTTTGAGTGTTAACAAGTTGTAGCCGCAATCTATTGTGAAAGTTGTACCAATAAAATACTTTGATTTTACTTATTTTCCTTTCTCACCTTCCAAAGACACTTTTAGTACCAACAAACCATATAAAACACGTTGTCGCACATTGCAAGTCTAAATCATGACTCCCTCTAACCAGAGAAGAATATGTGCTTGTTCTGAGTCAATTCTATGCATTTTCGAAAACTGACCTTATCCGAGGTCGATTTCTCTAAGTCTAAATACAATAGTTTTGTTTCATCGAGTTGAAGCTACCGAGTTAACACTCGTCATCCAATTGCTCCTAAATATTAGAATGACATGTTACGGTTCACTTTTACACTGTGGCATAAAAGTTACTATCATAACTTGATTCTTTGTTGATTTCGTGAACAGATCGCTACCTAATTAATTTTGAAAAATTAGGAAATTATTTGTTTAAGGTTGTTTTATGAAAACCTTTTGAAAGAGTACCAAAGTAAAGGTCTTGGTGATCCCCCGAGGAAGGTGTTAGACACCCCGGAAAGGATCTGTACTATGCGATTGACCTACGAGTTTTAAAATTGTAGCTAAGAGTATATATTTGCTTAAAATGATTTACAGGGGAATAAAAGTATAAAACTTTGAAAAATGTTAAAATAAAATCTTGCCTCTGTTCATTTGACGATGGCTAATTAAAAAAGTATTTTAGTAAGAAAGTTATTTTGTCCTTGACTTGCCAAAATATTTAAACCTTTTGATAAACTTCTTTTGGGTGGGTTTTTCTATTTGTGAAATAGTCCCCTTCAAAATCGGATAATTTATGATGGTAACCAAAGCGTATCGTTCCCCAACCACTTTGGTACTTTGTTTATAACTTTTTGAAGTTATGCAAAAACCCTAGTTGAAAATATTGATTACTTATGCTAATATAATAATAAAGACTTATTCGTATAAATGTGCTAAAAATGTTGTTCTCAGAGTGGGCTCAGCGGTCAGCCCAAAAAATCGTATGATTTCAATAGTGGATCCGAATTCAAATTGTTTGAAAACTCACTTTGCTTTGCTGAAAAATGCATGGTTTTTGCAAACGTAAGTACCAAGTTAATAAAAGTTCCTTCAAATCTTGGCTTAAACCATTTTTGAACTGAAGTTTCTAAATCCTTATGGAACAAACTTTATAAAAAATCCAGATTTGATCGAGGTTATTTTAGATTAAAATGGGTGAACTGCCTTAGTATCAGTTTAAACACTTAATTATGAAAGACAACGTCATTAATTTTGAAAAAACGTTTGTGATATCTATGTAACGACTAGCCATCATTTGCCTACTTGGGTTTTATCCAATATTTCCAAAAAAAAAAAGGTTCCAAAGGTTAGTTTTATATATAATACATAGATACATGTCACAACAATAAATAAAGAGAGATAGAAAGTGGTTGGATTGACTTAAGCTTGTCCCCGGCCGTTGGACCTTTTTATCGCATCTACCCGTTATTGCGTGCCACTTGGGCTACAACCCAAGTTATTTCTTTTATGTTCTGATGATGTTGATTGTTTGGGATGCTGGCCCAAAAGATCCTTTCTTGCTCAGCTAGATTGAGGTTGACTCGAATATTATGCGAATACTATGGTGGGCTTTAGCCCAACACAACATATGTAGGGAACTATGATCCATTTGGACTCATTTCATGAACCAAAGGAAAGGAAAGAAAAGAAATTAGCAAATGAAATGATAAGGGGAGAGTGGCATTATGTTATCACTTCATTAAGTATTTAAGCAAGCTTCATCAATCATGAATTAATACTAGAATGGAAACTAATTTCGAAATTAACATATGCTTTTCATACTTTGTATAGACTCAAAGGTCTCCACAAGTTAAAAGCTTTAATTCTAAATGTAGTGATCTAAACCTATTGCTACTACTAGTTTGAAACTATTCTCAGTTGATTCTTGAAGAATGTACATATAAGAGACTAACTTTTTAAGTGTCTACTAACACGATTCAAACTCAACTTATTTTTAAGAAAGTACAGGGTCTGCTCTAGTTCAAATAGATTCAAAATCATTCTATACTTATAAGACTGCTCATAAAATCAAACACATATTCAGGAATTTGTTTGAGCTCAAATCAATTTTAGAAGGTTGTACTAAAGGAAGTGCTTAGAATTCAACCACAAAAATAGTAAATGAACCCAAATTAAAAGAAACATGTTTTGAACATAACTTGAATTCAGAAGAAACTGAAGCAAGTTTACAAAAGAAGAAAGCAACATGAAAGCCTTAAGGAGTTTAAGGGATTTGGATCAGTTAAGACTGAGTAAATCAAATATCACAACTCAAGAATACCTTGCTATAAGGGCATCCTCCTTAGCCCAATGTGAACCCAAGGAAAACTCAAGTCATTTCAATACGATAAAAGCGGAAATAAAGTAAGAAGATCCATAATACTAATAATAAGTCTCAATAACTCAAATACGCGGAAAATACTAAGTCAAATACATCTTCCAAAATATGAAAGTCTCAAGTACAAGAGCCACTACGTGAATAGTATAAATCTGAGTACTACATAACATTGTCCAAAAGTAAAGACAGAAAATAAGTTAGAGGTGAAGTCCAGCACCACGGAACAACCAATAGCTCACCCTGAATCTCCACAAAGTATGCTTCAACGGTTTGGAATAACTCGGTCGGTACTGAAACTAGGAACAGAACCTTCACACAGAAAATGTGTAGCAAATGTAGAGTGAGTACGAGAAAACACATGTACTCAGCAGCATCGTCGATCGATACTAAACAGAAGTGGTGACAGGGGTTGGTATTTTTTATGCTTACTTTCACACTTAGTTAGCAACACAAACAATACATTATAAACACATAAGCAAATACAAAATGAGAAGGTCGTGATTCAATTAAGTCCCTTAAGCCCGGTTACATTCAATAACACACAAATAGATCCGTGATAAAGATGAAGACAAATAAGAATGACATGAAATACAAATGTGATGCAACTCCATGAATAATATGCACCAATATACACACACTTCTGAACTAGGTTTCATATGACCCATGAGGACTCATGACGTCCATATACTCACCCGATATCCCTGATCTCCCAGATATCATCGGACATCCAATCGATAGGCTATATTATCATCATTACTCGATCATTTAGCATATCCAATTAGGACAACACGAACCTTGACATATGATTCATCAAGTAAATATGCTAGTAATATCATATGAAGTATGAATGAATATCTTGATACTAAGTCAAATGTCAAAAGACAATTCCTTTTTCATAATTTAGATGAGAATTGAAGTGATTAATGCACAATCAATCAATAACACAACATTCAGAAAATATAATTCACAAGAGCCCATGTTCATCGAATAATTAATTCAAACATGTTGATTTACACGACAACCTAATGCCTATATGCTTCGGCATTCTCTACTTCACACAATTATCCCTTTTCATTAATACTAGCCATAACATAATTATGGTACGTGCTTTCTGATAGTTCTGTTAGATCCAAAGCGTGATATTTGACTTAGATGAATGGTTAGAGTGAGTCCCGAGTCATTTGGATGAGTTTCAGATAAAAAAGTGAATTTTAGGAGGTTTTTATATTAAGAGAAGAATTTGGGTTGACTAAAGTCAACATTGAGGGTAAATAAGTCTTTTTCAAAATTTCATGGATTTCATTAGGTTTGGAATGTCGTTTATGACTTGGAAGAGTCATCGGTTCAGTTCCCGAGGGACTCGAGGGTGTTTTGGACTTTTAGTTGGCAATCTAGTTTTAAAGAGAATTGGAGTTAGCCTTGGTCAACAATGGGTCAAGACGACCTCATATGATTGTTTCGAGTACGCGAGTAGGTTCATTGCATGTTTTAGGACTAGTTTGCATATTTGGTTTGTGTCCTCGGGGTCTCGGATGAGTTTCGGATGTCAATTCCATATTCGGATGACACTAGATTTTTCTGGTGTCCAGTTCTGGTTTTCTCTGCGACCGCAAGGGCACGTGTTGCGATTGCGACTTGTCTCGCTGTCAAGTCCCATGATCGCATGGACCATGTCCGCGATCACAAAGGTTAGTCTTAGGCCGAGTCGGGCAAAGCTCCACGATCGCGAGGATGGGCCCGCAATCATGATGAAGGTCATGTTCAGTGATTTTAAATGTCCAAAAAATGACCCGGTTCATTTCATTATCATATTTGGAGCTCGGGTCTCGGTTTGGAGAGCTTTTGGAAGGTTTTTTCAAGATTCTTCAAGTGGGTTAGCTTTTAATCACTCTCTTATGATTATATCATTGGTTATTAAAGATTTCCATGCTAGAAATCTTGATTTAAGTTGGAAAAATTGGGCTTATGAATCCTAGGTTGAAAATGGAGATTTCTTCAATTAGTCTTGGATTTGGTTGATATTTGGTATTTAGACTCCATAGACCATGGGTAGACTAATTTTTAGAATAATTTCCTATTTTAACCTTCGAGGCTCAAAGTCCTATTTTTGGGTGACTTTTGAATATGTATGTCTACGAATCGTGTATTAACATATTATCCGTATTTGAATATATTTGAACCATTCGGAGGCTCTACAAAAAGGTAAGGCTTCATTGTGACCCTTGAACTTCTAAATCAAAGGAAAGTTGAGACTTTTGACCTTAATTAAAGCATCGTGGTTGGTTTAAAGAACTAATTAAGGGAGTGTAATGAGGATACTAAGAGGGTGCCGATACTTGTGAGGTTACGAGCACTTGTATCACAGTCCGGTACCTTGTCACAATTTAAAGTGTATAGTCTAGTCTGAATGCCATGATTTGAGCACTAGATGATAGATAGAATGATTCTGTGAATCTATTATTGCAATATGAGGCCCATACTTTCTGTCTCCTTGATTTTATTCCTGTCTTATTTGTGATTATGTGTTCTCATCACTCTGTAATATTCGTCTAAAAGTGGAAAATAAGTTAAAGGTCAAATATTTATTGTTTACTTTGATTAAAGATTAAATCTTTATTGCATATATTGGTTTCTTGTTATTGTGTGTGTCATATTCATGCTTCATATTGTATCTCATGCATATTATATTTGCAGATACATATGTGGATCCCACGGAAAATTATTTTGGATGGAGTGACGCGTTGATATGAGTCTGATTGGCTAGACATAGGTAATGTAAGCCTAATATAGGCTAAGAAAGCCAAAGGAAAATGATTTCGGGTGGTATATTGACCTCGCGAGTCCCTTATGGGTCGCCTCCCTATCGAAGGAGCGTGTTATCGAATGAGCGTGTGTGTACCGGTGATGAGAAAGGCCTTGCATTGCATAGCACTTGCATATCATTGTTTCTTGTTTGACTGATTTGCCTAAATTGCTCATTGGATCATACTATCATGCAACTTGATTATCTGAAACGAACCTAAAAACTTAGAAACTTCTTATTTAGGTTTGAGACTTGTGATTATTGACTTTATCTTTATCGGAGAAGTTAATACCATCACGGCTTAGTAAATTGGGTCGTGACAGGTGCCTTCACTGCTTGAAATTTGGATCGTGACATATGAAAAATAACATGTAGTTTTTTTTACCAAAAACTCTCTTGGAAATCACCAACTTTGGCTTTTAAGCTAGCTTAGATTCATGTAAAATTCATATTTTTGAGTTAAAAACCATACCTCGATGATATCCCATTATTATTAATTAATTTCTCTCTCAAAAGTCATGTTTTAATATCCCAAAAGTGCCTCCAAATGAATTAATTCGGATCGAATTTCTTTTATATTACAAAGGGACATATCCGGTATATTTAAAAAGGCATAAATTGATGTAAAAAATCACTCTTTGATAATATGTACATAACTCTTTGCACATATGTCAACATCACGAATGGTTTGAACCGCGAGAAACTAGATTCAAAGGCTACAACTTTCAAGTACACATCGTCTCCAAATTCTTTACAGATTTATAGAAATTTTGATGAAGTAAGAAAAAACTCACAATTCAACACTTTTAAATTTCCTCTAAAATTCCTCCAGACGCGTCGAAACTCATTCGGAACCTCCCAAACACAAACCTAACATGCATTTTCAACCATAAACACGCTACAAATTTTCTTTCACACTCAAAACACCAAAAAGGGATCGTCTTGACCAAATGTTGACCGTGGTCAACTCCAAATTCTTAACTAATTTCTCAACCAATGACCCAAATCAAATTCGAGCCTCTTGGGATCTGAATCAACTACTCGATTAAGTCATAAATCACGTTCATGACCTCATGGAATCAACGAAACTCTGATTCGACTTCGTTAACCTCTGTTGACTTTGATCAACCATTTCCATTTTCTTATCTTAAGAACATCCAAATTTAGAATTTTTCTCTGATACTCACCCGATTGCCTCGAGAACTATGTCACCCATACTCGCAAGTTACAAATACCATTTTAAAGCTACATGAAAGGTCTTTTTTAAAGCTCAAAAAGACCTAGTGGATCGTCACACATTTTCAATCACAAATGGACATGTACAATAGCAAAAATAATTATTATTCTTCACTTTCAAATAAGATAAACAAAATACTAACTATAAACGATCGAGAAGATATCAGATTTAAATTTACAATCCCAAATTAACACGTATAATAGAAAATATAGATATTATGTTTTACTTTCAAATAAGATAAACAAAATACTAATTATAATATCGAAAAGAAATCATATTTATATTTTCAATCTGAAATGAACACATATTACAATAAAGATAATTATTGTGTTTCACTTTCGGATAAGATAAATAAAATATTAATTATAAATTATTAAGAAGATATCATATTTACATTATCAATCCCAAATGGACACGTATAACCAACTTTTCCCTAGGATTTTCATTAATTAAACCTAAAGGACAATGTTGGTAAAAGTTTAAATAAAAAAACTTGACAGTACGTACAAAACCTTATTAATATCTTATAATAAAAAATCTATGTTTTACCATCTAAAACATAAAATTATTTTTACTTAAATATGTTTTGGCTTTAAAAAATGAAATTGCTTCCTGGAAGAGCATCTTGAGCATTATTTTTTGGTAACCGAGTAGGAAATTGCTCAAAGTTGGTTTTTATAGCTACTATTAATCATGTTTTTAGGTTATCACCCTAAAGTTGATTCACTAAATTAATCTATTTTTTGATTCTCAAAATCCACATGGATTATCTTATCCTAGTTTGTTAATTCATTTATCAACTTACCATTTTTGACAATAGTTAATTCTCACCTACCATGCTGAAATTAAACGATTGCTTGCTTTCACGTGCTTAAAAAGAAACAATTCTAATTGTAGCTAATTCACATTTAACAAGCACATAGGTATTTACTGTTTTCTAAACCAATAAATATAATGTACCTTACGTCCAAAAAAATGATTGTAACCATTAAAAATTTATAGGAATTTTGAAGTGGAAGCATGCTAAAGGGATATGGGTTGGAAATTTGCTTTTGGCGTGAGTTGCGTCCGACCAACTTTAACGGCTTAAACACTAGTGTTCCGCATGTTGGAGAATCCGGTTCTTCACACATGCATAATCTACTAAGTACGTAGATGACCGTAGGGCCAAGGATCGTCAAATTTCGTTGAGAAATGAAAGAGATATTGGTCCACGAAGTGAGGTGTTTGAAGCATGGAAAAGTGTGGTATTGAGATCAATTCTCCCTCATCGGTGGAGGAAGAAATTTTTTTTTTGTTTATAAGTCTCAAAGTTGGCTTGGGGTTTGGGATCCCAAGGGGTATCCCATGTGTTTAAAGGAGGGAGGACATAGATGTGCTTTGGTTCGAGGAAAGACCACACGCGCGCCGCCGCCGCCCGCCCGTCCGGTCCTGGTTCTCGGGCTTTGGGCTGTGCTTCTTCTGATATTATCTTTTGGACCAGAGATCAGAAACGTCCACCAGCACTCAATTCAGCCATTTATTTTGGCTGAATTACTCTTCCTAAATGACCAATCCGTTGCACATCTTCACCATTTATTTTGGAGGAATTACTACCTCCATAATTGCCATTACTTGGCCAGTAATGGCACTTATGGAGGCAGTTCATCAGCCTCTCTTTCAACTATATAAAGAACCCCTTTGTCACCATTGTTGAGCTACACTTAACCCAAACAAAAATGAATTCAGTCTTCCTACAATTTTCCAAGCATCATTTCATTACTCAAAATTCTTCACGGTAGCACTTGAGTTTCCTTTGCTCAATTGTTCATTTGTTGTTTTATCTTGGGAGAAAATTGTCCAGGACGTAGAAAGGATACATACGGGGCAATATTGTCTTAAAGACAGAGTGCAAACACTCGACTCAGCATACCACAACCAGTTTATTATTTATTGTTCATTGTAATTCAGTTTATTGTTCAACTGCAATTTCAGTTCTTGCAATACTTAGCAGTTATTTGTAATTTCCGTTTCCTGCACCTTTGTAACCAATAAGTTTAAGACAATATTTGCTTATTGTAACTACTGCAACATGACTGGAAATATGACTGATTTTGCTGCTACTGCTGCTGCCACTCAAGGCAACGTTGCTGCCTTCCCCGCTACTGCCGCTACTGTTTAAGGCAGCAACTCTGCTGCCGCTACTGTTTAAGGCAGCAACTCTGCTACCTTCCCGACTACTGCTTCTCCACCTTCTGCCTCCCACCATGATCGCCCTAAAAAATTAATGGGCTCAAACTTTAAGAGATGGCAGTAAAAGATGATGTTCTACTTGACAGTTATGGGCATGGCCCGGTTCCTAACGGAAAATCCTCCACAAGCTGGAGATGAAATTGACTCTTCGCCTAATGAAACGGGTGAAGGGGGCCTTGGTATCCATGTCGTTAACGGCATGAAGATGGTTCTTGATGCGTGGAATCATAGCGATTTCATGTGTAAGAATTACATACTGAACTGCTTGGCATACCCTCTCTACACGGCCTATTGCACTGTTGGCACTGCCAAAGAGCTGTGGGAAAAACTGCAAAAGAAATACAACGCACAAGATGCGGGTACTAAGAAGTTCATCGTTGGAAAATTTCTAAAATCCCAAATGGTGGATAGTAAGACAGTAATGTCCCAAGTCCAGGAATTTCAAATGATTTTACATCACCTGGATTTGGAAGGAATGAAACCAAATGAGTAGTTTTTGGTTGCATCGCTGATTGAAAAGTTACCTCCTTCATGGAATGAGTTTATGAGTTACTTGGAACACAAGACAAAGGAGATGACCTTTGAAGAGCTTGTTATCAAACTCTAAATCCAGGAAGATAACAAGAAGGCCTTGCCTAGGGGTAAACAACATGCTGAGGTAAAGGTAAATCTGGCTGAGGCCAAAGGGAACTCAAGCAAGAAGCGGAAGTTTCAGAAAGACGGCAAGGCCCACGCAGCGGAGATGTTCAGAGGTAACTGTCACCACTGTGGGAAATCTGATCATAAGATCAAGGAATGTCGCAAGCTCAAGACTGAGCAACAACAGAAAGCCAAGGCTAATGGCAAGACGCATACTAACATCGTCAAGGACACGCTCCTGGATGACATGATTGAGGAGTTATCAGCAGTGGTACTAGAATCCAACCTGGTTGAGAATCCGATGCAGTGGTGGATGGACACAGGTGCTACCAGACACATCTGTTCCAACAGAGATGCCTTCTCCACGTACACACCGGTCACCGACAAGAAGTTGTTCATGGGCAACAACGCTTCCTCTGACGTGCTGGGGGTAGGAAAGGTGGTCCTGAAGATGACTTCCAGAAATGAGCTCACTCTGAAGGAAGTGATGCACGTCCCAGAGATTAGAAGAAATTTAATTTATGGACCTTTATTGGTGAATGTTGGTTTTAGGCTAGTGTTTGAA
This sequence comes from Anisodus acutangulus, assembly GCA_029783415.1. Lineage (NCBI taxonomy): Eukaryota > Viridiplantae > Streptophyta > Magnoliopsida > Solanales > Solanaceae > Anisodus > Anisodus acutangulus. Next base: position 26,354,632 of record CM056494.1, read on the forward strand.
TCCAATAAGTTTGTACTCACTAAGAATGTCACTTTTGTGGGGTGAGGCTTCGTCTGTGAAGGCCTCTTCAAAGTGAATGCCATGTCTGTAATGTGTCCAAGTAATAAAGTCGAACCTTCTTCTTATTTGCTTGAGTCTTCTAATTTATGGCATCATAGATTAGGACACGTTAACTACAAGTCTATCCAAAGGCTGGTAAAGATGGAGTTGTCGCCGTCTATCGACGTAAACCCTCAACATAAGTGTGAGGTGTGCATAGAGGCAAAACTCACCAAGCTTCCTTTTTGATCCGTCGAAAGGAATACCGCTCCTCTAGAACTTATTCACACAGATATATGTGATTTAAAGTTCGCACAAACTAGAGGGAGAAACAAGTACTTTGTGACATTCATTGATGATAGCACAAGGTATTGTTACCTTTACTTATTGAAAAGTAAGGATGAAGCCTTTGAAGCGTTCCGACGTTACAAAGCGGAAGTTGAGAACCAACTAAGCCTACGGATTAAATCCATTCGTAGCGATAGAGGGGGAGAATACGTAGCGCCATTTGAGGAATACTGTGCCCAAGAAGGCATTGTTCAACAAACGACGGCTCCATACTCACCTCAATTGAACGGTGTGGCGGAATGTAAGAACCGCACATTGAAGGAAACGATGAATGCCTTACTTATCAATTCCAGTCTTTCCTAAAACATTTGGGGAAAAGTCGTCCTTACCGTTAATACGATTCTTAACAAAGTCCCACATAAGGGTAAGGACAAAACTCCATATGAATCATGGAAGGGAAAAAAACCCACCTACAAATATTTTAAGGTGTGGGGTTGTTTGGCAAAGGTTGAAGTACCCAAGCCAAAGCAGGTCAAGATTGGGCCTAAGACTGTAGATGAATATGCAAATAACAGTAGGGTACAATCATGGAATCAAGGAATGCTCTATTCTTTGAAGGTACATTTCCTAGAAAGGAAAAAAGACATAACCTCTCGCAAACGAAGTTATGAACAAAGCTCTCAAGAACCGGGAGTCATTGACGGCTCGGATCTAGATGATTCAAATCTAGCGGATCTCGAGGTGGCTGAACATCCAGAATCTAGTGTTCCAGATTCTCAAAACTTGGAGACTCCAGATATGGATCTAAGGCGAAGTAAAAGGGCCAGAAGGGATAATTCTTTCGGTCCTGACTTTGTAGCTTATATGGTTAATGATGAACCATGGACAATTGCTAAGGCGTTGTCAACTCCAGAAGCACCGCTCTAGAAAGAAACTATTGAGAGTGAAATAAGCTCTATTCTGCATAACCATACTTGTGAGTTGGTTGATCTTCCTCCGGGAAATAAACCGTTAGGTTGTAGATGGATACTCAAACGGAAATATAAAGCAGATGGGTCTATAGATAAGTACAAGGCCAGGTTGGTAGTCAAGGGCTATCGGCAGACAGAAGGTTTTGACTACTTTGACACATACTCTCCGGTATCCCGAATGACATCCATACGGGTATTCATTGCGATCGCATCTTTGTGTGACCTTGAGATACATCAAATGGATGTTAAGACAGCCTTCCTAAACGGTGATTTGGAAGAAGAAATTTATATAGACCAACCTGAGGGGTATGTGGTTCAAGGGCAAGAGAAGAAAGTCTGTCGACTTGTCAAATCTTTGTACGGGCTGAAACAAGCCCCGAAGCAATGGCACGAAAAATTTGATAGTACTCTACTATCGAAGGGTTTCGCCATTAATGAGTGTGATAACTGTGTCTACACGAAAGGTAACTCTGACTCATTTGTTATGATATGCCTGTATGTAGACGACATGTTAATCACAGGAAGCAGTCCTAGGATAATCCTAGAGACTAAGAGCATGTTGAAACAATGCTTCGACATGAAGGATATGGGTATCGCAGATGTCATCTTAGGGATAAAAATCTCTAAGACGTTTGACGGATTGGTCTTATCTCAGTCTCATTACATCGAGGATGTTTTGAGAAAGTTTGAGATGTTGGACAGTTCACCGATAAAGTCACCAATGGATACAAATCAAAAGCTTGATAAAAATCTTGGTGCACCTGTATACCAGGAGCGATATGCACACGTGATCGGTAGTTTGATGTATGTAACAAACTGCACCCGACCTGATATTGCTTATGCAGTCAATAAGTTGGCTAGGTTTACCCGAAATCCGAGTGATGATCACTGGAAGGCGTTGAATCGGGTATTACAATACCTGAAATACACGTTAACTTTCAGGTTACACTATTCGAGATATCCAGTTGTACTAGAGGGGTACAGTGATGCAAATTGGATATCTGCTATAGAGAACACCAAGTCCACCAGTGGGTATGTATTTACAGTTGGTGGTGGGGCTGTGTCTTGGAAATCCTCTAATCAAACTTGCATCGCCCGATCCATAATGGAATCGAAGTTTATCTCTTTAGACAAAGAAGGAGAGGAAGTTGAGTGGATTCATGACTTCTTAGAGGATGTTCCGTGTTGGAACAAATCCGTACCTTCAGTAATGATCCATTGCGACAGCCAGTCGGCTCTAGGAAGGGCACAAAATGCTATGTACAACGGTAAGTCTCGTCATATTCGACGGAGGCATAAGACCGTTAGGCAGCTGATCACCATGGGTATAATTTCCATTGATTACATTAAGTCAAAGGATAATATAGCAGACCCATTGACAAAGGGCTTACCCAAGGATCAGATGGTTTGCCTGTCTAGGGGAATGGGCTTAAAACCCAAAATATAAGGACCAATACAGTGGTAACCCAACCTTACTAACTGGAGATCCCAGTAATTTGGTTCAATGGGAAACTAAGTTGTAAAGGTTCAGTTGATCGTTTCAGTGGAAGCATGAGCACTTCAGATAGTGATTTATGTAAAGAAACACCAAAATCCAAAGCCGTTCCCGCGATAGACGTTAAGTGCTATCTGCTGTATGGGTAAAGGTTAAGTTTTCAAAACCTTTAATGATCCTCAACAGTAAGGTTAGGTTTTGGGAAACTTTTAATGGTTCCTAACACTTGTGAAGTGGGGTATAGCAGGATACCTTGTAGGAGACCACCTATTTAAGTACGAGGATGGCCGCCTCAAATGAAATAAACGCACTTAAGAATCCAAGAAGTTGTCCATAGCCACAACGGACAAAACATTACGAAGAAGAGAGTAAGGGAAATTGTTGTGTTGGCACTATTGACTTGGCTTACACTAAACACTGACGGTTCAAGACATCACGTTCACCGCGCAGTAAGTAAGTCCGGTGGTATTTAACTATGAAAGGTTCAAAGCTGAAGCTAACTCTCCTTATGCAACATCGGTCCGCTGAAATATTGTTGGAAATGAAAAGACACCATGTGAGTGCGCCAAAATCTCTTTCAAGAAGGGATTGTTGGAAATTTGCCTTTGGCGGGAGTTGCGTCCGACCAACTTTAACGGCTTAAACACTAGTGTTCCGCATGTTGGAGAATCCGGTTCTTCACACATGCATAATCTACTAAGTACGTAGATGACCGTAGGGCCAAGGATCGTTAAATTTCGTTGAGAAATGAAAGAGATATTGGTCCACGAAGTGAGGTGTTTGAAGCATGGAAAAGTGTGGTATTGAGATCAATTCTCCCTCATCGGTAGAGAAAGAAAGAATTGTTTTGTTTATAAGTCTCAAAGTTGGCTTGGGGTTTGGGACCCCAAGGGGTATCCCATGTGTTTAAAGGAGGGAGGACCTAGATGTGCTTCGGTTCGAGGAAAGCCCACACGCGCGCCGCCGCCGGGTTCCCGGGTTCTTGGGTTCTCGGGTTCTCGGGTCGTGGGCTGTGGGCTGTGGGTTGTGCTTCTTCTGATATTATCTTTTTGGACTAGAGAATTGATCCCTGAAGTTTCATATTCTTTCATATGTATAGTTTTGTCCCTGAAGTTTCAATATATATAGTTTGGTCCCTGAAGTTTTAATATGTATAGTTTGGTCCCTGAAGTTTCAAGAAACAGAATTGGGCAAAGATCAGAAACGTCCACCAGCACTCAATTCAGCCATTTATTTTGGATGAATTACTCTTCCTAAATGGCCAATCCGTTGCACATCCTCACCATTTATTTTGGAGGAATTACTACCTCCATAATTGTCATTACTTGGCCAGTAATGGCACTTATGGAGGCAGTTCATCAGACTCTCCTTCAACTATATAAAGAACCCCTTTGTCACCATTGTTGAGCTACACTTAACACAAACAGAAACGAATTCAGTCTTCCTACAATCTGCCAAGCATCATTTCATTACTCAAAATTCTTCACGGTAGCACTTGAGTTTCCTTTGCTCAATTGTTCATTTTCTGTTTTATGTTGGGAGACAATTGTCCAGGACGTAGAAATGATACATACGGGGCAATATTGTCTTAAAGACAGAGTGCAAACACTCGACTCAGCATACCACAACCAGTTTATTGTTTATTATTCATTGTAATTCAGTTTATTGTTCAACTGCAATTTCAGTTCTTGCAATACTTAGCAGTTACTTGTAATTTCCGTTTCTTGCACCTTTGTAACCAACAATATGTTCGCTAAGTTCATTATTTATCTTAGATTACTAGTAATTAATAAAATATAAATACTGATTATATATCTATAACAGAAAAAATAATTCTTATATTTCACTTCGATATAAGATAAATAAAATACTAATTACAAACGATCGAGAAGATTTCATATTCACATTTGCAATTCCAAATGGACACGTGCAACAACAAAAATAATTTTATGTTTCACTGTAAAATAAGATAAAAAGTACTAATTATAAATGGTCGAGATATCAAATTACATTTTCAATCCATTTTGGACACGTGTTGTTGGGTATTTTTGCTCTATGGCACTTTATAAAGCAGTACGGGAAGTATATAACTATTACAAGTATTCGAAAGGACAAACAAAGATTCAATAATTCAACTAGTAATCTGAAATTACAATATAATCACAAGACTGAAATTACAATTTTGTTGAAGACGGAAAAATGGAAACTGGTTTTGCTGAGTCGAGTGTGGCACTCTGTCCTTAAGACAATATTGCCCCGTATGTATCCTTTATACGTCCTGGACAATTTGTCTCCCAAGATAAAACAGCAATGGAACACTTGAGCAAAGGAAACTCAAGAGCTACCGTGAAGAATATTGAGTAACGAAATGATGCCTTGGAAGTTGTAGGTAGTAAATAATGGCCATTATGGAGGTAGTAAAGCCACCAACATTAATGGGAGAAAGACCAACGGATTTGGCCATTATAGGAGGAGTAATTCAGCCAAAATAAATGGCTGAATTGAGAGCTTGCCCAAAAAGATAATATCAGAAGGCCCACAGCCCACACCCGGAACCCGGAACCCGGAACCCGGAACCCGGAACCGGAACCGGACCGGACGGGCGGGCGGCGGCGGCGCGCGTGTGGTCTTTACTTGAACCGAAGCACATCTAGGTCCTCCCTCCTTTAAACACATGGGATACCCCTTGGGGTCCCAAACCCCAAACCAATTTCGAGTCTTATATACACAACAATTCTTTCTTCCTCTACCAATGAGGGAGAATTGAACACAATACCACACTTTCCATGCTTCAAACACCTTACTTCGTGGACCAATATCTCTTTCATTTCTCAATGAAATTTGACGATTCTTGGCCCTACGGTTATCTACGTACTTAGTAGATCATGCATGTGTGAAGAACCGTATTCTCCAACATACGTAACACTAGTGTTTAAGCCGTTAAAGTTGGTCGGTCGCAACTCCCGCCAAAGGCAAATTTCCAACACGTGCAACAACAAAAATAATTATTACATTTCACTTAATATAAATAAAATAATAAATATAAACCATCGAGAAGATATCACATTTACATTTTCAAATCCAAACGGACACCAATAATGACAAAAATAATTATTATGCTTCACTTTTAAATAAGATAAACAACATATTAGTTATAAACGATCGAGAAGATATCATATTTATATTTTCAATCCCAATTGGACACGTACAATAGCACAAATAATTATTATGTTTAACTTTCCAATAAAAATAATAAGATATTAATTATGAACGATTGAGAAGATATCATATTTACATTATCAATTCCGAACGGACATGTAAACCAACATTTGCCCTAAAATTTTGATTAGTTATACCAAAACTGACAATGGTAGTCAAAATTGAAATGAAAATTTTGACGGTACAAAAAATCTTCTATTGTCTAATAAAAAAAATGAATTTTGCCATATAAAACATATAATTATCTTTACTCGAATATCTTTGACTTCATAATCAAATTGCTTTCTGGAAGGGCATTTTGAAGAATTATTTTTGGTAAGTTGAAAATCAGTCAAAGTGGACCCATTTCCTCCTCAATATAATGCAAATGTTACAATCTATATAGCTATTACTAATTTGGTAAGTGAGTAGGAAACCAGTCAAACTGAACCCATTTCTCCCTCCATACTATGCAAATGTTGTAGCTATTACTAGTTTGTTCTTTGTTTTATCTTTCCTTATCAACAGAAGTAATGTAGGTGAAAATTTTCTGTGAAATTCATATCAAGAAATTGTTGGTATTCTATGGTACTTTATAGAGCAGTACGGGAAGTAATAACTATTACAAATGTTCGAAAGGATAAATAAATGGTCAATCTTCAAAACTGTCACATGTGTGTTGTGTCTTGAATCTTGATCACCTTGCAAAGCCAATGTTGAGAACTGCCGCAAGTTTGTTGTGTCTTGAATGTTGATATCCTGAAATCAAGAAACAACTAAATCTGGATGGTTATAACGTTGTGTGTTAAGTCGAGGATAGCCCTCTATCCTTAAGACAAGATTGCCCCGTATATATGCTTTTACGTTAGCGGGCAATAGTCTCCCAAGATAAAACAACACTTTAATCTCAACGCTACAAAGCCAATAGGTTGAGCCTGGCGAAGAAAACAAATATGACTTGACTTGCTGAAGATATGGAATAGGAAGGAAGAGTTTATGTCTACTCTTCTCTTTTGTCTCTGTGTATATAGTGTGTCTCTGTAGTGTATATCTTGTGTATACGTGAGGGTTTGGTCACTGTTTTCAGCCACTGTTTTGCTGAATTTCAGCCACTATTTTGCTGAATTTTCAGCCACTGTTTTGCTGAATTTTCAGCCACTGTTTTGTGCTGAAAATGCTATTTTTTCTGGTCTGTTTTCGGCCTGTTTGCTGCCTGTTTTCCGTCTATTTTCTGGCTGTTTTCAGCGTTTTCCTGCAGTCCAAAATTGAGCCAACAACTGCTCAATATATAGCATGCAAGAGGGGCTGTCCAACTGCCAAAACAAGGCTGTAATGGCCATTAAGGAAGGCCATTAAAACAGCCAAGTAATGGCTATTAAGGCCATTGAAAGAGGCTGCCCAAATGCCCAAGTAATGGGCTGTTAATGGAGAGTTAATCAGCCAAGTAATGGCTGATTAATGCTCCAAAACGCAGTCCAACGGTAGGCAGAAAAAGTCTCCAGAAACTATGGGGACCAAACTGTAAATATTGAAACTTCAGGGACCAAACTGTACATATGAAAAATCCAGGTCCAAACTGTACATATGAAACTCCAGGGATCAAACTGTACATCTGACAGAGTTCTCTGGTCCAAAAAGATAATGTTAGACAGCCCCACAGCCCGACACCCGACCCGTGAACCCGTGAAGCCGAGAACCCGGAACCCGAAACCGGACGGGACGGGCGGCGGCGGCGCGCGTGTGGGCTTAGCCTTGAACCCAAGCACATCTAGGTCTTCCCTCCTTTAAAAACATGGGATACCCCTTGGGATCCAAACCCTTTACCACTTTAGAGACTTATATAGAGAGCAATTCTTCCTATTCCCACCGATGTGGTAGATTTGTCTCACACCACATTTCCATGTCTCAAACACCTCACTTCGTGGACCAATATCTCTTTCATTTCTCAACGAAATTAGACGATTCTTGGCCCTACGGTCATCTACTCACTTCGTAGATCATGCATGTGCGAAGAGACAAGGTCTCCAACATGCGGAACACTAGTGTTTAATTCATCAAAGATGGGTGGACGTATCTCCCCGCCAAAGGCTAATTTCCAACAATCCCCTCTATGAAAGAGAGATTGTGGCGCACGCACAAGGTACCTACATTTCAGCAATCTTTCAGCGAAAAGATATTGCATCAGGAGAGGTAGCTTTCGCTTTGAACCTTCCCTAGTTGAAACCATTGGACTTACTTACTGCGCGGTGAACGTGATGTCTTGAACCGTCAGTGTTTAGTGTAAGTCAAGACAATGATATCAACACAATAACTCTTCTTATTCATTTTCCTTCTTACGTTTCTGTCCGTTGTGGCCATGGACACACTTGGATTCTTAAGTGCGTTCATTTGAGGCGGCCATCCTCGCACTTAAATAGGTGATCTCCTACAAGGTATCCTGCTATACCCCACTTCTCAAGTGTTAGGAATCATTAAAAGTTTCTCCAACCTTAACCTCAACCGTTTGAGGATGTTTTAAAAGGTTTGGAAGCTTAATCTTTACCCACCATGCAGGCAGCACTTTAATGTCTATCGCGGGAACAGCTTTGGATTCATGTTTCCGTATAGAAATCATCATCCGAAGTGCTTCTTGCTTCCACCGAAGCATTCAACTGAACCTTTTGCCGCTTAGTTTTTCCATTGAACCAAATTCTTGGGATCTCCAATCAGTATGGTTGGGTTTCCACCGCAAAGGTTCGTATTGTTTGGGTTTTAAGCCAATTCCCCTAGACAGGCAGAACACTTGATCTCCGGGTAGTTCCTTAGTTAGTAAACAAGGATGTGACACCCGTGATGATCAACTGCCATACGGTCTTATGTCTCCGACAGATATGTCCAGACGCCGTCATCCGTGTCCTTCCTGAAGCCGACCGGCTAGCCACAGTGTAGAACTGCTGAAGGCACGGGTTTCTCCCAATAAGGGACGTCCTCTAATGAGTCGTGAAGTTACTCAACTTCTTTCATGCTTTGTATAAAGCGATAAACTCCGATACCATCATGAATCGGTCGATGCAAGTTTGCTTAGAGGATTTTCCAAGACCCACCATACACATTTACTTGTGTCTTTGGTGTTCTTCAGATCTGATATCCAGTTTGCATCATTGTGTTCTCCTAGAACCGCTGGACTTCCAGAATACTATAATTCGTAGATAAGAGAATAATTCAGATATCGTCATATCCGACTTAAAGCCTTCTATTAATCATGTATTAAGATCATCAGTGAACCTTAGTTCAACCGATGCATTAAATAGGACGATACCAGGTCGGTTGTAGTGTGTACAATACATTGAACTACACATGACCTGTGCATATCGCTCCTTATCTATGGGTGCACCATGATTCCAATCAGTTCTATGATTCATATCCATTGGTGGCTTCAACGAGACTGTCAACTATCGACCAGTCCGTTAGATGTCTTAGAAATCCAATTCCTAAGATGTCATCTGTGATACCCATATCTTTCATATCGAGACTTTGTTTCATTATGACTTTTACTTTCAGACTGTTGATTCTCCAACTGTTGGCTTTCTAATTTCAGAGTCAATGTTTCTGTGGTCATATTCATTGTTTCTGTTTTATCTGAAACTTTCAGGACCAAAATGAAAGTTCAGGAAGAAGCCCAACAGTCCGGCAAACCAAGTCTGATTCTCTTCTTCCAACTCTCCGGTTGGGAAGGTTGTTTCAACATCTATGCCACGCAAGACTGCAATGGCCCAGGATGTTAAGCTACTCGCAGGGGAGCACTTGTACAAGTAGCCGAGGCTTTGAACTCGTCTGTAGATCCATCTACTTTGTAGCTTCTCTCCAAAGCAGCGCTTTTGGAGATGACAATTATTTGTTAGTTGTCCATGGTTCATTCTCAACCATGCACGCTAGAAGGACTGGGACAAGTCTTTGTCCCCTTCTTTGCTCCGTCTCGGTTCAACATCTAGAATCCTTGAGTTCTGCAGATCTGGAATATTAAGTTCCGGATAGCCAGCAACTTTCGAGTCCTGTAGATACGGAACGTCTAGTTCCTGACAGTCAGGCCCTCGCGGGTTCTTGTTAACCTTGAGAAATTACTCCTTTTTTTCAAGAAAAGTTATCTCCAAAGAATTAAACATTCTTTGACGCCAAGAAGCGATCAACACTACTGTTATTTGCAGATCCTGACAGATATGCAATCTACAGTCTTAGGTACAACTTGACCTGTTTTAGTATTCCAACTTTTACCAAGCCACCCCCCATAATTTGGGCGTACGAGCTTTGCGCTTGGCTAACACCGTTGGACTGAGGTGAGAAATGAAAAGTCGTTTAATGAACGATGCTTCACTTTCTCCCCCTCTATCACTACGAATTTCTCAATCCGTAGGCTTAGTTGATTTTCAACTTCTGTTTTGTAGCGCTTATCCACTTCAACAACTTCATCTTTGCTTTTCAATAAACAATGGATTACATACGTTGTAACATCATCAATGAAGATCACAACGTACTTGTCTCCCCCCTATTTGTATAAACTTCAAACCACCTAAGTATGTGTGACTAAGTTCTAGGGGAGCGGTGCTTCTTTCGCTATTCCCTTGACGGAATTTGGAAAGGTGATTTTGCCTCTTCGCCTACCTCACATTCATTTTGAGGGTTTATGTCGAAAGAAGGAAACAATCTCAACTTCGCTAGCTTTTGAATGACTTGCTATTTAACGTGTCTTAATCTATGGTGGCATAGATGCACGGATTACAAATATATCATTCATTTGGCTATAGACATCCTGTACCATTCTTAGTTATTACGGACCTGTTGAAGTAGTCTCAAACCAGCTTGACCAACAGCGTCCCTTAAACCAAGTTAGGAACATGTATCACCTCTTTTTAGAGTGATCTCATTCCTTGAAGTCCTATTGAGGACAGCCTCTCCAGCCCCGTTGCTTCACATGAACAACCTCTTGCCCGTGGTTAGGGCGCAACCGGATCATATGTGATCTCAATACTCTGGTCCACTCTAGTTGCTTTAGCAGACTAAGTGTCCAATTTCTTTACTTCCTTTCTTTAGGCCTTTAGATCATTAAGACCTGGAAACTCTGGCCCACCTTACTAGGTGTCCATTACTTTTCCTATGAAATGAATTATGGCCCCACTCCAGTCGCCCGGAGGCTTTATATGACTGAGTGTCCAATATCATTATATCAAAGGAATTTTGGCCCACTCCAGTCGCCCGGAGGCTTTGTATGACTGAGTGTCCAACATCATCCTATGAAGGATCTTCTGCCAAGTATGACAGGTTCAATGTCTTTAGCTTTTAGACTCCTTCCGTTAAGATTGGTGCCTAGATAATTCTTGGCGCTTACTTAAAAGTGGTAACAGTTTTCGCACAGTTAGTGGATCTTTCTCCATCGTATGTGCGAACGTACTTTACACACTTTAACAATTACACTTAAAAGAACGGATCTTTTTAAGTCGTTTACAATCCAATCTTTAAACGGGAAAGAAGATAAGATTAAACTTCTGATTTTAAAGTGTAAGGAATATAAATTATTTTCATATTCCTCCTTACTTTAATCCATTTTTAATTAGACATCATTTAATCTTTATTCTTGACAAGTAAGAAAAACTACTTATCCCAATTTCGGATTCTGGCTCACTTCAGTCACTTCATCAAACTGAGTGTCCATTTCCTTCTTACCATTATTCGGATATTTTGTCTGGGATAGATACAGGCCTTCTGCTGTAAGATAGAAGCACATCTTCAGTCTTCTCCTCTTGTCCCAGTTGACATCCTCAGGCTCTCGAGAGCGCTTGTTCCCACCAGTCTTGGTAGCGGTGACACCATGAACATGTTCATCATCATCACTCTCTTCTACCAGAAAACCATTGCCATATCCAGATTTGGTCACACAACTTTTGACCGACATCTTTCGAACACTAATAGTATTACAATACACTCTTGTCTTAAATTGTTGGTATTCTATGGTACTTTATAGAGCAGTACGGGAAGTAATAACTATTACAAATGTTCGAAAGGATAAATAAATGGTCAATCTTCAAAACTGTCGCATGTGTGTTGTGTCTTGAATCTTGATCACCTTGCAAAGCCAATGTTGAGAACTGCCGTAAGTTTGTTGTGTCTTGAATGTTGATATCCTGAAATCAAGAAACAACTAAATCTGGATGGTTATAACGTTGTGTGTTGAGTCGAGGATAGTCCTCTATCCTTAAGACAAGATTGCCCCGTATATATGCTTTTACGTTAGCGGGCAATAGTCTCCCAAGATAAAACAACACTTTAATCTCAACGCTACAAAGCCAATAGGTTGAGCCTGGCGAAGAAAATAAATATGACTTGACTTGCTGAATCTATGGAATAGGAAGGAAGAGTTTATGTCTACTCTTCTCTTTTGTCTCTGTGTATATAGTGTGTCTCTGCAGTGTATATCTTGTGTATACGTAAGGGTTTGGTCACTGTTTTTCAACCACTATTTTGCTGAATTTCAGCCACTATTTTGCTGAATTTTCAGCCACTGTTTTGCTGAATTTTCAGCCACTGTTTTGAGCTGAAAATGCTATTTTTTCTGGTCTGTTTTCGGCCTGTTTGCTGCCTGTTTTTCATCTATTTTCTGGATGTTTTCAGCGTTTTTCTGCAGTCCAAAATTGAGCCAACAACTGCTCAATATATAGCATGCAAGAGGGGCTGTCCAACTGCCAAAACAAGGCTGTAATGGCCATTAAGGGAGGCCATTAAAACAGCCAAGTAATGGCTATTAAGGCCATTGAAAGAGGCTGCCCAAATGCCCAAGTAATGGGCTGTTAATGGAGAGTTAATCAGCCAAGTAATGGCTGGTTAATGCTCCAAAACGCAGTCCAACGGTAGGCAGAAAAAGTCTCCAGAAACTATAGGGACCAAACTGTAAATATTAAAACTTCAGGGACCAAACTATACATATGAAAGAATCTAGGTCCAAAATGTACATATGAAACTCCAGGGATCAAACTGTACATCTGACAGAGTTCTCTAGTCCAAAAAGATAATATTAGACAGCCCGACCCACGACCCGTGACCCGTGAACCCGGAACCGGACGGGACGGGCGGCGGCGGCGCGCGTGTGGGCTTAGCCTTGAACCAAAGCACATCTAGGTCTTCCCTCCTTTAAACACATGGGATACCCCTTGGGGATCCAAATCCTTTACCACTTTAGAGACTTATATAGAGAGCAATTCTTCCTATTCCCACCGATGTGGTAGATTTGTCCCACACCACATTTTCATGTCTCAAACACCTTACTTCGTGGACCAATATCTCTTTCATTTCTCAACAAAATTAGACTATTCTTGGCCCTACGGTCATTTACACACTTCGTAGATCATGCATGTACGAAGAGACAAGGTCTCCAACATGCGGAACACTAGTGTTTAATTCATCAAAGATGGGTGGATGCATCTTCCCGCCAAAGGCTAATTTCCAAAAGAAATGGTTAAGACATTTCCCCCCTCCCCCCTCCAACAAAATGACTTCCTGTATCCTCTTTTTTACTATAGAGTTGTGTTCCTAACCACCATTTTCTTGAACAAATGCCACCTAGATTTTGTTTTCTCACCCTTCTCTCATTTGTTTGGAGAGAGGGTGGGTCATTAGGGCTTTTATCTCAGAGTAATCTGACTTGAATATCAACAACAAAAAAATCTTTTTATCTCTCTTCTTCCCTTATTTTCGGGCCTAAACTGAATTTGCATCTTGTCCCACTAACACTAATGACAATTACGCCTCGACCACAAATAAATTTGAATTGATCATATGAATCTTCATTAATCATGTTGTTCGTTTAAGCTCATCATATATCAATAGTAATAAGTACGAGAAGTTTTTGTATTTTACACCGACATATATAAATTTAATATATGACTAACATGACTCATAAAAAGAATAAGACCTAACTTAAATTTGTTGACAATGACATATTAATTTGGGTTAGTGAATTGAGTTCGTCCCTTCTTAGTTGTAACAAAAGAAAGGCTTTGGTTTCTATATTGTTGATTTTGGGCGGCTTCATTGGTAGTAATAAAAGTGGAAAGCTATAATTCTGTACTAAAGATTACTGACTAGTAGTCAATATAATAAAATGGTAACTATTACTACTTCTTGTTGGAAATTTACCTTTGGCGGGGAGGTGCGTCCACCCATGTTTAATGAATTAAACACTAGTGTTTCGTATGTTGGAGGCTTTGTCTCTTCACACATGCATAATCTACTGAGTGAGTAGATGACCGTAGGGCCAAGAATCGTCAAATTTCGTTGAGAAATGAAAGAGATATTGGTCCACGAAGTAAGGTGTTTGAGGCATGAAAATATGGTGTGGGACAAATCTACCACATCGGTGGAAAAAGGAAGAATTGCTCTCTTTATACGTCTCTAAAGTGGTAAAGGGTTTGGGACCCCATGGGGTATCCCATGTGTTTAAAGGAGGGAGGACCTAGATGTGCTTGGGTTCAAGGCTAAGCCCACACTCGCGCCGCCGCCGCCCGTCAGTCCATTTGGGCTATTTTCTGGAGCATTAACTAGCCATTACTTGGATGTTAACTCTCCATAAATAGCCCTCCTTCAATGACCATAATCAGCCCTCCTTCAAGGCCATGAACAACCCTCACTAATGGCATTAAACCTGCCATTAACAGCCCTCTCTAATGCCATTAACATCCATGTTTGTGGCAGTTGAGGAGTCCCTCCTCCATGCTATATATTGATGTCATTTGGATCAATTATGTTACACATTTTTCAGTAACGAAAAACAGTGCACTAACAGTTTACAAACAGAAAAATGCAGCACAAAACAGTGGCGAAAAATGCTGCAAAACAGTGATGAAAAATAGTGAGCAAACACACACATATACACAAGATATATACAATAGAGACACACTATATACACAGAGACAAAATAAAAGAGAAAGTCAGTCCAAAAACATTGGACGAAAAAAGAAACTCTTCCTTCATTTTCTATATCTTCAGCAAGTCGATTCGTATTTGTTTTCTTCGTTAGACTCAACCTATTTGCTATGAATATTGAATGTTTGTTCATCCTTTCGAACACTTGTAATATTTATTTACTTTCCGTACTGCTTTACTACAATAGTAACCAACAATTTAAGTCTTCAAAGAATTCAGATAAATTGTATTAGTGTTCGAAAGATGTCGGTCAAAAGTTGTGTCACCAAATCTGGATATGGCTGTGGTTTTCTGGTAGAAGAGAGTGATGATGATGATGTTGAAGGTCAACATGTTCATGGTGTCACCGCTCCCGAGAGTGGTGGGAACAAGCGCTCACGAGAGGCTGAGGATGCCAACTGGGACAAGAGGAGAAGGCTGAAGATGTGGTTCTATCTTACAGCAGAAGGCCTATATCTGTTCCAGACAAAAGATCCGAATTATGGTAAGGAGGAAATTGACACTCAGTCCGATGAAGTGACTGAAGTGGGCTAGAATCCGAAATTGAGATAAATTATTTTCTTCCTTGTCAAAAATAAGATTAAATGATTTCTGATTAAAATGGCTTAAAGTAAGGAGGAATATGAAAATGTTTTCACAAAATAATTTATATTCCTTACGCTTTTAAATCAGAAGTTTAATCTCTTCTTCTTTCCCGTTTAAAGATTGGATTTTGTAAACGACTTAAAAAGATCCGTTCTTTTAAGTGTAATTATTAAAGTGTGTAAAGTATGTTCGCACATACGAGGAAGAAAGATCCACTGACTGTGCAAAAACTGTTACCACTCTTAAGTAAGCGTCAAGAATTGTCTAGGCGCCAATCATAACGGAAGAAGTCTAAAACCTAAAAACGTTGAGCCTGTCACACTATTTGGCAGAAGATCCTTCATAGGATGATATTGGACACTCAGTCATACAAAGCCTCCGGGCGCCTGGAGTGGGCCAAAATTCCTTTGATATGATGATATTGGACACTCAGTCATACAAAGCCTCCGGGCGACTGGAGTGGGCCAAAATTCCTTTGATATGATGATATTGGACACTTAGTCATATAAAGCCTCCGGTGACTGGAGTGGGGCCAGAATTCATTTCATAGGAAAAGTAATTGACACTTAGTGTGGTGGGCCAGAGTTTCCAGCTCTTAAATGATCTGAAGGCCTAAAGAAAGGCAGAAAAGAAATTGGACACTCAGTCTGCCAAAGCAACTGGAGTGGGCCAGAGTATCCAGATCACATATGATATGGTTACGCCCTAACCACGGGCAAGAGGTTATTCATGTGAAGCAACGCCACCTCTAAAGTAGAAGGGGGTGGAGAGGCTGTCCTCAATAGGACTTCAAGGAATGAGATCACTCCAAAAGGAGTGACACATGTCCCAAAACTTGGTTAAGGGACGTTGTTGGTCAAGCTGGTGTGAGACTAGTCCAACAAGTCTATAATAACTAAGAATGGTACAGTATGTCTGTAGCGAAATGAATGATATATTTGTAAACCGTGCATCTATGCCATCATAGATTAAGACACGTTAAATAGAAAGTCATTCAAAAGCTAACGAAGTTGAGATTGTTGCCTTCTGTCGACATAAAACCTCAAAATAAATGTGAGGTAGGCGAAGAGGCAAAATCACCTTTCTAAATTTCATCAAAGGAATGGCGAAAGAAGCACCGCTCCTCTAGAACTTAGTCATACATACTTGGGTGATTTAAAGTTTATACAAAATAGAGGGGGGAGACAAGTACTTTGTGACCTTCATTGATGATGGTACAACGTATTGTATCCTTTGTTTGTTGAAAAACAAAGATGAAGTTGTTGAAGCGGGTAAGCGCTACAAAGCAGAAGTTGAAAATCAACTAAGCCTACGGATTGAGAAATTCGTAGTGATATAGGGGGAGAATGTGAAGCATCGTTCATTAAACGACTGCTCATTACTCACCTCGGTCCAATGGTGTTAGCCAAGCGCAAAGCCGTACGCCCAAATTATGTGGGGCAAGGCGATTCTTACCGCTAATGCGATTCACAACAGAAATACGCATAAGGATAAGGATAACTCTCCTTGTGAAACATGGAAAGGATATCACATACAAATGTTGTGATGTGGGGTGGCTTGGTAAAAGTTGGAATACCAAAATAGGTCAAGTTGGATCTAAGACTGTAAATTGCATATTCACTGGATCTGCAAATAACAGTAGTGCTTATTGCATCTTGGCGTCAAAAAATGCTGAATTCTTTGAAGATTACTTTCCTTGAAAAAGGAAAAAGGAGTAATGCTCAAGGTTAACAAGAACCCGCGAGGGCCTGACAGTCCGAAACTAGACGTTCCATATCTATAAGACTCGAAAGTTGCTGGCTATCCGGAACTTAATATTCCAGATCTGCAGAACTCAGGGATTCTAGATGTTGAACCGAGACGGAGCAAAGAAGGGGAGAAAGACTTGTTCCAGTCCTTCTAGCTTGTATGGTTGAGAATGAACCATGGACAATTGATAAATAATTGTCATCTCCAGAAGCGTTGCTTTGGAATGAAGCTAAAGAGAGAAATAAATTATATCACATAGAACCATACTTGCGTAATGGTTGATCTTCCTCCGGGAAAAAAACCTTTGGGTTGTAAAATGTGCTCCCCTTTGAGTAGCTTAACATCCATGGCCATTGCAGTCTTGCGTGGCATGGATGTTGAAACAGTCTTCCCAACCGGAGAGTTGGAAGAAGAGGATCAGAGTTGGTTTGCTGGACTGTTGGGCTTCTTCCTGAACTTTCATTTTGGTCCCTGAAATGTTTACATTTTGGTCCTGGAGGTTTTAGATAAAACAAAAAAATGAATCTGACCACAGAAACATTGACTCTGAAGTTAGAAAGCCAACAGTTGGAAAACCAACAGTTTGAGAATGGAAGTCATATTGAAACAAAGTCTCGATATGAAAGATATGGGTATCACAGATGACATCTTAGGAATTGGATTTCGAAGACATCTAACGGACTGGTCGATAGTTGACAGTGCACCCATATACAAGGAGCGATATGCGCAGGTCACATGTAGTTCAATGTATGTTACACACTACAACCGACCTGGTATCGGCCTACAAAGCAGATCAGTTGAACTAAGGTTCACTGATGATTATAAAAATAATCGATAGAAGGCATTAAGTCGGATATGACGATATCTGAATTATTCTCTTATCTACGGATTATAGTATTCTGGATGTCCAGCGGTTCTGGGAGAACACAGTGATGTAAACTGGACATCAGTTATGAAGAACACCAAAGCCACAAGTAAATGTGTATGGTGGGTCTTGTAAAATCCTCTAAGCAAACTTGCATCGGCCGATTCATGATGGAATCGGAGTTTATCGCTTTATACAAAGCATGAAAAACGTTGAGTAACTTCATGACTCCTTAGAGGACGTCCCTTATTCGGAGAAACCCGTGCCTTCAGCAGTTATACACTGTGGCTAGCCGGTCGGCTTTAGGAAGGACACGGATGACGGCGTCTGGACATATCTGTCAGGATCTGTCAGAGACATGAGACCGTATGACAGTTGATCATCACGGGTGTCATTTCCTTGTTTACTAACTAAGGGACTACCCGGAGATCAAGTGTTCTGCATGTCTAGGGGAATGGGCTTAAAACCCAAACAATACGAACTATTGCGGTGGTAACCCAACCATACTGATTGGAGATCCCAAGAATTTGGTTCAATGGGAAAACTAAGCTACAAAAGGTTCAGTTGAGCGCTTCAGTAGAAGCAAAAAGCACTTCGGATGATGATTTCTGTACGGAAACATGAATTCAAAGTTGTTCCCGCGATAGACATTAAAGTGCTACCTGCATGGTGGGTAAAGGTTATGCTTCCAAACCTTTAAACGATCCTCACACGGTTGAGGTTAAGGTTGGGGAAACTTTTAATGATTCCTAACACTTGTGAAGTGGGGTATAGCAGGATACCTTGTAGAAGATCACCTATTTAAGTGCGAGAATGGCCGCCTAAAATGAACGCACTTAAGAATCCAAGTGTGTCCACGGCCACAACGGACAAAATCATAAGAATGAAAATGAATAAGGAGAGTTATTGTGTTGGTATCATTATCTTGGCTTACACTAAACACTGACGGTTTAAGACATCACGTTCACCACGCAGTAAGTAAGTCCGGTGGTATTCAACTAGGGAAGGTTCAAAGCGGAAGCTACCTCTCCTGATGCAATATATTTTCGCTGAAAGATTGCTGAAAGTAGGCACCTTGTGTGTGCGCCAAAATCTCTCTTTCATAGAGGGGATTGTTGGAAATTTGCCTTTGGCGGGGAGGTGCGTCCACCCATGTTTAATGAATTAAACACTAGTGTTCTGCATGTTGGAGGCTTTGTCTCTTCACACATGCATAATCTACTAAGTGAGTAGATGACCGTAGGGCCAAGAATCGTCAAATTTCGTTGAGAAATGAAAAAGATATTGATCCACGAAGTAAGGTGTTTGAGACATGGAAATATAGTGTGAGACAAATCTACCACATCGGTGGGAAAATGAAGAATTGCTCTTTATAAGTCTCTAAAGTAGTAAAGGGTTTGGGACCCCAAGGGGTATCCCATGTGTTTAAAGGAGGGAGGACCTAGATGTGCTTGGGTTCAAGGCTAAGCCCACACGCGCGCCGCCGCCTCCCGCCCGTCCCGTCTGGTCCGGGCTTGGGTCATGGGTCGTGGGCTGTGGGCAATATTATCTTTTTGGACCCCAAATTGCTTAATATTTACAGTTTGGTCCCTAGAGTTTCGGGAAAGTTAATTTTGGGAGTGACGGAAGGCAGAAACTTTCTGCCTACCGTTTGGGCTGTTTTCTGGAGCATTAACCCGCCATTACTTGGCTATTAACTCTCCATAAACAGCCCTCATTCAATGACCATAATCAGCCTTCCTTCAAGGTCATGAACAGCCTCACTAATGGCATTAAACCTGCCATTAACAGCCCTCTCTAATGCCATTAACAGTTATGTTTGTGGCAGTTGAGGAGTCCCTCCTCCATGCTATATATTGATGCCATTTGGCTCAATTATGTTACACATTTTTCAGTCACAAAAAACAGTGCACTAACAGTTTACAAACAGAAAAATGCAGCACAAAATAGTGACGAAAAACGCTGCAAAACAGTGACGAAAAACACTGCAAAACAGTGATGAAAAACAGTAAGCAAACACACACATATACACAAGATATACACAACAGAGACACAATATATACACAGAGACAAAACAGAAGAGAAAGTCAGTCCAAAAACGTTGGACGAAAAAAGAAACTCTTCCTTCCTTTTCCATATCTTCAGCAAGTCGATTCGTATTTGTTTTCTTCGTTAGACTCAACCTATTTGTTTTGTAGCGTTAAGATTAAAGTGTTGTTTTATCTTGAGAGACTATTGCCTGCTAACGTAAAAGCATATATACGGGGCAATCTTGTCTTAAGGACAGAGTGCAATCACTCGACTCAACACACAACGTTGTAACCATCCAGATTTAGTTATTTCTTGATTTCAGATTATCAAGATTCAAGACACAACAAGTTTGCGGCAGTTATCAACATTGCCCTATTTGTTCAACAAGATTCAATTTCTGAATATTGAATGTTTGTTCATCCTTTCGAACACTTGTAATATTTATTTACTTCCCGTACTGCTTTACTACAATAGTAACAAACACTTCTCGACTACAACTGGTCACTCCATAAAAAATGACCCAACCTATGTGTGTTTAACTCTTCTTCAATCTATAAAAAATGACCCGCCCGACCCCGACTTATTAAAAAAAAATTGCGGTATCGGGACTCGAACCGGGATGGGACATAGTCTCATCCCGACCCATCCCGGCCTGCCCCAGTCCCACCAGGTCCGACCCGGTCCCGCCCCCGATCCCGCCTGAAATCCCCATTTGCACAAATAACTGTTGCACCAACGACCATTTTATATTTTGGTCGTTGTGCAACGACCATTTTTGGCCTCCCCCTCCCCCTACCCCCTTAATATTTATTTTTAACCCATAATTTATTATATTTATACTTTAACCCAATTTCTCAACTATAAATACATCATTCTCTCTTCATCTTTCTCAAAAATCTTCCTACGTTGTCTACTAAATATTGAATTTTATTTATTCATTTGGGAGTGAAGTTGGCAACTAGCTTGAGGATCTTCCATCGAGCAATGTTTTAATTTTCAACCTCTCGATTACACGTCAGCGTTTGGTACATTCGTCCATTCATTAAATTAGTATTGTCTGTTTATTTTATTTAGCGCACTTAGTTTCATTTACTTTAATTATTTATTAGTATAATTATAATGGAAGGATTTAAACGTATGCTTACGGGTAAGGGTCAGGCTTCTTCTAGTAGGGGTAACAAGGGCAAGGGCAAGGATACTTCTTTTAGTCATCCTATTTCTAGACAGAATCTTATTCCTACACAGGATGATTTCGTTGATACTGAACATTTTTCTACAATACCATTAGATTTAGACGAGGAGCTATTTTCTGGAACTCAAGAAGACTTTAATTTAGATGATGATCTAGATGATACACCTACTAATGTAGATGACAACACACCCACTAGTGCACCTGCAACTGAAATGCCTCATGTTCCCCCTAGTATGAGACGAGGTCCAGCAAAATGACCATTAAAATCAGATGCATAGACATTTTTTGATAGGGACGTAGAGAATCAAGTAGCTAGATGTAAAATTTGTAAAGATGTTTTAAAATTTAAAACTGAAAAAGGTCACGGTGGGACGGGGGTTTAATGAGACACGTAGCAAGGGCTCATCCAGATAGGTATTCCCAATACGAGGCTTGAAAATCGGGTGCGCAGACGCCGGCTCCATCGGGACAAGGTTCACATACTGTCTCAGACCAAGTACAGGGTCAAATTAACCCCACGACGGGGGGAATTGTAGGCCTTAATTACAATAAACATAGAGATAGAGAAGCAATAGCAAAATTAGTTGTTGTGGAGGGTTTGCCTTTTTCATTTCCTTCATCTCATGGTTTTATTTATTACATTAGAGAAATGTATAATCTTGCTTTTAACGGTTTTCCTAGATCAACTGTTAAGAGAGATGTATTTAAATTTGCACATGAATATCAACAGTATTTATGTTATTCATTATATCATTTTAATGGCAAAGTGGCTATCACTTCTTATATAGGCCGTAGTACTAACGGCCATGATTATTAACGGTAACCTGTCATTGGATAGATTATAAATGGTCTCTGCAAAAACGTATCTTAGTGTATAGATATATAGATGATAGGCACACGGGTACTTTTATTGCAGAAAATATTTATCAAGTGTGCGATTATTACGAAATAACTGATAAAATTATGACTATTACATTAGATAATGCTTCTTTTAACAATTATATTATTACAATTTTAAAAAATAGTTTAACTCCATCTTTTCCAGAGCATTTTCATATAAAATGTGTGTGCCATATATATAACTTAATTGTAAAGGATGGTCTATCACTTTTTGAAGACATTCTTAGTAAAATACATTTTTTTATAAACTTTATTTTAAAAAATAATAGAATACAACGAAGAAAAGAATATAAAAAAAACTTGTCACATCGCCAACTACCTTATAGAAAAATTCAGAAGAAGTACCCACTAGGTGCAATTCTTTGTACGAGAAACTACTTGTTGCTTATGACTATAGAAAACCTATAACTTTATTTTTTAACTCTCATAATCAAAATCCAACTGATATGGTTGTAGATAGCGCTTGGGGAAAAAATTTCAAACTTATTGTATTTCTAGAGAATTTTTTTCAAGCAACAAAAAAAAAATTCAGTATATATTATCCTACTATTTCAACTATGTTGTTTTATATAGCTCTAATTTTTACTGTTTAATGAATATATGGATAAATCAGCTTATAAGGTAGCTATTAAAAAATGTTTATTAAAATAAAAAAATATTTTATTCATATTCCCACTATTTATATTATTGGTGTTGTATTAAATCCGACTATTAAAATAGACGGTACTAAATCACTTATTGAAACTATTTATGATTGTATAGCAGTACTACCACCTTCAAGTCCCAAAAATCCAAATCACCCACCACCTATTGAACAAACTAAAGAAGAAGTGTTGTCTAGCGTAGAAGACGAATGCAAAAAAGTATATAGGTTTTACCAACAAGAAAGTGCTAGCAACCTACCGGCTTACATAACATCATTTTCTTCTTCTTCAACACAACCTCACAAAAGACATGTTATTTCTGCGGCTAGTATTCAAAGCCTCAGAAATAGAATGTACGGCCGTAACACTACTAACCAAATTAGCGAGTTTGATATTTTTGTTTTGCAGGGTTCTGTACCGTACCAAGCATTTCTCAATGAAGAAGGACGTGAAGACTTGCTGAAATACTGGAGGGGGAATGAAAAGATCTTTCCGACACTTTTAATGATGGCCCAAGATGTTTAGAACATTCAAGCGTCATCAACGGCGTCTGAAAATGCTTTTTCTGCCGGCATATATCAAATAGGAGAGCACATACGCTCATTAGTCTGAGACAGCTTGGAGATTGTAGTATTATTCAAAGATTGGATACGAGCGGAGAAGGTGCGGTCAACCGGAGATCAACTGAGAAGAAGATGAAAACTATAACGAGATCTTATCTGAAGGTGGTGGAAGCGACATGGAGCAATTTGATCAACAAATACCAATTCCAATCGAAGAACCACAGGAAATTATCAAGAAACTAGAACAGGTTTTTTCAAAATATAATTTTTTTAATTGCAATTTTACTATGTAATTTGCAACTTTTGAACAACACCACAAAATTGCAATTTTGACAACTGTATTTGTATTACAAAAAAAATCATATGTCTATTAAATAATATTAGAGGCACAAAAACAGTCTTGGGATATTTTTATTACACTATCTTGTTTAAGTATTGAGTTTTATATATATATATATGTCATTTTTTAAATTAAGTGCAAAAAAAAAAATCCCGCCCCGACCCGATTCCGACGGGACCGGAAACGGGACGGGAAGACGGCGAATCCTGCCTGTCCCGCCCCGACCCGATCCCCGCTCCCCCCATCCCACCACGCCCCGATCTCGCCGGTCCCAACCCGACTCGGCCCCCGGCCCACTGGCCACCTATATTATATTCTAGCTCTAGTAGGCTTCAATCGGAATTTTTTTTTTTGCCATAGGCTATAATAGGAAACCCAACAGTACCATTCAATTCTCTCTTTATATGCTCTTGATATACATTTTTTCTGGTTAACTGTAATTTAGCAATCAATGAAATTGGTAAAAGTTATGAAAATCAAGGTTAAAACTCTTAAGAGAAACAAAACACGATACATAATTTTTTCCATCCACTTAACCATTTTAATAAAATAGTTTGAATCTTGGTGGGTCTATAGTCACATTTGATATTTAGTTGAATTGATACATTCCAAATTGGTGCAGAAATCAAAGATGGAAGGTCACGTTGAAATGGGTGAGAGAAGAGCAAGTTTGGATAATACTGTCATAATCTTGTCTCGTAATCCTGCTACATTGGAAATATACAAATGGACCTTCCACCTTGGGGTCCCTCTCCCATTATGCTCAAGGGTCGCAATTTTTTTTTCTTTTGTTAGATATCCTTCTCGATCTTCCCTAAAAATGGGATCTTCATCATGATGTTCCCCTTTTTTTCTAGTATGAGGGATAACACTGTTGTATTCTAAATCATAGGGATATTACTATTTGAATCCTCCAATCAAACTCCCACTTAACTAACTGATGTGTTCCCTCAGGTCAACTTCTCTCCTTATTCCTCACATTACTCAAGTCGCTTGTGGGTAAATGATTTTATTGTCAACTTAGCTTTATTCACTAATTGGTGTGCTGAAAACTCATATATTTATAGTATATCAATCGTGAACACTTTATGGACAATGTCATCGAATCTGAAGTGCGTGTATCGTCGCGGTTAACTCTCATTCATGGTCTGAAAGGAATCTCTTTTTTTTTTCTTTTTTTTTCTTTTTTTTGTACCTTCTTCCTACTCGTAATTATAAACAACTTTCTTTCTTTACTTCTTTTTACACTTGTTCACTTATTTTCTTACTTGTCGTACCCTTCTTAATTCTACAATACTCGTATATACATATGTAATCTCAAACATTGCTCCTGATTCCAATCTTTGGCGTTACTACCCCTTAAAGGATGATTTGTTAACTTATTCCCTTATTATATACGTGAAAGATTCTGAAGAATTTGCATTAGATGACGTTGGCCTACTAAATCCAAACCTGGTCATTATACTTAAATTTGAATTCCTTCACGTGCCTCATGGCTAAGGCTTTCTGTCACTGGCGCTTTGGGAAAAGATTTTCTTGATCTTGTTAAGCTGTAACTCATTACTTTATCTATCTCGTAAAACCTTTGGTTAGTAAAAAATGCTCATAGACATATGTATTTTACTGACATTTTATCTTCATTATAATGTCATTATCTTTTGACATATATTTTTAATGTCTACCTTGTATCTATAGGTGTCATTGGCCCCTTTTTCACCCGTTTAGGTGCTGATCTAGAGCTTTACTTACTGTTACTTTCGTTTACATACTTTCTGAGATGTATGACTGCATATGTTGTGGAACAGATGCTTTGTATGTTTGGATCCAATTCGCGGTGTTACATGATCCAATGACTTGTAAAGTTTTCTTGTCTTATCGTTATTAGATTTCCTATCGACCGAGTGCTCATTCGTCTTACCCTTACATTTCCATTTCAAGTTGCCTTAGGGGGGTCTTTTATCTCAAAGTATTTCTCATATTATCTTCCTGAACATCAGAGGTTCGCCACCTTTGGCTGAAGATTTCTTACCGTCCCTCCTCTACCATTGGTCCTTACGATGTTCTGGGTAATCATACCTTTGTGAAACCTGCATAACTATAATCTCATTCAACTTTATCCTTCTTTTCATAATTATTCCTTATGCTCTTCATTAAACGGAAAACATTTCTACCTTGATACTTGATCATACCATTCCATTCATACTTATTAACTGTTTTCATATTTCTTACAACCATTCTTCAATTGTTCCATAGTTCTCGTCCTCAATTTCTCCTAACAATCTATTGTTATCCAGAGGTTATTTAGAATTATAACATGTTGCACCATGAAGTCGAAAACCTTACCAGTCCAATACCTATAGCATACCTTAGCTTACTAACATTGATACATGTAATTCTCAATAATACGCGGTATCGCCCTTTACGCAAAGACGAGAGGCTTATGTCCCCTTCCACTACCGTGGATAACTCGTTCCTTATATATGACATGGGCTCACTATTCTGGGTGAGTCACTTTACGTGATCATCTTAAATTTATTGATGGTCACTCTTCAAACGATTCGATTGTGGCGATCCATTCTCGTGAATGATATCCCGGGATAATTCCCAGTCTATTCTAGGTAAGACGTTACAATTTAGGTCGTACGTACATAACATATTCCCTCATTCTAATCAGCAAGAGTCATTGTAAAACATGTAGATTTCCATAACCTACAAAACATTCCCATGATGTCTTCCGCTTTTCATCTGTACAACGCATAATCATCTTATGGCTGCCACACTAAATCAACCCATGTACCTTTGCGGCATAATCCGGCATGCGCTCGACCTTACTAACTTCAAAATGGTACGGCGGTCTCACTCAACCTTTACAACTTTGACCCTAAGATATTGACATCTTTGAACCCTTTAAATATCGGTGATCCCTGACTAATAAACTCCTTAGGTTATGAGCTCCCTGACACTTCAAGGGTCTATCTCTATCAGATGCTCTGGGCTGAAGTCGTGCCTGGGAAAGCAACTTACTCATATTCTTTGATGGATCTGTCTCAATAGAGAGCATACTTCTCACATTTACACTCAATCTCTCTGCTAATCATAGCCCTATTGGAAAAAGGCATTGATGTAATCATTAACACGATAAGGTTTACAGAGAGAATTCTTACAACTCAGCTCTATCACACGATTCTAGATCAAGAAGGAAGGTAACCATCATCCTAAATGCCCTGTTGCCTCATGTCTATAAGTGTGGTGCACTACACACCCATAAACAAGATCAGCTCTGATATCAAGTTTGTCACGACCCAAACCGGAGGGCCATGACGGGCACCCGGACCTTACCTGCCAAATACCACTAATCATATATACATATATGGGGCATATTGTTTCTGCTTGTTCATGAGATTTCCTTCTCATTGTTGCTTATATATAAGTATATATCAATGTGTTGCTACGTAATTATTATGAGAAATAATCAAACCAATCTCAATTATAACTTATCCTATCATTGTGGGGTCCATATCAAACTTATCATCCAAAATGCATCCACCTAATGTATATTTATTTTGTTGTTGTTCACTCTCATTAATTACCACGTATAAAATGATGGTGCATGTGTCATTGAACACTTATCATAATGAATACTCACCAAATAAACTATTTGAAGGGACCATGTGCCATTTACTACATAAAGTCACGTTGCTGCCACCTATCCATAATTCATTTGGATTATATCCACATAATATTTATCCAATAATTTCAATTCACTTAAATAGTAATCATTTTTAACACACTTCATATTCTCATTACCCTGATCATGTGATATAACACTAGTCCATAGCCTCTTTTGTCATACACAAAATATCACCAAATATTATTTTCGATCCCCGTCATCACACTTGTTACGTCCAAAATTATTTTGGGACTGCATCCTTTAATATACTAAGCTCTTGATGTGCATACGTGAACATGACCAAAAATCCTTCAACGCTCGGGTCTATTTACATACGCCTAGCGATTTAAACCATGGCCCGAAAGTACGGGATATTATAATAAATTTAATATATGACTATCAGGACTCCTAAAAAGAATAAGACCTAACTTAAATTTGTTGACAATGACATACTAATTTGGGTTAGTGAATTGAGTTCGTCCCTTCTTAATTGTAACAAAAGAAAGGCTTTGGTTTCTATATTGATGATTTTGGGCGGCTTCATTGGTAGTAATAAAAGTGGAAAGTTGTGATTCTGTACTAAAGATTACGGACTAGTAGTCCATATAACAAAATGGTAACTATTACCACTTCTCGACTACAATCAGTCACTCCATAAAAAATGGGCCAACCTATGTATGTTTAACTCTTCTTCAATCTATATTCTAGCTCTAGTAGGCTTCAATCGAAATATTTTTTTTCTCTGCCATATGCTATAATAGGAAACCCAACAGTACCATTGAATTCTCTCTTTATATGCTCTTGATATATATTTTTGTTGGTTAACTGTAATTTAGCGATCAATGAAATTGGTAAAAATTATGAAAATCAAGGTTAAAACTCTTAAGAGAAACAAAACACGATATGTATTTTTTTCCATCTACTTAACCATTATAATAAAATAGTTTGAATATTGGTGATTATATAGTCACATTTGATATTTAGTTGAATTGATACATCCCAAATTGGTGCAGAAATCAAAGATGAAAGGTCACGTTGAAATGGGTGAGAGAAGAGCAAGTTTGGATAATACTGTAATAGGGAGACATGGAGAGGATGAAACTGATAGCAGATCTGTTGGTGACAACATAGGTGGTGGTGGTGCATCTGGAGAGGAGCCAGATTCTCTGCGTGATGAAATATCAAACAGGAGGAAATACAGTAGGCACAATGCTAACCAAATTCAAGAGCTTGAAGTGTAAGTATCACCTCAATTTCTTTATGTTAATTTCAATTTCTTTATGTTAATTTCAATTTTTGTTCATTTATTTATCCCTTTGGTAGCAGTTTTTTCAAAGAGAATCCTCATCCTGACGAAAAAGCACGTCTAGAACTTGGGACAAAATTGTCAATGGACAGTAAGAAGGTAAAATTTTGGTTCCAAAATAAAAGAACCCAAATGAAGGTAATGCATAGTATGCTTTCTTTTCCTGAATTCGTGATATCCTTGTGTGAAATTTATGTAATTAATTATGAAAGTCAATTATGTTGTTTTATCAGTCTCAATTAAAACGACATGAAATTGGAAAGTTGAAAGAAGAAAATGATAAGCTCCGCATAGAGCATATTGCATTGAAGGAAGCCATGAAAAATCCAATTTGCGATGGTTGTAATAGTCAGGCTATTATTAGGTACATAAATATTGATGAGTATCAAACAAAGATTGAGCATGACCGGCTGAAAAATGAAGTCAAGAGGATCCATGTCCTGGCGAAAAAATTTTTGGGGCCTTCCGTACCCTTAGAAGGGTCAATGGCATCCTTGATGGAAAATTCTGATTTGGGATTTGCTTCGGAAAAAAATGACTCTGGTGGTATAAATATAGTGGACACTGCATCTCCATTGTGGTTTGATTTCGAAAATAATCTATCAAATTCTCTGTCAGGAATTTCCCCACGAGCCACAGTAAGCTTGGCTAATGAAGATGTAACATATGATAAGTCAAAGTTAATGAATCTTGCTTTAGCTGCCATGAATGAGTTGCTCAGATTGGCCGAGATCGGTGAACCTCTTTGGGTCAGAAGTATTAGCGAATATTCTCAGAATATTCGTCGTATATTTTGTAATTATGATAAATGTATATTTAAGGTAACTTAGGATTCTAATTGTATTAGGAATCAACCTTTGTAAGGTAAGTTAGGATTCGTACCATATTAGGAATCAACCTTGTACAGCTATATATATTTATCATAATGAAAGAAATTCTCAAGGGAAATTATTCTATCTTTCATGGTATCAAGAGCCTAAAACCTAAATCCTCATTCCCGGCCGAAATCCGATTTTTTTTTTCTGCTTTCACGAAAAAAAAAAAAAAAAATTTCTGGTTTCTTCCTCCATATTTCGGCCAAACCAGAAAATTCCCTTCCCTCGACAGGCGGCAACCATGTCTTCCCCCACAAATTCCGTTTCAACCACTGGCACACTTGAAAACCCCTCTCAACGTTCAGTAACTTCTTTTCATCCGGCATTCGCCGTTAACAACATCAAGAATTTTATCCCTATAATTCTTGACCAAGAAGACTGTCAATATTCCATGTGGATGGAACTATTCTACATTCATGCATGTGCATACAACGTGCTCGATCACATTGACGAATCTGTTCCTCGTCCCACCGATGTTACAGACTCAATATGGCGTCGTCTTGACGCCATCGTCAAACAATGGATCTACGGCACCATCTCCAAAGATCTGTTATGCACTATCATGAAAACAGGTGCTACGGCATGTGAACTTTGGGTCCGGCTAGAATAAATCTTTCAGGACAATAAAAATACTCGGGCTGTGTATTTGGAAGAGCAATTCAACAATACCCGCCTCGAGAATTTTAACAACATGTCCGAATATTGTAAGCAATTGAAACTCATAACCGATCAACTATCCAACGTCGGGACTTCTGTTTCAGAAACCAAGATGGTGCTTCAACTTATTGCGGGTTTATCGAAAGGTGAATATGACACACTCGCAACAATTATTCAACAAGCCGACCCTCTCCCAAGTTTCAACAAGGCACGTTCACAGCTATTGTTGGAAGAAACTAGACGTGCTAAATAAGAGGAACATAATCAAAAGGCGTTAGCCGTTGACGGGATGGCGACACTGCGCGGCGACAAGAACCGATTCAACGGCGGCGAAGAAGAGCGGCGGAGGTCGTGGCGGCGGTCGCAACAATAAAGGCAAGGGTCGCGGAAAGGGCAACGCAACGATGGGTGGACAACAACCCGACCAACTGGGCGGCGGCAGCGATGGTCTAACCAGGCGGCGATGGTCTAACCAAGAAGCAGAAGTGGCCCAACCAAAGAATCGGGCCTCGCCGCATGCCCGCATTCGACCGCAGGGGCCCAGCCTAAAGCCTTGGTCGATCGGGCCTGTTGGGCCCTCGCTTCAGCCACCAGTGCAGCCCACCAAAGAAGAGCCCACTGACATATTCAAAGAATGCAAAGAATCGCAGCAGCTCTATCATAGCCAAAGAAGAAGCGGAAGAAGAAGACTGCAGAAGCCAAAGCCCCCCCGACTGATTTGGGCCAGGCATACACCACCGTGAACCTTCAACAGCCCGACGACAATTGGTACATGGGCACCGGAGCCACATCTCACCTCACCCCGCCGGCAGGTAACCTAGCTCAACTACGTCGGCTAAAGTGTCCTCAATTTATTATCGCCGGCAATGGTAATCGCATTCCAATTGAAGGTTACGGTAAGACACACACCAAACATCCACATCCACCTTTCTCCCTAAACCACGTCCTATACACACCTAACATCATTAAAAACTTAACTTCTGATACAAAATTCACTAGCAATAATTACGTCTGTCGAATTTGACCCTTTTGGTTTTTCTGTGAAGGAACTCAATACGGGGAAAATTCTTACACGCTGCAATAGTGTGGGAGACCTCTACCCATTCACTCAATCTTCCGCTGTCAGACCGCAAGCACATCTATCCCTTGCGGCAATCTCTCCCTCAACTTGGCACAACCGACTCGGACACCCCGGAGACCCAGTTTTTACTTTTCTTAGGACTTCTAAGAGTATTCAATGTAATAATGGGAAAATTGCCCAACACTGTTTTTCTTGTCCACTAGGCAAACATACTCGTCTTCCCTTTATGTCATCAAACAGTGTTACTTTTTCTCCTTTTGATATTGTTCATGCTGATTTATGGACATCTCCGATTGCTAGCTCTTTGGGTCATAAATTCTATCTAGTATTCTTGGATGATTTTTCACATTTTGTCTGGATTTACCCACTGAAATTCAAATCTGAAGTTTTTGCAAAATTCCTCGAGTTTCAAAAATTCATTAAGACACAATTTGAAAAACCTATTAAATCATTTCAATGTGATAATGGACGTGAATTTAATAACTCGGCATTTCACAATTTTCGTTTTTCTTATCCCTATACTTCTTCCCAAAACGGAAAGGCTGAAAGAATTATACGTACCATCAATAACATGGTCCGCACACTTCTGTTTCATGCCTGCCTACCACCACCTTTTTGGGTCTATGCTGTCAAAATGGTAGAATCCCTTCTAAATATTTTACCAACTAGCACACTCCAAAACAAAACCCCTACAGAAATCTTATACCGTAGGCAGCCATCATATGATCACCTACGTATTTTTGGATGCTTATGCTACCCCAACATAGCCTCCACTGCACCCCACAAACTTGCCCCTCGCACTCTTCCATGTGTCTTCCTTGGTCTATCTCCTAATCATCGGGGCTACTTGTGCTATGACATTGTTACTCGCAAGATCATCGTCTCCCGTCACGTTACCTTTAACGAGACAACCTTTTCTTTTTCAAATCTCCAAAAATTTCAGACCACCGATTACATCTTTCTCGATGAACCGAGTTTGTCTCCGGTCATCCAAAATCTGTACCAGCAGCAGCTCACTGTTCCAACGCCACTGCTGCCTCCAGCAGTGTCATCTGACCCTCCCGCAGCAATGTTACCACCCAGTCCAGATCCCACACCACCCATTGTTGACACCCAATTTTGTCCCATCTTTTATGATTTTATTCGTAATTTTTAATATTTTTGACACTTTTAAAATAATTTTAAAATATAGGCATATATGTGTGTATCTTCATATTATTATTATTATTCGCATATTTTATATCATTTGCATTTTTATAAAAATCATAAGTTATCCGAAATGCTATATTATTTTATTCTCGCAAAATTGCATCGCATTTCCCTTTTATTAAGCATTAAGCATTTCGCAAAAATTATATTTTATTATTATCACGTCGTTATGTTATTTTAAATAATTCACATCTTTTACAAAAATAATATATATATATATAAATAGGTTTTAATATTAAACCCCTCTTTTATATTTTTAAATCCATAACATTTTTTATTTCCTAACCCAATACAATTTCTACCCAACCTAAATTAAAACCCATTTTCGTCCAAACCCAAACTCCCCAATTAAATCCCCAATCGTCCCAACCTGACTGACCCACCCCATCATTCTCCCCCTTCCCAAGCCCAATTCCCACAATCCACCAAACCCCACCCGTCGGCCCCAAACCCGAACCGACCCAGCCCAATTCCCATTCCCCCATTTTTAAACCCCCAAACCCAACAAAAAACGGGAAAACAAAAAACCAAAACCGAACCCTACCCTTACCAAAGCCGCCGACCCCACACCCCCATACCGGCGACCCCACGTCGCTGGTCACCTCACCCCTCCCGCCCCCAACCCCCCCCTGTTCCGCTGACACCCCCAAAACCCGCGACCCATGCCCCTCAAATCCGCGATTTTCTTTACCTTTAATTCGAATTCAAACTCGTTTTTTAGGGGGGAATCCACCTATAAATACCCCATGATTGTTCTTCATTTAGAGAAGAGAAGAAGAGGATTTTGGGAGAAGAAAAAAGAGATTTTGGAAGGATTTTCTAATATACATAAAATACTTTGTTGTGTTCTTGAGTTTAAAGCATTTTGGCTTCTTTGTTGTTCAAGAATCAAGTCCTAAAAGGTTTGTCATCCCCTTTGATTCTCTCGATTTTTTTATCGATTTGGTCGACCGGTTAGATAACATTTTCGTAATTCTTGCATTTCATATTTATGTATGTTGGTTATCTGAATTTGGTGTTAAGATTTGATTTGGATCACCGATTTGGTCAGATTCTTGACCGGTCAGATCGACCGATTTGAATTTCCAAATTTCTTGCATTATTCTTGTTGTTATCATTGGTTATCTGAAATTGTTGAATTTATTTGATTAGGGTTGCAACACTGATCCGGTCGGAACATCGATCCGGTCGTCGAATTGCTGGGTAACATTTTAATTCTTGCATTTCATATTCTTGTTATTGGTTATCTGAATTTGGTGTTGAAATCGATTCGAGTTTGGATTCTTGATCCGGGTCGGTTCATCGACCGGTCAGTCGACGATTGGGTAACATTTTAATTCTTGCATTACATATTCTTGTTATTGGTTATCTGAATTTGGTGTTAAAATCGATTTGGGTTTGGATTATTTGATTTCGATTCGGATCATCGATTCGGTCGGTCATCGACCGGATCGGTCGATCCGATTTGGATATTTTCGCATTCTTGCATTTCATATTTTTGTATGTTGGTTATCCGAATTGATGGAATTATTTGATGACGGGTTGAATCTCCTATTCGGTCAGATTCTTGACGGTCAGATCGACGGTTTGAATTTCCAAATCTCTTGCATTATTCTTTGTGGTTATTATTGGTTATCTGAAAAATTGAAAAAGGTCCGATTCGGGTTGGCATCGATTCGGTCGGTCATCGACCGGATCGGGTCGACCGATTTTTGGCGTATTTCAGTTATGGCATTTTTCATACTGTTTGCTAGTTATCTAAAAATCTGAATTTCGATTTTCATTCGTCATTGTTCATGATCCGGTCGGATTTTTCCATAAATATCTCTTAATCTGTTCGGTTCCAACATTTGAATTTGGTTCGGATAATTTAATTGCTCCTTTGCTCGTTTCTTGACCTTTGTTTTATTGTTTTATTAATATCGCATCTAGGCCGATGAAATTGAAATCGAGGCCGCACTTTTTCGGTTCGCTCCAAAGATTAATTCTCTGTTTGATTTGCCTGTTTGATTTCTTTGTTTTGATAGTTTCTTGATTTACATTTCCGTGTTATTTCTTGTTTCTAAATAGCATTTAGGTGATGAAATTGAATTCAAGGCCACGCATTCGTTTCTCTGTTGTCAAGTTACTGTTTTAAACATCCGTGCGACGGGTATCATCATTTTCTTGTTTTGAACAAATACCGCTGGCCTGTTCGCGCTTGTTTTCGCTTCGCCATCGCCGGATTCGATTATTGTTTTTCTTTGTTTTTACGTTTTTCTTGTTTTAAAATAAACACCGCACCTTTCAGATATTGCTTTCTGTTTGATCCTTTGTTTGACATTAAAATATCCGATTCATCGCTTTCTTGTTTTAAATTAAACACCGCGTCTTTTTCGGAAACTGTTTTTCTGCTACTGCTACTGCTACTGCTGCTGTTTCTGTTCCGATTTAAAATTTTACTGATTTTGAACACGATACTACACTGGCCGATGAAAAATATCCGTCGATTTTGAGGCCTACACAGTTGCAAAGACGGAAATATAACTTCTGGGCAAGGATGAAGACTTAAACCTTTTATCTGAGATCAACATGTTTAGTAGGCGAGGTGACTAAAATAACTAACAAGTTATATATTCGCAGCCACGACGTGATTATAGTGATCTTTTCTATTTCACCCGAGAGACCAACACGTTTAGTAGGCGAGGCAATCAAAAATAAACTACATTAGTCATATGTTTGCAGCCACGACGTGATTGGAATGTTCTTTTCAAAATTTAAGTCTGAGCCCTCCGCGATCAAAACACTCACTGTTTTGAATACGGATATGAAGTTATTTGTATTTATATGTTTCTAACCGTTTGTTCTTGACAGCTTGCAGGGATTAAAGCAAATAATGACAAATATTCCTCGGAGTTTATTTATTGTTATTTCTTTCTTTAATTCAGCTTTTATCTCGCTTTGTATTGTAATATTATTTATCGCACTTATGTAATTATTGAAATGCTTAGAATAGGCAAACTTAGGATTTATTCATAGGTTAGTTTAAGATTTGAAACCCGTCGCTAGCTTATTTTATTTGTAGGCTCGCAAACTTAGAAATCCTTCGCTAGTTTATTTATTTTAGGCTCGTCACGCGAATTCAAGATTTTCAAAACAACTTTTGTCATCTTTTATTTGCTTTATTAATCATACCGCATAAGTTTATCTTTTGTCAATTTACAATTCATTGATTCCCAAAATTTTACTTCTTTGGCATTATAAATAAATTGTTTTACTATCAATTGTCAAATACATATTTTTTTCAACTCTACATGTATTTCTCTTTAGATATCATATAAATGCATATTTGAAAAATCTCTACATTCATCTATTTTTTAAAATGCATCTCTTTTTTATTAATTATTTGCAAACATCTTTTAACTTCATGCTTCAAACATGCATTTTTTCTAGTAATAATTAACCTGAATTTGACCGGATAACCGCAAGTTAGCGGATCTTAAAGGATGCCTAACCCCTTCCCTTTAGGATAATAAAGAACCCTTACCTAGAATCTCGCTAGTTTCGCAGACCTTAAAATTGGAGTTACATGGCAGCACTTAGTTTAAATATTTAGGTGTCCTAATTCACCGTAAAAATAATTAGGTGGCGACTCCTCAACCCTTTTACCCAGGAATCACCGGACACGTCCGCGCTCCGCTTTGACCCGAGCCGGGTCAAAATAGGGCGCTACACCATGGCGACTCCACTGGGGAACATCAGGTTCTTAAACCATAGCAAGTTCGGATTAATTATTGCTTTACTTTTGTTTTTTTTATTTTAGTGCTTTGATGTGTTTCATTTATGAGATTTTTGCATAAACTGCTTTAATTGCTATATTGTCTTACTGCTTTCCTTAAATTGGCATTCCGCTCATATTTCTTCCACTCTGGAAAATTGACACTATCACACACTACACGCGAGGTGTGTTTCGCGCACCCGCAAATTTCTTTCAATCTACCAAATTTTAGGAGAGTTGGCGTATGCGCGGAGTGACCGGACCATCCGGTGGCCGCGTAGCCTTCTCACTCGAGTAGTCCGCTCGGGAACCTTGTGTCTAGTCAGCCAAATCTTAGAAAATTTAAGATAGAGCTATACCACCCTTTATTTTAAGTCATGCATGCATACATCTTAGGTGGGTTGATCCTTGGCATCAACTTCACAAATAAGAAAACCACCAAATTGTCGACGGGTCTCACAACCCAACGACCAATCAACATATTATGTGTAGCAGGATATTGATGGACGGATCCAAGCCTAAACAGTATGCCAAAAATCGGAAAATGTATATTTATTTTTTATTTTATTTATTTTGTTATAGATGGAGTCTGTGCCGCAAGTCAGGATGGTGAGTGGGATTCCGAACAAACTGAAAATATGGTGGACAAACTTTGACCTTGGCAGCCAAATGGCAATTAGGAGAAGATTAGGTTGCCTCGTTTCGTTGTTCGACATCTTCCCCGATCAACATTTGGTCAGAGCACTGATCCATTTTTGGGATCCGGATCGGGTTGTCTTCGTGATTCGGAGATTTTGAGATGACTCCTACTTTGGAAGAAATCAACTATTTCACCAATTTGATCTACCAGGTAGAGGACAAATTATCCCAACCGTCAATCCGAAAAGAAATTTCTCCGCTACTTAGGGCTAAAGAATACTAAGAAACTCCTATGCTTTGAAAACAACTGGGTCTCAATGGATTATCTTTATGAGAGAATGCGGTTGTCGAGACAGTTACAAGACATTCAAAAATGAATTTTCTTGCACCCCCGATCATTGGCGGACCAAACGACCCATTGCATTCACTGTCGCCTTTCTAGGGTCTCTGATATTCCCGCTTGAGTATGGAAAGATCAGTACCTGCATATGTTCCGTAGCACGGGCACTTTTCGAAGGAGCAAACGGAGCACAACTCACTTTGGCCCCTATGATCTTGGCAGAAATATTTCGGGCTTTAGGGAAATGTAAAAGAGGTGAAACAGGTTTCTTCGAAGGCTGCAACCTTATTTTGCAGATGTGGGCAATGGAACACTTCTATCAGCGCCCGAATATGGTCGACATATGCTTCAGCGAGTCGAACAAAATCGTCAGCTTTTACGACAGAACGAAGCAGTTCATATCGCCTGTCGGCATGAATGATTGGTATGGGTTTTTGGCGTCCCGCACCTGTGAACAGATCCAATGGAAATACCCTCTGCTCCCGAATGCCAAAAAAGCCTACATAAGATGCAAAAGGCTTTATTATATTGAGCTTATCGGGTTGAAAGGCCTCCAACCTTACGCTCCACTCCGCGTACTCCGACAGTTGGGACAAGAGCAGATAATTCCCTCAGGGCAAATATGAGGATTTACGAAATTCCATTCGGGCCGAATTTCATTGTCCCCAGAGCTAGGCAAGTCTTCGATGAATGGAACAATATTGACACAATAGACATTGGAGGTAGTCAGGCAGGAGGTACCCCCGAATATCAAGTGTGGCTACGAGAGGATTGCGATGTACGGACCATAGTCCCTGATGGCGAGCAAGGTTTTGAAGATATCGGCCACGACAATTTGGGTAAGGAATTTTTCGGCTCAGAGACACAGTCGTTACCCCCGAAATGTGGCAGCAAATGCAAAATATAGTGCAATATCTAGAGGACGCAGGAGTCGGACCCAGCAATGTTAGGGTTCCATCTCCATCTCGGTGATCAAAAGCAAGATTTAGAACCTAAGCATAAATATCTTATGTTATCAGCTTTATTATTGTACGCATTATTATTTCAGTAAAAGTCAACCTTTATTTCCGACAAAAGGCATCACAATCTTTGGCTTGGATCAATTTATCAGTATCTTGCATATTTTTGCGTTTAAGCTCACCTCCGGCATAAAGGAGGCCCCATGCACATTAGGACGCGCATTTAATTTCCATATAATCTGTCTGCTACTTGTTTACTGTTTTTCACTCTATACATGTTATTCAAAGCAATAATTATTCGTCTCATACTAACTTGGTTTGTTTCATTTTTTAGAGAAGGTTTATTTTGCCTGCTTTATTTTCCAAAAGTTGATTCGCGTTGATTGAAACTGGCGGAACACCATCACT
Source organism: Anisodus acutangulus (assembly GCA_029783415.1). Classification (NCBI taxonomy): domain Eukaryota; kingdom Viridiplantae; phylum Streptophyta; class Magnoliopsida; order Solanales; family Solanaceae; genus Anisodus; species Anisodus acutangulus. The sequence continues at coordinate 26,393,342 of CM056494.1, forward strand.
TCACGAGATCCAAGGCACAATCATCCGACAAAATGACTGATTCAGGCAAATAACAAACCGGTTTGGGACTTGTCGCTCTTCCGGGAGGTGAACCAGAGACATCGGAAAGGAGAAATACTTCCGTCCCGGATGAATACCTCGCCCAACTACTGCAGCAAATGGCAACTATGCAAACTGAGATCGAACGGCTCCGGAATCTTACCAATCTTTCCATCAGCATCAACACTCCACTGCCTGAACAAGAGACGAGCGCAACTGCTCCACACACCTTTCCATCTCACGAACCATCATTCCCCCATAACCTTCCCCGAAATCCCTTACCAAGCAGAACCAATCCTCAACTCGCCAGCCCACAACGTACCAATCCGCATCCTATCAACCCGCAGGCCAGTCCACAACAAAACCCGCTACAAAATGACCCAGTATCCTTCACAGCTCCATATATACATCCAGCTCCACTTACCCAAACTACCCCACTTGTCCAAAATATCCCTCCCACACTAAATTACCAGGCAACCCAACAAATACCAATGGCACACATCACTAACAAGCAGTATGTGCCACCGGTATATGCAACGGAAGCCCAACCTTCCACTTCTACCATACCAAACATACATCACCAGGAGATAGACCAATATGAAGAGATGGAAAGGCAAGCAAGGATTAGAAATGATGAAAGTATGGCAAGGGAAATTCATAGCCTAAAGGAAGCATTTAAAAACATTCAAACCAGCAAGGGGCATGAAGGACTCGAGTATGAAGATCTCTGCATGCATCCCGACGTTTAGTTGCCTATCGGGTATAAGGTACCAAAATTTGATTTATTCGATGGAAAGGGAAATCCTCGCGCTCATTTGAGATCATATTGTGACAAGCTGGTTGGAGTGGGTAAGGACCAGGCCATAATAATGAAGTTGTTCATAAGAAGTTTAACAGGAGAAGCGCTCGACCGTACACAAGCCAGACCCGCGAAAATGGCATAAGCGGGGCACAATGGCACAGGATTTTGTGGATAGGTTCGTGTTTAACACCGACAGTCTTGGATAGATTTTATTTAATGAAATTGGAAAAAATCTACTGAGACTTTCGAGAGAATATGCCATGAGGTGGAGGGCGGAAGCAGAAAAGTTCAAATTTCAATGGCGGAAAGTGAGATGACCACGCTCTTTGTGCAATCTATGAAGGATGCAACTTATTATGAAAATGATAAGCGTCATTGGGCGGAATTTCTCTGAAGTGGTCAATGGGAGATTTCATAGAAGAAGGTATCAAAACATGGAGAATCACGAACTTAGCAAAGATTGCGGCGACAAGTAAGGCCATTGATCGGACTCGTTCGGGAGCAATTAAGAAGATGAGGGATGGAGCGTCCCGTCATGGCGATCCAGAACATAGGTCCAACCAAATGCCAACCTACCAAAGCCCGTCATCCCAGCCTCCCTACTATAATCAAAACACCCAAAATCATCACCTCCTACTATAGCCAAAGCACACAAAGCCCTCGGCCTTATTATCAACACTCGCCTACTCCCTACCACTGTCTATCATACCCAACCAATATATAGCCCACCACGAGCACCTACCTATAGAAATTCCCTACAGATCAACCCACACATCCGCCTCGACCACAAAACCATCCACCAAATACTCCCGGACCGGGCAAATTCGAAAGAAGGCGGTCAAGACATATACACCTTTAGCCGAACCTCTAGCCCAACTATACGAAAGATTGAGGACCGCAGAATACTCCAACCCATCCCAGGGCATATCCCCAATCCTATTCCCAGATCGTATGATGAAACTAAGCATTGTGCGTACCACTCGGGGATCACCGGACATGACACTGGAGTTTGCTTTGCCCTCAAAGACAAGATCGAGGTTTTGATCAAAGAGGGAATTATCCAACTGAAAGGACCTCCCCCTAATGTAAATAATAACCCTCTGCCAAATCATGACAATGCCAATATAAACATGATTACCGTTGATGAAGAAAACAGTTTGGAAGGGACCATTGTGCCGATCCGAGCGAGAGAAAGGGTTGAATCATCGGCTTCGATCACCCCTATAATTACGATTCGTAAAGCCGCCGTTTGAAGTGGAAGTACTTCCTCGAAATCGCGGATAGTGACGTCGTATGTCGATACCAAAACCGCCCCTTGGAGCTATTCGATTGGGGAAAGGAGCGGGGAAAGGAGAAACAAATTGTAGAAGTTGTCGTCATTTGGTATGACAAGATCCGACGATGTTATGCCCTGCGGACAATCCAAAAAAGGTTGTAATGAGGAAGTAGAAGAGTTACGGAGGAAGATGCCAACCAAGGATTATTCCGTTGTAGAGCAATTGAAGAAAACATCGGCTCAGATTTCTTTGCTATCATTGTTGATGAATTCTCCGGACCATGGACGCGCTTTATTGGAAGTACTCAAAGAAGCTTATGTACCGAGAGAGACCACAAAGTAGAAACTCTCGGCCTTGGTGGACAGATTTTAGAGGCCCATAAAGTCTCTTTTTCATGATAAAGAATTGCCACCTGAGGGTTTGTGCCACAACAAAGCTTTGAACATAACGATAAAGTGCATGAACAAGTTCATTTCTAAGGTATTGATTGATGGAGGCTCGGTAGTCAATATTTATCCTTGGCGACTCTTGAGCCTTGGGAATTAGCATTGGAAAGATTCGCGAAAGTCATCCGAGAGTTAAAGGTTTTGATGGAGCCCAAAGGAGCGTTATGGGAGAAATGGATTTGACATTACAAGTGGGGCCCGTGGAGTTAAATCGTGGAATTCCAAGTGTTAGACATATCTACCGGCTATAACCTACTAATGGGAAGACCTTGGATCCATGTGGTGGTGCGGTTCCTTCTACCCTACATCGAGTTTGAAGTTTGTTTGGGATCATCACGAGGTCGTGGTACACGAAGAAGGAGCAATTCAATATGTCCCGAAGGGCAGATCCCCGCTGTTGAAAGCGTAGATACGCTGGATGGGTCTGTCTTCCATGTCAGAGAAATTACATGTGCCTCCAAAGCTGAAATATTGAAGTTACCCCGGGTCCTCACAATGGTGGCCCAGGAAATGTTGAAGAATGGCTTTAAGCCCGGTCGAGGCCTCGGATTGAATTTAGAAGGTATGGTGGAGCCTGTTCACTTGCTCAGTAAGAAGGATACTTTCGGTCTCGGATACAAACCCACTTCTAAAGAAGTCTTATCAGTCAACCTCCGAAAGAAAAGGGACACTCCCTTGCCAAAGCCTGTTCCACCCTTGAATCAGTCATTTGTCAAAGCATATGCCGCTCAGGAGTCGAATGAAGATGATGCAGACGACCTCGCAGAAGGACTCAAAAGCCTTTTTATTGCGAGGAAGAAGAAATGGAATGCCATGTAATTACGGATGATTTTGATGAAGGCCCAACTATTTGGGATGCGAGCGTGGAGATATTTTGAAAAATTGGACTGTGCCCGGCCTGTTTCTCAGGAAGCTTGGTAGAAATTACCTTAGTACTTTTTGAAACAATGCGATTCTAATTGAGGCTTGAATCGCATCTATGCATTAATGTGTTTTGCCTCCATCTTTTGAAAGCTTAAATGACAAATCCACATTTCTTTTGCTATTTAAAAATTTGTTTTGTTTACTAATTTTCTTTTCTCTTTCAGCATGCAAACTAATAAATCTGTCGATAATGTGAATGTGACATGTAATGAAACAAACAAAATCCAAATGATGAACAGGACTTCGAAGAGTATGAGGAAGACTCGCAACCAGAAGAATTGATAGAGGAATTGGAACATTTTGAGAATAAACCAAAGCCAAATTTAGAAGAAACTGAGGCAATAAATTTGGGGGATGCAGAAAATGTGAAAGAAACAAGAATCAGCGTCCATCTGAACGCCCCACAAAGGAAAGAACTGACGGATCTTTTGAGACAATATATCGACGTATTTGCTTGGTCTTATGACGAGATGCCAGGGTTGAGCACGGATATTGTTTCGCATAGATTGCCTATCGATCCATCCTACCCTCCGGTGAAACAAAAACCAAGGAAAATCAAGCCTGATTTGAGCTTAAGGGTCAAGGAAGAGGTGTCCAAGCAATTCGATGCAAAGGTCATTCGAGTCACAAGATACCCGACTTGGTTGGCCAACATTGTACTGTGCCAAAGAAAGATGGAAAGATACGAGTGTGCGTGGATTATCGGGATCTCAACAAGGCCGGCCCAGGGATGACTTCCCTCTTCCAAATATTCACATACTCATTGACAAGCTGTGCAAAGCATGAGTTACAATCATTTGTTGATTGCTTTGCGTTACCACCAAATCTTGATGGATGAGGAAGATGCAGAGAAGACAAAGATTCACTACACCTTGGGGGTATCTTTGTTATCGAGTAATGCCGTTCGGACTCAAGAATGCAGTGCCACCTACATGAGGGCCATGACTACCATTTTTCATGATATGATCCACAAAGAAATAGAGGTGTACGTGGATGACGTTATTAGCAAGTCGCGAAGGACTTCAGATCACTTGACAGATTTAGAGAAGTTTTTGACCGACCGAGGCGGTATAACCTGAAGTTAAATCCCGCAAAGTGCGCATTTGGTGTCCTATTTGGGAAGGCTGTTAGGTTTCATTGTAAGTAGAAGGGTATCGAATTGGACCCTCGAAGGTAAAAGCTATTCAAGACTTGCCTCGTCCAAAGAGTCGAAAGGACGTAATGAGTTTCCTTGCTCGCCTCAACTACATCAGCAGGTTCATAGCACAATCAACAGTGATATGTGAGCCAATATTCAAGCTACTGAAGAAAGACGCTGCTACCAAGTGGACATCGGATTGCCGGCAAGCTTTCGATAGAATCAAAGAATACTTGTCTAACCCACTGCTTTGGTGCCTCCGTAACCGGAAGGCCGTTCTTTGTTATATCATGCGTGTTAGAAAATGCATTTGGGTGCGTCTTTGGGACAACATGACGAAAGCAGAAAGAAGGAGCAGGCCATATACTACTTAAGCAAGAAGTTCACACCGTATGAAGCTCGGTATACTTTCTTTGGAACGCACTTGTTGTGCCTTAACGTGGATTGCACAAAAGTTTAGACATTATCTGTCTGCATATACCACTTATCTCATCTCAAGGATGGACCCGCTCAAATACATCTTTCGAAGCCCATGCCCACTGGAAAGCTAGCAAAGTGGAAAATCTTGCTAAGTGAGTTCGATATCATATATGTCACCCAAAAGGCTATCAAAGGACAAGCACTAGCCGACCATCTTGCTGAAAATCCTGTGGATGAAGAATACATGCCTCTCCTGACTTATTTTCCTGACGAGGAGTCTTGTTGTTGGAGAAGACATCTCGGAAGAGTACCGGGTTGGAGAATGTTCTTCGACTGAGCCGCAAACTTCAAAGGGGTTGGTATTGGAGCAGCTTTGATTTCGTAATCAGTCAACACTACCCAATTTCGGCAAAACTCCGATTTCCATGCACCAACAATATGGCGGAATATGAAGCTTGTGTACTCGGACTTAGAATGGCCGTTGATATGAACATTCAAGAACTATTGGTTATAGGTGATTCGGACTTATTGATTCATCAGGTGCAAGGCGAATGGGCGACCAAGAACGGGAAGATACTTCCTTACCTGCATTGCGTGAAAGAATTATGCAAAAAATTCAGCAGGGTAGAATTCAAGCATATCCCACGAAATCAAAACGAGTTCGCTGATGCTCTGGCAACACTGTCCTCCATGATTCAACATCCGGATAAGAACTACATTGATCCCATCAAGGTGAGCTTATCGGATCAGCCGGCCTATTGTTTCAATATAGATGAAGAGTTGGATGGAAAGCCTTGGTACCACGACATTAAGAGATATCTCAAGATAGGTGAATATCCAGAAGGCATAACCAGTATACAAAAGAGGACACTTAGGAGGTTAGCAAACCATTTCTTCCTAAACGGAGAAATCCTTTATCGGAGGACTCCAGATCTCGGTTTGTTAAGATGTGTTGATGCTCGAGAGGCAAGCAGTTTAGTTGAAGAGATACACGGAGGCACGTGCGGGCCTCATATGAATGGCTTCACTTTGGCAAAGAAGATTCTAAGAGCAGGATACTTTTGGATGACCATGGAAACAGATTGCATCCACTTCGTGCAAAGATGCCATCGATGTCAGATTCATGGCGATCTAATCAAGGTACCCCCTAACGAACTCAATGTGACGAGCTCTCCCTGGCCATTCGCGACTTGGGGCATGGATGTCATTGGCCCTATTGAACCTGCCGCATCAAATGGACACAGATTTATTCTAGTGGCAATTGACTATTTCACAAAGTGGGTAGAAGCATCGTCCCACAAGTCAGTAACAAATAAAGTGGTAGTTGATTTTGTCCGCAATAACATCATTTGTCGATTTGGAATCCCTGAGTCGATTATAACGGACAATGGGGCTAATCTCAACAAGATGTCGATGAATGAGATATGCGAGAAGTTTAAGATCACTCACCGCAATTCCACTCGTGCATCGACCTCGGATGAGCGGGCGGTCGAAGCGGAACAACAAAAACATCAAAAGAATACTACGAAGATGATTGATAATTACAAGCACCGCATGAGCATCTGCCTTTTGCACTTTTGGGATATCGCACTACAGTCAGGACTTCTACTGGGGCAACGCCGTATCTATTGGTCTATGGAACATAAGCTGTGTTACCAGCAGAAGTGGAAATACCATCTTTGAGAATTATCCAAGAAGTCGAAATGAGCGAAGCAAAATGGATACTGAGAATCGATGCGAACAATTGATCTTTGATTGATGAAAAGCGATTGAACGCAATGCCACGGACAACTTTATCAAAAGCAGAATGGCCAAAGCTTTCAACAGAAAGTAAAACCAAGGACTTTCGAACAAGGCAATTGGTGCTAAAGCGAATATTCCCGCACCAAAATGAAGCTAAAGGAAAATTCGCACCTAATCGCAAGGGCCTTATATGGTTCACCGGGTGTTGGTGGAGGAGCGTTAATCCTAGCTGAAATGGACGGTGAAGTATGGCCAAAAGCTATCAACGCGATGCAAAGAAAAGATACTACATTTAGGATTTTTCTATGTAATGCATTTCTTGTGTTGTAAAAAATTGCGCTCCCAGGCGGGATACGCAAAGAACCCATGTCGGGTTCCGTTTCCTAGATTGCAAATTTCCCCAGAAACACATTTCTTTGTAACATGAACTACGTTATGACCTGATTCCCTCGGCGGGATACGTAGGCGGCCACATCGGCTTCGGTCCCATTTTAGAAAATCCTTACAATCCTCTTTTGCTTGTAATGAACTACGTCACGACCTGATTCCCTCATGGGGATACGTAGGCGGCCTAAATCGGCTTCGGTCCCACCATTAGGAAATATTTTCTCCTTTATCTCACAAAAGACAAATGCACCCATCTGATCACCCTGATAGGGCAGGCAAGAAATCTACACAAGACTCGGTTGTCCGTTCAAAGGATCGTCATTCTCATATATCAGACACTGGGGCATTTTTAAGGGATCACTGCCAGAGGACGCCGATAAACATGGAAAACCGTCGGCAAACTAAGTCTTCAGCCAGAAGAATTTTGGATAAGACGTTTGCTTTGTTTCACCGCATGTCACTGCTCGACAGATATATATATATGTGCAGTAATTTTTATAAGCAAATTATTTTCAACAAACATTTTCATCAAAATTCGATATAATTTTTATGTTTCTATTTTTTAAGATACATTTCTACAAATTATTTTCGAATGTTTTCATTAACGGCTGGCCAAGACTGGGAAGTAGAGAGGGGCTACGGGTCCGAGTTAGCAGGACATGCAAATACCAAGACCGAAGCTACAAAGTCAACGCGAATCAACTCCCCCCTCCCAAAACTCATAAATTTATTTGAGTACAGGTTCTTCAGGTCGAAAACAGCAGGGAAGCTGCAACATTTATGAGCAGATCCGCAAAGGCCTCCGCATCGCAACTCACTACGAGAATCGCTTTCCTGTTTGGAGATTGTACAAAGACGTCATGCTAAACTACATGTTCCCAACCGTGTTGTGTCCACGGAAAGAACGGTATTTCGACTTACAGGGGCGCATTCTCATCTACTCAACTTTTGCATCGCTTATGTCCACACATTAACTATCATGGCATGGCAATAGGGCCCCACTTTACATTACGTCAACACGACGACACAAATCAGGCGCCCACCTTCTAATGCGGGTATGTTTTAAATCAGGCGCCCACCTTCTAATGCGGGTATGTTTTAAATCAGGCGCCCACCTTCTAATGCGGGTATGTTTAAATCAGGCGCCCACCTTCTAATGCGGGTATGTTTTAAATCAGCGGCCCACCTTCTAATGGGGGGGTGTTTTAAATCAGCGCCCACCTTCTAATCGGGTATGTTTTAAATCAGCGCCCACCTTCTAACGCGGGTATGTTTTAAATCAGCGCCCACCTTCTAATGCGGGTATGTTTTAAATCAGCGCCCACCTTCTAATGCGGATATGTTTTAAATCAGCGCCCACCTTCTAATCTTGGTATGTTTTAAATCAGCGCCCACCTTCTAATCTTGGTATGTTTTAAATCAGCGCCCACCTTCTAATCGGGTATGTTTTAAATCAGCGCCCACCTTCTAATCTGGGTATGTTTTAAATCAGCGCCCACCTTCTAATCTGGGTATGTTTTAAATCAGCGCCCACCTTCTAATCTGGGCATGTTTTAAATCAGCGCCCACCTTCTAATGCGGGTATGTTTTAAATCAGCGCCCACCTTCTAATCTTGGGTATGTTTTAAATCAGCGCCCACCTTCTAATGCGGTATATTTTAAATCAGCGCCCACCTTCTAATCTGGGTATGTTTTAAATCAGCGCCCACCTTCTAATCTGGGTATGTTTTAAATCAGCGCCCACCTTCTAATCTTGGTATGTTTTAAATCGCGCCCACCTTCTAATGCGGGTATGTTTTAAATCAGCGCCCACCTTCTAATGCGGTATGTTTTAAATCGGCGCCCACCTCCTAATCTTGGGTATGTTTTAAATCAGCGCCCACCTCCTAATCTTGGTATGTTTTAAATCAGCGCCCACCTTCTAATCTTGGTATGTTTTAAATCAGCGCCCACCTTCTAATCTGGGTATGTTTTAAATCAGGCGTCCACCTTCTAATGCGGGTATGTTTTAAATCAGGCGCCCACCTTCTAATGCGGGTATGTTTTAAATCAGGCGCCCACCTTCTAATGCGGGTATGTTTTAAATCAGGCACCCACCTTCTAATGCGGGTACTTTATTTTAAAGTGTAAACAGGCGCCCGCCAACGCCATCATTTGCACAACATTAAGCAACGACATCATTTCAACTTACAAAGTCATATTCTCACATACATATCTTATGCAACTGTTATACACTAACTTTTATCTTAGCTCTGGTCCACAGGAATTCGAATCGGCGGGAGCTTTCAGCATAACATGGAACTATATCTCACGGCGAACCAAGGCAATTTGGTCAAACGACCTACTTCGAACGTCGATCCGCTCTTTTCCATTAATTTCTCGTGTCTGCGACCAATGTCATCCTAAGTCGACACTGGGGCATTGTTTCTTGAATGTGCACCATCTTTTTGCAACTTCTATACCCCTCGGGATTCTATTTCTTACCATGCGATCCGAGGATCGTGGCAAAATTGGCTACTCAGTCAACTTTCTTTGGCGAAAACTCTTTCATCGTCTCCGTCAAAGAGGGCATCTGTTGACACCCAATTTTGTCCCATCTTTTATGATTTTATTCGTAATTTTTAATATTTTTGACACTTTTAAAATAATTTTAAAATATAGGCATATATGTGTGTATCTTCATATTATTATTATTATTCGCATATTTTATATCATTTGCATTTTTATAAAAATCATAAGTTATCCGAAATGCTATATTATTTTATTCTCGCAAAATTGCATCGCATTTCCCTTTTATTAAGCATTAAGCATTTCGCAAAAATTATATTTTATTATTATCACGTCGTTATGTTATTTTAAATAATTCACATCTTTTACAAAAATAATATATATATATATAAATAGGTTTTAATATTAAACCCCTCTTTTATATTTTTAAATCCATAACATTTTTTATTTCCTAACCCAAAACAATTTCTACCCAACCTAAATTAAAACCCATTTTCGTCCAAACCCAAACTCCCCAATTAAATCCCCAATCGCCGGCCCAACCGGACCAGCCCACCACATCATTCTCCCCTTTCCCAAGCCCAATTCCCCCCATCCACCAAAGCCCACCCGTCGGCCCCAAACCCGAACCGACTCCAAATTTAATTCCCATTCCCCATTTTTAAACCCCCAAACCCAACAAAAAACGGGAAAAGAAAAAAACCAAAAACCGAACCCTACCCTTACCAAAGCCGCCGACCCCACACCCCCATACCGGCGACCCCACGTCGCCGGTCACCTCACCCCTGCCGCCACCAACCCCCCTCTGTTACGCTGACACCCCTAAAACCCGCGACCCATGCCCCTCAAATCCGCGATTTTCTTTACCTTTAATTCGAATTCAAACTCGTTTTTTAGGGGGGAATCCACCTATAAATACCCCATGATTGTTCTTCATTTAGAGAAGAGAAGAAGAGGATTTTGGGAGAAGAAAAAAGAGATTTTGGAAGGATTTTCGGAATATACATAAAATACTTTGTTGTGTTCTTGAGTTTAAAGCATTTTGGCTTCTTTGTTGTTCAAGAATCAAGTCCGAAAAGGTTTGTCATCCCCTTTGATTCTCTGATTTTTTTTTACTGATTTCGGGTCGACCCGGTTCGGGTAACATTTTCAGAATTCTTGCATTTCATATTTATGTATGTTGGTTATCTGAATTTGGTGTTAAGATTTGATTTGGATCACTGATTTCGGGTCGGGTTACTGACCCGGGTCGGGTCGACCCGATTTGAATTTCCAAATTTCTTGCATTGTTGCTGTTGTTATCATTGGTTATCTGAAATTGTTGAATTTATTTGATTCCGGGTTGAAACACTGATCCGGGTCGGGTCGACCCGGTTGGGTAACATTTCCAGAATTCTTGCATTTCATATTCTTGTTATTGGTTATCTGAATTTGGTGTTGAAATCTGATTCGAGTTTGGATTGCTGATCCGGTTTGCTTCATCGACCGGTCGGGTCGACCCGGTTGGGTAACATTTTCAGAATTCTTGCATTACATATTCTTGTTATTGGTTATCTGAATTTGGTGTTAAAATCTGATTTGGGTTTGGATTATTTGATTTCGGATTCGGATCACTGATTCGGGTCGGGTCACTGACCCGGATCGGGTCGATCCGATTTGGATATTTTCAGAATTCTTGCATTTCATATTTTTGTATGTTGGTTATCTGGAATTGATGGAATTATTTGATGTGGGTTGAATCTCCTATTCGGGTCGGATTCTTGACCGGTCAGTCGACCGGTTTCAATTTCCAAATCTCTTGCATTGTTTCTGTGGTTCTTATTGGTTATCTGAAAAATTGAAAAAAGTCTGATTCGGGTTGGCATCGATTCGGTCGGGTCATCGACCGGATCGGTCGACCGATTTTTGGCGTATTTCCAGTTATGGCATTTTTCATACTGTTTGCTAGTTATCTAAAAATCTGAATTTCGATTTTCATTCGTCATTGCTCATGATCCGGTCGGATTTTTCCATAAATATCTCTTAATCCTGTTCGGTTCCAACATTTGAATTTGGTTCGGATAATTTAATTGCTCAACTTTCGTTTCTTAGCCTTTGTTTTATTGTTTTATTAATATCGCATCTAGGCCGATGAAATTGAAATCGAGGCCGCACTTTTTGGTTCTGTTCCAAAGATTAATTCTCTGTTTTGATTTGCCCTGTTTGATTTCTTTGTTTTGATAGTTTCTTGATTTACTGTTTCCGTGTTATTTTCTTGTTTCTAAATACCGCATTTAGGTGATGAAATTGAATTCAAGGCCACACTTTCGCTTTCTCTGTTTTGATTCTTGTTTTAAACATCCGCGGCGACGGATATCAGCTTTTCTTGTTTTGAACAAATACCGCGTCTGTTGGTATTTGTTTCGCTTCTCGCTCGGATTGATTATTGTTTTTACTGTTTTTACGTTTTTCTTGTTTTAAAATAAACACCGCACCTTTCGAGATATTGCTTTCTGTTTTGATCCTTTGTTTGACATTAAAATATCCGATTTCTTGCTTTCTTGTTTTAAATTAAACACCGTCTTTTTCGAAACTGTTTTTGCTCATCGCTATCGCTATCGCTGCTGTTTGTTCGATTTAAAATTTTACTGATTTTGAACACGATACTACATCGCCGATGAAAATATCCGTCGATTTTGAGGCCTACAGATTGCAAAGACGGAAATATAACTTCGGGCAAGGATGAAGACTTAAACCTTTTATCCGAGATCAACATGTTTAGTAGGCGAGGTGACTAAAATAACTAACAAGTTATATATTCGCAGCCACGACGTGATTATAGTGATCTTTCTATTTCACCCGAGAGACCAACACGTTTAGTAGGCGAGGCAATCAAAAATAAACTACATTAGTCATATGTTTGCACCACGACGTGATTGGAATGTTCTTTTCAAAATTTAAGTCTGAGCCCTCCGCGATCAAAACACTCACTGTTTTGAATACGGATATGAAGTTATTTGTATTTATATGTTTCTAACCGTTTGTTCTTGACAACTTGCAGGGATTAAAGCAAATAATGACAAATATTCCTCGGAGTTTATTTATTGTTATTTCTTTCTTTAATTCAGCTTTTATCTCGCTTTGTATTGTAATATTATTTATCGCACTTATGTAATTATTGAAATGCTTAGAATAGGCAAACTTAGGATTTATTCATAGGTTAGTTTAAGATTTGAAACCCGTCGCTAGCTTATTTTATTTGTAGGCTCGCAAACTTAGAAATCCTTCGCTAGTTTATTTATTTTAGGCTCGTCACGCGAATTCAAGATTTTCAAAACAACTTTTGTCATCTTTTATTTGCTTTATTAATCATACCGCATAAGTTTATCTTTTGTCAATTTACAATTCATTGATTCCCAAAATTTTACTTCTTTGGAATTATAAATAAATTGTTTTACTATCAATTGTCAAATACATATTTTTTTCAACTCTACATGTATTTCTCTTTAGATATCATATAAATGCATATTTGAAAAATCTCTACATTCATCTATTTTTTAAAATGCATCTCTTTTTTATTAATTATTTGCAAACATCTTTTAACTTCATGCTTCAAACATGCATTTTTTCTAGTAATAATTAACCTGAATTTGACCGGATAACCGCAAGTTAGCGGATCTTAAAGGATGCCTAACCCCTTCCCTTTAGGATAATAAAGAACCCTTACCTAGAATCTCGCTAGTTTCGCAGACCTTAAAATTGGAGTTACATGGCAGCACTTAGTTTAAATATTTAGGTGTCCTAATTCACCGTAAAAATAATTAGGTGGCGACTCCTCAACCCTTTTACCCAGGAATCACCGGACACGTCCGCGCTCCGCTTTGACCCGAGCCGGGTCAAAATAGGGCGCTACACCCATGCTGCACCCTGTTGAGTCTAATGCACCACTCACACTGCCTCCACCCAAAGAATTCAAAGAACTGTCGAGTCTCTCGCTTCGCCGCAACACTGCCGCCAACCGGCCCCGCAGCCAACCGCTTACCACCCAAAGAACTACCCGACCTCCCACTGCAACCCCCTCACCGCATGGAGACTCGTGCACAACACGGGATCTTCAAACCCAAGGTTCACTTCAATCTCTCCACACAAACCTTATCACCCATTCCAAAGAATCCAAAACTAGCTAAACTGGACCCCAATTGGAATGCGGCCATGTGCGAAGAGTTTAACGCTTTAACCAAGCGTAACACTTGGGATTTGGTACCTAGACCACCGATGTGAATGTTATCCGGTGTATGTGGCTATTTCGTCACAAGTTCGAGACAGTGGTGACTTAGAGAGGTATAAGGCAAGACTAGTTGCAAATGGCACTAATCGGCGGAGGGTATTGATTGTGGTGAGACATTGATCCGGTTGTTAAACCGCAACTATTCGGATCGTTCTCGGTATTGCTATGGGCTTGCATTGGCCGATTCATCACCTTGATGTCAAGAATGCGTTTCTTCATGGGGATTTGAAAGAGATCGTACATGCATCACCTCTGGTTTTGTTCATCCGTGACTCCACGGTTTATGTGTCGTCTCGTAAAGTCATTGTATGGATTGAAACAGCCCCCCGCTTGGTATGATCGGTTCGCCAGGTATCTTCTCGCAAATTGGTTTTGTATGTAGCGGTGTGATACCTCTCTCTTCACTTTTCACCGAGGTAGCAAGATCGCATATTTGCTATTATATGTCGGCGATATTGTTCTTATTGCCTCATCCGACGGGTTGAAGAATGAAATCATTGCTCTACTCAAAACCGAATTTGCTATGACCGACTTGGGAAGCTAAGTTATTTTTGGGTATATCGGTGACTAGATCTCGCCAATATGTTCCCGTGTCGTGAAAGTATGCGTAAGAGATAGTGTCTGAGGCCAAGATGGCAAATTGTAAAATTATGCCAACTCCGGTGGACTCAAAATCGAAGCTTAGTGCCAATGACGGTGCGCCGGTTCGATCCCACTCTATATCTGAGTCTAGCGGTGCTCTTCAAGATCTTACATTCACTAGGCACGATATTGCATATGCCGCTCAGCCAGTGTGTCTGCTCATGCACGACCCCGAGAGTCCCATTTTGCCGCCTCAAACGTATTATCGGATATGTTAAGGGCACACTTGACTTTGGATTACATCTATACCCTCTCGCCCCAACCAAATTGCTAGCCTACACGGATGCAGATTAGGCGGGATGCCCACACACGTCGCTCCACCTCTGGGTGTGTGTATTTCTTGGGGATAATCTTATCTCATGGTCCGCCAGCGGCCAGCCACGCCGTCCCGTTCAGTCTTTGAAGCGAGAATATCGCGGAGTTGCTAATGTCGCCGCCGAGATCCGTTGGCTCCGAAATCTTCTTTTGGAGCTTGATTGTCCATTACGCAAGGCGTCTATAGTTTATTGTGACAACATATCTCGCTATCTATATGTCTCATAATCCACCCAACATCAATGAACTAAGCATATTGAGATGGATATCCACTTTGTGCGAGAAAAGGTTGCTCGTGGTCGTCAAAATTTTACATGTGCCTTCCTCGTATCGGTATGCGATATTTTCACAAAGGGACTACCGCGACAACTCTTCACCGACTTCCGATCCAAATTTTAGCATTCGGCCTCCTCCCGCTCCGTCTGAGGGGGAGTATTAGCGAATATTCTCAGAATATTCGTCGTATATTTTGTAATTATGATAAATGTATATTTAAGGTAAGTTAGGATTCTAATTGTATTAGGAATCAACCTTGTACAGCTATATATATTTATCATAATGAAAGAAATTCCCAAGGGAAATTATTCTATCTTTCAAGAAGCATGGATGGAGGTGGAGAAACATTGAATCTTGACGAATATGCTAGATCATTTACCCAATTTATTGGCAAAAAACCTGTACACTTCACAACAGAAGCTACAAGGGCATTTGGTACGGTGATTACAAATAGTGTGACATTAGTGGAGACATTGATGGATAAGGTACGTAGGTTCTTCATCCTGAATCAAGTGATTTCCTTCCCCTCATAAAATCTGTTAACAAATTTTTCCATTTACCACTTACACCTTGTTTGGCGTGAATAGGTGTTGCATTAATATTTAGTTTTACTTTTACATTTACTATGTTTCACATATTTCTTTCCATTTTGTTTTAGTGGTGCTGTAATTAATTGTTGCATGTTTTTAGTTAATTAAGTTTAACTCTCAAGTAAAGAAATTTTTTTTTCATATAGTATGCATTTCTATATGTAGAGTCGATGGATGGAGATGTTTCCGGGCATTGTCGGGAAAACCTCTACTATTGATGTGATTTCAAATGAAATAGGGGGAAGCAGGAGTGGTACTCTGCTATTGATATTTTTTCTTACTCATTATTTTGTTGAAAGTCACATATAGTATTTATTATACTATATCCTTCACTAAGAGCTGGAAAGTATTGATTTGCAGATTCAAACTGAATTTTACAAATTATTTGTGATCTGATTTCTGTCCGTGAAGTAAAATGTCTACGCTTCTGCCAGCAATATGTTGAAGATATCTGGGCTATCGTGGATGTGTCTATTGACACAATACAAGGAGGTTCACTACAATGTGATATTGGGAATTACCGGATGCATTGTGCAAGATATGCCTAATGGTTACTCTAAGGTAATTCAACTTTAATTATCTTTCCATTTTGCGTCCCATGTAGGCCTCCACAAGTTTCTAAAATTTAATGAGCTAGGTTTCTTATTTTGAATTAATTTTCTTCTTGTTGATTAGTTTTTATTTAATTTTTTAAGTAAGGTCTATCTTGTCATTGTACTATTTTGTCCTTTTTGGGTAGACACTGTCATTTTGTCTTATATTTAGGCTTTAATTTTTCAGTGTTGATTCTCTTAGAATTTGCTTCTAATTTTTATTTTTTCCTTGGCGGTTTCTGAGATGGAGTCATTAGAGTTCTTTAAAAGTTATATCTTGATAATATGAATCTTCTAGTGGTATTTTATATGTGAAAATACATAGTTCATAAAATTACATAATCATCATATTTCATAACTACATTTTTGTTTGCTTGATTATTCTACTTCCAATTACAGATGATTTCATCGATGGTGTTCTGTATTTTGAATTTATAAATGTATGATCTTTATGAAGGTAAAGCCTTTGTAGCTTTGTCTCTGATGTATAAGGTATACATTGACGTATCCTTCTCCCACCTCCATGATAGATGGTTGTCATCTCACTCCTTTCTTAGGCGCATTTTCTATGCATTAGTCATGGACAAGATATACTAATTCTAGTTGATTACCTTATCTGGCTTATACTTTATTGAGAAAGACCAGTTTTCTTCTGGCTTCTATTAATGAAGCTATGTAGTAATTGCATGGAATATGCTCTATCCTTTCTTGAAAAGAAAAATCCTTTTATTCTTGTCCTTCTAACCTTGTAATGAAGTCTTGATTGTTCTAACCTTCTAACCTTGTTGCTTCCAAAGTAATTGCATGCTCGCTTCCAAATTCTATCGAATTAATAATTTAGAAAACCAATATGTTGCTTCCTTTTGCAAAGAATTGCCTACAATCTTTCTCGACCTACTTGACCTTATAGTATTCTTGGACAAACTTTTAAATGTTGTTTATTTCGTTACCGAGCTAGCTTCAAAAACTGTGCACACTATCTCCTCCCATATTTATTGGCAAGACCACTAGGGATCTTTTTAAAGGGTACATCCCTTGAGATTGAGTCCTCAATTTGGTTGTTGAGTTTTCTAAGTTATCTACAACAATGATTGTTTCATTTTAATTGGTAATTAGGTCAATATTTCGTGTGTGCTCATATTTTTCTATCTAGTATTTTTGCAAAATTGATGTAATATTTTCAAGTTACTTGGATTGAGCACATGGAATATAATGAAACTTTTGTCCATCAATTGTGCCGCCCTTTGGTCAGGACTGGCCTGGGCTTTGGCGCACAAAGGTGGATAAACACTTTGCACAGGCAATCTGAGTTCTTGACAGTGATAATGTCTTCTCTTGACCCCACAGGTGATCATGCAGGTCCCATAATTGTGCACTCTTGAATACTAATAAAAAGTTCCTAACTATGACAAAGTTTTATTTGTGGCAGTTTGTTCAAATGGTCAGAGAAATATAGCGATGTTGGCTCAACGCATGACTCACAATTTTTGTGCAATGGTTTGTGCAACCATTTACAACTGGGAAAAGATTCAATCAGCAAATGGAGAATATGCAAGGTTGATGATGAGGAAGAACATTGCTGACCCTGGTGAACCTATTGGTGTGGTGTTGAGTGCAACAAAAACTATCTGGTTGCCAGTAAAACAACAACCTTTATTTGAATTCTTCATGAATGAACAAATGAGGAGCCATTGGGATGTCTTGTCCAATAATGGTGTCATGCAACCGACGGTCCACATTTCCAAGGGTCAAAATTTTGGCAATATCATCTCTCTTTTTAGTGCTAATGTGAGTGACTAATTATTGTGTTTCCTGGAAACATGACAACATTAGTTCTTGTTGCTAATCATTGATTTCTAAATATGTTTTTCTTTTGGTTTTGATTCGTAGGGAGATGACAGCAATGCTAATCAAAACAACCAGCTGATCTTGAAAGACACTTTCACAGACGCAACAGGATCTCTTTTAGTTTATGCATTGGTTGATTCTCTAGCGATGAATGTGATGATGAATGGGGGGAACTCTTCCTCTGTGTCTGTCTTGCCATATGGAATTGCAATAGTTCCTGATTGTTAACAAGATTATTCTGGGAAAGACTTCTGTAGTGGATCATTGGTGACTATCGGGATCCAAAAAATAGTGAACAACTCTCCTGTTGCAAAGTTTTCTGCTAAGTCGGAAAAATTATTAAATGACCTCATCTCTCGTACAATTAATGGTATCAAACTGCTTTCAAGTGCAAGTAATACTCCAAAACTAACTGATATCTGTTGGTTAATTACTTCTTTTGAGTTTTTGCATTCTTTTTCCTTGTTTTGGGTTGTGGGAGAGGGGGAGGGGAGATTAAATATCAAACTTAAGAACTATGTATAAGGTTATAGAAAGGGTTGGAGTCAAGAACGAATCAAAGTGGTGATGATGGTTCGGTAATGACTTAGATGCCTCTGAAGATTAAGAGTTAGTTCTTTGTAGTGATTGAAAGTAGGTGTGTACTAGAGACAATTATTATTAGGGACAAATGTACTTGAACACATTCGTATTATTAATAAGATTAATATATTTATGGCATTGCAATTATTGAATTATTATTTGATTGTTTGTAATTATTCATTAATGTGCATCCCTTGAGCTTACGTTGTCATTAATAGAGTGAGATATTAATGATAGAGCGTAACTCTCAAAATAGTCTCGACTAATGATCATCGAGAATGGGATATCGATGATATGTTATAAGTCCACACGTGGTCTGCATCACATTCTTAGAGAATGTAGTATGTCTCATCTGCTACAAGTAATGGTTACTAGTGATGGACACATGTATGCTTTTTGAAAGTACTTGTATACCCTACTAATAAACTATTTGTTATACATGTCTAAAGTGTTATCAGCCTGTGGGAGATAAAGGTCCTTTGACTTGAGGTCAATACGCACCTTGTTTAGAGAGTAATGTACTTTGACCCTGTCCTAAGCTTAAACTCCTTATAGGATAAGATACGGCTTGTGTTGGGTGCATTATGATGTAAACTAAGGTGGTAGTTGAGCCAAGAATAGGATTCATTCCTCGATTGAATATTCGAGAGAGCACTCAACTTCTCAGTGATATTAGGTCGACCAAGTCAATAGCCAATGCAAGAGACATATTTAGAATATGGTCTAGTTGTCGACTAATATAGATGAGATAAAGTGATCAGGCCATTTGGATAGACACATGGCAAATCCTAAGCTTGATCGAGTGTGTCGCGAATGAAAAGAATTTATCATCTCACGTAAAGGTTATGTATGTTGGATTCATGTAAACGTACTTCATATATTGAGTTCGTCATACGGCGCAGTCTAGGAGTTCCGTATGGACCTTAATTGGATTAGTGTCGATATATGAAAGCTTATAGGGTCACACTTTGTCAATTGTCTCTTCGATCTAAGGATGTATTGAGAAAGTATTAAATATTCGATTTGAAATCGAGATATTTAAATTGATAATAACTATGGGATAATTTCTATTAGATGGATGTTATTTAATTAAATCAAAATTTGATTTTGGATTTAATGTGCTGAATATATATATTAAATGAAAACTGGAAATGTTATTTAACATAAGGCGCCGCGGCGCCAACCCAGCAGTGGGACTAGTCGGACTGGCCCACTGCACCTCGATTTTGGGCCAAGCTTGGAGCCCAACCCTAATCTGATTTGTGACCTAATTTTAACAATAAATACAGCATAACCTCATTGTTATTAAACACACTTAATATACAAAGTAATTCTAGACTTAGAGTCTAGGATAAAACTCTCTCAAACCTCTGCCAAGATTTCCTATATTTCTTGACAGAGGAATACACCATAGCAAGGCGCTTGCAATCGAAGGGAGAATTGCGTGTTCACCCTAAAGTAAAAGACTCTAGATTTCATAACTTGTAAGTTCTTGTTCAAGTTTTCTTTACATGTTTTGATTGTCATATAACTATACCAGAAACGAGGAATTATTGGGGTAAGTAAACAAAATTTTAAACTTCCGTTGTTTTACTTATATGTTTTGAACCCAACAAAACCCTACAGTGGTATCAGAGCCCAGGCTGGTTCAATGGTTGTATAACAATTGAAAGAAATAATAATATGAGTTAAACATAAAATTGGATTAAAACAAGGCTTTTTGTAATCCTACATATCTTGACCGAACAGTTAACCTTTTTTATATCACCATAAATTATCACATACGCTAAATCGAGGAAGTCATTATGTTCTAACTCGAACTAAGCCAAGTGCAGATAACCAGTTCATTGCGAACATGGTGCACGGCGAAGAACGGGCAGGAATGGATGATGGTCGATATGTGCGTTATTGATAATGGTAGGTGATGATAAAGGATCTGTGATCTGATTCCTAAATTGGATTTAGGCTCGGACGATTTTAGAAAATCAACACAGAAACGTTCTGTCAGGACGTCGGCGTCGTGGCCCTATGGTAGGGCGCTGCGGCACCTGCCACGATAAAACGCAGGGGTCGCGGCTCATGTCCGAGATCCGCGATTAAAAGCTTTTAAAATTCTAGACTTACTGGACAGTAGGCGTCGCAACCCTAATACACTGCAGAAGCCAAAAGGGTTCTGCCTTGACAGCGTCGCGGCCCTAATGATTAGCGACGTGGCTCCATGGTGGAGCATCGCGGCGCTAGAGAGGTAAAAAAAATTCAGAGTTCAGAATGTTTAACCCACGATTATTATTATATAGTATATTATTTGATAAGTATATTGTTTATATGTTAAATGTCAATATATTTGTCATTTAGATTACTAGAATAACGTCCGCAAATAATTGTCTGGGTAGGCGGCGCCCAGTATGTGTTTAACCTCTTAATATCATGCTTGGGAAGGCGGTACCCAATGTGCGCTTAGTTTTGCATGATAGTTAAAATGCTTTATTTGATAAAGCATGTTAAAGTTGATCTTGGTTAAAACTCTGAATTAAAATGTTCCCCAAAATTTAATACATGTCTCATTTAAAATGAACGTGTAGTCTGTTATAATTGATTGTAGTGCAAAATCCTTTTAGGCGAGATGAGTATTTATGCCACAGCATTTGCTCTAAGTCTACGAGGACTCTGACTCTTTCATAAATGCATGTTAAATGTACAAGTGGGTGATAAACCTTCATGAGTATTTACACCACAGTGTTTGCTCTATAAGGCAAAGCTCACTTAGATACATAATTGCAGTCGCATAATAGGGTTAACTTGCTAGGCTGTCTTTGCGCCACAGTGTCGGACAAGCCGAGGGACGCAGATCGATTGTTTAGAACATTCGGTCAAACAAGAGTTACAAATTGTTTGTAATTGGTTTGGAGACCTACCAGGTTGTGCTATTGAAGTTATCAGCCACATTAGATCTTGGTCCATTATGACCGTATTTGATATGACTATGTATTCTTCCATGGGGTTGAAGAGTATGTTAAAATAGTGGCAGCGAATTAAACTAAAGGCCATGTTAATTAGTTAACGAATGTGTTCAAGAGAAATTATATTAGAGTATAATTTCAAGTCTATCTATTTCTTCAGAATTTATATAAAATGTCGAATCATCACTGAAAATGTTGGTCGAGACAAACAAGTTGACTGGAGCAAATTATCCTAACTGGTTAAGAAATCTGCAATTGGTGTTAAGACTAGAAAGAATTGAGTATATGTTATACACAGTGTTCCCCACATTCCCTGCTGAAGATTCTGCTGAGTATGTGTAATGTTGTCTTCCATGACTGTGGAGTTACAGAGGCAACATGAAAACATGCGCCCCAATGAAATGCTAGAACACTTGAAGAGTCTCTATGACTCATAGTCTCAAACAATGGAGTATGAACTGTTGAGAGACATTTTCAAGTGTAAGCTGAACGATAGGGGTCAAGTGTCAGCGCATGTTCTGAAGATGATTGGATTGATAGAAAGGTTGGCTTCGATTGGAACGAAGTTGCCTATAAATGTCTCTGTCAACTTGATCCTGAATTCGCTTCCTGGTTCATTTGAGAATTTCATTGTGGACTTCAATATGAATGGAACCAAGGCAAGTCTTCCAAAGCATCACATCATGTTGAAGACCTTTGAATCATATACCTCTAAAGGTAACGTTATGCTCATGGTGGGCTCTTCTAGCAAGTTCAAACCCAAGGGTAAGAACATGCAGAAGAATAAGGGTAAGACAGTTGTTGCACCTACAGTTATAACACCTAGAGAAGGTGTTCAGAAGAAAGCAAAGGTAGCTTCGGATATATGCCTCAACTGCAAGAAGAAGGGGCACTGGAAGAAGGACTGCACAGCTCTAGGAGGAGGCAAAGCACTAGGTGCTTCTAGATCTACTTGACAAGGTATGTTTGTCATTGAGATAAATATGTGTATAAGTAACTCTCACTGCTGGGTATTAGATATCGCTTGTGGCTCACACATTTGTAATAATGTGCAGAGTCTGATTAACAACAGAAAGGTTGGACCTTGGGAGGTAGACCTGCGCATTGGAAATGGAGCATGAGTGGATGTTGAACGCATGGAAACTTATAGACTAGATTTACCTTCAGGATTTTGTTTAGAACTAAATAATTGTTATTTTGTTCCCTCATTGACGAGGAATATTATTTCTATCACAGTGTTAGACATGGAGGGTTTTCCTCATTTATTACCAATGGCAGTTATGTACTATCTTTTAATGGTTTTGTTTGTGAAAATGCTCCGCTTGTGGATGGTTTGTATGTTCTAGACTATAGTCGTGAAATTTTCAATGTGAAAAATAAATGAGCTAAGATAAGTAATCCAAGAAACCCAACCTACTTATGGAACTGTAGTGTTTCTCACATAAATGAATCAAGGATAGTAAGATTAAGGAAGTTAGACTACTTGAAACCATTTGACTTGGAGTTCTATGGTAACTGTGAATCTTGCTTGAGAGGAAAGATGACCAACAAGTCACTTTCTGGGAAAGGGGTGTGAGCCAAAGAGGTACTTGAGTTGGTCCATACTGATGTATGTGGGCCATTTTCAACTCAAGCTAAGGGAGGCTTCCCTTACTTCATCACTTTTACAGATAATTTCACAAGGTTTGGGCATGTGTATCTTATGAAACACAAGTCCGATGCCTTTGAGAAATTTAAGGAGTACAAGTTAGAAGTAGAGAAGCAACTTGAAATAAGTATCAAGACCCTTCGATCAGATCGATGAGGTGAATACTTAACTAAAGAATTTCTTGATTACTTGAAGCTTCATGGGGTCCAATCACAATGGACACCTCCTGGAACGCCACAAATGAATGGTGTTGCTGAAAGGAGAAATCGAACCCTATTAGATATGGTTAGATCCATGATGAGTTTCGCAGCTCTACCAACATACCTTTGGGGCAATTCATTGCAAAGCTCAATTTATATTCTGAACAGGGTTCCTTCAAAGTCAGTAGAGAAAACTCCATATGAGATATGGAATGGCAAGAAGCAAGCACTTAAACACATGCGACCCTGGGGGTGCCCTGCATATGTAAAGAAGATGCTTATTGACAAGTTGGAATCTAAAAGTGAGAAATATTATTTTGTGGGGTATCCATAGTAAACTAAGGGATACTATTTCTATCTTCCTGGAGAACATAAGGTCATTGTTTCCAGAAATGCAACTTTCCTTGAAGAAGACTATGTCTACAAGGAACAAAGCTGCAATGAGATAGAACTTGAAGAAATTCAAGATAACACAAAAGTTGAAACCTTGTCGAATGACTAAGACAAAGATTCAATGAGAGTATTTGGTAAAGATTAGGTACTTAGAGTACGCCCTTCAGCCAGTGGGAGTGTTGTGAGAGATAGTGCAGAAATGCAAGGCTCTCACACACAACCAATGGAAGATGATATAATGGTTGTACATCATTCCATTCAGGAAATACATGAAAATGACATTCCTGAAAGCTCTCAAGGTGGTAGATTGTCCAGCACACAAAGACCTTCTCACAATCAGAATACAACAAACACTGAAACATAGAATAATCAACTCCGTAGGACAACTAGGACTCATCGTCCGCCTGAAATACTTAATCTCCTTATTGAAACGCACAATGAGATAGATATTCCTGATGAACAACCTACAACAAAGCTATGTTAGACATTGATTCGCAGAGATGGCAAGAAGCCATGAAATCTGAGATGGACTCGATGTACATCAATCAAGTTTGGAACTTGGTTGATTTTCCAACAGGGGTTAGACCCATAGGATGCAAATGGGTCTTCAAGAAGAAAATTGATGCATATAGCAAGGTACAGACTTATTAGGCAAGATTGGTGGCTAAAGGTTATATTCAACGGTCTGGGGTCGATTATGATGAAACCTTTTCACCTGTTGCGAAAATTAAGTCCATTCGGATTTTGCTTGCAATAGCCGCATACAATGATTATGACATATGGCAAATGAATGTTAAAACTTCTTTCCTAAATGGTAACCTAATTGAGGAGGTGTATATGATACAACCTGAGGGTTTTACATCCAAGACAAAGCCCAAAGCAGTATGCAAGCTACATAAGTCCATTTATGGACTTAAGCAAGCCTCAAGGAGTTGGAATCTTTGTTTTGACAAAGCAGTCAAATCATTTGACTTTGTTAGAAGCAAAGAAGATCCCTGCATTTATAGTAAGCGCAAGGAATGGAGTATTGTCTTCATTGTTATATATGTAGATGACATATTAATAATGGGGGACAATAAGACTCTCATGCAATCAGTCAAGGAATGGTTATCCAGCACCTTCATGATGAAGGACTTAGGTGAAGCCTGCTACATTCTTGGAATTAGGATCTATAGAGATAGACCTAATAGATTGTTGGGCCTATCACAGTCCATATACATAGACAAAGTGGTAAGATGATTCTCTATGGAAAATTCCAAGAAGGGAGGTCTTCCTATGGGTCAAGGCATCAAGTTATCAAAGAATGATAGTCTTTCTACTATTGCAAAACTTGAACGCATGAAAAGAATCTCATATGCTTCAGCTATAGGATCTATCATGTATACCACGACCTGTACGAGGCCAGATGTGGCCTATTCACTTAGTATGACTTGCAAATTCCAGCAGAATCCTGGGGAAGAACACTGGAAAGCAGTCAAGAGTATTCTTAAGTATCTTAGACGAACTAAAGAATATTTCTTAGTTTATGGTGGACAAGAGAAGCTAGTGGCTACTGGGTACACTGTTGCTAGCTTCCAGACAGATCTTGATGACTTCAAGTCTCAGTCTAGATATACCTTCATTTTCAATGGTGGAGTAGTGAGCTGAAAAAATTCCAAGCGAGCTATAATTGCTGATTCGACAACTGAAGCCGAGTACATTGCTGGATCGGAAATTGGTAAAGAAGTTGTCGCGATATCTGAGTTTCTGAAGGAACTAGGGGTTGTTCCAAGTACCACTTGTCCAATAACGATTTATTGTGACAATACTGGTGCGATTGTGCAAGCTAAGGAACCAAGATCAACAAACAGAAACAAGTATGTACCAAGGAAATACCACATACTCAGGGAGATGGTGGAAACTGAAGAAATAAGATTAGACTATGTTCCCACAGATGATAATCTAGTTGACCCGTTTACAAAATCATTAAGCTTAGTTAAGCATAATGGTCATTTTGAAAACATTGGTGTTAGATACATTGGAGATTAGCTTTAGGCCAAGTGGGAGATTGAAAGTATGTATGTCCTAGAGACAATTATTATTAGGGACAAATGTACTTGAACACATTCGTATTATTAATAAGATTAATATATTTATGGCATTGTAATTATTTAATTATTATTTGATTGTTTGTAATTATTCATTAATGTGCATCCCTTGAGCTTACGTTGTCATTAATAGAGTGAGATATTAATGATAGAGAGTAATGTACTTTGAACCTGTCCTAAGCTTAAACTCCTTATAGGATAAGATACGGCTTGTGTTGGGTGCATTATGATGTAAACTAAGGTGGTAATTGAACCAATAATAGGATTTATTCCTCGATTGGATATTCGAGAAAGCACTCAACTTCTCAGTGACATTAGGTCGACCAAGTCAATGGCCAATGCAAGAGACATATTTAGAATATGGTCTAGTTGTCGACTAATATAGATGAGATAAAGTGATCAAGCCATTTGGATAGACACATGGCAAATCCTAAGCTTGATCGAGTGTGTCTCAAATGAAAGGAATTTATCATCTCACATAAAGGTTATGTTTGCTGGATTCATGTAAACGAACTTCATATATTGAGTTCGTCGTACGGCGCAGTCTAGGAGTTCCGTATGGACCTTAATTGGATTAGTGTCGATATATGAAGGCCTATAGGATCACACTATGTCAATTGTCTCTTCGATCTAAGGGTGTATTGAGAAAGTATTAAATATTCTATTTGGAATCGAGATATTTAAATTGATAATAACTATGGAATAATTTCTATTAGATGGAAATTATTTAATTAAATCAAAATTAGATTTTGGATTTAATGTGCTGAATATATATATTAAACAAAAACCGGAAATGTTATTTGATGTAAGGCGACTTGGCGCCTGCTAGGCTGAGCCGCGGCGCCAACCCGGTAGTGGGCCCAGTCAGACTGGCCCACTGCACCTCGGTTTTGGGCCTGGCTTGGAGCCCAACCCTAATCTGATTTGTGACCTAATTTTAACTATAAATACAGCACAACCTTATTGTTATTAAACACACTTAATATACAAAGTAATTCTAGACTTAGAGTCTAGGATAAAACTCTCTCAAACCTCTGCCACGATTTCCTGGCTTTCTTGACAGAGGAATACACCGTAGCAAGGCGCTTGCAATCGAAAGGAGAATTGCGTGTTCACCCTAAAGTAAAAGACTCCAGATTTTATAACCTGTAAGTTCTTGTTCAAGTTTTCTTTACAGGTTTTGATTGTCATATAACCATACCAGAAACGAGGAATTGTTGGAGTAAGTAAACAAAATTTTAAACTTCCGCTGCTTTACTTATATGTTTTGAACCCAACAAAACCCTACAGTTATATATGTCTTTTTATCAAAAGATGAGTGTTACATGAATTGTTGTTCTTTTTTTTCGTCCAAAGTCTTGAATGATGTATGTTATTTTTTTAGTGTCAATGGTAGTATGATATTATTGTATCATACTATTTTGAGTTTACCTCTAAAGTCTTCTTTTAATTGCCTACCGTGCATTTGATTATGTTATATTATGACTAGTCTTGATCTCAGGCAACTGATAATTGAATGAGTGAAAATTAGCATAGGTCTGAATCCCCCGCTTGGTGGTAAATCCTACCATTTGAGAGTGATGTCTTGAGAATGTTGATACTTTTTAAGGTTGACATTATAAATATTGAAACAATCGAAATGGGCTGAAATGGTTATAAAAGAAAATCAGTTATTCCCAATTTAAAAAATGTTGTTTTTTTGCATTAGGTGCAAAGTGTTCCTGCTATATACAATGATCAAACACTAAAGTGTTTTATGATGATAAAGGAATACATTTCACTCTATTGACAGTTTGAGTCTCTGAGTTTCAGCTTTAACTTTTTCATTATAAAAATTTTTGAGGATAATATTATTCTCAATTTTCGCTCATATACTTATTATAATTTGAACTTAATTAATGTCTCATGGTTTAAAATTACGTGTGAAATCAGTAGGAAAATAAATTTTAACTAATATCTATATGATCATGCATGGTTTAATATTAAAAAATGCAAATGATGTATATACTTTTATTGGATCGGTCCAGTGAACTCGATATTCAAAGTAAAAAATCTTCTAAGATATCATATTTCAATCCATAATACTCATATTAGGGCCTTGAGCTCAGTGATCATGCAACCCTGCAACTAAAATTAATTTCAAACCTTTCTTAGAATAGGTAGTTTCTTATTTTATTTTTGTTAGGAATGTATTTTATTTTAAAAATGCGTACAATAGACTCTTCTGGTTTGGTCCTTCTTCGCGCATAGCGGAAGTTTAATGCATTGTTTTGTCCTTTTTTTATTTATTTTACAAAATCGTCTTTTTTTTACATTGAAAAATTCATTTAATTACATGTAGGAAAATAATCATTTTTTCTCATTTATAAAACTCATCCGTCGTGAATTCATCTCATTTCCGATTTAATTATCTTCATTGATATAATTCCGTCTTATAAAATTCATTCTACACACTAACAATCTTTCATTTTCCTCCTATTGCAAATAAGGAGCCTAATAAATGTAAGTGAGTTGTATTTTACTAATAAGGACCTTGGCTCATCCTTACACATAAGAATTTATTAGATACATAACTGGGGTGAATTTGTCCACCAATAAGGACCTTGGCTCATCCTTATCAAAAGAGACACCATTAAATATATAAAATATAGAGAATAGTTTTTCTCCAATCTCACGAGATTGTATCCAAATAAAATGGCACATGCATCACTAGACTAAAACACGTAATGATAATTATAGGTGATGGACATATTTACTCAACCTCAAAGAAACCAAAGAACATAAGTAATTAATACTTATCTTATAACTAGTATAAGGATTTCATCATGGGTAGAACTTTGAGAGCTGGAATTGTGTAACAATCACCAACCGTCACTGGAAAAGAATCACATCACCTCCAGAATATATTTTGCCGAGATGCCCTTTAATCCCAATGAATACGGCTAATTAAACCACACATGTGGGGAAGAGTAATTATGTTAGTAACGTGTTATCAAATAATAATAAAATATACGATAATAAAAATATAGCTAAAGAAACTGGAGAAGCAAGAGAGAATTTATTTCTCTTCAAACTGATGTACCAATGAATTAAATTGATTTTCTATTTATAGAAACTATAAGAAAAGAAGTTGCGAGGTTTTTCAGGAAACTGCTGTGACGCTTTTCAGAAGCTACTGGCAAGATGTCTTCTTGATCTACTTGCAAGCTACCTGCTTGAGCTACTTGCAAGTTGTCTTGTTGCAAGCCTGAGAAAGCTATTGCAAGGCTTTTCAGGGAGCTGCTTGCAAGCTGCCTGCATGAGCTGCTTGCTTGATTACAAACTTATCCAGAAAACTGTGGGAATACTTAAATGGACATCCATAATACAATGTATTTATAACATCTTTGACATTTTTCTTCAATACTCCCAAGTTTTTTCATCATGATATCAAGCTATCACCCGAAAAAGGCTTTAGTTAGAATATATATGTTCTTAAGAATTGCAACAAACCAGACTGACTTCACCAAGCTTTTCAACTTATCTGATTTTCATAAACTAAACGTGATATTTTCCAATTGCTATAGTATTGTTTTCGACTTTCTTTAAAAATAATACAGTAGTTAACGCTAGGTTATTTGGGGATGACATTGTGCTGCTTGACGAGACCAGCGAGGTGGTTAACGCTAAGCTGGAGGTTTGGAGACAGACTCTGGAGTTTAAAGGGTTCAGATTGAGCAGGATCAAGACAGAATACTTGAAATGTAAGTGAAGTGACGTAACGCGTGAGACTAACGTGAAAGTAAGGCTTGATAATAATGTCATCAAAAGAAAGAAAGTTTGAAGTATCTTAGGTCTATTATTCAAGAAAATGGAGAGATTGACGATGATATCACATATCGTATTGGTGGGGTGGATGCAATTGAGGCTCGCATCCACAGTCTTGTGTAATAAGAAGGTGCCACAAAAACTTAAAGGTAAGTTCTACAGAGTGGTGATTAGATCAATTTTATTGCATGGGACGAAGTATTGGTCAGTCAAGAACTCTCATATTCAGAAGATAAAAGTTGAGAAAATAGGATGATGTGGTGTATGTTTGACATACTAGAAGAGATAGGATTAGAAATTACGATATCCAAGACAAGGTGGGAGTGGTCTCGATAGAGGACAAGATGGGGGAAGCGACGCTGAGATAGTTCATGTATGTGAAGTGAAGATGCATGGATAACACAACGCAGAGGTGTGAGAGGTTGACCTAGGATGGCTTCAGGAGAGGTAAAGGTCGGTCGAAGAAGTATTGGGGAGAGGTGATTCGCCAGGACATGGCGCAGTTGCAACTTACCGGGAATAAGACCCTAGATAGAAGGTTGTGGAGGACACAGATTAGGATAGAAGGTTAGTAGGTAGTAGAGAATTGTCTCGCTTATCCTTCCTTACTAGTAGGCGTCGTATTTCTCCTGTAGTTTCTTGTCCATCAATTTCTGTTATTAATTATTATCTATTGTTCTTCGCTCAGCGTACTGTTTTATTGTAGTTATTGTTCCGTTTTCCTGTTAGACATGCTTTGTTATTCTTGAGCCAATGATCTATCGGAAACAACATCTCTACCTCCCAAGATAGGGCTAAAGTCTACCTACACTCTACCCTCCCATGACCCCACTTGTCGAATTACATTAAATATGGTATTATTGTTGTAATGCAGTAGTTAATTTTTCCAATGTAAACTTGCTTACATTACCGGTTTCAAAACTGAATAAAGAAGAAGTGGTAAGGTAAATTGAAATCCAGCATAAGAATCTAGTTCATTCATAATGAATCATCACAATACAGACGTCATTTGGACATGCGCACCTAAATATAAGCACATGCTATATTGATCAGTGGCGCACCTAAAATTTTACACAAGTGGGTTCAATCATTGAATAAAAATCGATGATGAAAGCCAATATTGTAAGCAAAGCGCTAAGCATAACAATCTAGATTTGCCCCTACTCTTTTATTTGTTAATTTTTTGTTAATAATTGAACCTTAAAATAGAGTTATTTTAAAATTCACTCATTTATATTTAATAAAGCCGGGAATTTTTTTATAGATTTTACAAAGAACATACTTATATTTATTGTAAAATTTATCTATCTAATTTAAAAAGCTTACTTCAATAAGAATTGAAAAAATTATTAGCTCTATGTAAGTAACAAAATTATTTATAATTATCAATATTATCAACGAACACAAGATAATGCCGAAATTCTTAGAGCAAGTACCTCAACACTACTAATGTATCTCAAAATTTCCTTGAATGCTCCTAACTCCTAAGTAAATCTAGACAAAAAAAAACTGGCTGAGAACATGATATTTACAATTTTCAATTTTCAATCCCAAGCAATGGAGTTGAAACAAGTTTTAATTGATCATGTGAAACCTCTTAAGGGGGTTTGAAGGTATATATTTTCATGAGAAACGAAAATGCTAGCACCACACTAATATTGAGAAATATCTTCCTCCTCTTGATTGTCATCAAAAGAAGTTGACATCCAGCGTTTCCTCTTTTCCTTTAAAATAAAACTAGTGAATTCCCTCCTAAAGTTTCAAATTTGCATTCATTCATCCTAAATCAAAACGTCTTAAACTCTTTCTCCATATCGAGCTTAAGCTTATTGTAGAAACTTTGATCTCATCATTGCTGCAATGCATATATTTAGTCATTGTTGCTTCACATTCTAATACTTTTAATTATCTTTTGAATATTAACTATAGTTGCTTGGACAAATATTATATTTTACTATGTAGGAATAAAACGATGTGAAGATGAAGAGATTTGGAGCAAAATTGAATAAAATACGGAAGAAAATAGAAAGGAGAAGAGACAAGAGAGAGACATAATTATTGTCGCATCATTACTCCAATAATTGGAGCAATGATGAGACCAAAGTGTAGAAGTCACAATTTGCAATGGACATATATACGTATTGGGCAGGAGAACTTTGCTGGGCGAAGCCCACATCGAGGCACTGCCTTGCTGTGTTGCTCGCTCAGCGAGGCCAAAATATTCGAATTAAAAATTCTCCCAACTTCTTTTGGACTAGGTTATTTCATTTGAGATTTTTTCTACATCTATAAATAGTTCATAAGATAGGATTTTACATAACTTGGGATAACTTGGGACCCGAAGTGCAGAATCTTTGACCTAGAGAGAGCTTGGAGCCGCCGTGGAGGCTAGAGTTATTTCATTTTACCTTATCTTCTCCTTACTACTAGTTTCTATTTTTCTTTATATGAATTGTTGTTTTTCCTCCATGTCTATGTGGAGATAAATTTCGCGCTCTAGGGTTATGGTATAGCCATGAAAATTGACGTTTGAAGACTACTTTTATCTTAATACGAGTTGTTGATTTTAATTGTTCCTTTAATTCTGTGCATAATTGATTGATTGTTTGGACAACAGTTAGTTCTATCGACTATCTAATATACATGCTTGGGAAAGATGTTAAATTAGAGAAGGGTTAAAGAGAGCGTGATCTGATTATCCCTACAGTTGGGCTAGGATTTGTGCCTAGGATAGGAATATACCTAGGCGTCGCGTTCAAATAAATACCGTAAATGTTGCGTTCTTAACAAGTCAATTCCATAAAAATATAGGCGGCGAACTGTTTTGAATAGGCGAGTAGTAGTTCGGGAGAATACTACGAAAGTTAATAATCCGATTAATTAACAATCATCGATAATCCGGATTAAGGAGAAACAGTTCGGGAACTCAATAGGATTGGTGAACCAACCGCAACCGTAGAACATTCATATCATTGATAATATAAAAATCCGCTCTTTCTTGGTTGAACTTCATTACTTATTTTCTTTTATTTTAGATAGTTCAAAATTATTACCCTCGAATTTCATGTCTTGTTTAGATAATTAGAATTTATTTAATTTAATTGATGGTTAATTACAAGTTCCTATGGGTTCGACATCCGATTTCTGAAATTACTATATTACTTGTACGATCGTGTATATTTGCGTGTGCGTTTGGAAGCAACAGAGAACATGATATTTAAACTTTTCAATCACTAACAATGGAGTTGAAACAAGTTTTAATTGATCATCTGAAACCTCTTAAGGGGGTTTGAAGGTATATATTTTCATGAGAAACGAAAATGCTAGCACCACACTAATATTGGGAAATATCTTCCTCCTCTTGATTGTCATCGAAAGAAGTTGATATTCGGCGCTTCCTCTTTTCCTTTAAAATAAAACTTCACATATTTTAAAAGACTTATTTTTCTTAAACTTCGTGTCAAGTCAAATAGTGTCACATAAATTGGGACGGAGAAAGTAATAAGGAAAAATGAGTTTTTCATTTCCAGTGTCTTCACATGAAGAGTTACTTTACTTTCACTTCTTTCGAAAATGAAGCTATATGAAGCTTGTATACTTTATCTTCATAACCAAGAAATTGAAAACCTTGAGATTGCTCAAAATAAACTTCCATAATACTATTCTGAAATGATGATTTGCCATCAACATGATAAATTTCTCAGCTGAGCTTTGCTGCTAATGAAACTAGCAGTCTGATTATATCGTGTATCGCTGTTGGAGTAGAAGGATAAAAAGACAAAAATGATCCCTTATGTTTGAAGTAGATTCAAAATAGTCTCTTAAATATGCAATGGGCAGTTTCAGTCTTTTGTGTTTGTCGAACGTTAACACTTTTAGTTTCTGTCAAATATATAACAAATTATTTTCGCTAAACTAAAGGAAAAAACAGTGAGAAAAAAATTAACCTTAAACACCAAGAAAGTCCCATCAAATTTTAAAAAATGCAACACAAAACACTACAATAAACACCAAAACAATATAAGAATAGTAGAAGTTGCACATCAAAAAATTGCACCACTATAGAAATAAATAAAAAATAAAATTATGTAACGACTCGAAGAGTCATTTTGCTTATTTTTGCCTAAAACCCCTAAATTACCCTTTCCGCACTTTTGTTTGATTGCTTGTGACTTGCGGGAATGGGTGGAACAGTTCCCAAGGTGATTTCGAACCCATTTGGTTAAGTTTGAGAAATTCCAAGTTAAGAGAATAAAAGAGTTTTATCCAAAGTTGGATTTTGGATAAATGTGCTCCGTTCGTAATTTCGTCAGTTCCATTAGCTCCTGAATGACGTGTATGACTTAGTCGAGCCTTTGGTTCGAGTCCCGAGGTAGCCTGATGTATTTTGGGATTTAGTTTGTGAAGTTGTGAAATTAGAACTTAAGAGTTGACTTTAGTCAAACCCGAGAGTTAGAGACCTTTTTCCAGGAAATCTGAGTGCGCGAGCAAGTCTGGAATATATTTCTGATATGGTTGCATGTTTGGTTTGTGTCCGGGAGGTACTGGGAGTGTTTCGGGTAGTTACCGGAGGTTTGGGAAACTTTGGACTGCTGCTGGTTGCTGGTATCCACGCTGGCGACCAGGCGTCCTCCTTAGCGGGGTCAGGCTTACCGAAGCGGAGCAAGATTTGATCCCGACACATCCACTGCACGATCCTTTTGAGCTGTAGTTCTGAGATTTACAAGGGGGCGAGAATTCTTTGTTAGCTTTAGACTAGCAATCCGGTTCAAAGCCAGTAGCACGATAAGGCTAAAAGAACACTTACTTCAGAAAGGCAGATCATAAACGAGGGACATATCCGATAGAAATGAAAGATGATCTTATACACGTCACGTAGGTCCATACTGCTTCAGCGGATGGGTTCCTCACTGGGGCACATGTGTCGCACCGGAGTTTGCTCCGCCCCAGCGAAGATTAGAAAGTTAAGTGAGTTCCGCCCCAGCGAATGGGATTTCCGCTGGAGCGGGTTCGCCCTAGCATAAGCGACTCCGCTGGAGCGGAAATACTGTGTAGATTTAATGTGAGTTAAGACCTAGAATTCATTTTCCAAAATTATTCCTTCTTGGGACTAGTGCTTGGGCAGAAGGGTATTGAAGAAATCAAGAGGATTCCATCATTAAGGTAACCATTTTCCCTCTATTAATGTATATCAGTACTATTACATCCTAAGTAAGTTTTTTAAGTGGGGGGAATGGTATAAATGTCATGTTTAGAATAAGAGAGTTATAATAGGGGATTGAGAATTGTATATTGATTCTTCCATGTTTATATAAGAAAGTTATAATAGGGGATTGAGAATTGTATATTGATTCTTCGATGTTTATATTGTAAACTAGTATTGTATTTAACTAGTAGTTGATGATTAATTGATCAATATCATGTTTAAACCCTTTTGGGAATGGGAAGAAATTCTAGGGTTAGAATTGGGGTTTTTCACTAATTCATGAAATTGAGGATCCTTTTGGGCTTTGTTGTTTAATTAACTTGGGATTATGACTATCTAACATGTATTGGTGCTAATTGAGTAGAAAAAGTTAATATTTTGATAATGTGGGCCTGGAATTTCTTTATAACCTAGCTTGGGGGATTATGGATAATGATAGACCGTAATCTCAGATACTTAATGTAATTGATCAAACTGGGCTTGTGGCTCGACGAAAAGGAAGAGCGGTAGTGTGAGTCTTCGGCTATAATCAAGCAAGTTGAGACTTTCTAGACTCTAGTATAACGTAATTGTGTTGGTATGCTTGTAATGAACTAAGTGGAGTAATGGAGATTTGGGGGTCCCATATTAGTGAGGTGACAAGCACTAATACGGGTACCAGATGAACTTAAATGGGTAATTAATGAACTAATATAAAGCAAGTGAAGGAGTTTATGTGTTTAGCCATCGGCCACAGACTGCTAGAAGGAATACTATTAGCTTATGTTTAACCTTGTTGTGAGACTTGAGTAGAGAAGCTTGAGGGATTTAGACACCCTAAACGAGGTTTAGGCTGGACTTGTGCGATATGTGACTTGAGAGTACTTATTCTTAATTGAATTGTAGATGTATTGTAGGTTGGTTAACTGAATTATTCTTATGCTTAAGTAACTAACTAGTAGAAAGAGGTATCGGAAAGTATCATTCATCGCCATCGTTATAGCTAGGGTTAATCGATGATGCTTGCTGAGTACACGTGTTTTCCGTACTCACTCTATGCTTTCTGCACTCTATCTGCAGGTACCAAGCCAGGAGGTGATACCGGAGCCACTTGATCTACGGTTCGGAGAAAGAGATCCTTGGAGTCCAGGGTGAGCCGCAGCTTCTTCCCCGACACTGGAACTCCTTCCATCCTTATATTTTGTTCTTGTTATTTTCATACTGTGATGTATTGCTACTTTCATATAGTATTTTTATTTCATTATTCAGACTTGTATTCAGTATTAGAGCTTGGTACTCATGGCTACGGATCTAGTTAGGGGGTTTCTTCAGACTATGTATTTGGTATTCTAAGACTTGTTATTATTTTCTCATGTACTTCTTTATTTTATGGATTTAATTTTGCTTATTCATATGAGTGTTTGTTGGGTTCTCCTACGGGTTAGGGTAGGTGTCCTCACGGCTCAATTAGGAATTTGGAGTTGTGACAAATTGGTATGAGAGCCATAGGTTAACGGTCTTATGAGTGTAAGGGATGTCTAGTAGAGTCTTACAGATCGATACGAAGAGCTCTCTGCCTATCTTAGAGAGGCTATAAGACATTTAGGAAACTTCTATTCTTTTATTCTTTTATGAGATCGATTGTGATTGAATTCTAAATTTCTTTGTTTCATTTTTTCTCATAGATGGTAAAGACTAGCTCAACTACATGAGGAGAGCAGGATCATACACCCGTTGTCAGAGGTGGTGCATGGGATAGGGGGCGAGGTAGAGCCTTAGGTAGACCTCAAGTTATTTCCTGATGCCGAGCACCTAAAGTTGCTCGGGCTCATGACTGTGAAGAGTCTCCGGGGGCTAGGGTTATTCCGAAGAAGGATGAGGTTTCGATCGAGAAAGATGAGTAGGTTCAGGCTGGAGGGTTCGGACAGGATCAAATGCCCTCGGGTTTCATTGACATGCCAGTACTTCAGGATACTTTGATTCAAATTATGAGCTTTTTTGATTCTATAGCTCAGGGTGTCCATCTAGTTACTTCGGATGGATCTCATACTAGGGTCGGAGGACAGAATCCTGATCATGCTGCTACACCTCCTGATCTTATTATGTCTATACATAGTCTTGCTATACCTGCTATACCTCCAACTGCACAGTCCGTTATGTCTATTGAGGAGCAAAAGATATTTGAGAGGTTTAGGAAGTTAGATCCTCCCAAATATGATAAGGATCCCGAGGATGATGCATATGAGTTCTTGATTATCTGTCATGAGAGGTTGCACAACCTCGGACTAGTAGAGTCTTGTGTTGTTTATTATACTGCTTTTCAGATGGTCAAACCGTCAAGCAGTGGTGTCTGTCCTATCTTGAGTCCAGACCAGAAGGGTCCCCTCCTATGACCTAGTTTTATTTACCCATATTTTTTTTGAGAAATTCGTGCCTCGTAGTGTCATGGAGAGGAGACGGGCTTAGTTTGAGGGGTTATGCCAGGGGCGTATATCTGTGACTGAGTATGAGACTCGTTTCTATGCCTTGTCTTTCCATGCTTTGATGATTCTACCTGATGAGGCTGAGAGGGTGAAAAGGTTCACTAATGGATTGATATGTCCTCTTTGTTTGAGCACAGCACAGATGGCTGCCACAAGTTCCACCTTCCAGTAGATTGTTGATGTTGTGAGAAAGGCTGAGTTTATTCGAAGAGAGGATTATTAGGAGATGGTAGTCAATAGGCCTCATTTCAGCACTCATGTAGTTGCCTCATCTGGAGGCCGAGGATATTATAATGAATGTCATCACCGTCCTAGTGCTAGACCATTTGTTGTTGATATGCCTACATCAGATGGAGGTCAGTCTACGCTTACTTCTCATGGATCGGGGCAGTTGACCCCAAGTTCTTATCGGCCCTCTGGTCGTGGTGGTCATTCAGGCGCCAGTTCTTCTTCTTTTGAGTCGTCGACAGTTCTCAGAAATTGCTTTGAGTGTGAAGATCTTGGGAACTTCAAGAGGGATTGCCCTAGACTCATGTGGGGTGGGCAGTGTCAGAGTTCTGGAGCTAGAACAACGGGGCAGCCGACTAGAGGTGAGTCCCAGGGTGCTAGGGGTGGTGATTAGGGCGTTAGAGGTGTCCCTCAGACAGGTCATGGCGGTGCTCAATACGGCTAATGTGGTGGAAGTGGGGGTGATCGTAGTCATTTGTATGCTTTTCTAGGCAGACCCAATGCAAAGGCCTCTGATGCTGTGATCACGGGTATTCTTTTTGGTTGCCATTGACCTACTACAATTTTATGTGATCACATGTATTCATGTTTCTACACCTGTTGAGGAATTTGTAATGGTAGATCGGGCTTATTTGGGTTGTGTAGTTACGTTGATAGGGTATGATACTCAGGTACATTTGAAAGTTTTGTATATGATAGACTTTGATGCTATATTGGTATGGATTGGTTAGCTTTGTATCATGATATCTTGGATTGTTATGCCAAGACCGTTACCTTAGTCATGCCTAGTATTCCTTAGTTAGTTTAGAAAGGCACTCTTAGTCAGTGTCTGAAAAAGGTGATCTCATTTCTGAAAGCTCAGAAGATGGTAGAGAAGGGGAGTTTGTCTTACTTGGCCTATGTTCATGACACTAGTGCGGAGACTCCTTCTTAGATTCAGTTCCAGTAGTTCGAGAGTACCCAGAGGTGTTCCCCATAGACCTAGGGTGGGGGACTTGACCAGTGCCTTTCGAGTGGTCTGATGTTTGTGAGGTGAGTTTTCAAAATCTCAAGGCCTTGTTGACAATCGCTCTTTTTTTGACATTGTCGGTCAAGGGATAGAGTTTTACTGTGTATTATGACGCTTCTAGAGTAGGTCTTAGGTGTGTTCTAATGCAGAAATTAAAAGTCATAGCCTATGGTTTGAGACAATTGAAATTTCATGAAAAGAATTATCACACCCATGACTTAGAGTTGGCGGCGACCATGTTTGCCTTGAAAAGTTGAAGGCATTATCTCTATGGTATACATTGTGAAGTTTACACCGACCACTATAGTCTTCAGTACTTGTTCAATCAGAAAGATCTTAAATGAGGCAGTGTTGGTGGTTGGATCTTCAGAAGGATTATGATATGACTATCTTGTATCACCCAGGAAAAGCAAGTGTTTTAGCGGATGCCTTGAGTCGCAAGGCGGTGAGCATGGGTAGTTTGACTATGTTACATTTGGAGGAGCGTCTTATGGCTATGTATGTTCAGTCATTAGTAAATTAGTTTATTAGGCTCTATATCTAGGAGCCTGGTATGGTATTAATTTATGTGGGGGCACGATCTTCCTTGTTAGAGCAGATTCAGTCCCAATAATTTGATGATGCTTAGTTGTGCAAAATCCTTTACAAGGTGGTGCGGGGAGAGGCAAAAGAGGACATGATTGATAGTGATGGTGTCTTGAGGATCAAGGGTCGGATTTGTGTTCCTAGAGTAGGGGACTTGACCATATTGATCATGGAGGAGGCCCATAGTTCGAAGTACTCCATTCATATAGGGGCTACGAAGATGTACTGTGACTTGAGATAGCATTACTGGTGGTGTAGGATGAAGAGGGACATAGTGGAGTTAGTGTCCCGGTGTTTGAATTGCCAACAAGTGAAATATGAGCACCAGAGGCCTGGTGGTGTGCTTCAAATGATGCATATTCCCAAGTGGTGTGCTTCAAAGGATGCTCATTGCCCCGTACTTTGGGCAAGTTTGATGCTATATGGGTCATTGTGGACAGGTTGATCAATTCTGCCCATTTCATTCCAGTTCAAACTACTTATAATTCTAAGAAGTTGGCTAAGATTTACATCTGAGAGATAGTCTTATTGCATGGTATGCCCATTTCTATTATTTCTGACCGGGGTACGCAGTTCACTTCTCACTTTTGGCAGTCCATGCAGAAGGAGTTGGGTACTAGAGTTGATCTTAGTACAGTCGTTCACCCTCAGACCGATGGCCAGTCTGAGCGGACAATTCAGGTCCTCGAGAACATGTTGCGACTCTGTGC
The DNA here is from genome assembly GCA_029783415.1 of Anisodus acutangulus. Lineage (NCBI taxonomy): Eukaryota > Viridiplantae > Streptophyta > Magnoliopsida > Solanales > Solanaceae > Anisodus > Anisodus acutangulus. Next base: position 26,433,434 of record CM056494.1, read on the forward strand.
GATTGACTTTGGGGGTCATTAGGATCAGTTTCTATCCTTGGCAGAGTTTGCTTACAACAACAATTACCATTCGAGTATTGATATGGCACCATTTGAGGCCTTGTATGGTAGGAGGTGTTGTTCTCCCATCGGATGGTTTAATGCTTTTGAGGTACGACCTTGGGGTACTGATCTTTTGAGAGATTCATTGGATAAGGTTAAGTTGATCTAGGAGCGACTTCTTACAGCCTAGAGCAGACTGAAGATTTATGAGAACCGGAGAGTTTGTCCTTTGGAGTTTTTGGTTGGTGAACGGGTATTGCTGAAGATTTCACCCATGAAGGGTGTGATGAGGTTTGGGAAGAAAATGAAGCTCAGCTCAAGGTTTATTAGCCCTTTGGATAACTTGGACAGAGTTGGCGAGGTGGCCTATGAGTTTGGTTTTACCTCTTAGTTTATCTAGTGTGCATTTGGTATTCCATGTCTCAACGTTGAAGAAGTATGTTCCTGATGATTCTCATGTGATTAGTTGGGACTCGGTGATGTTGGATCAGGATATAGCTTATGTGGAGGAGCCTATAGCTATTCTAGACAGGCAGGTCAAAAATTTGGGGTCTAAAAAGATAGCTTCCGTGAAAGTGCAATGGAGGAATCGCCCGGTGGAAGAGGCTACATGGGAGATCGAGTTCAATATGCGGGCTAACTACCCCGAGCTATTTTAGAGCCCATGTATTTCATTTTCTTTGCCATTCGATGACGAACGTTTATTTATGTGGTACCTGATGTAACGACTCAAAAAGTCATTTTGTTTGTTTTGCCTAGAAACCGCTAAATTACCCTTCCCACACCTTTATTTGCTTGCGGGGATGGGTGGCATGGTTCTCAAGGTGATCCGGTAGGGTTGGACCCATTTGATTAAGTTTGAAAAATCTCAAGTTAAGAGAATAGAAGAGTGTGACCGATAGTTGACTTTTGGGTAAACGTGCTCCGTTCATAGTTTCATCGATTCTATTAGCTCCGAAACGATGTTTATGACTTAGTCAAGCCTTTGATTTGGGTCCCAAGGAAGCCCGATGTGTTTTGGGGTTTAGTTTGTGAAATTAGAACTTAAGAGTTGACTTTAGTCAAACCCGAATGTTAGAGAGCTTTTTTCGGAAAATCTGAGTGCCCGAGCAAGTCTAGAATGTGTTTTTCGATAGGGTTGTCTGTTTGGTTTGTGTCCGGGCGGTCCCAGGTGTGTTTCGGGTGGTTGACAAAGGTTTGGAACTAGAGCTCGGGCAGAAGGGTATTGAAAAAATCAAGAGAATTCAATCTTTATAGTAACCATTTTTCCCTTCATTATTGTGTATTAGTAATATTACATCCTAAGTATGTTTCTTAAGTGGGGAAAATGTTAGAAATGAATTGTTGAGAATAATAGAGTTGTGATGGGGGATTGAGAATTGGGTATTGATTCTTTAATGCTTATATTGTAAACTAGTGTTATATTTAACAAGTAGTTGATGATTAATCGACCAATTTCATGCTTAACCCCTTTTGGAAATTGGGGGAAATCCTAGGGTTAGAATTGGGACTTTTTACTAATTCATGAAATTGAGGATTCTTTTGACTTTGTTGTTTAATTAACTTGGGATTATGCCTATCTAACATGTATTGGTCCTAATTAAGTGGAAAAGTTAAATATTTTGATAATGTGGGCCCGGGGTTCATTTATAACTTAGCTTGGGAGATTATGGGTAATGATAGACTTTAATCTCATGTACTCAATGTAATTGATCAAAGTGGGTTCGTGAAGAGGCTCGGCGGAAAGAAAAAGCGGTTGCGTGAGTCTTCGGCTATAATCAAGCAAGTTGAGACTTTCTAGACTCTAGTATAACGTAATTGTGTTAGTATGCTTGTAATGAACTAAGTGGAGTAATGGGGATTTGGGGTTCCATATTAGTGAGGTGTCAAGCACTAATACGGGTACCGGATGAACTTAAATAGGTAATTAATGAACTAATATAAAGCAAGTGAAGGAGTTTATGTATTTAGTCATCGGCCACAGAACGCGCGGTACAAGAGTCTGCATAGCTTGGTATGATTGTTGTTTACTTGGGCTTGTAGCCATTTTATGTGATATCTTGATTGACTGTCATGCATTCATCACTCTACTTCTCGTCTGAACACTTGAACATAAATTGATAAATATTGATAAACTGATTATGATGATTGCAAGGTGTATTCATATCCATCTCATTCATACATTATATATACTTGGCATTGGTTTACTGATAAATCGCTGAGAATGACTTGGCAAGTCAGATTAAGGGATATGGTACATGGTTATGAGAGTGATGACTGATATGACACTCAACCCTCGTGTTGGTATCGGATGGGTATATGGACCTCATGAATCCCTCATGGGCCACGTGACAACTACTACAGCACCGTGCGTATACCAGGTACATATGGCCACTTGCATCCATACATATCATCCTGCATTGCATTGCATTCATTTATAACATGATGTATGATTAATGTCGTATGTGCCTGGATTGAACTCTATTATACTTGTGTTATATAGATTGCTAGAAGGAATACTGTTAGCTTATGCTTAAACTTGTTGTGAGACTTGAGTATAGAAGCTTGAGGGATCTAGACACCCTGAACGGAGTTTAGGCTGGACTTGTGTGATGTGTGAGTTGAGATTACTTATGCTTAATTGAATTGTAGACTTATTGTAAGTTGGTTAATTGAATTATTCTTATGCTTAAGTAACTAAGTAGTAGAAAGAGGTATCGAAAAGTACCATCCCTCGCTATCGTTATAACTAGGGTCGATCGACGATGCTTGCTGAGTACATGTGTTTTCCGTACTCACTCTACTCTTGTTGCACTATATGTGCAGGTACCGAGCGAGAAGGTCATACCAGAGCAGCATGACTACGGTTCGGAGAGAGAGATCCTTGGAGTCCAGGGTGAGCCGCAGCTTCTTTCCTGACACTGGAACTCCTTCCATCCTTATATTTTATTCTTGTTATTTTCAGACAGTGATGTATTGCTACATGCATACAGTATTGTTATTTCATTATTCATACTTGTATTCAGTATTAGAGTTTGGTACTCACGACTACCGGATCTAGTTGGGGGGTTTTCTTAAGACTATGTATTTCATATTCTAAGACTTGTTAATTATTCTCTTGTACTTCTTTATTTTCCGCATTTAATTCCGCTTATTCATACGAGTGTTGGTTGGGTTCACCTATGGGTTAGGTTAGGTGCCCTCATGACATAATTGGGAATTTGGGATCGTGACACATACACTATGATAAATTTACCTCTAAATGTGGTCCCTACTAATTTACTCTTTTTTTTCAAAGTTCCCATTAGATATAGTTCGGTATATATCTGACGGAGACAAAATGTTAACTTTTGACAAACTTAAAGGACCAAAACTGTTTAGCGCATACTTGGACCACTTCAACCCTATTCTGGGAGCAGAAGTGTCATTGAAATTCACTCTATATGCTTGGGCATGTCCTTCTTCAATCAACCTAGCCTTTAGGTTTTCTCAAAGACCCATCAGGATTTAATTTGGTTAGGTAAAACCACTTAACAACAGTTTTTTTTTTTTAAAGAAATTTGGTCTTCCAACAAATCCCAGGCTACATTATTTTCAATCTTTTTTAAAATCAATTACAAACACCCAGATGAAGAATTCATAGAAAAATGACAAGAGATGATGAAATATCAACAAAGATCTTTATTGATGAAACACCCAAAATATGCAATCAAAAGCAGAAAAAGCATCAAACTTTGGCCGAAACTAGAAAGACCCATATGAAAAAATCACATAAACTTTACAGGAAAAATCTATTGCTAATTTAATTGCCTAATATCGAATTGTATCGATCAGAGTAGTACTAAAGATCCAAGTGTCCCAACTCCAGGGAGTGGAAAAAGAAAGAATCCTATAAGTCTATAACTCTTAACTGCAAATTAGTAGAAGGTGAAAAGACTATGTACAAGTGTGAGCATGTTGTTTATGCTACCGCATTCTCAGAATTCTTTCAGGTAAGTTCACATTTAAGAGCATGAGCAGCTCTTTGAATGGCCCTTGCAATTCTCCAAATCTCATGCTGAATTGATGCATTATGCTCTCCACTTTTCAAGCCTGAGGATCTAGAAATTGCATTGGCTAATCCAGGAAAGAAATCTAACTCATTTTCACCATCATTACGAGGGCCATAAACCTGCATCCTCAAAACACTCAGTACTATCCCTTCATCCTGATAAAGTAAACCAAGTTTTGACCTACGACTTGAATGTTTTTACAGATGAGCTTGGTACATAATTTGTTAATGATAACGGTTTGAATGTTTTGCATATGGTAGACTTTGATGCTATATTGGGTATGGATTGGTTAGCTCCGTATCATGCTATCTTGAATTGTTATGCCATGACCGTTACCTTAGCCATGCATGGTATTCCTCAGTTAGTTTAGAAGGGCACTCTTAGTCAGTGTCCAAAAAGGGTGATTTCATTTTTGAAATCTCAGAAGATGGTAGAGAAGGGGTGTTTGTCTTACTTGACCTATGTTCGTGACACTAGTGCGGAGACTCCTTCCTTAGATTCAATTCCAGTAGTTCGAGAGTACCCAGAGGTGTTCCCTACAGACCTTCCCGGTGTTCCGTCATACTGTGATAACAATTTCTGCATTGATCTATAGTCGGGCACTCAGCCCATTTCCATGGCTCCATATCGGATGGCGTCGGCCGAGTTGAGAGATCTAAAGGAACAATTGCAAGATTTGTTGATTAAAGGATTCATTCGGCCTAGTGTTTCGCCTTGGAGTGCTCCAGTGTTGTTTGTTAAGAAGAAAGATGGGTCTATGCGCATGTGTATTGATTACAGGGAGCTGAACAATGTGACTATCAAGAACAAGTATAAGATACCATACATTGATGACTTATTTGATCAGCTACAGGGTGCTTCAGTCTTTTCGAAGATTGATTTGAGATATGGCTATCATCAGTTGAAGATCAGGGCTGAGGATGTTCCTAAGACAACCTTCCAGAGAAGATATAGACATTATGAGTTTCTTGTGATGTCGTTTGGGTTGACTAATGCACCTGCAACCTTTATGGAGTTGATAAATGAGGTGTTCAGACTCTACTTAGATTCATTCGTGATTGTGTTCATTTATGATATACTCGCGGAGCGAGGAGGAGCATGGGCAGGATTTGAGGATCGTTCTTGGTATTTTGAAGGAGAAGCAACTCTATGCAAAAATTTTGAAGTGCGAATTTTGTCTTAGTTCGGTAGCATTCTTAGGTCACGTAGTGATTAAAGATGGTATTATGGTGAATCCCAAGAAGATTGAGGCAGTTCTGGATTGGATTCGTCCTACTTCGATTATCGAGGTTCGGAGTTTTATTGAACTCACGGGATATTATCGGCGATTTATGGAGGGATTTTCATCCATTGCAACTCCGTTGACTAGATTTACTCAGAAAAAATATCTTTCGAGTGGTCTAATGTTTGTGAGGAGAGCATTCAAAAGCTCTAGGCCTTATTGACTACCACTCCTATTTTGACATTGTCGGTCGAGGGAGAGAGTTTTACTGTGTATTGTGATGCTTCTGGAGTAGGTCTTGGGTGTGTGTTAATGCAAAAAGGGGAAGTCATAGCCTATGGTTCGAGGCAATTGAAAGTTCATGAAAAATATTATCCCACCCATGACTTAGAGTTGGCGATGATCATGTTTGCCTTGAAGATTTGGAGGCATTATCTCTATGGTGTGAATTCTGAGGTTTACATCGACCATCATAGTCTTCAGTACTTGTTCAATCAGAAGAATCTTAATTTAAGGCAGCGTCGGTGGTTGGAGCTTCTGAAGGATTATGATATGACTATCATGTATCACCCTGGCAAAGCAAATATTCTAGTGGATGCCTTGAGTCACAAGGCGGTGAGCATGGGTAGTTTGGCTATGTTACATTTGGAAGAGCGTCTTATGGATATGGATGTTCAGTCGTTGGCAAATTGGTTTGTTAGGCTTGATATCTCGGAGCCTGGGGTGGTATTATCTTGTGTGGGGACACGGTATTCCTTGTTAGAGTAGATTCGGTCCCAACAATTTGATGGTGCTCAGTTGTGCAAAATCTGTGACAAGGTGTTGCAGGGAGAGGCAAAAGAGGAAATGATTGATAGTAATGGTGTCTTGAATATCAAGGGTCAGATTTGTGTTCCTAGGGTGGGATACTTGACCAGATTGATCATGGAGGAGGCCCATAATTCAAAGTACTCCATCCATCCAGGGGCTACAAAAATGTATTGTGACTTGAGACAGCATTAGTGGAGTTTGTGTTCCGGTGTTTAAATTGTCAGCAAGTGAAATATGAGCACTAGAGGCCTAGTGGTGTGCTTCAAATGATGCTCATTCTTGAGTGGTGTGCTTCAGAGGATTCCCATTACCCCATAGTTTGGGCAAATTTGATGTTATATGGGTCATTGTGGACATGTTGACCAAATCTACCCATTTCATTCCAGTTCAGACTACCTATAATTTTGAGAAGTTGGATAAGATTTACATCTGAGAGATAGTTTGATTGCACGGTGTGTCCATTTCTATTATTTCTGACCGGGGTACGCAATTCACTTTTCACTTTTGGCGGTCCATGGGAAAGGAGTTGGGTACTATAGTGGATCTTAGTACAACCTTTCACCCTCAGGCCGATGACCAGTCTGAGCGGACTATTTAGGTCCTCGAGAACATGTTGCGAGCCTGTGTGATTGACTTCGGGGGTCATTGGGACCAGTTTCTGCCCTTGGAAGAGTTTCTACAACAACAGTTACCATTCGAGTATTGAGATGGCACCATTTGAGGCCTTGTATGGTATAGGTGTCGTTCTCCCATCGGATGGTTTGATGTTTTTGAGGTTCGACCTTGGGGTATTGATCTTTTGAGAGATTCATTAGATAATGTTAAGTTGATTCAAGAGCAACTTCTTACAGCCTAGAGCAGACAGAAGAGTTATGCGGACCGGAGATTTCATCTTTTGAAGTTTATGGTTGGTGAACGGATATTGCTAAAGGTTTCACCTATGAAGGGTGTGATGGGGTTTGGGAAGAAAGGCAAGCTCAGCCCGAGGTTTATTGGCCCTTTTGAGATGTTGGACAGAGCTGGCGAGGTGGCCTATAAGTTGGCTTTACCTCCTGGTTTATCTAGTGTGCATTCGGTATTCCGTGTCTCGATGCTGAGGAAGCATGTTCCTGATGATTCTCATGTGATTAGTTGGAACTCGGTGATGTTGGATCAGGATCTAGCTTATGTGGAGGAGCATGTAGCTATTCTAGACAGGCATATCAGAAAGTTGAGGTCCAAAGAAATAGCTTCCATGAAAGTGCAATGGATGAATCACCTGGTGGAAAAGTATACATGGGAGATCGAGTTTGATATGCGAGCTAACTACTCCGAGCTATTTGAGAGCCCAAGTATTTCCTTTTCTTTACCGTTCGATGATGAACGTTTATTTAAGTGGTACCTGATGTAACGACTCAAAAATTCATTTTGCTTGTTTTGCCTAAAAACCCCTAAATGACATTTCCCTCACCTTTGTTTGCTTGCATGTGACTTACGGAATGGGTGGCACAGTTCCCAAGGTGATCGGGTAGGTTTCGGACCCATTCGATTAAGTTTGAGAAATCTCAAGTTAAGAGAATAGAAGAATTTGACCTATAGTTTACTTTTGGGTAAATGTGCTCCATTCGTAGTTTCATAGGTTCCATTAGCTCTGAAATGACGTTTATCACTTAGTCGAGTTTTTGATTGGGGTCCCGAGGCAGCCCGATGTGTTTTGGGATTTAGTTTGTAAATTGTGAAATTAGAACTTAAGAGTTGACTTTAGTCAAACCCGAACTTTAGAGACCTTTTTTGGGAAATCCGAGTGCGCAAGCAAGTCTGGAATGTGTTTTCTTATAGGGTTTCATGTTTGGTTTGTGTCCAGGAGGTCCCGGGAGTATTTTGGGTGGTTGAAGAAGGTTTGGAAAATTTTAGACTATTGTTGGTTGTTGGTGTCCGCACTGGCGACCAGGCGTCCGCCTCGGCGGATCCTCCTCGGCGGGGGTCAGGCTCGCCGAAGCGGGATTGGATTGGGAGTGTAGGTTCGCTTCAATGGATGGGTTCCTCACTGGGGCGCATGCGCCGCAGTGGAGTTTGATCAGTCCCAGCGAAGATTAGGAAGTTAAGTAAGTTCCGCCCATGCAGATGGGCTTTTCGCCGGAGTGGGTTCGCCCCAGCGAAATCGTCTTCGCTGGAACAGAAATACTGTGCAGATTTAATGTGAGTTAAGACCTACAATTTATTTCATTCCCCAAAATTATTCCTCCTTGGGACTAGAGCTTGGGCAGAAAGGTATTGAAAAAATCAAGAGCATTCCATCTTTAAGGTAAACATTCTTCCCTCAATTAATGTGTATTAGTAATATTACATCCTAAGTATGTTTCTTAAGTAGGGAAATGGTAGAAATGTCTTTTTGAGAATAAGAGAGTTGTAATGGGGGATTGGGAAATGGGTATTGATTCTTTGATGTTTATATTGTAAACTAGTGTTGTATTTAACTAGTAATTGATGATTAATCGACCAATTTCATATTTAAACCCTTTTGGTAATTGGGGGAAATTCTAGTGTTAGAATTGGGACTTTTTACTAATTCATAAAATTGAGAATCCTTTTGGGCTTTGTTGTTTAATTAACTTGGAATTATGACTATCTAACATGTATTGGTGCTAATTGAGTAGAAAAAATAATATTTTGATAATGTGGGCTCGAGGTTCATTTATAACCTAGCTTGGCGGATTATGGGTAATGATAGACTGTAATCTCATGTACTCAATGTAATTTATCATTGTGGGCTCATGAGGAGGCTCGGCGGAAAGGAAAAGTAGTTGTGTGAGTGTTCGACTATAATCAGGCAAGTTGAGACTTTCTAGACTCTAATATAATATAATTGTGGTGGTATGCTTGTAATGAACTAATGGGAGTAAAGGGGATTTGGGGGTCCCGTAATAGTGAGGTGACGAGCACTAATACGGGTATCGGGTGAACTTAAATGGGTAATTAATGAACTAATATAGATCAAAGTGAAGGAGTTTACGTGTTTAGCCTTCGGGCCATGGAGCGCGGTCCAAGAGTCCGCTTAGATTGGTATGATTGTTGTTTTCTTGGGCTTGTAGCCATGTAATGTGATATCCTGATTGACTGTCATGCATTCATCACTCTTCTTCTCATCCGAACACTTGAACATAAACTGATAAATACTGATAAACTGATTATGCTGATTGCAAGGTGTATTCATATCCATCTCATTCATACATTAAATATACTTGGCATTGGTTTACTAATAAATCGCTAAGAATGACTTGGGAAGTCGGATTAAGGTATATGGTATATGGTTATGAGAGTGATGACTGATATGGCACTTCAACCCTCGTGCTGGTATCCAATGGGATCGGATGGGTATATGGACCTCATGAGTCCCTCATGGGTCACGTGACAGCTATTGCAACACCGTGTGTATACCATATACATATGGCCACTTGCATTCACACATATCATCATGCATTGCATTCATTTGTAACATGATGTGTGATTGATGTCGTATGTGCCTGGATTGAACTCTATTATACTTGTGTTATTTAGATTGCGAGAAGGAATACGGTTAGCTTATGCTTAAACTTGTTGTGAGACTTGAGTAGAGAAGCTTGAGGGATCTAGACACCCTGAACGGGGTTTAGGGTGGACTTGTGCGATGTGTGACTTGAGAGTACTTATGCTTAATTGAACTCTAGACTTATTGTAGGTTGGTTAACTGAATTTTTCTTATGCTTAAGTAACTAAGTAGTAGAAAGAGGTATCGGAAAGTTCCATACTTCGCCACCGTTATAGTTAGGGTCGGTCGACGATGCTTGCTGAGTACACATGTTTCCCGTACTCACTCTACGCTTGTTACACTCTATGTACAGGTACCGAGCCAGGAGGTGATACTGGAGCAGCTTGATCTACGATTCGGAGAGAGATTGCAATTGATTCTCGAACAAAGCGAAGCTTGGAGTCAAGGTGAGCCGCAACTTCTTCCCCGACACTAGAACTCCTTCCATCCTTATATTCTGTTCTTGTTATTTTCAGACAATGATGTATTGCTACTTTCAGACAGTATTGTTATTTCATTATTCATATTTGTATTCAGTATTAGATCTTGGTACTCATGACTACCGGATCTAGTTGGGGTTTTTTCTTCAGACTATATATTTGATATTCTAAGACTTGTTAATTATTTTCTCTTGTACTTCTTTATTTTCCAAATTTAATTCCGCTTATTCATGTTAGTGTTGGTTGGGTTCACCTACGGGTTAGGGTAGGTGCCCTCACGACACAATTGGGAATTTGGGATCGTGACACATACACTGATAAATTTACCTCTAAATGTGGTCCCCACTAATTTACTCTTTTTTTCAAAGTTCCCATTAGATATAATAGATATAGTTCGGTATATATCTGACGGAGACAAAATGTTAACTTTTGACAAACTTAAAGGACCAAAACTGTTTAGTGCATACTTGGACCACTTAACAGCAGTTTTTACAAAAAAAAAATTGGTCTTCCAACAAATCCCAGGCTACATTATTTTCAATCTTTTTTAAAAATCAATTACAAACACCCAGATGAAGAATTCATAGAAAAATGACGAGATGATAAATATCAACAAAGATCTGAATTGATGAAACACCCAAAATATGCAATCAAAAGCAGAAAAAGCATCAAACTTTGGCCAAAACTAGAAAGACCCATATGAAAAAATCACATAAACTTTACAGGAAAAATCTATTGCTAATTTAATTGCCTAATATCGAATTGTATCGATCACAGTAGTACTAAAGATCTAAGTGTCCCAACTTCAGGGACTGGAAAAAGAAAGCATCTTATAAGTCTAACTCTTTAACTACAAATTAGTAGAAGGTGAAAAGACTATGTACAAGTGAGCGTTTTATGCTTTCGCATTCTCAGAATTCTTTCACGTAAGTTCACCTTTAAGAGTATGAGCAGCTCTTTGAATGGCCCTTGCAATTCTCCAAATCTCATGCTGAGTTTCTGCATTATGCTCTCCACTTTTCAGGCCGGAGGATCTAGAAATTGCATTGGCTAATCCAGGAAAGAAATCTAACTCACTTTCACCATCATTACGAGGGCCATAAACCTGCATCCCAAAACTCAAAACACTTAGTACTATCCCTTCATCCCGATAAAGTAAACCAAGTTTGACCTACGACTAGAATGTTTTTACAGATGAGCTTGGTACATAATTTGTTAATGATAACGGTTTGAATGTGAACCAGTAGAATAGTTTGTGTGATGCCAAACTTATCTTGAAATAAGATACAGTATTACTTTACACAAATCCAAATTATACGAGGGAGAAATACCTTCCATTATAGGAAACAGATCAAAGTTTATGGACATACTAAAAAGGAAAAAAGATCACGATGCATCAGTCATATTTCTTAATTACTAGAATTATGGAGAAAGATAATGCTGAAGCAGCAAACAACGTCAGTAAATGGACAGGCACAGTTTACACACCTTTTTGGGAGCTGTCTTAAGTGATTCCTACCGGGGAAGATGCAAGCCTTGTGCCATCTTCCCAGCCATTTTTGTGGTGGCTGTAGATGATCTTAAATGTCAATTTCATCATTTCACAAGTCATGAACTTTTGAAATACTAGGTTCTAAGATTGGATATTTTTCCTCTTTTGCAGGGATTACTTTCATTAATCATTATATTAATAGATTTTCTCAGTCAAGGCTAATGGTTGTGGAGACGAGAAAAGCCCTTGTGCATCCAAATCGACTATACATAATGTGCTCTTCTACGTGTCCATGTAGTTAATTGTTCTTGGCAATGGGTATGTAAGCCTACATCGCAACATTTGGAGCAGATCAATTTGATGAAAATCGTCCTAAACAAAGTCACCCAGAGGTGGCTTTCTTTAGCTATTAATTTACAACAGTCGAAATTATTAGGATGTATTTGGTACTTCTTCCATTGGGCTGCGAAGCTCTAGAATTATCATGGTTTCATGGAGCGGAGTGAATGAGGATTTCCTATGGGGTTCCACACATATTCAAGGGTGATATTGGAGGAGATCCTAATCTTGTGAGGTACTAAACAGAAATGGAATCCAATGATGAATCATGAAATCTCAAGCTTACCATATGCTTGAACCATGGTCTTCCCTGGAGCCCTTCTTCATCCAAAAAGCCCCTCTCAGCAAACATGAGTTGGTCATTTAATATTCGTCGCTTCAGTACTGTGTGCTCGTCCGTGGCTTCATCCTCTTTCAGTTTCTAGGTTTACGAATACAAACAGAGGAACAGAGTGAATATGAATTCATCAGCGTAAGAGTAATAGTTAACGAAAATATCCTAAAATAAGAAGCAAACAAAAATAAAATATAGTTGAATTTTTTTTATGTCCATCCAAGACACAAAATAAAAGCATTAGTAGTAGGGAAAAGGTGGCAATCCTTGGCCCTTATTTTTACTAAAATCACCCACTGAACCTTTGGTTTTAGGAAAACATGCCGAACGTCATCTCATGCTATAAACTTATGCTAACAGAAATCCAAGTAAAAATAGAAAACAAAAGCATCATTTATTATATCTCCTTTCTTTCCTTCCGTTTTTATTATGAGGTATCGCGTTCGTGCTTCCTCTCTATGCTCCACAAAGTACAACTGTTAGTACAGAATACCATGTATAACTGGGTTCAGAGGAGAACTCCAATAACTATCTCATTAAAACTTCCAGTACTTGTGGATATTATAATTACAACTAAAAGAGGAAAAGTAGCAGTAAAGGAACCTTAATGTTTTCTGGGACCCATCCCATTATTTAAGCTTTTCATTCCACAATTTTTTCTCCATCATCTTCCAAATGCTCAGTATCTGATCATAATTACTTTGGAAGAAAGAAGGTTTTAACAGACTTAAAGTTTTAATATCTAACCTTTGCTTCTTCTAGAGTTTGTTTAGCTGCAGCAGCAAGTTGTTGAGTGGCAGCAGTAATAGGATGCAACGAGATGTTGCTTCCTTCCAACAAGTCAGTTAGGATACGGTTATAGTCCTGTAAAATGGTAGACATTAATCCATAGGCAAGGGTGGATTAGGGAGAAGTAGAGAGCTTCTTCAAAGAACAATTCATCTTAATGGTAGGTCGGAGGTATTAACAATAGCTTATGCTTCCAAAAGTGAAACCCTCAAAAATTAAACTCATTACCTGCAGCTCAGCAGCATATGGGAGATAGTTAAAAGGTAAAATCGGATCCTCAGCCAGGCGAAGTGCAAGAAGTCCCCAAACTCCTGTCACTGTAAAGGAAGGGAGGAGAAAAAAAAAAGGCTGTCATCTCCATAACATCATGTCAAAAATAAAACCCTAAAAACTTGTATTTACAGTAGATCAACATATGCTATTTTAGATGTTAAGAAATACCTTTAAGTTATATAGATGCGTCTAACATCTATAAAAAGTCGGTATCTCTGAATAAGCTACAGAAGATAAGTAACTACCTGCCACATGCCGCTGAAAGAATGGATCCCCAAAGTTTACCATCCAGTTGTAGGAATCAAATGCTGTGTGATATACTGGAAAATCTGCAAGAGAAAGACGAAATCATCAAAAGAATATATGGGACCTTGGATGCACTGAAATCCCGTGGTTTGGTTGATTTTTGGTTTGGTTTAGCTAAGAATGGAACCACTGTACCTTTGCCATAGTACAGATCAACAGAAGGAACACCCGCATGGTGCAAAAATGGGGCAAAGTCTGAATCTACTGCAGTAAGCCGTTGAATCTGCAAATGCACACTCCATCATACTTGCACACAGCTTAGAAGAGCAGATACCAGAGAAGGACAAACAAATCATGGAAGCAAATGGATGCAAGGGTATCCCTCATTTGTCCGTGCCAAAAACCAAGGGAGAAACAGAATTTTATCTACATTTAGGACTGGTTACAGAGGGGATCTTGTTATTGAAGATCGGTACCATACATTTCAGTCTCCTATAAAATGCTTTTCACAGAAGATAAAGAACTCTTTCGAAATGCAAAGAGTTGCAATGAGCAGAACTTGCTCAACCAAATTTGCAGTCACCATTTTAAAAATGTTTCACACTTAGTGGTGGCAAAATTCCCCAACCCCCCACCCCACCCCCCACAAACCCGCCTGTGATTAACCCGTATTCAACCCACCCATTATAATATGGGTAACCCAATTTCAACCCGCAATAAAAAAGGTGAAAACGGGTTGAATGCTTTTAAAAACTTAACAGCGAAATGGTTGTTCACCAACCCGCAACAATGCTGATTTTGGTTGTGATGGATCCTTCCTCAAACAAGAATCACTTTTTCATTACTACTGTATTAATTTCCTTTCATTTTTGTAGTTTCTGGTTCCTTAAAATTTTAATCCACTTAAAATCTACTTTCTTAACTAGCTGCATATTATACTAGTGAAGAAATACAAATGTTAATTATACCCATCCCCCTCTATTTTTAAAGGATCGTTGTTGGTCCTTTTAAGATTAATGTATATCCAACTATGTCAATTTATAATTATGAGATATTTAAATTGGTCATTTCATTTTGAAACTAAACTAAACTAAACCTTTTTGTAAATAAATATTGTTTGGCCATGCTTTATTTAGTATTTTGTCCTTGGCTTCGTTACTTCTATTACTTCCTTTTGCGGATTGCTTTTTGGCTTCCTACCTGCTTATTTGTTTCACTTCGTTATCTTATTTTCTTGCTGCTATTACTGCTTATTATTACTGTTGCTTTTTCATTTCTACTTTAGCCGGGAGTCTATCGGAAACAACCTCTCTACCCGTCAAAAGGTAGGGGTAAGTCTGCGTACACTCTACCCTCCCCAGACCCCACCTGATGGGATATACTAGGTATGTTGTTGTTGTTGTATATCATTGAATTAGACCAACAAAGTAGTTATTATACATTTATATAACAAAGTACTGAAACGAGAAATGATGATTTTATGAGTCAACGCATTATACTTACAGAAGTTTTGTCTCATATGCTACAACTCTTCTGAATCTATACGAAATAACTTTTATGCAAAAACCAAAAGAAAATATGCATTTTCGCTTTTCCTGTTTTCTTTGATTAGCTTAGAAGTTTTATTTTTGGTTATAACATACAGTAATATGGGCATACAACTCTTCATCCAAAACATCCCTTTATCTTGACCATCTTTTGTATAAAAGTCTAATCAATCAGGAAGGATCTTTTTAGTTCTATTTTTATGGTAAATCGAATTATCTTTCTCAACAAAATCTAAGTATTCAGTATTCATATTTGATAGATAAGACAACATGAAGAATTCTTATGTAACGCAGTGTAAGCAGTGCACTATACGCTACACCTATAATTTGCTGGACGAAAGAGTGTAAATAAATAAAGAAAAAGAGAGCACAAGAAACTTACCCTGATACCTCTATTAGCAGCTGTCCATCTTTCATAAAGAGTCATGCCCTCTGAGTCTGGGTCATTAACCTTATCAAGCAAGTCAAATACAATTAGCTAAACCATATAAAAAGGTGTCATTGTCTAAAACTACCACTAACTGATAGCACAGCAGCCTTACCTTCTTGGTGATCTCGGTAAGCAGATCGTCAAACTGAGGAGTCGTACTGGGGAAAAAACCAGGGCCTTGAACTGCACAATCCACATTTAGATAGGCCACAGATTTAGAACCAAGGGTGAGAAGATTCTGCTCAACCCACTCAGTTGATCCAATCTGAATCCATGAAAAGAGAACAAGATGAGTGCAAAACAAAAGTAAAGATCATTAGAATAATACTGGTTCTTTGAGGAAGCAGTCTAATATTACGTTAGCCAGAATCAGGTTTCAGAATATATGTTATGGGCTATTCTGCACTCTCTGTCTGTTAATTAGCACATGCCCATGCAATAAAATCATGCATAAAGGCTTATAGACTATAGCCACTCAAATAGCTTTCTTACTTTATGGTCAATCCTACCGTTTAATCATCCAGCCAGATTTAGAGGTCGCGTCCACATAAAATTCTTGTTCATTAGCAGAACATGAAGTGATTAAAGAGAATCACAAGCATATTCCATTGAATTAGCATACATAGTTCCAAGAAGGGAGTTAAACAAGTTGGACAGAATAATCTCCCAGTCAATTCTATATATTGCACCTGATCCTACCATCAAACAGCAAGTACATGCTGGTGACATCTGCAGATAGAACATTACCTACCATCCCAAACTCTTCTGCATCCCAACTGCAGAGAATGATTGTTCTACGAGGATTCCAACCCAAACGGATGAGAAGAGCATATCTACGAGCAATGTCAAGCAGGGCAGCAGTTCCACTATTGGGGTCAACTGCTCCATAAGTCCATGCATCTCTATGGTTTCCAAGAAGTACAAAACGATCAGGCTCTTCAGATCCCCTTATGACAGCAAAAACATTTTGAACTGTTGCCATCTTTCTCTCACCCTGGAATCAGAAAAATGCAGAAACACTTTAATAAATTCTGAGCTGACCTGTTTCTGAGCATCTGTATGTTCATCATTTTGTTGGGTAACTTTAGTCCTTGAACACTTCTACGAAAAAGAAATAGTAAAATACTTTATATTAACTTTTTGAATACTCAATCATGTCATTTTTTCAGGAAGTAATATAATGCAAGTTCTTTTTTTTCCTCTCCCCCCCCCCCCTCCCTTTTTTTGGGGGGAGGGGGGATGAAATGCAGGTCCTGTTCAAGGCCAATCAGTTTGGATCTTTGTCATGTACAGAAAATTAGAAAGACGTTAAGAATAGAGAACAGAAATAATGAAATAACAAGAATGTCATTATAAGAGATGATGTGGGACTGAATATTTATTTGTCAGAGGATACACAAAGCAAAACAAAGTTGAAAAGACTGAACTAAATCTAATGGTTGCATGAATTCACACACTGTAGAATTAGGTTAGATATCTCGGAGCATTAAGCAGGTGAAAATTGCAAAAGATCTATTTCTTTGATGAAACTGATGAACTGCATATCTCTTCAAAGATGGGATTTAAATGACAGAGACTAGAAAGAGGTGTTCAATATAGTAAAGTTCCTTTGACCAATATGACTTTCCTAATATATATTAGACTCGTGCATGTTTGTCTTAGCGGAGCCTAAAGAATGCCAATCTAAATAACCATTGTGTGATAATGGAGAAATAACTACCAAGAGAAACTTTTTCTTTCTATGAACCAAAGAATATATTTAACCTTTTAAGCACTTCATAATATTCATCGAATTGTTATAATCTTTGATAAAACACATAATTCTGAACTTGGCAATAACTATTTTTTGATAACCGTGGTATTGGGGCCAGATCCCCACTTGTGGGATTATGTTGGGTATGTTGTTGTTGGTATCGGGGCAGCGCGCACCTCGACTAATTCCACGGGATACCGGACTACCTGCTACCTCCCACCCGCACAGGTATTGGGTAACTCTGTCCACCAAAGCTTGAACAGATGCAAAGAAACCGCCTAGTATTTTTGCCTCCGCTAGAAATTGAACTTGAGACCTCATGGTTCCCAACACATTTCATTGACCACTGCACTACACCCTTTGGGTACAAACAATGCAATAACTATCATGACTATTCGCATTGTTAATGAAAGAACCAACAGTGACACAATAGTTAGAGGCAGCTGTAACAAGTAACTCGCTCGTAACAGAATCTGACAATAAATCACCCACTTCTTTTGGTAAGAAAATAGATGTCTTGACGTAATAGGAGACTATTATGACCAAACTTGAACAAAAGCATCTATTAAAGCAAGAATTGAAATCCATGCTATTTAAATGAGAAAACCCAAAGGAAAAGCATGAACTCCTTGAGAAATGTGACTTTTATAAGTATAATGTATGTCCTACTATACCTAGTTAGTACATGACATTGTAAAAACACTTACTGCTTTATGAAAGATATTTTCTCAACAATAAAGTTGATACGTTCGGGGGTAACTTCAAAAAGAAAAGAAAGTGACACGGCTTATTTGGAAAGAGTGTTAACAATAAGTTCATTTCCATAAACTGTAGTATTCTATCTAGAGGACCATGCTCCCCAGAGGATACTCTCTCATTAAAAGCAACTTTTTTATCAAGTCCCCTCTCATTGAAAGCAACTCTCATTACTGGGTGAAAGAGTTAGCTCAAAAATTGGAAAATCTAGTTATGGTGAAAAATATATGTAATGTTCGATTATAGAAAATCAGACATCATTCTGCTCACTCCTTTCAACTTATGAAGAAGACACAGGAAAAGCTGAGTGATACATTATGTTATTAAGCTGCCTCATCACATCACAGTTATTTTATCAATGCTTCATGAATAACAGGTCTGGAATCAGGTATAGCTATATATCAAGCTCATTGCAACCCATTAAGAGATGTAGTGTATGAATCACTCACATATTAAATGACTAGTACAACTAGGATAAGGAGGTGGGACCATTGTGGAGAGATCTCATTTTGACAAAATATGGATTCCTCAATTCATATATAAGGTAAGGCTGCGTACAATAGACCCTTGTGGTCCGACCCTTCCCCGGACCCCGCGCATAGCGGGAGTTTAGTGCACCGGGCTGCCCTTTTTTTATGGATTCCCCAATTCATGGATAACCAAACAACTATATCTCTCCAACACATGTGGTATATGGAAGCATCTGAGAACTCACTGGGTCATTTCTCAAACACTTACTACAGTATAAATTGGGAATGGTACGAAAGTGAGATTCTGGAAAGACACTTTATTGGGCTCTTCACCTTTAAAGGATCAATATCCTTTCCTATATACAGTGGCACAGAATCCTGAAGCATTAATATCAGAATATTTGTCTAACTCTAGCTGGGGTATTACATTGACGTAATATACAATGATTGGGAAGTGGACAACCTTTGCTCTTTGTTGTCTCAGCTACACAGTTTGCCTCCCTTTCTGTCCAGAGACTACTCATTATACTGGAAATGCGCCAAGGAATGTTTCTCTGTTATATCATGCTACAAGCAGTTAAGTCCTCCCCCAACTGAAAATTGGCCTTGGAAGTGTATTTGGAAAAACAAAGCTCCTACGGAAATGGAATTTCTTGCATGGTCAGTGGCCAAAGGAGCTTGTCTCATACACGAAAATCTTCAGAAAGGGGGCATTAATTTATGTAGCAGATGTTTTCTTTGTAACAATGAAGCTGAAGATATCAACCATTTATTTCTTCATTATAAGTTCACATCTCAGATATGGAGTCTCTTTCCCATTTTACTGGGAATTAAATGGGTAATGCCAAGAACAACAAAGGAACTACTACAACGCTGGCACTTGAAAGGTCTTGGCAAGGTGAAGAGGAAAACTTGGAATACCATCCCTGCGGCAATATGGTGGATTATTATGGAAAGAAAGGAATGCGAGAGTTTTTAGAGAGCAAATCTGAATCTGTAATTAGTATCAAATACAGATGTATACTTTCTCTTTCTTTCTTTCTTTTTTTTTTTTGGGGGGGGGGGGGGGGGGGGCCAACATGGCTATTGCAAACGACTTAGAAGCCATGATTAACTTCCTGAGCTAACAACAACAACATACCTAGAAAATCCCACAACGTGGGGTCTGGGGAGGGTAGAGTGTACGCAAACCTTGCCTCTACCTTGGTAGGTAGAGCGGTTGTTTCCGAGGGACCCTCGGCTCAAGACAGAGCGTAAGCACAAGCAAAGCAACAGCAAAGCAAGAAAAACGGTCAGACCCGGGCAAAAAAAAAAATTAAAAGCAGTATGAAAATGCTGGTATCAAAAGCGAATAAAGCATGATAGCGCATTCCGAAAACATTCTCTTATTGCTGAAGTTAATATACTTACCTTTAACAATCATAAAACATACAACTAGGATAAGAATTTAAAAATGCTTAAATTCTCCTAATTTGGACATCATGTTTTACAAACGTCATCAAGCAACTAAAAGATATCAGAGAAACGTTACATTTAGTTTTAGACAAACTTAAAGAATCCAGACACTAGAAATTTCATGTTCTGTTTTCTAAAGTCAACCTCAGATCAGCTTGACAAGCCCGCTAATGTTTGACAACAATGATCAACCAAGTGATGATATTTGTCGAGAAGTGCAAAATCGTATGGATACGATTCTCATTTGGTAACTTCATTAATTGAATCGTTAGTTATAGTGATAAAAGGAAACATGGCAAACACTGAAAGACAATTAATTACCTACAGGATTTTTGTTTGGCGTATTAAAAGAAGGTTATATCCTTTCTCTTTATCTAGCTAGAGAACCAAACATTCTATATATTCAGGATATGGTGAAAATTATCAAGTCCAGCTTACAGCTGGTCAATGCCCCGGGAGTTGCATACATTATCTTACACCTTCTCAAAGAATAGTTCTTGAAGAGCTACTTGGCAGGTATTTTTACTGCTCAACTCAACTTTTATCCTGCTTTTTGTGAAAACAGAAGAAGGCAAACTTGAACAGGAAGAATCCCAAAAAGAGAAGTTTATAAATATGTTTACACTGGATAGCATCCGTATATTAAAATGTAGTCTGCTCTCTTTTTGGCTCCGAACCATTGTAAATTATATTTAAATTTTCTTTTTTTCTGCTGCTGCTGTCCTTTTTTTTTTCTTGTTATCATTATGTTTGTGAGATTTTCTATTTTGTAGCATCATGAGCACACCTTATGAAACATCAGCAGAAGCAGATCATACAAATACTTACCATTGCATGCCAAATAGCATTGATCAAAACATCGATCAACCACATACTCTAATAGCTAAAGCTAAGCATCTTTAGGCCAACCTATCTACGTAAATATTCAGGTTCACCTTTCCATTACAAGACAGCCAGATCCACCAACATCCCTCTTTCTCTACCAGCTACCTCCCGATAGACAAACATAACTTTAAGGTGAGAATGAATTATCCAACTCAAACTGTCCTACCACCCCACAATCAAGAATAGCGTAACCCAATACCACCTAACCCCACATTCAAATGTCATTTCATTACTTCACCAAAATAATGCCTAGGCAATATTTGGAAACATAATCTTCCATCTTTTATCAAGCCTACCCAGCAATCCAAATGAAAAGCCATTCTTTTTTTACCAAAAGTAGGCATGATACCAAAGAAGTAATCTTTAACCATCATCTACCAAGAACATCACCAAAATTAACAACTTACAGATTCTGGGAAACCCAAACACTTAAAAATAGAACTTTCACCATCTAAATCTTACTAGAAAATAGAAAAGTTTCTTTTTGGAACTAAAGTAACAGATCATTCTGGAAACTTCCAAATATTAACCAAATAATAGTAGTCATAATCAATGTAAGGACAAAATGAAGACATTTAACACAAGGAAAAAAAAAAGCAGTCCATTACACTCAGCTCCTGCTATGCGCGGGATCCGTGGAATGGCCGGACCACAAGGGTCTATTGTACGCAGCCTTAACGTGCATTTTTGCAAGAGATTGTTCCATGACTCTGAACGCGTGACCTGGTCACCTGGCCTGGTCACATGGCGCAACTTCACCAGTTGCTCCAAAACTCTCCTTCACATCTAAAAACATTTAACGAGCATGACAGAGAGGGTATACTAACCTCGTACGTAAAGTTGAGCATAATCGGGCCGGGCCCAACTCTTCCGCTAGTACTACATCTCATACTCTTTCTCCATTCATAAGGCATCTCGGCTCCCTCAAGTGACTTCAATATAGTCTCAGCTGAAATCATTGATATAGGCAATGAATGTATACTAGGAAACTTTTGCATCACTATCGGGTCATCAAGTCTCAACTTCTCACCATTCTCAACCCCACCCCACCCTGGACTTAGTGGGTCCCCTACACCACTCATCACTGTCCCTCTTTCAACCCCACCTGCAAACTCACTATCAGTAAACATCAACACCGCCGTCACCCCACGCGCCGCCGCCTTCTCCACCACCTCATTCCTTGACAACCTACCACCCCTCCTCACTATCCCAACACAACCCTTAACCTTCACCCCATGCACACCAAGAGCAATATAGTCCATTTCCCTCCCATAATTCAAGAAAACCGGCTTACCATACACCGACCCGGACGGTGAATAAGCATGATAAGGCTTTACGACGCCGGTTGAGGACAAACCGGGCTCAGACAAGGTTAAAGAAAGCACTGAACCGTTGGGAAAATGGAGAGTGACTGAAGAGAATAAAGGGTATGAAAGGAGAACAGTGTAGTTAGTGACATGTGTTTGAAGGTTTAAGGATTGGAAATGAGACTTAACGTAAAGAGCAGTGTGAAGTGAAGGTAGGGTACCAGCAAGATGGGGGTGGAGGGTGAGGTGGCGGAGGTAGGTGGCGAGGGTGTAGTTAGTGGCGGAAGAGAGGAAAGAGTCCAAGTAGAAATGAGAACTTTTATGGGCTGGTGTGTTTGTGTGATGAGAGTAATGGAGGAGGGTTGTAAAGAAAGCTAAGATGAAGAGAATGAAGAGGAAACTCCATGTTTGTTTTGAGATGAATAACATTTTGTTGGAAACATTATAGTATGGTTGAGGCATATTTCTTCTCTGTTTTCAGTCCCCAAGAGAGAGAAAAGAAATGGTACTCTAATGGTGAGCAGAGTTGGGACTGTTATTTATACACTGGGAATTTTTCCGGTCGCACTCGAGTCCCATTAAATTCAAATTTGTGCGGCTTAATACCCAAAAAAAAAATTATACTCATATTCGAACGCAAAACCTCTAAACATTTAGTGGTTGTTC
Organism: Anisodus acutangulus; assembly: GCA_029783415.1. Taxonomy (NCBI): domain Eukaryota; kingdom Viridiplantae; phylum Streptophyta; class Magnoliopsida; order Solanales; family Solanaceae; genus Anisodus; species Anisodus acutangulus. The sequence continues at coordinate 26,456,289 of CM056494.1, forward strand.
AGTTACTATTTGGAAAATTCAGATTATTATTGTTTTTTTGGGTGGTTGTGAAGGGATTTTGACATTATGTTTGATTATGTAACTGATGTGATGAGTTAATGTAGTGAGTGGGATTTTCATTGCTCTGTCAATAATTACTCCCACTGGCTCTGACTCTAAATCTGTCCTTCTGCTCTTGCTTTTTGGTGGAATAAATTCTTTGACACACCACCAGTTTGACAAGGAAAACTAAGCAACCACTAATAGCATTTGGAGCTGCTTTTTTCCGATTGATATATAAGCAATTGAGCGTGAAGCTTTTTTTGTGAAAAAACTCATCCTTGTAGATATAGGACTCAATAGGTTTTCCTCTACAGCTGGTCTTCCTCAATAAATTCAGATTTTTTCTCTCAAAAAAGTGAGCTTATTGAATATCATATTGATTTAGTTAGACATTAACATAAAAATAAATATATAAATAACAAAGATATAAAGATTAGACACGGGCGCACCTATGACCTACCAAACATATATGGTTATTTGGTAGCGGGTTTGGAGTTAGTTATAATGTATTAAATTTTATATACGTAATATCATATTTGATAGTTTGTAAAAGAAATAATCATTTTATTATTTTTATTAATGAATGAGTATATATGTAATTTACAATATTCATAATATGGAAAATCTTATTCTTATTCTACTCTCAAAATTTTATTATATTTGTACAAGAATTTTACAATTATGGTAAGTGTACAATGTTAATTAAATACAAATAACATATTACCAAAAATAGATATACACGGCTATGTATACCGTGTATATCACGATCTCCAATTTGTCTTGGGTTTACGTGATATACACGGTATACACAAGGCATTGTATATGTCGTGTATATCATGGTATACTTTCACACCTCTGCAGTCATAGCGGGCGTTCGTCGTACGCTGAGACTATCCCTAAAATTTTCAAATAGAACTAAGGGAAGACCCTTAGTAAAGATGTCGGCGATTTGGTACGTAGAAGAGACATGGAAGACGTGTACTTGTCTTCGAGGCACCTTTTCACGAACAAAGTGGATATCTATTTCGATGTGTTTAGTGCGCTGATGTTGAACCGGATTAACAGAAAGATAGACGGCACTAATATTATCATAATATACCAAGGTAGCTTTCTGAATGGGACAATGAAGTTCTAAGAGAAGATTTGTAACCAACATGATTCAGATACCACATTGGCTACCCCTCGATACTCGGCCTCGGCATTGGAGCGTGATAATGTAGACTGTTGCTTTGCAGATCATGAGACCAAGTTATTACCAAGAAACATACAATAACCAGACGTGGAGCGTCTGGTATCTGGACAGCCACCAGCATCTGTATACGAGACAAGTGTAGAGACCGACGGTGGATATAGATGCAAGTCATAGTCAAGTGTTCCCTGGATGTATCATAGAATGCATTTGAGCGCATTCATGTGCTCAACCTTAGGATCGTGCATAAACAAACACACATGTTGTACGGCATACATAATATCTGGTCTCATGAAAGTAAGATACTGAAGAGCCCCTTCAAGACTGTGATAGTGGATGAGATCCTCGTAAGGTGAGCCAATCGCAGCACCCAGCATGGGTTTACTATCAACTGGAGTGGAAGTAGACTTACACGAAGACATATCAGCGCGCTCAATTATCTCAGCGGCATACTTCCTTTGTGATAAAAATAACCCACATGTATGACGAGTGACAGTAATCCCCAAAAAATAACTCAAGGGCCCCAAGTCTTTCATAACAAACTCAGAACTGAGTAGTGTCATGATAGACTTGCGTAAATCATCAGAAGAAGCAGTCAATATAAATCATCCACATATAATAGAATATGTGTCATGGAAGTACCACGACGATACATGAATAGAGAATTATCCGACCTGCTGTGAGAAAATCCAATAGTAGATGCATAGTCTGCAAATCTCTTATACCAGGTCTGTGGGGCCTGCTTAAGCATATACAATGACTTATTCAATAAACAGACATGATTAGGATATTTGGGGTCTCAAAAATCCAAGGGCTGATGCATGTAAACTGTCTCTTTAAAATCAACATGTAAGAAAGCATTCTTCACATCTAGCTGATGAATGGGCCATGCTTTTGAAAGAGTCAGACTAAGAACAATGCGAATGGTAGCCGGTTTGACCACCGGACTACATGTCTCACCACAATCCACGTCAACCTGTTGAGTATTACCATCACCTACAAGACGAGCCTTATGTCTCGCAAAAGAACCATCAACATTATCTTTGTGTAAAAATCCACATAGACCGAATAATATTAACACCAGAAGGACGGGGTACCAACTCCCACATCTTATTTTCAATAAGAGCATTATATTTATCGTTCATAGCCAATTTTTAATTCAGGTCATTTAATGCAGACATTGGGTTACGGGGTAGTGGGGATTTAAGAACATTAGAATTTAGATTAGAATGTCTTTTTGGTTTAAAAATACTCTGTTGACTACGAGTAACAGGTCTGTGACTCGGGAGGGAATTGGGTGGATTTGGGGGGAAAGTTGAATAGGTGATGGATTGGCCATCAGGCAGTGAGCCTGCTGGCCAAACACTGGAAACCGGACTTGGTACTGGAACAGAAACCAGGGCTGAAGCACTCTCGGTAGTGGGCTGGACTATCGGCCCAATAGCTGGACCTGGGACGGGGAAGGGATGGGCAGTGGGTATTTGTGGCCCAACAGGCAGTGGGCCTGCTGGCGTTTCGTGGTCACCGAATTGGCCCATTAAGTGGTGCATAGTGTATGGTGAGACTTCGTCAGCTAAAAAATTATACGAACCAGGCACGGGACTACTGACTTTTGTAAACGGAAATTGGGTTTTATAAAAAATTACATTGCAACTAATCATGATTTTATTAGACGATAAATCAAAACATTTGTAACCACGATGATTAGAGGGATAACCCAAAAATACACAATCGGTAGAAAGGGCTTGAAGTTTGTTAATTGTAGGTGACGGAAAAAGTGGATAGCATAAACACCCAAAGACCATAAGATGTGAATACGAAGTTTTCTTATTATAGAGAATTTTAAGGGGAGAATTATATGCTAACCCTTTGTCAGAAAGTATGTTAAGGAGGTGATTAGTCATTTGTAGAGCATGATGCCAAAAAAAAAGAGGTACAGAAGTGGGCCAATAAAGTGCGGATAATATTATTAATGGTACGAATTTTTCGTTCGGCTTTCCTATTTTGTAAGGATGTATGAGGACAAGAGAAATGAAAAACTATGTCATTAGCATCACAAAATTTCCGAAACAACCCATTATCATATTCTTTACCATTATCACATTGAATATTTTTTATTTTCCATTCGAATTGGGAATGGATGAATGCTCTAAATTTTAAGAAGGTGGAAAACTTGAGATTTTTTCGCTAACGGAAAGGTCCATAAAAAATTAGAATTATCATCCAAAAATAGAACATAATAACGATGGCCCAAAGAACTTAGAACGGGAGATGTCCATAAATCGCTATGAATAATGTTAAAAGGCATCAAAGTACGAGAAGTAAATGCTACAAATGATAATCTAACATGTTTTCCTAACAAACATGAATGACACATTGGAGTACTACACGTACCCTTACAAGAAATAAAATTATTTTTATGCAAGGAAGAAATAATTGACGACCCAGGATGACCCAAACATGCATGCCACAAGGAAGTAGCTAAAGCTGCAAATGTCGACGGCATGGCTTGACTCGAGAAAGTGGTGGCGGTCGTGATTAGATAGAAATCTCCCCTACTATTGCATCTCATAAGAGGTATCACCATTTTGAAATCCTTCGCAGAAAAACCAAATGGATCAAAATTAACATAAACCCAATTATCAGTGGTGAATTTTCGGACAGACACCAAAATTTTAATTAAGTTAGGGGTATGATGGATATTTTTCAAAACTAGAGGTGGGTGTGGGGTGAGACAAAGTTGTATGACCGTAACCACGAATTGGAATTGAGTTGCCATTACCAACAATAATGCCACGATTTTTTCTCAAATTGAAATAAGACTGGAGAGTACCTTAGTCGAACGTCATGTGAGAAGTGGCGTCGGTGTCCATGTACCAATTCGGGCCTGAAGGATTTAATCCAAGTGTATGCATGACGGCCTCAATATCGGTGGGTGTCGGGATCGAATTCGGGACTGCAGCAGTGAAGGCCTGCAAGGGCCGAAGCCCAAGCAGACTGGCCTGCTGACCCGACCCGGAACGCTGCTGGTTGGTATCGTAAGAACCTGAGAAACTGGGCCGGTGATTGGGCTGGATTTGAGCCCAATTCCCCTGGAAATAACTGGGAGGACAGTAGGAAGGACTGGGCCACTGGCCGATGGTCCAAGCCCACTGCCAAAGGGCCTAATGCTGAGACTAGGCGGGTCGGGGCCCAGTACCACGAGGCTCACTGCCGGCGTAGCTACTATTCAGTCCGCCGCTGTTATTGTCTCCGCGATTTTTGCCATTATTTTTACGGTTTTGATCCTTTTTGCCACCAACGTTGTTGCGGTTTTGACCCAAATTGTCAACAAAACCGTGAGAGTTATCGAATGGAGTCATCATCGCTACGGAACTTACGCCGGTAGCCGCCTTTTTTTCCAAGCCGACTTCTTCTAACGTGAGCATCGAATTGGCTTGATAAAAAGGTGGAAGTGAATTACTTTAACGGAGTAGAGTGCCAATGCCATTATAGGCCTCAGATAGGCCTGCAACCATTTGTTAAACAAGACTATTATTGGTAACAGGTGCTCCAACGTTACGGAGTTGGTTCGCCAATTCCTTGAGTCGTTTACAATAAGCTAAAACATTGGGGAAATCTTCCATGCTGACTTGTGAAAATTCTTGCTCAAGAGTGACAACTCGGGAATGTTGGTTATCCTGGAATATATCACGCAATCTATTCCAGGTAGTCATAGCTGTAGTGTCTGGTTCAATGATCGTCTGTAAAAAGTCGGTAGAAATAGTTAAGTAAATCAACTAAATGACGGTAGCATCAAGAGTTATTCATAACTTAGGATCATCCGCGGGTGTAGGGACAAGGTTGTGCCAGGTGCCGGAGGAATTATGTGATGGATGACTTGATGTGAGATTGCGTTAATTTTGAATAATTATGTCCATGTCGCATATTGAACGTTTTCCATCTCAAGAACAATAGGGATGCGGTTCTTGATGTTGAAAACTGTAAGGGCAGGATAAAATATGTTCTTTGACATAGACATAACGAAATAACAATAGGTGAATGAGAGATTTGGAAGAAAAATTAGGAAGAGATGAGGTAATGTTGCACGGATTCCGAGAATGGACACGGAAACTGAGGCAACGGAAGAGAGGAAATCGGTAGAAGCAAGTTAGACCTAGACTTCTGATACCATAAAAGAAATAATTCCCTGATTATTTTCATCAATGAATGAGTATATATACAATTTACATTATCCATAATATGAAAAATCTTATTCATATTCTACTCCCAAAACTCTATTCTATTTGTATAAGAATTATACAATTATAGTAAGTGTACAATGCTAATTAAATACAAATAACATATTACCAAAAATAGATATACACAGTTGTGTATACCATGTATATCACGGTCTCCAATTTGTCTTGGGTTTTCGTGATATACACTGTATACACAATGCATTGTATATGCCGTGTATACCGTGTATATCACAGTATACTTTCAGTTTGTTAGAAGAAAATTTATTTATGTATAAAATTAAAATGGTATTTAATTTGCAATTTAGAAGTTTACATAGCTAATATATGTATAAGTTATAAAAAAATTTATATATTATTTTATATAAAATAAAAATTGAAATAATTAATAGGAATAACTAAATCTTAATTATTTATGTATTACTAATTTTTGTATAACTCTAATCAGATACCAAATGAATCCCTAGTGCCCGAGGCACAGGCGTGGGAAGGTATAGCAATTAGGAGGAGAAAAATCATTAAAGGAAGGAGAAAAAAAAAGATAGGACAAAAAAGATAAAAATATCGATTCCACACCTGAATGCAAATTAAACATAGTGCCAACTCTAACGAGTGCACCACTGAATATTCTTAAGAATGGGTTTCTAAGTGAACCCAAATTCACTATGTAGATATGCCATGGTTAGTTAGCAGAGAAGGACGACAGTAGCTAAGGAGGACAAAGCACTTGTGCTTTGTAATTTGCACTTATTGATAATTGATGAAAGTTAAAAATACGTATTTATTTAAAACACAATAAACAATAAAGAAGGATCATGAAATTAGGGTAAATAGTAAAAAGAATAAATTGCACGGTTTCTCCTTCAAATGGGCTGGTCTTTCATTTTTGCTTTTTAATTTTTTTTGTATTTAATTTTTGGGAAAAGAACACAAATGTCCGTTGCACAATAATTATTGGATCATGTCCTTACTTTTATACCCTTAAAACTATTTATCCTGATTCCCTCAAAATTATGATACTAACATGATACATTTTCTTTTCTTCAAAAACACTCATCAGCCATCTACAAAACTCATGTGGTATATATAATATACTGACAGAGTATCACAGATAACCATATTCGTTAATTTGAAAAACACACTTTTCTCAAAAAGAACTCTATGATATGTTATATATATATGTTGGTATTATGAATGACTGCTTCAGTCTTTCAATGAGACACTCCCTCAGATCTCCATGATATATGACATATAAATATATTGATATGATATCATGGAAAAAGAATTTGGGCGAGAGGGTATTCGGGTAATTAGTTTTGGCCGAACTGGGTAGAAATTAGTTCATGATGGGGATGATCAGGTAAATATTTTGCATTTTACGGGTATTTTGTGTTATTTTTCCTTAATGTTTGCACTTCAAAATCGAACTTATATGTCGCGGGGCATTAGTTCTTTAAGGGTGCGACGCATAACTTGTGGATATTATGATGCAAGAATATAAACTTATTCCCCACGAAAAAGTTATTTGTTATGAGGGGCAAAGATTAAAGACTGGCACAAATGAAAATGACCCATTAAGTAATGCTTTTTGAATCAATTACCTCACACTATAATGCAACATGTTCCAGGCGTGCAATCCGATCCTTCGTAATCAAATACATAATGATAGTATAAGAGTATGAACGACTCAACAACTGGACTTAATAGCTAAAAATTCACCATGTGTATAATGACAATATTAGAGTATGAACAACTAAAAAACTGAGCTTTATAGTCAACAATCACATAAACTCCTCAATTATCAGACTTATTAGCCATAGTTTTCATCTTTATTCACAACTATGAAACTTATTAGCCACAATTCACATTTTTATTCACAGAATTACTTATCAAGAGTGGACGAGGTTACTAAGAGTTTTACACAATCAATCAAGTATAACACGTAGCATATGTACGTAACATCAAATTCTCACATGCTTTGACACTCTCGAGTCATGGCTCGTATCTACAGCACAACACAATCCTCACAGATACACCGGTACTCGCATCACATCACGGGTACGAGACCTCCCTCCCTTCCCGTCCCCCCGTTACACCCTTAACCCCTTATTAATCAAATTTTAATAATTTAATTAGTGAAAACTTCTCTCAAGTGAAGTCAAGTCTTAACATACCTCAAGGGCGAGCAAACGAACTAATGAAACTGCCTTTACTATTCAGAGTATCTCCAAATGCTTCCAAACTCGATCTGAGTAAAGATTAATTCTTTCGAAAGATCTACTGTGTTCAAATTCACCAAATGAGTTCAATCTAGTCAAAATAGTACTCTACGAGGTTAAACGGGTCCATGGACACCCATATTATTATACTTCTACCCGTTACCCAAAAACGAACCTAAAATAGTCAAAACCCGAGTCCCAAAGGAGAAACTGAAATTTTCTTTAAGAAATAGTTTACCCATAGCCTAAATAAGCTAAATCCAGAAAATCGTCCAAAACCCACCATAGATTGACCTCCAATTTCAACAAAACTCATTTTTCATCTAAGGGTAACCCCCCCCCCCCTTTTCCATCTCAAATCATGATTTAAACAACTAATTAATGATAGGAGTCAAGATAGAATAACAAAATAGGAAATATATTCTTACCCCCGAGCTTAAATGATAAAAACTCACTTAACTCCAATCCGAGCACTAGAACTTGAAATATGGTAAAATGAAGTCTAAGTTTGAAATGGAAAATAAATACATTGTCTCAACGACCCTTCTTCAACCCTCGCGAACGCAACCTCTGACCAGGCCCAACCTATCCCGACTGCGATTAGTAGCCTTAACTCGGCCCACCTTGAGCCCTTCTACGCGAACACAACAAGGGTCTCGAGAACGCGATGACCATCCTGGTCAACGCTTTGTGATCGCGATAACACCCCCGCTAACGCATAGAAGTAAACCAGCAACTGAACACCAAGAAAATCTGGTGTTCTCCGAATTTAGAATCGATATCCGAAACTCATCCGAGGCCTCCCGAACACAAATCGGATATGAATTTCATTCATAAAACATGCTACGAACCTGCTAGCGCACTCAAAACATAGAAAAGATGTCTCCTTAACCCTATATTGACCGCTGTCAATCCTTAACTTCAAATTTAACTAGTTTTCAACCAACGACCCAAAGCACACCCGAACCTCTGAGGACCCGAATCAACGAATCGACTAAGTAAAAAATCATGTATCGGACCAAATGAAATCAATGAAACTTTGACACATATCCATTTACCCCGATGTTAACTTTGGTCAAACTTTCTCAAATTCTTTAACTTAAAGAACTTTCAAACTTAGTATTTTGGATTTGAAACGCACCCCATTGCCTTCGAAACCGCTCCACCCATCCCCGCAAGTTATATATATCAAGACGGAGCTACCGGAAGGGTAATTTGGAAAAAATGAGTCGACACGCAAAAACGACGTCGTTGTAGAAAAACTAATAAAATATATATAAAATTAATTAAATAAAAAAATATAAGAATAAAGACGATAAATAATAAGTTTTTCTTACATTAATGATATATACATTTAAATAATCATTACAAAAAAAATGTAAAAAAAAAAGAAAAGAAAAGAAAAAGAAATGTAGACTTAGCTATTTGTCCTAGCTTCTGTGGGGCCAAAATTTCCCAGTTTTGTTTCAAAGTTAAGTTGTTTGGAAAAATGTTTTTAGGAGAAGAAAAAGTTCTTTTGAGTATAAGTAAAAGTTGTTGTTGAAAATTTAAAAAAAGTAGCTTCTCCCAAAAAGTATATTTTAGAAAATACTTTTGAGGAAATATATTCAGAAGCATTTGTTAAAAGTTTGTCAAATATTAATTATTGCTTAAAAGTATTTTTCAAATTAATCAGTCAGACACAAAATATTTCTCACCAAAAATACTTTTTTTTAAAGCATTTATAAAGAAACACTTTCCAAAATAAGTCGATTTTAAAAGTTTAGCCAAACAAGCCATTAAAAGAGAAGTTAGCATTAAAAAGTGAAACTTGATGTCACTAAAATTATCCCTAAGGGCTCGTTTGGTTGGGAAACAAGTTATCCCGGTATAACTAATTCCGAAATTAGTTATCCCGGTATAACTAATTCCGAAATTAGTTATCCCGTGATCAGTTATTCCACTCACAATGTGGTATAAAATAACATACAATCCCGAGATAATTAATTCGGGGATTAATTATCTCAGAATTTTATTCCAACTAAATATGAGATAAGATGACACTAAAATTTTATATCGGGATTATTTTGACTTATCCATCATACCAAACGACCCCCAAATAGTTATGCATCTCTACCCATTTGTAGGGCGTTCATATTCCATGTCACATGATAGTCGTGCACAAAAATTTGATCTTAATACAAGGAGGTATGTGTTGAAAATTTGTCTTTGGTGGGGAGGTACGTTCACCCATATTTAATAACTTAAACACTAGGGTTTCGCATGTTGGAGGCTTTGTTTCTTCACACACGCATAATCTACTAAGTGAGTAGATGACCGTAGGGCCAAAGATCGTCAAATTTCGTTGAGAAATGAAAGAGATATTGGTCCACGAAGTAAGATGTTTGAGGTATGAAAATGTGGTGTGGGACAAATCTACCACATCGGTGGGAAAATGAAGAATTGGTCTCTTTATAAGTCTCAAAATTGGCTAAGGGTTTGGGACCCCAAGGGGTAACCCATGTGTTTGAAGGAGGGAGGACCTAGATGTGCTTGGGTTCAAGGCTAAGCCCACACGCGCGCCGTCGCTGCCGCCCGCCCGTCCCATCCCATCCGGGCTCGGGTCTCGGGTCACGGGCTTCTTCTGATAGACCCCAAATTATTTAATATTTACAGTTTGATCCCTGGAGTTTCTGAAAAGATGAAATTGGGAACGACGGAAGGCAGAAAAAATTTTGCCTACCGTTTGGGTTGATTTTTGGAGCGTTATTGCAGGGACAGAAAAAAAACCATTACTTGGGTGATTACTCCCTCATTCAATGGCCATAAACAACCATTTCTTGGTTGGCTCAATTGCAGGGACAGAAAAAAAATGAGACAACACAATATACACACAGAGACAAACAGAAGAGAGAAACAACACAGATTCTGTCCAAAAACGTGAGCAGAAACAGTTTCTAAAACAGAAACTCTTCCTCCTTTTTCATTGTTCAGCAAGTCGTTTCGTGTTTGTTTTCTTTGTCAGAATCAACCTATTTGCTTTGTAGTGTTGATTAGTTGTTGTTTTATCTTGGGAGACTATTGCCCGTTAACGTAAAAATATATATACGGGGCAATCTTGTCTTAAAGACAGAGAATCATCTCTCGACTCAACTACAGTTGTAACAATCCAAATTTGCAGTGTTTCTTGATTTCAGGTTATCAAGATTCAAGACTCAACCAACTTGCGGCAATTATAATATTGACTTGTTTGTTTATCCTTTCGAACACTTATAATATTTATTTATTTTTCGTAGTGCTTTACGTATCGCAGGATATGTTCTTACCCGTGCATAAGTAAGATCTATTTATAGTTAGTTAGTCCACGTGACAAAGCTTGTTGCTCTTTATGCATGCGTTTCCCTCTCTGTTTTTTTTGAGGTAAAAAAGAATCTTTTTACTTCAAAAGCTAAAGGCGTCCAGTTTACCAACAAGACATCAGCCAGAAGAATAAAATAATGCGTAGATTATATATCATTTTTTTTTAGATTTTTGTTCCCAAATCGTACATATAATACTGATCTTGAAAAATTTAATAGAAAAGAAGATTACTGATATGTCAAGTCAAAATTATTGGTGGACAATTATGTTACACAATGTGCATGATGTAAGTGCTAAACACGTCCTTCTTGTCTTTTACTCGTATTATTATTAGTTTGCAGAAAATAAAAAGGTAAAAGGTATGAACTAAGAAGAACACATCATGTCTTGAGGTTTGAGCATGAGGAAAACATATTTTCTAAAAGCCCCGTGACATCATTTAGAAGTGAAAGATAAAATAATTTTTCTTAGAAATTTCTTTCATTATTCACAATATATATATAGCTGTACAAAGGTTGATTCCTAATATGGTACGAATCCTAACTTACCTTACAAAAGTTGATTCCTAATATAATTAGAATCCTAAGTTACCTTAAATATACATCTATCATAATTATAAAATATACAGAAAATATTCGGAGAATATTCGCTAATACTCCCCCTCAGATGGAGCGGGAGGAGGCCGAACGCTAAGGCTAGATCGGAAGTCGGTGAAAAGCTGTCGCGGTAGTTCCTTTGTGAATATGTCTGCATACTGATAAGAGGAAGGCACGTGTAATATTTTGACCTGACCACATGCAACCTTTCTCTCACAAAGTGGATATCCATCTCAATATGCTTAGTCCGCTGATGTTGGACCGGATTATGAGACATATAGATGGCAGATATGTTGTCACAATAGACTATAGACGCCTTGCGGAGTGGACACTGGAGTTCCAAAAGAAGATTTCGGAGCCAACAGATCTCAGCAACTACGTTAGCAACACCGCGATATTCTGATTCAGCACTCGAACGGGAAAGTGTGGTATGCCGCTTGGCGGACCATGAGATAAGATTATCCCCAAGAAATACACAGTACCCTGAGGTGGAGCGACGTGTGTCGGGCCATCCTGCCCAATCTGCATCCGTGTAGGCAAGTAGCTTGGTTAGGGCAGAGAGGTATAGATGTAATCCGAAGTGTAGTGTGCTCTTAACATATCTGATAATACGTTTGAGGGCGGAAAAATGGGACTCTTGGGGGTCGTGCATGAACAGACACACCTGCTGAATGGCATATGCAATATCAGGCCTAGTGAATGTAAGATACTGAAGAGCACCTGCTAGACTCCGATATAGAGTGGGATCAGAAACTGGAGCACCGTTATTGGCACTAAGCTTGGATTTTGAGTCCACCGGAGTTGGCATAATTTTATAATTTGCCATCTTGGCCATGTACACTATCTCTTCTGCATACTTACGCTGACACAGGAACATAGTGGCTGCAGATCTGGTCACCGATATACCCAAAAAATAACTTAGCTTGCCCAAGTCAGTCATAGTAAATTCAATTTTGAGTAGAGCAATGATTTCATTCTTCAACCCGTCAGATGAGGCAGTAAGAACAATGTCATCGATATATAATAGCAAATATGCAGTGCTGCTACCTCGATGAAAAGTGAAGAGAGAGGTATCACACCTGCTACATACAAAACCAATCTGCAGAAGATACCTGACGAACCGATCATACCAAGCACGATGTGCCTGTTTCAATCCATACAATGACTTCCTGAGATGACAGAACTGTCGCATGAACAAAGCCAGGAGGCTGATGCATGTATACAGTCTCTTTCAAATCCCCATGAAGAAATACATTCTTGACATCAGGCTGATGAATCGACCAATGCATGCCCATGGCAATACTGAGAACAGTCTGAATAGTGATCGGTTTAACAACCGGACTGAATGTCTCACCACAATCAATACCCTCCTGCTGATTAGTGCCATTGGCAACTAGTCTTGCCTTATACCTCTCTAAGTCATCACTGTCTCTGAACTTGTGACGACATAGCCACATACACCGGATAACATTCACACCAGCTGGTCTAGGTACCAAATCCCAAGTGTTCTGCTTGGTTAAAGTGTTAAACTCCTCGCACATGGCCACATTCCAATTAAGGTCCAGTTTAGTTAGTTTTGGATTCTTTGGAATGAGTGATAAGGTTTGTGTGGAGAGATTGAAGTGAACATTGGGTTTGAAGATCCCATGTTGTGCACAAGTCTCCATGCGGTGAGAGGGCAGCAGTGGGAGATCGGGACTCGTTGCTGAACTGATGGGCAATAGTGTTATTGCAGAGGAAGGAGACTCGATTGGTTACTGGACTGGAGGCAGTGTGGGTGGTGCAGTAGACTTGATAGGGTGCAGCAGGGGTGGTGTTTGGAACCGAGAGCATGAAGTTGGACTGGGTGGCAGCATTGCTGCTGGAGGGTCAGACGACACTGCTGAAGACATCAATGGTGTTGTCGATTGAGAGCAGTTGGCTGAAGGCAGCCGTGGTGTCGGAATAGTGGGCTGCTGTTGGTATAGATTTTGGATGACCGGAGACAAACTTGGTTCATCGAGAAAGAAGTAATCAGTGGTCTGAAATTTCCGGAGATTGGAAAAAGAAAAGGTTGTCTCGTCAAAGGTGACGTGATGGGAGACGATGATTTTGCGATTAGCAATGTCATAGCACAAGTAGCCCCGATGATTAGGAGATAGACCAAGAAAGACACATGGCAGAGTGCGAGGGGCAAGTTTGTGAGGTGCAGTGGAGGCTATGTTGGGGTAGCATAAGCATCCAAAAATACGTAGGTGATCATATAATGGTAGCCTACGGTATAAGATTTTGGTAGGGGTCTTGTTTTGGAGTGTGCTAGTTGGTAAAATATTAAGAAGGGATTCTACCATTTTGACAGCATAGACCCAAAAAGGCGATGGTAGACAGGCATGAAACAGAAGTGTGCGGACCATGTTATTGATGGTACGTATAATTCTTTCAGCTTTTCCATTTTGGGAAGAAGTATAGGGACAAGAAAACCGGAAAACCATGCCTTGTTTAGAACAGAAATTGTGAAATGCCGAGTTATTAAATTCACGTCCATTATCACATTGGAATGATTTGATAGATTTTTCAAATTGCGTTTTAATGAATTTTTGAAACTCGAGGAATTTTGCAAAAACTTCAGATTTGAATTTCAGTGGATAAATCCAGAAAAAATGTGAAAAATCATCCAAGAATACTAGATAGAATTTATGACTCAAAGAGCTAACAATCGGAGATGTCCACAAATCAGCATGAACAATATCAAAGGGAGAAAAAATAACATTGTTTGATGACATAAATGATAGACGAGTATGTTTGCCTAGTGGACAAGAAAAATGGTGTTGGGCAATTTTTCCATTATTACATTGAATACGCTTAGAAGTCTTAAGAAAAGTAAAAATTAGGTCTCCGGGGTGTCCGAGTCTGTTGTGCCAAGTTGAGGGAGAGATCGCCGCAAGGGATAGAGGTGCTTGCGGTCTGACAGAGGAAGATTGAGTGAATGGGTAGAGGTCTCCCACACTATTGCAACGTATAAGAATTTTCCCCGTATTGAGTTCCTTCACAGAAAAACCAAAAGGGTCAAATTTGACAGACACAGAATTATTGATAGTGAATTTTCTAACATAGATTAAGTTTTTAATGATGTTAGGTGTGTATAGGACGTGGTTTAGGGAGAAAGGTGGGTGTGGATGTTTGGTGTGTGTGTTACCGTAACCTTCAATTGGAATGCGATGACCATTGCCGACAGTAATAAATTGAGGACACTTTAATCGACGTAGTTGCGATAGGTTACCTGACAACCGGGTGAGGTAAGATGTGGCTCCGGTGTCCATGTACCAATTGTCGTCGGGCTGTTGAAGGTTCACGGTGGTGTAGGCCTAGCCCAAATCAGTCGGGGCCAGGCTGGGTGCTTAGCTTTGGACCTGCTGCGATTCTTCTTCTTTGGGCTCGCAACCAGGTGGGCCTGCTGCTGCTGGTTGGCCTGCCTGGTGGTTGGGGCAGGGCCCAAGAGGATAGTCGACCATGGCTGCTGGAACTGGGCCCCTGCAGTCGGGTACGAGCATGCAGGCGAGGCCTAGTTCTGCTGGTTGGGCCACTGCTGCTGGTTGTACCCCTGCTGCTACTGGTTCCAGTTCTGTTGTCCAGTATTTTGGCACGCTGTCATCGGCCAGTTGCGTTAACCCTTCGGCCCTTGCCTTTGTTGTTGCGACCTCTGCCTCCACGACCTCCGCCACTGGCCTGCTGTTGTTGTTGCTGGCCACAGGTGTTGCCATCCCGTCAATGGCTAACGCCTTTTGATTATGTTCCTCTTGTTTAGCATGTCTAGTTTCTTCCAACAATAGTTGTGAACATGCTTTGTTGAAACTTGGGAGAGGGTCGGCTTGTTGAATCATTGTTGCGAGTGTGTCATATTCACCTTTCGGTAAACCCACAACAAGTTGAAGCACCATTTTGGTTTCTGAAACAGAAGTCCCGACGTTGGATAGTTGATCGGTTATGAGTTTCAGTTGGTTACAATATTCAGACATGTTAAAATTCTCGAGGCGGGTATTGTTGAATTGCTCTTCCAAATATACGGTCCGAGTATTTTTATTGTCCTGAAAGATTTCTTCTATCCGGACCCAAAATTTACGTGTCATAGCACCTGTTTTCATGATAGTGCACAACAAGTCTTTGGAGATGGTGTCGTAGATCCATTGTTTGACGATGGCGTCAAGGCGACGCCATGTTGGTTCGGCAATATCGGTGGGACGAGGAACGGAGTCATCAATATGGTCGAGCACGTTGTATGCACATGCATGAATAAAAAATAGTTCTGTCCACACGGAATATTGACAGTCTTCTTGGTCAAGAATTATAGGGATAGAATTCTTGATATTTGTAACGGCGAACGCCGGGTGAAAAGAAGACGATGAACGTTGAAAGGGGTTGTCAAAAGTACCAGTGGAGGAATCGAAATTCGTGGGGGACGACATGGTGGCTGCTGTTTTTCGGCTGAGGGAAGGAAAAACAAGAAACACAGAATTTTGTTTTTGGCCGAGAAAACTGTTTCTGGCCGAGGGAAAAAAAACAAGAAAAAAATATGTTTTGGCCGAGAAAGAGAAGGATAAGGGATTTAGGTTTTAGGCTCTTGATACCATGAAAGATATAATAATTTCCCTTAGGGATTCCTTTCATTATTCACAATATATATAGCTGTACAAAGGTTGATTCCTAATATGGTATGAATCCTAACTTACCTTACAAAGGTTGATTCCTAATATAATTAGAATCCTAAGTTACCTTAAATATACATCTATCATAATTACAAAATAATATTCGATAATAAGAAGACATAGCAAATCCCAAACATATATCCACTTGGTCTATAATTTGTGCATTTGCTGTCTGTTTCAGTCACAAGTAGATACCAAGAATAACCAGTATTTAGTCCTCCGGGGCATAGTCCAGTGGCAAAGCCTGGGCGCTATAAGGCGCTCTGGCATGGGATAACGTGGGTTCGATTCCCCGCAAGCACGAAGAAACTCTGCATGTTGGGGAATTTGACCTTGTCTCATTGATCAGTTGTACGCTCCCAGAAAACTGGCCACCGGAGCACATCCCCCGATTTACCTGGTAATAGTGTTGAAGGACCAGTGCTATTACCTCCAGAACGTAGTCAGGCGCAAGCCTGGAGACCTGGATTATAAAAAAAAAAAGAATAACCAGTATTTGGATAAAAATTTCACCAAAAAGAAGAAACGTCAGGCCTTTGTCTAGGAAAGAGCCATTGGACTTGCTTTTTCTTTTTCCCTTTTTTCCTTTTTTTCTTCTTATTACATCATAAATTAATTGTGCCACTTCTTTGTGAAATTAAATCACGTTTACTCATTACTTATTCAAGGATTTGGCGTTTGATGAAATTTGAGAAAATCATAAAAATTATGGTTCAAATTTCAGTATAGATAAAAAAAACAAGATTTATGAGAAGTAGTAAGTATTGGATTAACAATTAATCTGTTAGTAAGCTTACCAAATACTAAAGTTGGTAAAAAGAATCGTATTTTTCTCTTCTGAAAAGAAATTTATTTGTACAATTGATTTATGTGAGCAATTTTAATTTCACAAAGTATAAATCTATTTGTACTTTCGACCTACTTATGTTAAAATTTATAACTTTTATATGTGTGATGATTAAATATATCAACCTAAATTGAGACAAACTTAATTTTATCTTTATTTTTATTCATCTTTGATATGGAATGCCAACTCTATATATTCTTAACAGGTAATGAGAATCAAAGTCTTTTTCTTGCACTTTGGCATTTTATGCCAAAAGCATCCCAAATTTAGATGGAATGGATTTTGATGCAAATATGAGTAGAAAAGCATTAGTTTCTCATATGCACCCAAAGATAAAAGGCATCTAGCCGTCTCTCACACAAATATGATAAACCTTCAAATAACAATCATTAAAGATTTTGCTGCAAAGGAAAATCTTGGAAAGACTGATGTAACCAAAAACAACTCAGTCCAATTGGTAGGTCTAAAGGGATCGAATTTAACACATCACTTTATGCTACCAAATATCCAATAATGAAAAGGGTAGAGTTATTAACACGTCACTCTTTTGTTTCCTAATTAAATGCTCAATTATATACTAACATCATATAAAAGTTGATATGCACTGAAACATCTTATAAATGGCCCCTAGCATTCTTAGAGGGTATACGTTGTATGGTCAAGATCATCGAAACTATAATATACTTATTATTTTCTAATAATGATTATATGGACAAGATTAAAAAGGAATTGTTAACTAAAGGGCCATTTGGTTGGAATGACTAAGTGGGTTATTCAATATAAGATTTGGGATCAAATGTGTGTTGGGTTTGATTGAGAATATTACCTAAAACCTGGTATAAATTTATACCACAATAATGGGGTTATCTGCCCCATATAAAAGGCGGGACACAATAATCCAGAACTATAAACCTAACTAGTCAATTTATCCGCATTTCATGCGGCCATAAAATATTATTGAATCTATACATAATCTTTTCTATAATATTAGAATATAAAGTATATTCTAAAATTATTTTTAATCTTGAAATTAAAATAAATTAGGTTTTAAGAGTTACTCCCTTTTATTATTAACACTTTACTTTAATTTATACTATTTTTTAAATTTTCATTACTAAAGAATTTTTTGTTTTCTAAAGAGACTGAGTTTCTTGATGGCATAGTTACTAATCGTTAAGCTATGTCATTCCACCCTTAAAGCTCTCTAGTTTCTAGTCTCGTGTGACAGAACAAAACGGTATATCCGATAGATTTATTCATGTAAAACTAAATTAAGAGAATCTTATATAACAAATCGAAATGAATATAATAATATAAGAATAATGTTACAGTATGCTTGAACTATAAGTGCATGCATCCGAAACACCCTAAATAAAAATGAAGGGTAAATATTTGAATAACCTAGAATTGGTGAGACAAATTAACTATAAATATGTAACTAGAAAAAATAGTTTTCAAATTTATTCTAATTGGATCTCAGATAATGCCAAATGTATTCCATCCAATGGAGTAACAACGATTATCGATCATTGAGCCTAAAGACCTTGAAATGTGTACAATTGTGAATTTTATGAGCATTTCAGTTCAATTCAATGACATTGAAAGTCAAATCAAGTGCAAAAAGTATTTGATCAAGGAAACATATTTAATGGAAAATGTAGAAGGACATTGCACTTATATACCTTGAACGGTTAAAGTTCAATTTTACGCGAGACATAAAAAAGCTATTTTATAACTTGTGGACTTTTAAATTTATTTTATTTTAAAGTCGTCACCTAATTTATAAGAAAAACTAGGAAAATCAATGTAATTTTTTTTCAAACAAAATAAAAATTCTTAAAATAACCAGAGTTCGAGGTAAGGGTTCAAGTGATCCCCTGAAAAGGTGTCAGGCACCTCGGTATTAAGGATCCGTAAAATACGATTAACCTCGGGTTTTAAAATAACAAAATTTTCTTTTATTGCTTGAAGTTTTTAAAATATTGCATATATATTTGTCATTCAAATCCGCCACAAAATGAACCTTTCACACAACACTTTTTTCATTTAAAATATGAAATTCTCCTTGTAAAACTCCTCTATTTTTTGAAATATAATTTCCTTCTTTTTATTTCCGAAGAGTAGTAAAATACTTATTTTCTTGGAAAACATTTGACTTTATATAAAAAAAAAGAAATTTCAATTAAAATCACAACTTTACAAAAAAACTAAACTTTTATTTATATAAAAAGGGTTAACCAAACATGATTTATTTTCCTTTACTCCCAAAATCTAATTATAAGAATTTTATTTAGGAAAACTTAGAACGCTTTGAGAAAATAGGCAAATATTCCGAAAATCTTTTGTCTTTCCCCTTTAAGAAGAACCTTTTGGCATCGGAACCATTTTTGTAAACTCTATTCCTTTTATGAATTTAACTGAAAGAAATAGTTTTAGAAATAAAACATAATAGCCGAATAAGAAATATTAAAGTCCTTTTTATTTTTAAGAAAAGAGAATTAAAACTTGTCATTATTCCTATTTTTTATTATTACAAAAAAAAAACTTGAGTGATTTCAAATAAATTCTAGTCTAGGGTTCCAATAAATATAATATTTTTACAAATAAGTAATTACAAATATATATAAAAAAAATATATGATGGGCTGGTGGGTATACCGGCCCACCATTTTCCGCATAAAAATGAAAATTCTCTATTTTCTAAGTCATTTTCACTCATGACTGGATCTTCAGCGATCTGCTGAATTTGATAGAAGGATAAAAATGGGTTTTCAGCCCAATAGTCCCCAACGATCGTGGATGTGGTGGAGTGTGGGCACACAGGACCACGAGGCATGCAAAGAGAAGGGGAAAAATAAATGAGGGAGATAGGAAATACCCTAAGCTTATAGCGAAATAAAATTAATATGAAAGTTGAACATATAGGCACGCAAACATGCAAAGAAAAACCATCTCTAATTCAATAAAAATTAAAAAGCCAGAATCAAGTAAGGGCCTATTGGGGCTGTTTACAATATTGGAAGCATGGGCTTTATTTAAAAAGGGAAAGCACAAGACGAGAATAAAAGACACAGGCCCATGCTCAAGGATACAGATTCAGAAATAAGAGAAAACATGCCAGGCCCATTTTCGAGTTATGACTCATGTTGTGTTTAGGTCAAGACTTAGTTTTATGTGAGTATGTTGTGTTTGTATTTAGCACAATTTATAGTATAAGAGATTAGTATGAAGGTTGCTTTGCCTGAAAGACTGCATTATACAAATGTCATGTCTTGTATGCCATCTTTGTGTTCTGAATTGTTCTCTATCTGAGCTTCTTGTTAGGTAATGACTAGGGTCTAGCTCCTCCATAAATTCTGAATCATGTGTTAGTTTGAACTTTGAACTGTTTGCATAATTTAAAGGATTCATGAAGTGTGATAGCTTTGAAGATCCATTAGCATGCTTAGATTTGTATGAAGAAAAGTTTGAGATAACCTAAGTGTGCCAGTGTATGTTTTGATCTACTGCTCCAATTTGTTAAATCTGAGATGATATATTTCATTATCCACATGCAATATCATAGTTCATGACTCTATAATAACTGACACTCAAGTTATGGATCACACTAGACTCATTAGCTCAATCAATAATTCAACATGAAATATAACCACTGACACCCAATTCATGGATTACGTCAGATTCATCAGCTCAAACACATATAACTTTGAAACACATATATAAGTAAGCTGACATAAGTACAATGCATGACTCAATAGCTACAACATGTAATTTGACATACATAATGTTAGGATTTAAGTCCCGAATCCTACCTAATCAGAAAACAGTAAATAAGCGAAGAACAAATAATATATATAGATTTATAGTGGTTCACCTCAATGCGAGAGCTACGTTCACTTTGTCGCTACAAATTTTACTATAATCAAATAGGGAGTTTGAGTTTACAATTCTCTTTTTCTTTCTTGCTCGACCTCAAAGAAAGAAAAACGACACCCTAGTCTATATATAGCGAAAATTAGGGCGATCAGCGTTCCACACTCTGTGTAGGGTCTTCATAGTGTCGGCGGTGAATTAGGCTCCACAATTCAACAATCTCACACTTGGAGACTAATTTCAATCATCTGTCTCCATCTGCAATGGCGACTTCGATCCTCATCCAATACGTCCAACTAAAGTTGCACACAACTTCAGTTTATCATTCGGCACAACCTTTGTCAGCATGTCTGCTGGATTCTGACTTTTTGGATCTTCTCAAGCACTAATACTCCATTTTCCAAAGTTGATCTGATGAAATAGTACCGGAGTTGTATGTGCTTCGTGCGAGCATGGTAGACCGGGTTCTTTGCCAAATGAATGGCACTCTGCCTATCACAGTATAGCACACTCCTCTCGTGGTCCTGATCCAATTCCTGCAGAAAAGATTGTAGCCACTGAAGGTGTAAACATTGAAACCTAGAAAATAGCAGTACCTCCGAAGGAGTAAACATACCGAGATGTGCTCTTTCTGCTATGAATATCACCACCATTGTCAACATCAACATATCCCTGCAATCCTGTCTCTAACTTCTGGAAACACAACGCTGAACTTAAGCTGCCCTTCAGATACCTGAAAATCCACTTCACAACCTCCAAGTATTACTTTCCCGGATTGCTCATAAATCTGCTAACGACTCCCACTGCATGTGCAATGTCTAGCCTCGTACATACCATCGCGTACATAAGACTGTCAATAGCAGAGGCATAAGGGACCTTATCCACATGCTCCATCTCGTCGTTGGTCACACGCGACTGATTTTTGGACAAATGAAAGTGTCCATCCAAGGGAGTACTAACTGGCTTGGCATCATCCATGTTGAACCTCTGAAGAACCTTCTTCACGTATTCTTCTTGTGAGAGCTTGAGGCCCTCCTTACTGGTGATGATTCTCATCCCAAGGATTTGCTTTGCGGCTCCCAGATCCTTCATTACATATTCTTCTGACATCTTATTCTTTAGCCTATCAATCTTATGTAGTTCTGCTCCTACAATCAGCATGTCGTCAACATAAAAGAGCAGTATCATGTAGGAGTCTTCAAATCTCTTGAAGTAACAACAGTGATATGCTTCACACCTTAAGAATTTGGCTTTCTTCATAAAGCTGTCAAACTTCTTATACTACTGTCTTAGAGCCTGTTTCAGTCAGTACAAGCTTTTTTGAAGCTTGCACACCAGCTTCTCTTTCCCGTTGACCTCAAATCCCTCAGGTTGTTTCATGTAGATTTCCTCCTGTACATCACCATGAAGAAAGCAGTTTTCACATCCATCTGTTGAAGATGCAGATCTTCCTTTTCTACTAGCCCAAGAACAATTCTGATTGTCACCAACTTTACTATATGAGAGAAGATCTATGTGTATTCAATGCCTTCTTTCTGTTTAAATCCTTTCACAACCAACCTCGCTTTATAGCGCTTACTTACATCGCGTTCTTCCTTTATCCGGTAGACCCATTTGTTCTGCAATGCCCTTTTCTCCTTTGGTAACTTAGCTAACTCCCATGTATGATTTGACAACAGTGAGTCCATCTTATCTTTTATTGCCAGCTCCGACTTGATCGGTTCATCAACTTGCATAGCTTCTTCATAACATTCTGACTCCCCTCTGTTAGTGAGCAAAATGTAGTTGATGAACGGAGAGAACCTGTGAACAAGCTTACTGATCCTGGATGATCTACATAATTCTTTGATCGGCATTCGCTGATTTATTTCAGAATCAGTATTTTCATCAACCTCATCATCACTGGCTTGTTCTTCTACCGCAATAGTACCTTGTTGTAGCTCGGGTGCCAAGAAGTCTCTCAAATCAACTATTTCCGATTCCTTGTTCTTAGAGACTTTCTGAAGTCTCATGCAACTTGTCGTTGTACAACACCTGTTCATTGAAGACGACGTCCCTGCTTCGGATGATCTTCCGATTTTGGTCATCCCAGAATCGATAACCAAACTCGGTGTCACCATAGCTAATAAAATAACACTTTTTAGATTTCGGATCAAGTTTACTTCTAGCAGTAGCATTAATATGAACATAGAATAAGCAACCAAACACTTTCAGAAAAGAATGATTTACCTTTTTTCCACTCCAAGCCTCATCTGGAATTCTGAAACTCAAAGGAACAGACTGTCCTCTATTAATCAAGAAGGATGCGGTATTGCATCTACCCAGAATGTCTTGGGCAATCCAGCATGTATTCTCATGCTCCGTGCACGCTCATTCAATATTCTATTAATCCTTTCTGCTATTCCATTTTATTGCGGCGTTCCAGGAATAGTCTTCACCATCTTGATCCCATTATCAGCATAATACCGATTGAAGTCACCATCAACGTATTCTCCATCGTTGTCAGACCTTAGGCTCCTCAACTTGAGGTTTGTCTCATTCTCGACCATGGTTTTCCACCTTTTGAAGATAGTGAATACGTCGGATTTGTTTTTCATAAAATAGTCCCATAGCTTCCTGGTTGAATCATCAATGGAGGTCACATAGTAATGTGATCCTCCGAGTGAGGGGACAGTAGCAGGTCCCTACATGTCAGTGTGCACCAATTCAAGCTTCTCAGCTTTCAATTCTCTACATGCACTTGAAAAACTTACTCGCTTCTGTTTTCCTAGAATGCAACTCTCACACATATGATGATCTACTGACTTCAGCTTCGGAATCATGCCGTTTGTCACCAGAAGTTTCATCCCTTTCTCACTCATATGCCCCAGCTTGCAATGCCATAGCTCTATCTTCTTGGTGTTGTCAACAATAACAATTGTATCACGACAACTCATCGCCATATAAAGAGTACCAGTTTTCTTACCTCGACTAACCACTATAGCACCGTTCATCACCTTTCAGGACCCATTACCAAAGTTAAGATCATGTCCCTCATCATCAAGTTGACTCACTGAGATCAGATTACGCTTCAAATCCGACACATGTCTGACCTTCGTGATCTTCCACACATTTTCATTTTACATCTTCAAATTAATTTCTTCAATACCAACAACGTCTAAAGGCTTACCATCTGCCAAATAGACTTTTCTGAGATACCCATCAATGTAATTCATCATTATATCACGATGTGGGATGGTATGGAAAGATGCTCCTGAGTCAAGAACCCAAGAGTCGATCAGGCTGTCAACAGACAACAACAACGCATCACTAATGTCTTCACTGGAAGCATTGATTCCACCCCCTTATTGTCCTCCTTCTTTGGTGCCATGCAATTCCTCTTGATGTGACATATTTTCCCACAGTTTCAACACTCAAGTGTTTACCTGGATCTGGATTGACTCCTGTCATTCCTTGACTTCGACTTGCCCTTATTTTGGTTGTAGTTTCTGTCATAATTTTTTCCTCTATCCTCAACATTCAAAGTAGAACTCGTCGATGCCTCACCAGAATCTATCTTGCGAACCTCCTCAGCAAGGATATGATCTCTAACATCATTGAATTTTAGTTTATCATTGCCAACAGAATTACTAATCGCTAGGGATGGTAGATGGGTACAATGTTGCAGATTTCGCACCGCACCCGCCCCAGTTGGAGTGAGTATGGGTATAACTTTGGTGGGTAGTAGGCGGGTATGGGTAGGGGGTGGATTTGTAGTTATATCCGCCTCATACCCGTCTGCCCCGCCCCGCATCCAACCGCCCACCCCAAATCTACCCGCCCGTCTTATCTCGTCAAAGTTATACCCATACCAGCCTACTACCCGCTAAAGTTATACACATACCCGCCCCAACTGGGTAGTAGACGGGTATTGGCGGGTACGGGTGCGGGGAAGGGGGTACCCGCACCCGCCCCGCCCAATTGCCATCCCTACTAGCCGTTGCTCTCATTGGCTCCCAACTGTTCTGTAGAGACGCCAGCAAAATTAGGGCTTGCACTTCATCGTCAAACTCGATTGCAACAGATGACAATTGATTGACAATCGTGTTGAATTCATTCACGTGCGTTGCAATAGGAGCACGTTCCTCCATCTTTAGATGAAATAGTTTCTTCATGAGAAATACCTTATTGTTTGCCGAAGGTTTCTCATACATTTCGGACAGAACCTTCATCATGCCAGCGGTGGTCATCTCCTTCGCCACGTTGGAGCAACGTTCTTCGACAACGTCAATGGAATGACTCCCAGAACCTGTCTGTCAAAGAGATTACACTCTGCATTATTCATCTTCTTTGGCTTCGGACTCAGCGGTTGATGATGCTTTTTGCCGTACAAATAATCTTCAATCTGCATTCTCCAAAACGCATAATCTGTACCATCGAATTTCCCGATGTCGTGCGCCGAACCAACTTTGCCGAACCATCGTTTTCTGAATCGCAACACAACATGTCGCTCTGATACCTGTTGTTAGGATTTGAGTCCCAAATCCTACCTAATATGAAAACAGTAAATAAGCGAAGAACAAATAACACACACAGATTTATAGTGGTTCACCCGCAATGCGAGAGCTACGTCCACTTTGCCACTGCAGATTTTATTATAATCAAATTGGGAGTTTGAGTTTACAATTCTCTCTTTCTCTCTTTCTCTCTTGCTCGACCTCAAAGAATGAAAAACGGCGCCCTAGTCTATATATATAGCAAAAACTAGGGCAATCAACGTTTCACACCTTGCGTAGGGTCTTCATAGTGTCGGCGGTGAATTAGGCTCCACAACTCAACACATAAAGCCCATAGTGTTAAACAAGCATATCAGATATACCTATAACATTATACTAGCATGATAGAGTGATTAAAGTAGTCATGACATAGAAAAGAGTACATTAAGTACATATACCAACCTTAACCTATATCCCATATAGCATTTATACCTCTGCTATTTACGAATATGCTCGTCATCTAAATACGATATTCCTATATACAGTATATGTCAAACAAATTAACTTGGGAGAAACTTTCTCGTTGAGGTAAAAACTTTAACTTACCTCTATCTAAACTAGCCTTAACCTTTGCGTACCACTTCCGCCTTTCCAAATTCAGCACACGAGTTCTATCTATTTAAAAGAATTCTCAATAAGGTTAAACCAAGCCATGCACAAAATAAATAATTTTAAGTTGTCGATTATTCAAGAAGCCTCAAACCTCCAACTTTGGGATAATTACTCATTCTTCTTTGTAATTTGAATATTTGGTAATTTAACTTGCTTCACTTTTTATTGTATGTTCTCATGTACTTCCTTTTTTATGGTTGGATTTCTAACAAGTTTATTATTTTCCTTTGTGGGTTGAAGTTGATTAAGACGATTTATCAAGTGGATAATGATTTGTTATTGAGAGAATGTTTGATGTTTTATATAGAAAACTAAGTATTTAGTATTATTTAAAATGAGACTATTTTGAATACATTTTAAAGAATGAAATATCATCGAGGTGATTTATAGTATGATTTGAATTGTATTTCCTTTTAATATGATATATTTACAGTAATTTTTTGTTTACTTGTTCATTTTTAAAATTTTTACACCGGAAAAATTCTATATACGTCATTGAAAATAATATAAAGTCTTGCTCTTGTGAACAATTTAATGGCACGTGCAAATTTTACTTATGTGGCAGGACAATTTGTAGTTATACTCGTCTGTCATAATATATAAACAATGCAAATTTTGGCCCATCCAGCAAAACTTAAGAACATTTTTTACTAAAGTTATGATCCACCCGACATCTTGTGAAAACGCATTGTATATCTTCCTGTCATAACTTTATGAGACGTTTGACCCGCTAGTATAACTTATGACTAGGAAGGTTATTTTTCACACAGTTATTAAAATGTGACAAAATTTAAATAGTAGCCTTAAATCACCCTAGTTGGACGGGGGTTGAGTTGTGGTCAACCTCGCTCAGCTTATATGGCTAGCGACCATGTTGAAGTTACCACGATAGCAGTGACAATTTCACAAGTTTTTTTTATTCTGGACCTCCACTGTATGATAAAAATCGTATTAATAAATGAGCAAATAAGAATAACAATTCAATTTTTTTTTAAACTTTTAGTCCACTTTTTTTCTTTTTGGTAAAATTGTCGGGATAGACTTTTTTTTTATAGGGATTCAAGCTTGCTCCTCAGAAGTATGTGATTCCGCCTTTCCAACCAATTAATGTAGGAAGAACCCTAAACCTACAGAAGTATGTCATAATTTTCAAGTAGTAAAGTGAAATGAAAATTGATCATCTTCAACAAAACTTCCTGTAGGTTGACTGAACATGTCAAACGCTTGCTGCTTAACAAGTGTATATTAATACTAAATAGCAGTGACTCACTTCTTGCCAAGATGGCTCAGAATTCTAATATTAGTGTCTCCTCTTTGCTTCATCTTCCTCTGTGTGAGACAGTCTCTTTTCTTTTTGTAATTGTAGATATGTGAGCATTTGATAATTATTTTTCAATGGGGACCCATTGAAAGGCGTTGTCGAAAAGCTAGCTTAAATAGATCAACTTTATGCTTGTGGTCCTTAGCATACCCCCAGGCCAGCAGCTGGCTAATGCAATAAAGTAAGTGCCTCAAGTGGTACTACATGGATTTCACAAAGTCAGGAATATGTTATTGTATGTATAATCTTATGATACCATAATAATTGACTTAGAAGGATATAACCAACAGGTGAGATGGAATAATTCCAAGAAGGGTCCATTTCTCAGATCTCATGATCAATTCCCAAAATATCTAGCCCAACTCTCTCACACTTCTAAATAATAGACCCACCTGCAATATTTACTTTTGTTAAATATACATGTGTATATTTGGTCTCAGATTTTCTTTTATTAGGAATCTCGGAATTGACTATTAATTGAATGTTTAGTCAATATAATTTATGGTAAATATTTAGTATTCTAATTTAGGTAATGTTGTAATATAATTAGTAGTGTATTACCATAATTAGTGTATTACCATAAATGTATAGAATAAGATTTTAGGAATAAAATAGGAATAGGATTCTCCTATTATGGAAATATGTAACTTGTATATATAACCTTTCAATTAATGAAAATAATCAAGATATTATTTTTTTCATGGTATCACAAGTCTAGGTCAAAACAAAAAAATTCTCTCGAATTTTTGTTACAATTCTCGGCCAAAGACCGAACCTTCCCCTCGGGTTTTCCATTTGTTCTTCCGCTCTCCAAATCTCTCTTCCAAATCCCTCTATCACCTATTGTTCTTTCGTTATGTCTACGTCAAAGAACACGTTTCATCCTGCCCTTGTTGTTTCTAACATCAAGAATCATATCCCTCTAATTCTTGAAATAGAAAACGTCCAATACGCGACGTGGGCTGAGTTGTTCAAAATTCACGCTCGTTCGCATCAAGTCGTCCATCACATAATCCCCACGGCTCCTGATGATACGGAGGTCCCTAAACACGAGGATGATCCTAAGTTATGGACAACACTTGATGCCACCGTCCTTCAGTGGATTTATTCTACTATCTCCACCGACCTATTGCAGACGATTATTGAGCCAGACGCTACGGCGATGGCTGCGTGGGATAGACTGCGTGACATATTCCAGGATAATCAGAATTCCAGAGCTGTTACCCTTGAACATGATTTTTCCCATATCAACATGGAAAATTTCCCGAACGTTTCAGCATATTGCAAAAGGTTGAAGGAATTGGCGGACCAACTCCGCAACGTTGGTGCGATAGTTAGTGAAGATCGTCTTGTTTTATAGATGGTTGCTGGCTTATCCGAGGCCTATACTGGCGTTGGAACTCTCCTTCGTCAAAGTAATCCTCTTCCAAGGTTCTATCAAGCCCGATCCATGCTTACCTTGGAAGAAGCTGGTTTGGCTAAAAAGGCGGCTACTAATGCTAGTCCCGTGGTCAAGATGACTTCCTCCACTAGTCCTCAAAATTTTGGTAACAATTCGAACCAAAACCAATCTCACGGGGGCAGCAAGAATAGCCGAAAAAATAATGGAAAAAATTACGGTGGCAAACGCGGTGGCTCCGGCAGCAGTCACGGTGGCCAAAATAGTGGCAGTGGATCCCATCCCGGTTACAGTGGGCCACCGACCCACTGTTCTCAGCCTTGGGCCGTGGGCTTGGACCAGTGGACAGTGGCCCTACGACCCACCTCCACAACAATTCCCAGCGTCTGGCCAGTGGGCTTTCCAGCGACTGACGGCCGCGCCTCGGCCCGATAATTATAGCTCAAGCAGTTTCGGCCTAGGACAGTCCAGGTCTGGAATTCTTGGGCCCCGGCCTCCGCAAGCTCACCATGCAGCAGGCCCCACTCAGACCGATATCGAGGCCGCGATGCACACACTGGGTTTGACTCAACCGGACCCGAATTAGTATATGGACACCGGTGCCACTACCCACATGACATCTGAATCAGGTACTCTCTCATCTTATTCCAATTTGAGCAACCCTCGCGGTATAGTTGTTGGTAATGGTAATTCTATTCCAATTCGGGGTTATGGTCATAAAACATTATCTCCCCCTCTTATCTTGAAAAATACCCTACACGCCCCCAAATTGATTAAAAACTTAGTCTATGTCCATAAATTCACTACTGACAATTCCGTTTCTATTGAATTTGATCCATTTGGTTTCTTTGTGAAGGATTTCAAGACGGGGAGTCCTCTCATGAGGTGCGATAGTAGGGGAGATCTTTATCCTATCACACCCAGTCCCGGTCCATCGAGTCAAGCCCTGCCATCAGCTTTTGTATCCATCTCTCCTTTCTTGTGGCATGCTCGTCTTGGTCATCCGGGATCCTCTAGTTTATCAGCTTTAGATAAAAATAGTTTTATTTCATGTAAGGGTACGAGTCGTACTCCAATTTGTCAATCTTGTTCTTTAGGAAAAATTGTTAAGTTGTCGTTTATAGACTCAAAATCTCATACTTTAATGCCATTTGATATTATTCATAGCGACTTATGGACGTCTCCTGTTCCTAGTTCTGTGGGTCATCGGTATTATGTTCTCTTTTTGGATGATTATTCTAAATTTCTATGGACGTTTCCAATAGCGAAGAAATCTCAAGTTTTTTCCATTGTCCTAAAATTTAGAGCATTCATCAGAATCTAATTCGATCGTGAAATAAAAAATATTCAGTGTGATAATGGATAGGAGTATGCCAATGGGGTGTTTCGGGAATTCTGTGCTACTAATGAGATAAATTTTCGTTTCTCTTGTCCTCATACATCTTCACAAAATGGGAAAGTCGAACGTAAAATTCATTCCATAAATAACATTATCCGCACTCTATTGATTCATGCTTCTGTACCCCCATATTTTTGGCATCATGCTCTTCAAATGGCTACTTATCTACTTAACATAACTCCTTCCAAATGTTTGACATATTGTTCCCCTCTTCAGATTTTATATAATAAAATTCCTTCATATTCACATCTTCGGGTTTTTGGGTATTTGTGTTATCCGTTATTCCCGTCCACCACAATTAACAAACTTCAGGCCTGGTCGACTCCGTGTGTGTTTTTGGGATTTCCATCTAATCATCGTGGCTATAAATGCTTTGATTTATCATTTGATGAGAAGTGCCTGAAAGCCTTCAAAAAACTAAAGGAGCTACTCATTTTGGCTCCTATTATTACTTCACTAGACTAGTCTTTTCCATTTGAGTTGATGAGCAATGCTAGAGGCTTTGCTATTTGGGGCAGTGCTTGGTCAAAGGCACAATAAGACCATGCATATGATCTATTATGCTAGCAAGAGGCTTAATGTTGCCCAGATAAATTACATTTTGATCGGATAAGAGCTTTTGGCTATTATTTATGCGTTCGAGAAATTTCGAGCATACTTGTTAGGTTCAAAGGTGGTTGTGTATACAGAACATGCAACATTGAGGTATCTGATGGCGAAGAAGGAGGCAAAACCGAGGTTGATTCAATGGATGTTATTGTTACAAGAGTTTGACTTCCATAATAAGATCATGCATCTGATCTATTATGCTAGCAAGAGGCTCAATGTTGCTCAGATGAGCCACATTGTGACCGAATATGAGCTTTTGGCTATTATTTATGTGTTCGATAAATTTTGAGCATACTTGTTGGGTTTGGAGGGGGTTGTGTATACAGACTGTACAACGTTAAGGTATCTGGTGGCGAAGAAGGAGGTGAAACTGACGCTGATTCAATATGTGTTATTGTTACAAGAGTTTGACTTTGAAGTCAAATACCAGAAAGGGTCCGAAAATTAAGTCGTTGATCATCTCTCGCGGCTTGAAGAAGCTAGAGGTTTAAATGAAGAGCTGGATATTG
The DNA here is from genome assembly GCA_029783415.1 of Anisodus acutangulus. Taxonomy (NCBI): domain Eukaryota; kingdom Viridiplantae; phylum Streptophyta; class Magnoliopsida; order Solanales; family Solanaceae; genus Anisodus; species Anisodus acutangulus. The sequence goes on from CM056494.1 coordinate 26,487,697, forward strand.
ATGACGTTTTTCCTGATGAAAGGCTTTTGGCCTTATCCTATGCCACATCTCATTGGTATGCTGATATTGCCAACTATCTGGCTATCGGTCTTATTCCTGAAGAGCTTAAAAACTATCAGAAGAAGAAATTCTTAAGAGATTGTCGCCAATATCACTGGGATGAGTTGTACTTATTCCGAACGTGTGCTAATAATATGCTTTGAAAGTGTGCTTCAAAATATGAGGTAATTTCTATTCTGAAGGCATGTCATGACTCTCCGGTTGGGGGTCATTATAGTGGAAACAAGACAACGGATAAAGTTCTTGAATGTGGGTATTATTGGCTCACGATGTATCGGGATACTAATATGATGGCAAGGTCATGTGACCAGTTCCAATGGCAGGGAAACAATGCGAGAAAGCACGAGATGCCTTTTAAATTTTGTTATGGAGGTGGAGCTTATTTATGTATGGGGGATCGACTTCATGGGTCCCTTTGTGAGCTCCTGTAGAATGAAATACATTTTGGTTGTTGTTGATTATGTCTCAAAATGGGTAGAAGCATTGGCTTTACCCAACAATAAAGCGAAGAGTATGACAGGGTTCTTGAAGAAGAATAGTTTCACCTATTTCGGCACACCGAGGGCGATTATCTGTGACGGGGGTTCGCACTTTTTCAATAGGGCATTCTCTAGGCTACTGGAGAAGTATGGGGTTAATCACCAAGTGGTCACTCCATATCATCCTCAAACGAGTGTCTAGGTTGAAGTTTTGAATCGAGAAATAAAGAGAATACTAGCAAAAAAAGTTAATGCAACAGGACAGACTGGTCGAAGAAGCTAGATGATGTTCTTTGGGCATACAGAAGGGCGTTCAAGATGCCCATTGGGAATTTACCTTACCGACTTGTTTTTGGTAAGGCGTGCCACCTGCCCGTTGAGCTCAAACACAAAGGCATATGGTCACTGAAAAAGCTGAATATGAATTGGGATGAAGCAGCCAAAATTCAGTTGTTTCAGCTCAATGAGATTGATGAATTCATGTATCAAGCGTATGAGAGGGCATCCCTGTATAAGGAGCGGATGAAGCACTACCATGATAAAAAAATTCTGAAGTGGAACTTTTAACCGAAAGATGATGTTCTGTTTTTCTATTCAAGGCTTAAGCTCTTCGCGGGCAAGTTGAAATCAAAATAGTCCAGGTCGTTCCAAGTGGTGAGTGTTTCACCCATGGCTCGATGGAATTGAAATCCAGAGATGGGACGCGAACTTTCAGAGTTAATGGCCACAGGGTGAAACACTACCATGGCTGCATCGATGGTGACCAAATTATGGATAGGCACTGTCTAAAGCATAGATACATGCCTGAACCCGATCCTGAGTAAATGGGTAACATTGTCGTGCCGCGACGTTAAATCAAGTACTTCTTGGGAGGCAACCCAAGTTTAATTTATGTATTTTTATTTGTTGTCTTTGTTTTCAATTAGTTTTAGTGTTTTTGGACTGTGTAATGTTTACTGGTGTAGTAGGAATTCCAGGTCTCAGGAAAAATATTCAGGTGTTCAGTTGTTCATGTCACAGTGAAAAATACGAACCGTACAATTTTGTACAGACCGTAGATTTCCACCATCTGAGAAGGGTGGCCTTAAGTTGTTCACAATTTTGGTTGGCTTGGGAGACAGTTGAATTCGACGGATCGGTATAAAAATTAATGGTCCGTCTTTTTTTGCCACGTCATTAATGGAATTTAGGTAAGTTTTCTAACTTGGGCACCGGAAAAGAATTGTATGGACCGTAAAAAAAATTGGACGAACCGTACAATTATCATGACAGTTATCTCAAAACATTAAAACAAGCCCGATCGATTCTAATCCCTACTTCAACTCAAAATCACAACTCACTCACCTTTCATCTCCCATGACCGACGCCCATAACCCCCATTACACCCACCATAATATTTCATAATTCCCTCACTAAGCAACCACCATGCACACCCACTATATCTCACTCGTCTTACTTCAACTGAAGCCGTCTCTCATATCCATTAGTTGAACTACTAATCATCGCCACCAGGTATGCCCTCTAAAATTCAAAGCAAGAGAGATGGCGGGTCCCAACCACCAGAAAAAGGCAGGGTAGAGATAGAGCTGACGTGAAAACAAGTATACGGGATGAAGCTTCATACCAAGAGGTAGAGGTCATTCCCTCCAAGAAAAATAGGGTCGCTGCCACAATTGTACATCAGCCAGCCACATCGATGTCCAGCCAGAGTACATCACCTTTCGATTCCTCCAGTCCGAAGAGGAGGCCTTATCTACATCTCGATCTAATGATGAGGACATTGTCAAGGCAACTGAGTCTGTGGCTGGGGATAATGCACAAGCCACCCAATCGGCTACTAAATCTCATGCTGCCCCTCTGGATGCTGGTACTAATGAAAGTGTGCATGAGCGTGAGATCAGGAGTAAGCAAATGGAGGAGGATAGGTTTCGGTTCACGGTTGAAGGGCCAATGAACTATTTGATCAGGGCATACAGTTGACAAAGAGGGGTGGTAAGAACCCACAGAGGAGTATATTTTACGAACAACATATTAGTTTTATTAGCTTAGAGGTCATTTCCCGCATTGTTGAGACCCTACATTTCTGTAAGTTGGGTTTTCTCGACAACTCTCCTAGTGAGTGTTATTCTATCTTGGTTAGGGGGTTTTATGTTGCTTATCGTGCTATGTTAAACAAAATAAAGAAGTTGAAACAATAAACACATCAGATTAAGCCACTTGACGAGGTTGAGGTACAGGGTGTGAAAGTAGATATATACAGCACTACCATCAATATAGTCTACTTTGGAGATAATTACATTACACCAACCTAGGAGGATGAGTTGACAAATCAAGAGACCTGAATAAAGTCTCTAAGTGTACGTGAGTGGGTGGCTTCGGTGATTGCAAAAAATAACAAGAGGAGTTGGGTAACGGATAGGACGCAAAGGATACTCAAACACTTTCTGACTCTCGAGGCAAAATTTTGGTGGAGTGTTGTGCAATTCAGAATTCTTTCCACTCAGACCGACAATGAACTCATGATGGATCGAGTTGTGATAGTCGCATAATTAATGTCCCGCTACAGGGTCAACTTTGGACGGTGTATGGCGGAGGAGATCCAGCTGAGAGCGGCCCAACCATCCACTTCTTTGATTCTTCCATGCCTGATTACTGAGCTCTATTAGCGAGCACGTGTTCCTACTATACCTAACAGATACCATCGCATCACAACTTCACATGTTTATGATCTGAGAAAAAGCAGGGATAAGACCCTCAAGGAGGACGAGGATGTTGGGGATGCATTTCTAGCACAACTTGAGAGGCATGAGAAGCCTCAGGCTAATCAGACATTTGGGGCCACAGATAATACCACCACAGAGGTGTCGCCTGCCATTACTGCCCCTGTCCCTTAGGTTGTGCCTACCACCGCCATTGTGCCACTACCTGCAGATGCACCTAGTACTTCGATGAGTCAGGGTCCACCTACCATACAGCCATAGATTGCAGCCAGAGTAGTTGACCCATTTGCCCTGACCAAAGAAATATTTACACAGTTTGCTATTAAGGTAGAGAGGGTATATCAACAGACTACTATTATCATGAGACAACACCGTAAATTCATTGAAAAAGAGATTAGTACAGCTCTTAGACCATTAAAGACTGCCACAGAGGCGTCTCATGAGGTGCTACACGCTCGCCTAGATGGGTTTTAGATTAGGCTAGCGGCACTTGAAAGATCAAGTTTGAGTAGTGATGCTGGGTCACTTAGGACAAAGTTACAAGAGCTGAAGTCCGCAGTTCAGGCACTACAGGTCCGTGATGAGGTTATTTTGGAAGATCCGACTCTGACCACATAGGGGGACTTGTCCGCATTTGTCCGTGTTGAGAACTTGACTGGGGATGATGATTCCCCCATTGCTACCCCCACGGATACCAAGGGAAAGAGGAAAAAAGATGCAGTGGATAATCTCGATGATAAGACATTAGAGGTAACTCGGGCTAGGCTACGCCCGGTGGAGGAGCAGGATATAAGGATAGCCTTGCATAAGTCTATTATCGATAATTACCCCACCTCCATTCCCATCGAGGTTGTAGGTGCCTCATCCAGTAGTGCTTCGGCTAGAGTGACTTTGACTCTGCCTCTACCCCTGCCAGTGCTAGAGCCTGTTGTTGTTGGTGCTGAGATTGATGCCTCGGAGACCACATTACCTTGAGATGATCTAGCGCCTCAGGTAGTTCCTACTACGTTGTACTTATTTTGATGTCTTGGGGACAATGCATGATTTTTTGGTTGGGGTAGGGCGATTTGATTGTATGTAGTGTAAATATGTGTTTAGGACCCCTTCGGCGTTTCTTTGCCATGGTTCTTTTTCTGAGGAGTTTTATTTATGTTGAACCTGGAATGTTTAGGTCATGTTTAGATAAAGTAGAGTAATTATGACTTATGTGGTGGTGGTTTTAGTAACTTATGGCATGTTCAATGCTTAATATATGAAATACTCCCCTCTGAAATTTTTGACATGTATACTTAGAATGTGTTGCTTAATTGACATGTATGGTTCTTATTGTGATATTTAGAGTATTGTGTTACCTTGTGTGATAAATGATTAATGGGGAAGTCATTGTGTGGAATAATTCTTACGCAGTGTGTTGTAATATTTTTGGATCTGTTATCTTGTTATATGTGCAATCTAGAACTTGCCTGGTTAGTCGTTCCTTATTTCTTAGGATAAGTTGAGTTATGAAATGATCCTAGGCCTTGTTTGTTTGATATTGAACCATTTTCACCTTTCATGAGCCTAATCCGTGTACATAAATATCCCTAGTTTCCCATTTTGAGCATATAAGCATGTTCTTTGACTAGCCATGAATGAGCTTATACCCTTCGTTTTGAATATCCCTATTTTTTCACCCGGTACATCTTTGACACTTAAAATGATGAAAAATAGGCTAAAAGCCTAAGTTAGTGGTGATTTGTGAAATATGGGAAAAGGAGGTTTATGCCTAAAGGAAGGGTAAATGTGAGTAGCCTAGTTATTGAAATGGTGTGGTAGTTGTAAATAATGAAAAACAATACTGAAAATTGGTACAAAAAGAAATAGAGTAGCAAATACACCGCATCGAGGAAACAAAAAATGGGAGAAAAGGAAGGTCGTAAAAGGTGAAATAAGTGTAGTGTTCAAGGATGGTAAGTCATTGTTTTCCAAATATACATCCTACCCATCCCTAAGCCTACATTACAACCCAGGAAAAGTCCTAATGTGATCACAACCGAACTGTCCGAAGTTGAAGACATTCAAAATAAGGGCAAGTATATGGTATTTGCATGTATAGTTTAAGAACTTTTTTACGAGTGTGAGTGTTTCTCTTCTTTATAGTCTTTTATCCTGTTTGTTTGTATATATGTGTGTTGGGACATTCTTTGGTCTATGTGAGGGCATAAGGATTGATAAAGTGATTGGTTTCCCATAAATTGAGATTCATGTGCGCAATGGTTTCTGCAATAATTTTATGTCACTAATTGAAGCTTCATTGTTAGTTACAACCATTTTGAATCATACATCTTGTTGAGTAATGTGGATATGGGGGGAGTCATGTTTCTATTGTTGGTAGTTACTTGCCAAAACCATTATAGACATTCTTACTTTGTAATATTTGAGCGTTTATGTTGGTATTGTATGTTGTTTTACTTGTTTGAGGACAAGCAAAGACTTTAAGTTGGGGGTGTTGATATGTCGTAGAATTACGGCACATTTGATATTTTTTTACTATAAGTTTTACATGTTTTTAAGCAAGTTTATGTCGTTTTGATGTGTTTTGTTATTATTTTAAGTAATTGGTGATTGGAAAGCAAAAACAAGGATATTCAAGCAAAGTCTCCTAAATTGGGAATTGTATGAACCGTACCAATTTGTATGGACCGTACAATTGGATCGTAAAAGATCTGACAGTTCGAAGCAGAGACATTGCAAGAGCAACACGACTTTGATGGTAGGATTTGACAGTCCGTAAATATTTTTATGGACCGAATAAAAGTGTTGTATAATCCAAGTACTACAAGAAGATCAAGAATGTGAGAGCTTTTTACGGTTTCATCTTATTTTATATGGACCGTACTTAATTATACGGTACGTCAAATTTGGCGACAGGGGCAGTTTTGTCTGGTTTAATTCTGAATTTTTTACTTGTATAAATACTTTTTAGGGTTTTGTAATAATTTTATCATCAGTTCCAAGACTTGTATCGATAGTATCAAGTACTTTGGGTATTTTGAGGCTTTCAAGAACAAGTTCCAATCTTTTAATCTACGTATTCAATTGTAAGTTTCAATGACAATTTCAAAGCTTTTTGTTATCTTTAATATCATGAGTAGCTAAATATCATTCTAAGATTGTGAACCCAATAGTGGGTGTTATGCGAATAGGTTTTTGATATTAATGTACGAATTGTGGGTTGTTAGTATTTAATTATTTCTTATTCGTTCATGTTGATTAGTGGTTGAAAACATTATTCTAAGCCATAAATTCTACTTTACTTGAGAATGTGAGTAGGGTTTGGTGGGAATAATTAACAAGGACTTGGGACGTTAACTCTCAATTAATAAACTCACTTAGGAATAAGAGCAGTTTTACTTGACATAATTATTCGTCCTTAATATCAATCTTCTATATTTGGGAAAATCATGAAGAGAAATATTTTCTAACTATTGGAAAATATTAGAAAGTCACATAGAGATTAAGTGCATATGATATAAAATCCATGAGGAGTATATCACGTTAATACCTAGAGCATAACATCTAACCTAGTGGGGACACAATCTTGGTTTTTTAATCATCTGAATTTCAATCAATAAAATATGGCTATGAGAGTTACACAACTCTTTACAACCTTTACGGAATTAGAACAAAGACCTACGTCAAGTATTGCACTATGATAGTAACATTTTCTCATCATATTCCCTGTGAGATTCGACCCCAACATAGTTGGGTTACTATATTTGACAATGTCCTCTTTACACCCTAACTTAGGTGTAATTTGAGTGTATCACAACCCACTTACTACTCTTTCATTCAGCTGGTTTATATACAAGTACAATTCCAATGTACTTACGTCCTTATTTCCGGGGACTACATTTCACAATGTATGTACTAATTTACAGACGACAAGACTGCTCGCTAGGATTCTATTGTATCATCTACTAGTGAGCCCCACTTCATTAGGGGTGCTATCTTTACTTCATGTTCACGTCATATTAGGCGTTAAAGGTATGTCGGGGGCATTGTCCCAAAATATAGTTTAGTATTCAATCAGAGCTTTCATAGACTGGTCTAGCATGTCATGTCAGATGTTCAGTTGTTGTATAGCCCATGATGGTTACATACTTATTATGTTTCAGACTATTTCCACACTAATAATTTTAGACAATATTTTCAGTATTTAGTATTGATCATTAAATCACATGCTTCATTTAGATTTTCGTGTTTTAAAATGTATTATGCAATAGTACATGTCCCATGTTGGCTCAGCAAGCCATGTGGTTCGCTCGATCACATGCAGTTAGGCATCAAACATCATGTTATGCCTAGGCTATAGTTCGGAGAGGGACAAAACTTGGTATTAGAACATCAATTTCAAGTGTCTTAGGGAGTCTATGAAATCATGTCCAGTGGAGTCACTTTTATCTGTGTGTGCACACCACACATGTAAACAGTTGACCACCAAGACATTTAGGATTGTCTCACATCTTTTATACTCTAGATCAAGCAGTAGAGCTATACATTTATGAACTCTTCTAACTCATGCATATTACGTATTTCAGAAAAATGCATGCAAAGAGAAAGTCAACTACAAGAAAAAGGGATGCTACTAATGCTGCCCAAGAAGTGGACTATTAGGCTCAGATTGTTGGCACCAGGGCTCGAGGAGTTGCATTCTGCTCAGTACCCCCGACTTTACCCCCACCAGCTACTGAAAGGCTTGTCGGAGTTTGTGCCACAGTCAATCCGCCGCCTAGTTCTAGTGATATAGATGTCAGGGGAGCTATCCAGTTGCTACATTAGTTCAACGTCAGGGAACGACTTTGAGTGATATTGTTCATGAGGGATCTCCAGCTCCAAGATTAGGGAATTCATTCGCATGAACCCTCCAGTGTTCACAAAGTCCAATATGGCTAAGGATTCGCAGAACTATATCGACGAGGTTCAGAAGATCTTTTGTGTTATTCATGCTTCCGAAGCAGAAGTAGTAGAGTTTGCCTCTTATCAGTTGAAGGATGTTGTTAACATTTGGTATGAGTCATAGGAAGAGTCCCGAGGGCAAATAAATCTCCTGCGACTTGGGATGAATTCACATATGCATTTATTAAGCACTTACTATTGATGAAGGTCAGAGAGGCTAAGGATCTGAAATTTCATATAATCAAGCAGAACAACATGAGTGTGAGAGATTACTATCATAAGTTTGTTTCATTGGCCAAGTATGCTCCACACTTGGTTACCAATATGAGGTCCAGCACTAGGAATTTTGTGTTGGGTCTTGCACCCTACTTGTTTGGTGATGCTAATATCGTTACCCAGAATAAAGACATGACTATTACCAAGATGGTTGTTTTACATAGGGCAATGAAGACAAAACTAAGGAAGAGGAGAAACTACAAAAGGATAATGACATGGAATTTAGTAAGAGAGCTAAGTCTATAGGTAACTTCAACCATGGGGGATCTTATGGAGGTGGAGGCAAATAGTTTTTTTAATAAGAGGTCATCGGGACCCACTTCATCCGTAGCTAGTGCACCATTCTCGAGGTCCAACTATGATCCAAATAGATAAAATTTTAGGGCATCAGGTTCACAGTCACATGCTAGTGCGGGTCAGAAGATGTATGATAATCCAATTTGCAGCATGTATAGTAAGAGACACCCAAAGGAATGTCACATGGGCATAGATATATGTTTTGGATGTGGCCAGCGAGGTCACTATCATAGGGGTTGTCCATCAGTGAGACACGGTACCAGAGGTAATGTGGCTCAATCCACAAATTCAGCAAATCCTCTAAATTCACAAGCCAACTCAGGACGTGGTGCAACAAAGTCTGGTAATACAGGAAGAGGTCAGAACCACTAAATGTACAGATGTTGTTACTCGTAATTGACAGTTTTCACTTTAGACATTTATGCCCTTATGGATCTTGGATCTACCCTATCATATATAACCTCATTTATTACTAATAAATTCAGAATAGAGCCAGAAAAGTTATATGAACCCTTTGAGGTGTCCACTCCAATTGGGAGTCAGTTATAGCTAGATGCATATATCGGGGTTGTCCATTTAAAATGTATAACCGCAGTACCGTAGCCGACTTAGTTGAGTTGAAAATAATAGATTTTAATGTAATCATGAACATATACTGGTTGGCGTCATATTATGCCATAGTCGGTTATAGGACCAAAATTATAAGTTTTCAATTTCCTAACGAGTCAGTTATAGAGTGGAGGGGCGATGTAGTAGTACCTAGAGGTAGGTTTATTTCCTATCTCAAATCCAGAAAAATGATCTTTAAGGGGTATATTTATCACTTAGTTTGAGTCAAGGATGCATATGCTAAAACCCCGATTCTCTAGTCCGTGATAGTCGTTAATGAGTTTCCAGAAGTTTTTCCCCACGATCTTCTCGGAGTTCCTCCCGATAAGGAGATTGACTTTGGAATTGATCTAATTCTCTGTACTAAGCTGATATCTATCTCGCCATATAGAATGGCTCCAGCTGAACTAAAAGAGTTAAAAGCCCAGTTGAAGGACCATCTAGAAAAAAGATTTATTAGGCCAAATGTCTCACCTTGGGGCGCACCGGTCTTGTTTGTCAGGAAGATGGGTCTTTGCCTATGTGTATATTAACTATCGTCAGTTGAACAAGGTCACCATTAAAAACAAATATCTATTTCCCAAGATTGATGACTTATTCAACTAACTTCAGGGTGTCCAGTCTTATTCTAAAATCGACCTCAGATCAGGGTATCGTCAGTTAAAGATTAAGGAAGTTGATATTCCAAAGACCGCTATCAAAAACCGTTATTGTCATTTTGAATTTCTTGTCGTGTCCTTTAGATTGACGAATGCACCAACATCTTTGATGTATATTATAAATAGGATTGTCAAGTCCTATATTGATTTATTTGTCATTGTGTTTATTGATGATATCTTAGTTTATTCTCACAGTGACACTGACCATGCAAACCATCTCAGAATAGTATTACAGACACTCCGGGATCACAAACATTATGCAATTTTTTTAAAGTGTGAATTTTGGCTGAAATCAATAGCATTTCTAGGCCATGTAATTTTAGGGGAAGGAGTGAAAGTGGATTTTCAGAAAATAGACGTCATGAAGAATTGGCCCTGATCCACTTCAGCAACAGAGATAAGAAGTTTCTTGGGTATGGCAGGCTATTATAGATGTTTTGTACAGGGTATTTCATATATCTTAGTTCTGTTGACTAGGTTAACTCCGTAGAAAGTCAAGTTTCAGTGGTCAGATGCTTGTGAGCAAAGCTTCGAAGAGTTGAAAATGAACTTGACTTCTGCTCCAGTTTTGGCGTTAACAGAGAGAACCATGGGGTTCGTAGTGTATTATAAGTAATTGGCATTGGATGTGTCTTAATGCAGCATGGCAAGGTAGTAGCTTATGCATCTAGACAGTGTAAGGCTCACGAAAAGCATTATCCGACTCATGATCTAGAATTGACAAATGTGGTTTTCACGCTAAAGATATGATGCCACTACTTGTATGGTGTTCACGTTGATATTTTCATGGATCACAAGAGCCTTCAGTATATTTTCAAGTAGAGTGAGGTAAACCTCAAATAGAGAAGAAGGCTCGAATTGCTTAAGAATTATGATATGGATATCCTCTATTATCTGAGAAAGTGAATGTGGTAGCTGATTCTCTTAATTGTCGATCCATGGGAAGTTTAACTCATGCTGAAGAAGTAAAGAGAACTATAGTGAAGGAAGTCCACCGCTTAGATAATCTACGATTTTGACTTTTGGACTCTAAAGATGGTGGAGTTGTTCATAACAGAGCTGAATGTTCCTTGTAGCTGAAGTGAAGGAGAAACAGTTAAATGCTCCCTATCTACTCCAATTAAAAGAAGGGATTTACAAGCATAATACGACGACTTTTGAATATGGGGGAGATAATGGTACTTTGAGGGACCAGGACATATTATGCGTTGCAAATGTAGATGGACTCAGAGAGCGAAATATGGCTGAGGCGCACAGTTCCAAGTATTCTATCCACCCAGGTTCTACAAATACATATCATGATCTTAAAGAGGTGTATTGGTGGAATGGCATGAAGAAAAATGTAGTAGACTTTGTGGCTAAATGCTCAAATTGTCAACAGGTGAAAGTCGAGCACCAAAGGCCTGGTGGTTTGGCTCAGAACATAGATATTCCTATTTAAATATAGGAGATGATAAACATGGAATTCCTAACAGGTTTACCTCACTCATCTCGAAGACATGATTCGATTTGGGTAATTATGGACTGACTTACTAAATTAACACACTTTCTGACATTAAGGACCCCCAATTCAGCAGAAGATTATGCCAAGCTATATATTAAAGAAATTGTCAGGCTTCATGGGACCCCAGTGTCCATTATTTTAGATTGTGGTGCTCAGTTTACGGTGAAATTTTGGTATTCCTTTCAGAAAGGATTGGGTACCAAAGTAAATCTCAGTACCACTTTTCTTCCTCAGACAGATGGCTAGGCAGATGGCACTATTCAGATACATAAGGATATGTTGAGGGCATTCTGGATTTCAAAGGTAATTGGGATGATCACTTGTCTCTCATCTAGTTTTCCTATAATAACAGCTATCACACAATTATCAAGATGCCACTCGTTTGAAGCTCTGTATGGATGATGGTGTAGGTCGTCAATTGGTTGGTTCAAAATTGGTGAAGCAGAGTTGTTAGGGCCAGACTTGGTCCACCAGGCTATGGAAAAAGTCAAGTTTATCTAGGAGCATTTGTAAACGTCTCAGAGTCACTAAAAGTCCTATTTGGACGTACGACGTATAGACTTGGAGTTTCAGATTGATGATTGGGTATTCTGTAATTTTTATCTATGAAAGGTGTTATGAGATTCGGGAAGAAGGGAAACTTAGTCTCAGATATATTGGGCCATACATAATTCTGTAAAGGATTGGCCAAGTGGCTTATAAGCTTGAGTTACCGTAAGATTTATCTTCTGTGCACCTAGTGTTCTATGTGTCCATGCTAAAGAAATATGTGGGAGACCCATCATTTGTCATCCCTACTGAAACCATCGAGATTAAAGGTGGCCTAACTTATAAAGAGATTCCAGTGTCTATTTTTTATCACCAAGATTGCAAGTTCATGATTAAGGTAGTTGCCTCAATAAAGGTGCTATGGAGAAGTCAGAAAGCCAAAGAGACTACGTGGGAAGCCAAAGAGGACATGAAGTCTAAATATCCATATTTGTTTGATGACCCATCAAAGATCTTCCAATGTAAACGATCCCTGCACTCACGTTCCATGTTTTTACAGTCACGTTTCCACGTACTCATATTTCATATCATAATACCCATGTGTTTCACGCACTCATGTTAATCCAGTATTCATGTTCCATGTCATGCTCCTCACGTTCATCTAATTATGTCAAGTTCATGCTCATATTCCATTTTTCATGTTAATCGTGCCTATGATTCCTTTCCGAGTCCCATGTATAGAATTTATGTACATGTTTTTCATGATAGGTGAGGGAGGTATTCACGCAAGATTTATGTTAAGTAAGCTAAGTTCGACTATGAGAACCATGACCTATCATTCGAGGATGAATGATCCCAAATGGGAGGTAATATAACACCACGTAATTTTGAACTAGTGTATAGAGCCATGGAACTAAACGAACTATGTTTTCAAGTGAGTTTTCATGAGTCTTCACTTCAAGCGAGCATAACCCCCTTATAGGTTGTGAATTTGGAAAACCTCAAAACATGAAAGTTATAGCCCATCGAAATAATTTTTCATTCATATAAGGATCGTGCCAAAAAGACCTTTTAACAAAAAGTTAAGACCAATTTACTGAAGGATCGTAAAGTAATCAGCTGGACATACATATGCGGCGCATAAAGCATTATGTGATGCAGAGCGCAATATACGATGCATATGCCTCAATATTTTGGACCAAATTTTAGTCCCAATTTGCCAACATTCTATTTTTATATGCCTTAGCATCTGCTGCAGCATAGTGCAATCTGTGGTGCATATGGTAACGCATAACCCAATGGTTTCTTTAAAGTCGCATTTTAACAAATTTTTATTCTATTTTTCAGTTCTCCAAGTCATAACACGACTTTTCCCTCCTCGCCACATCCTCCCACATCAAGGTAAGTCTCTCCCATGTATTTCTAAATAATTCAAACACTTATACATGGATTCATAACAAGATTATATGTTATAATCTTAAGGTTTTCAAGAAAACTCTTCTCAAGGTTTCAAGTTCAGATTATTTGGTTTTCTCTTCAAAAGTTTGAACTTATTCTTCAAGTTTTTGAGAAATTAAGGTATGTATAGCTTATATCTATGTGAGGAAAAATCATTGCTCTTTCCCACACCATGATTCTTCCATATTTCCACAAAATACCCATTCTAGTGAGTGTTATGTCCTAGTTCATGAAAATACTAAACCATGCTATATCTAGATTATGATTCTGTCGTTTATGTTCATGTTATATCAGTTTGAATGCCATGAACCTTGTATACTCATGTTTTGATTTTCATGAGTTTATATATATATATATATATAGTGCGGGGACCCCATCTTAGATTAGAGTAACTTCCCCGGAAGGTCAGTGACGTTCCTGCTATGGTGAAGAGAAAGATCGTTCACTATAGTGTTAAGCATATAGTCTGAGTAGCATGATGTTCACTTCTTAGCGCTTAGGCCACTACCTAAAAGTAAGATTTTCGCTTTTTTCCTCTTACATAACAACAATGGAGGAGATAGTAAGCACGACTTTCTACGCAATGATTTCTTCTATATATATATATATATATATATATTATGAACTAATGTGATTCCATGTCTCATGAAAACTAGACTGTACATGTCAACAAGTATAATACAAGTTCTAGTATGAAATTCATGGTTTTCTATGACACATATATTCATGTTTTTGGGAGTTGCACAGATTACCGAGAAGGTTTAATACCTAAAACTATTTATGCCAACGTAGGATAAGGTTCGCTCCATCCAGTTAGAATGATTCCTTCATATTATCCATTGCGGGTTATTTTATAGATCTATTCATGTCATATTCATATCTCCTACCCCGGCAAGGTACGAGATAGCTTAGTTGGTCGGACAGAGATCAGACGCCATGTGATCACGTGGTGGTTACATGTCGATTATACTAAATCTCTCCCACTTAAAATGATTAGCTCATGTTATAACGTATGTCAGATTATCTCCATATTCATGTTTAGTTACATCTTACAATTAAAAGTTTCATAATATTTCAGGTTTACATGTTATTAATTTTGGTTTCCTATTCCCCGAGCACCCCACTTACTATTATTTCATTTAGTTGCTTTACATACAAGTACAATTTTAGTGTACTTACGTCCCTATTTCCTGCAGCCTACATTTCATAATGCATGTACCGATTTACAGGACGATAGGACTACTCACTAGGATTCTATCATACTAGTAATTGGTGAGCCCCACTTCATTCGTGGTGCTATCTTTATTTCATGTTCACATCATGTTAGGTATTAGGTATGTTGTGGGCCTTGTCTCGATAAATATTTATTATTTAGACTCATGTTCATAGGTTTCATAGACTGGTCTAGCATGTCATGTCAGATGTTTAGTTGTCGTATAGCCCATGTTGGCTACATACTTATTATGTTTCAAACTATTTCCGCACTAATAATTTTAGACAATATTTTCAGTATTTAGTATTTATTATTAAAACACATGCTTCATTTAGATTTTCGTGTTTTAAAACGTATTTTGCAATAGTACATGTCCCATATTGACTCAACAAGTCATATGGTTCATTCGCATGCAGTCAGGCACCACGTTTTGTGTTACCCCCCCCCCCCTTTGACCATGGTTCGGGGTGCGACAGAAAATCAAGATGTTTTGGTTTGAATGGTGCAAGAGATGGTTTAATCGTCCAAAATCAACGAGCAACCTAGTTTTGTGGATATGGGTATCGCGGCTAGGAGTTTGGCAGTTTCCGAGAAGGCTATGAATTTGAACAATGCTAGACATGATACTGGAGGTGGGACTGGACAATGGTATCACATAAATAGTTTGCTAGTCCTCAATTTGGCAAAGAACTTAATGTGACAAAGGAACAAGGCTTTGCAACAAATGACAATGTTTGTCCTAACACTTTTTAGACTCTATCAGGTAGAGAGGAGGACCCATCTTGTTCGGGCAATCCTAAATGTCAAATTGCACATTTGGAATTGGCAAACATGCTAACAACAAGTTGCAAGCTTGGTTTTTCACGTCCCCGCCTTGAAGCTATTGATGGTCACATTGAACACTTCGACATTTGAGATTCCTTCTCAATCTGTGGAGTCATTTAGTGAGCAACATGATGACTCTGGGAACAATTGATGCCCACGGGGAATGACCAAGATGTGGTTAAGATTGTGGCCTCCACTCCAGCACATTCAAGCAATGAGGTTGAAAGGACGAGCGACCAAAAAGGTGGTATGAGTATGAAGAGCTTGGCGGAAATGATGAAGGAGGAGGGGCAGGTCTCATCCCCTCCAATGCACAGCAAGTTGAGTCCAGTAGCCCAGGCATTTGTGTCAAGCCATGCCATGGTTCTTTCATCTTTAGCCACGGGGCAGCTTGTGGCTCAAACGAGCACACCTTTGAATATAAGTATTCCGAACATCCAATTGACCCCTACTAATATTCTTAATACTTTAGTGTCACACGATATGGAAACTTGAAGGCTATGGATAATCCTACTAAAAGGAAGCCTATTGGAATAGTGGCCACGGGGTATGAGCTAAGAACTTTAGTGGAAGATTCATAGGAAGCTTTTGACGATGATTTGGTCTTTGATATATTTGAGGAAGAAGACGAGAATGATGTATTGGATGAATGCTTTGATAATGTGGATAGGGGTGGAGATCTTTCACCTAGGAAGCAAAGGAGAGGATTCAAGACGAAAGCATAGTTGGAATGGTAAAGTGTATGAGGAAGTTGCTCGAAGGACTACCAATTAGAGTGGCAAAACAGAAGAAGACAATGTTCAATTACATCAACAAGGTCCAATAGATCCAACAAGAATTTATGAAGTATCAAGAGATTTTGGAGCGGTTGGATGAAGAAGGCAAGGTGAAGAATCATATATTATTGGGCTACATCTCCTTGAAGATTTCACAATTTCAAAGAAACGAGGGTATGACTCTACATTCTTACTTATTTTGATTTTTCACTATTTAAGTATTATCATTTTGATTATCATCATAAAGTGTGTTATAAACTATGTGGTGATCATAGACTATTTATTTCTTCTTATTTTTAAACACATGTTAATTAGTAGAGGATTTTTACCCCTCGATAGGATTAATAAGATAATGCCTAGCCCCTCTGCTTGTACTCTTTCCTTTGACTTTCTCTTTTATTATATAAATAAGAAAATTAGCCCTAAACATCTCGCCTAGTGAATTTGGTTAAAAAAAGAGAGGCACACGTAATATACGAGAGCATCCGGGGTCCTTATTCTATTACTTTCTGTTTTCCGATTATAAAATCCATGGCCAAATTTCATGTCCATTCACTTCCATTAGATGGTAGATTTACAGTGAAAAGTTGGAAATGTGCATGGAAATATACAGGCGAAAGGAAAAAGGTTTAGGATAATGCATCGTATACGTCAAAGTTGTATAACTCTCACAACTATCAATGTATCACATTTGTTTTTCCCCATTTCAAGATTTCAGATCATGTGCAACACGTTATGTTCTTGAACATGAAAACAGACCTTAAAATGCTAACATTATTTAGCACATAAATTTATTTTGTAGAAAAAAAGGCTGTTATCAGAGTCCAACTAGAAAAGAGGAAATATATTACAAATTTGGCATTCCAATTCTCTTTGGCATTGTAATTTGTGGCATGGTATTCGAGCCCTTAAGGTTTCCTTTGCCTGTAGCCATGGATTGAAGGAGACCTTTAGAGCTTCAGCTTGCATTCCATAAATGAGTTGAGTTGAGGTCACCAGCAAAATCAACATCACGATTCACGTAAAGCTAGCTGCACGAAGAGCTGACCAAATCAATGCAGTTAATCTTGCACGACAAGGGCGAAAAGAGAAGTAATGGACAATACTTTTACACACAGAAAGTGGAAAACAAAAAGTTTCAACACCAAATAAACCTACATACGTTATACAAAGGGAAACTTTATGTACGTTCCTAATTTAGTTCTGTACAGTCCTAACTCATAGGTACTACTCCCTCCATTCCAAAAAGATCGACTTAGTTTGACTTGACACGAAGTTTAAGAAATAAAGAAAGATTTTTAAATGTGTGAATCAAAACAACCCTTAAATATTTATGTAGTTGTAAATCATCTCATAAAGTTAAATTATTTCTAAATACAGAAATGTGTCAATCTTTTTGGGATAAACTAATAAGAAAAGTAATACTATCTTTTTGGGACAGAGTATATATCAATGTCAAGACTTTTTTCTTTTGTTTCGCAGAAACCTGCTTTATAGGCTTAAAAGACAACTCATTATCATCTATAAAATGTTAAAACTACGAGAGTCTCAGGACAACAATCCGATTTTGATTATACGGCTGGGTTTGTCATTGTCATTGTATAGAGATTCGTGTCAATTCAAATTAATATTTAAGTATAGATATTAGTACCTCATTTTCATTGGCACGAGGCTGCAGATCGAGGTCCTTTCACTACATCCATGCTTCCTATTATACCGTAAATAGTTACTATTATGCAAGACAGATAGGGATTAACAAACATAGGGCAGTAATGCACTCGCAATTCTTTATCTTTTTAGAATTTGTGTGGCTTTTCGCTTAGCTTCTCTGTGTAAGGAACTTAACTCATCTGAAGTAAAAAAATAAATAAAAATTCACAACCTTTTAAACTAGAGGAAAGGAAAGTTCCTCTATGAAGCCACTTTTATTTCACAACCTTTTAGCTTTCAGAACATTCATTTATGAAGCCACTTTTATTTCAATGCAAAGGAAAGTTCACTTTTTTCCCCTTATATATCCATGTGGAAGCAGAATAACACACATTAATAGAGGAAAAGAAAAATTTATTTGGTTAAGGAGGTTTGGAATACACAAATTGATGAGCTGCAATTTTTTAACAAGCATTTTAGATGTTTTCCATTGCTTCCAATGCTGCTAAACAATGATCTGCAATTTTACTATCACAAACACATAAAAAAATATGGAAGAATTAAGGAACACTTCTGTAAGGACAATTGGTGACTAAGGTACAGCATGCCAAACTGTTACAGCCTACAGGAACCTTTAAGCTAATCAAGAAATTAAGCTGTATGATTTCAGAAATTTGCAGACAAACAATAACATTATTCATGTTTTGATACACCGACAACTAACAAAAGTATATCAACTAGAGGCAACTTGAATGAGAAGAAGTTGAGTCCAATATCCTCTGGATAGTCATACCCCACAAATAATTAAGCTGTCTACAACCTGCTTTATTTAATCCCGGTACATATTGATGTGCCACATGGGAGGGAATTTAGTATTTTCATATTTTAGAGATAATAGATGTGTTTACATTAAGACGTGCATTATCCCCTTCAAAGTATTAACACCAGCAATTTAGACATGATGTTGCAGAAGACAGATAGACTAATGAAGACCATTAATCAAACAGAATCACTTTAAATACTACTAGTTTCCCATGTGTGGATCTTTTGCCAAGGATAGAACAAAATCAAATATCTCAACATGTAAGGAGTAAGGAAATGGGGAAGGAGCTGTACAAGGTTAGAGAGGAGTTTCCAAGTGAAATAGAATACTAAGACAGGTGAAACTTACAGGAAAGTTGAGATAGTCATATTGTCACAAGTCTGGTTCTACACTATGATGGATGTTAGTTGTGGAAGTCCAAAACCTTTGTTGAGGCAGTCAAAAGTGCTTTCCTGGACCTCCATTTTCTCTACCAGTGGCAAATCAAGAGTAGATATGAATGCTATTTCAAGATCTTCCTGATTTATTTGACAATCAAGAAACATTTTATCCGCTGAACAATTTTCACATGCAGGCTTAAAATTTTCAATTTCATGGTCGCAAGCAAGATCTGTACAGCTCTCAAAAGATAGAGAGGGGTCCTCTAAAAGCCTGAAATCCCAAATCAATGACATTAGAGGGTAATAATTATCTCTATAGATGAAGATAAAGATGGTGGTGGTGGTGGTGATGATGATGATGAGTGGGGGCGCATGGATGGGAAAAAACGGGAAAAATAATATATTGTACTACATTTGTCTAAACGTAGTGATAAGGAAATAAAAGACATAATACTGCACTAGTATCAGTGCCAGAAATTATCGATGCATCTTGTTATAGTTATCTTACATGATATAACATACTTTACCAGATTAACAAGGACTATGAGGATTTGCAGCTTGAAGCTTAGTTTAAAGGTAAATCCTTACCCTTGTACGAACGAATTTAGTTCCTCGTATCCATTAATACTTTCGCTATCACCACCTTGGACTGATGAAGATCGATTCCCCTCTTGCCCAGCATCAAAACTTACTGGTGAATTCATTCTATACTGGATCGATGACGAAGACTGAAATTCTTGCTCATTACCAAATTTTGAAGATGAATCAAATACATTTAGGTCGTTGTATCCATCCATATTTTCACTATCACTGTGGATTGATAAGCGTACATTGAGCTGGGTTGAAAGTGAATTTGTCCCATGCTTGATCAAAGAATAAGTTGAAAACTCTTCTCCAGCATCAGAACTTAATGAATCCATCCCATACTGAAATGAAAAGAGTGCTCGTTAACTTGTAGTATTTCGGAGTACTAATCAAAAGATAACAATGGATATTTGGAAATCTAAGAGCCAGTTGTTAAATTTTTTATCTACTACCACCATCCCCATTCCTCTTATACCCTCATATCACTCTAAAAATGTAAGGATACCATCATATTAGAGGCACCTTTATGATTTTGTTTCAAATCTACAGTGAGTTTAAGAGGACCAAACTAGATACTTATCCAATGATAATCATCTAGCGCTCTTTTCCTCTCCATCAACCATATGGAGTAATTCCTTGTTTGGAGGTTATCGGAAAAAAGTTATTAGTGTGTTAATTTAACAGAAACAAGTGTATGATGTTAAACATTTCTTCAGCTGCATTTCTTCAGCTGCACATCTAACATTGAATCTCACAAAGTTACTCAAAGGATTTGAGAAATACTGCCAAGTAAAGCTTTCCGCTAAAGACGCAGCTGGTGGAGAATTTGGGAATGCATCCTAGACTAACAACTAAGATATATGTACAAAGCCAAAAATCAGCTAACAGCTTCGCTGCAACTCATAGGCTTTCCTCAAACGTCACTTCAAATTTATATGACCACATACACTAGGTTAGGCATCTTCATCTTTGAGGTCACATGGGTCACAGAGTTCTGGAATAAAAAAAAAAGGCAGCCCAATGCACTAAGCTCCCGCTATGTGCGGGTCCGGGGAAGGGCCGGACCACAAGGGTCTATTGTATGCAGTCTTACCCTGCATTTCTGCAAGAGTTCTGGAATACCATTTGAATTTTTAGCCATTTGTTGATAAGATAAAGTCACAAGCTTTACTAAACCTAAGATGCGGAAATGATTGTCGTGGCAGTTGGACAATGGATTTGGCCTCGAAAGAAGAAGCCTTCACTCAAAATGTGAAGTCAGTTTAGAGAAAGTTTATCCGTAGGAGATATACCGATCAGTTCTATGATATAAATCTGAATTGAAAGGTTTGATATAATGTTTTGCGGTTCTATAATAATCTTCAGACTAACATAGTTACATCCAGAAAATTAGACATGATGTTGATGACAAATTGTGAGCGTTCAAATGGTTCTCATATAGCTTCAATTTAAAAACTAGTTTCACATGGATGGATCTCTTTGCCAATGATAGAAACAATCAATTTGTTTTTTTCAAATGGAGAGTAATGAAACGTGAAAGGAGTGGTAAAAATAGTGGAGAGACGAAGTATCTGACTAAGCCAAAAGAATAAAGATGAAAACTTACCAGAAAGTTTAGAGAGTCAGCTAACGTCATATTGTCACAAGTTCCAGATGCTGATTTTGAACTATCATGGATGTTAACAAAATCAGATTGAGGAAGTCTGGAACCGTTGTTAGTGCTACAGCCAAGAACATTTCCCTGGTCATCCATTAGTTCTACTTGTGGCACATCAAAAGTAAATCCAAATTCTGTTTCAGTATCTTCCTGATTTAATTCACAATCCAGAAACATTTCATCAGGTACAAATTTTTTGGATTCTGTCTTAGATACTTCAATTTCTTTATTGCCAACAAGATTTGTGTAGCTCTCAAAAGAAAAAGATGGTTCCTCCAAATACCTAGAGACCCCAAATAATAACATGTCAGAGGGCAATGATTAATTCTGTAAATAAAACCAAGAAAACGATGATGAATATGTTAATTGGAAGTTTGAAGCTTGACATAAAGGTAATTCCTCACCCCAGTGGGAATGAATTTAAGTCCTCGTACACATCCATATTTTCATTATTACCACAGTGGACAGATGAACATTGATAGAGCTCTCGCCAGGCGTTCATCCCATGCTGCATCAGTGAAGAAGCCTGGAAGTCTTGCCCAGTATCCTTAAGTAAAGATGAACCAAATGAACTCAGGTCTTCATATGCGTCCATATTTTCACTATCACAACCATGGATTGATGAACATGGAGGCTCTTTCCTAGCATCAAAGTTCCAAGGTAAATCCATACCATGATGGACTGGAGAAGGCTGAATATCTTCCCCAGCACAAAAAATCAATGAACCCATCCCATGCTGCAATGCAATGAGTGGTCATTACAAACTTGTAATTTACAATAAAATGCAATGCGTAACTCTTTACTTATTGTTGCACATTATATTTAGCCACTAATTGAAGTTATTATGAATTTCTATCCAATTTCTTAATTAAAAAAGACAAATAATGGATATGTTGGAAACATTACAGCCAAGCACAGTACTTTATTAGTAGCTGTTTTCAACTGTTTATTTGTAATATCATTTCCATTAGGAAATTAGCTTACGGTCTACGGCCAGAGCATCAATATGACTCCCACACTGTTACCATTTTCATAGAAATATCACTATAAGAAATGTCAGGGTATCCATACCAAACCAGAGAATTTTATTAGTTTTGTTTAAAAAACAAAGTGAGTTTAACGAATAAGGTTAAGACATATATATATCCAACAGTATTGTAACCTTTAAGGCCCTTGAGCTCTTCTCCTATTATATCAATAATAAAGAATAAGTTCGATCAGTCATAACAAATATGATGATTGGCTACTCATAAGAGTGTAAATCAAACAGAGTTATGGACTGTTGGATGATGCAAGATTTAAGTATACCTTATGTTTCGCGATTTCATTAAGAGATTTTGAAAGCGAGTCCTCCAATTTCTTAAGTTGTTGAATGTTGTCAATCTTGTCAAGATTCTTCCAAAGCCTGCATATTACAAATCACAACAGAAAAAGAAATGTCATGCTATGGTTTTAGGACTATCTCTGAAGAGACAATGGCAAGTAAACAATGCATATTAATCTAGAAATGGTGCAACATTTTCCATTATAATAGAATTATCATAAAATAATTAACAAAAACGATCTAATAACAAGGGATATCCCCAAAGAGAGTGCATCTTTTCTGGAAGAGAAAGAAGAGAAGGTATATGTTGAAATGTGTGACCATCTCATCTAAAGTTTAAGCAGTTAGATAGAGCACATTTTTTACTTAATTATGTTTTCAATACGACCCTCATGCGCGGACGGACTTGATTCGTTTCTATTGGACAAGCACGTTATATTCTTTTTTTAGAAAGGGTAGCGGTGAGGGTACTTGAACCCAGGATCTCTGCTTGCTCTAAAAACATGTTGAAGTATGTGACCATCTCATCTCAAAGTTTAAATTGTTACAGAGACCATACTTTTATTTGTTTAATTTTTTTTCAACAGTATACCTTCTAAACATTTCTTCGGCTACACATCATGCAAAGAATGAGAATCAAACGAAGTTTCTCTTAAGGATTTGGAATTACTGACCAACATAGCCCTCCACTATAAACTTAGCTGGTCGACGCTTTGGATAAGCTTATAGACTCATCCTTTATATATTTGCAGAAAAGCCAAAAATTAGTTAGCAACTTTGCCACAATTTCTTGGCTCCCAAAAACAGTATCTGTGGTGACCACATACACTAGACTATGCATCTTCCATCTCTGAGGTCACAAGTGTCAGAAAATTCTTCGATTTTCTTTTAAATGCTTATCCAACATATGCGATAGATATGGTCTCCATTTATTTGTAAGACACAACTACATACTCAGTCAAACCTATGATGACACAATGATTATCAGTGCAGTTGATAATGGGATTTGGAATAAGAAAAGTTCTCCTCAAAATGTGAAGTTGGTTTAGAGAAAGGCTCATCTCTTCAGTGAGATAATTCTAGTCTTATGATATAAGGTTCAAGTAAAGTTTGAAACGAATATTTTTCAGCAGTATTTGTATAAAAAAATTTAGACTAACACAGTAAAATCCATTTGCTGTCATGTGAAGGAATGATAAAAAAAGCTCTTTGAACCAACTCTGTCGGCTCACTTTCTGGTTCCGTCACAAAGTGTGGACAAGTCAGAACTGAAAATGAAATTAGTCCTAGCCTCCTGAGTCCACACAAACTCATAAAATGGAGTCACAGCTTGATATCATATAAACTCTATTTTTTGGATAAGGGATATCATATAAACTCATAGTAGCATGCCAAGAATGGATGCCTACATAAGAGGACAAGATAAAGCCACATGTAAATTTAACTGTGTCAAACCACTGTGAAATCAAACTAGGTTTTGTCTTAACACTCTTCCTCACCCTTTGTTTAGGTATATGTTAGTTATGTGTGCATCAATCTTACTCTACTGGTCAACATCTGCACCTTGTTTTTGTTCACGTTCTTCAAAGAAAACTTTTCATGTTCTTTGTTCCCTTGGGAGTTGTGTTAACTAAAAATTTTCACCATACTGGTACAGGAGGAGTTGCATTTTAATCTTATTTCTGTTAACAATCAATCAACTTTCTTCCTCTCGAAGCATTGAATCAAGCATGAGCGGGAGAACCACTAGCATTTTAGTAGAACTGTGAAACTTTAAGTCTCTGTTCAACAAACTTTTTAAGCATTTCTGCTAGCATTATACACTTCTGAGGACTCTATCTACCATCTAAGATATTTGCTCTGTGTAACAAGTCCAGAACAAATATAAACACTTACAGAATAAAGAACAACAGTGTTTCTTCTAATAAACATCATTACATATATAATGAAACCAATCATAGAAGGCCTAATCTATAATTATGCTATTGTTTTGTAGGGGAAGATATCCAATGAAAAGTATACAACAACATACCCAGTGTATTCCCGGTGGGGTCTGGGGAGCGTCGAGTGTACGCAGACCTTACCCCTACCTTGGGAGGTAGGGAGGTTGTTTCCGAAAGACCCTCGGCTCAAGAGGAGACATAACAAAGAAGGTCATATAAGGTTTGAAGTAAAGTAAAGCAAAGTAAAGAGATCATGTCACAACAAATAACAGATAATACCAGGAACCAAAAGACAAGAAACTCCACGAGTAATACGAAGCGTGACATGCCCAACTACCTACTAGCCTTCTACCCTGATCCATGTCCTCCAAACCTTCCTATCTAAGGTCATGTCCTCGGTGAGCTGAAACTGCGTCATGTCCTGTCTAATCACCTCTCCCCAATACTTCTTCAGCCTACCTCTACCCCTCCTGAAACCATCCATAACCAACCTCACACTAGGGCGCCCGCGCCTCTCCTCTGCACATGCCCGAACCATCGCAACCTCACTTCCCTCGTATTGTCCTCCACCGAGGCTACCCCCGCCTTATTCTGAATATTTCCATTCCTAATCATGTCTCTCCTCGTGTGCCCACACATCCATTGCATCATCCTCATTTCCGCCACCTTCATCTTCTGAATGTGAGAGTTCTTAACTGGCCAACACTCTACCTCATACAACATAGTTGGTCTAACCACCACTCTGTAGAACTTGCCTTTAAGTTTGGGTGGCACCTTCTTGTCACACAAGACTCTGGATGCGAGTCTCCATTTCATTCATCCCGCACCAATAGGATGTGTGACATCATCGTCAATCTCTCCATACCTTGGATAATCGACTCAAGGTATTTGAAACTTCTTTTCGTTTGAATTGCCTGAGTACCAAGCCTCACTTCCACACCAACCTCATGTGATACGTTGTTGAACTTGCGCTCCAAGTACTATGTCTTGGTCCTACTCAACCTAAACCCTTTAGACTCTAGAATATGTCTCCAAACCTCCAACTTGGCATTCACTCTGCTACGAGTCTCGTCAATCAGAACTATGTCATCCGCGAATAACATACTCATGGCACCTCACCTTGGATTTGTCACGTCAGACCATCCATCACCAAGGCAAATAAAAATGGGCTAAGAGCTGATCCCTGGTGCAACCCCATCATCACAGAAAAGTGTTTTGAATCCCCTCCCACTGTCCTTACCATGGTCTTGGCTCCATCATACATATCCTTGATCGCCCTAATGTACACCATAGGTACGCCTCTAGTCTCCAAGCATCTCCATAGGACCTCCCTCGGGACTTTATCGTATGCCTTTTCTAGGTTGATAAAAATCATGTGCAAGTCCCTCTTCCTCTCCCTATACTGCTCCACCAGTCTCCTAATAAGATGGATAGCTTCAGTAATTAAATTACCCGACATGAAACCGAACTGGTTCTCTGAAATAGACACGCTTCTCCTAACCCTCATCTCCACCATCCTTTCTCACACTTTCATAGTGTGGCTTATTAGCTTAATATCTCTATAGTTGTTGCAACTCTATATGCCCCCTTTGTTCTTGTACAAAATTATCATTGTACTCCACCTCCATTCTTCGGAAATCTTTGTCGTCTTAAAAATGACATTAAACAACTCAGTAAGTCACTCCAAACCTTCCCTGCCCGCGCTCTTCCAAAATCCCCCAAAATCTCGTCTGTCCCGGTCGCTCTTCCCCTATGCATCCTACGAACAACACCATTAACCTTCTTAACTTTTATTCTCCTACAATACCCAAAATCACGATGCCTCTCAGAGTGCTCCAAATCTCCCATAACAATCTGTCTAATGAGAGCATCATTCACCAATACTTTGTCATCCTCGTCCTTGATGCACTTTACTTTAAATCAAGATCATGTGCCCTCCTCTCCCTCGCCTTGGCTAACCTGTCCAACTTCTTATCCCCACCTTTGTCCTCTAGTTCTGCATACAAGCGATCAAAAGATGTCGTCTTTGCCGCAGTAACCGCTAACTTCACCTCCTTTCTCGCTATCTTGTACTTTTCCCTATTCATTCGTTTCTCCTCATCATCCTTGATGTCTACCAACTTCGCATATGCCACCTTCTTTGCTTCCACCTTCCCTTGGACTTCTCCATTCCACCACCAATCTCCTCGATGCCCACCACGGCTACCTCTTGATATCCCAACACCTCTCTAGATGCTTCCCTAATGCAACTGGTCGTTCTATCCCACATAGTGCTCGCATCTCCCCTACTCTCCCAGGCCCCCATATCCATCAACTTCTCCCCCATTTCCTGGGCACTAGCCATAGTTAAACTCCCTCATCTGATCCTTGGCTGGTCATCCACGACCCTCTTCTTTCTCTTCCCCTTGATCGCCAAATTCATCACCAAAAGCTTATGCTGGATCGTAAGGTTCTCACCCGGAATGATCTTCCGGTCTTTACATAGACCTTTATCATCTTTTCTAAGTAGCAAATAGTCTATCTGGGTCTCAGCCACTGAACTACGGAAGGTTACCAAATGCTCATCCTTCTCCGGGAAACTCGAGTTGGCTACCACCAATCCAAAAGCTTTTGCGAAATTCAGAAGTGAGACTCCTCCTCCGATCCTGTCCCCGACGCCAAAACCTCCATATACATCGACATAACCCCCCGAAATTGACTCGATGTGTCCGTTGAAATCTCCTCCTATGAATAGCTTCTCAGTGGTATACCTCCCACCAACTCGTCCAAATCCTCCCAAAAACGCCTCTTTTCCTCCTCATCCAAGCCCTTCTTCTGCGACGCGTAAGCACTAATAATGTTCATAGTGAACCCTCCAACTACCAACTTAATCGTCATTGACCCTCCTAACCTCTTCCACTTGATCCCTTAGCTCGCTGTCTACTAAAATGCGTACCCCATTCCTATACCTTGACCTATCTGAGAACCATAACTTATCCAGTGAAAAGTATGATCAACAAAAAAAGATCAAAGAAGTTACCTGAGTCTACCCTCGATGTCTGAAAGTCGAATTCTTAATGAATGTGAGAGAAAATGTATATCCTACGTCAAAAACAAGAAATTGAGTAAACATGACTGCATTGCCCCCCGACCCGTACTGACAAATTTGGCAGTCGTAATGATGTGCTTGTGACAAATAAAATTAGTACCTCCGTTGTCAAATCCCTGAAAAGGAATAAGCATAGGATTTTCAGTATTTTTGAAGTAAAAAAGTCAACCTGACAGGTCTTGCTTGCTAAAATGAAAGGTAAACCGAACTACTTGGCAGTAAAATGAAACATACCCAGGACAGAACTGTTCTCCTATATTTACATCGTGATCAGACTTCTTGCAAGCTTTCTTTATTGTCTAAATGTTCAAATCCAGAGCAGGTCATTAACCAAAAAACACCTTAAATTTGAATGCACAAATGAGTGGAAACAGGCCATTCCTATAACAAGGAAGGTTGAACTTACTTCAAGACACTCCATCTTCCTGTTAATCAGGTAAAAGAACAGTTCTAATATTAACTCTTCACGCATTTAATCATTTCGTCAGCACATCATATGAATGTGAATAGTACCTTTTCTCTCTTTCTTCTGGATTTACTTCGGCAATCTTGGTAACCATGTCCTCGAAGCTACTGGAGGAAGAACAATACAATGGATTTAAGATTTATCAGTAGAAAGGCTTTCGCAAAAACTGGTCTCTAAAGTTTGTTAGATTTAAACTAACAGATTATTAATATTGGTGTGTATCCATTCAGGTGGATGCCATAAGGTAGTTCATATCTCATAAATTATTGACTTGGAAGAAGTATCTTGACATCAAAAGCAACAGTTGTATTTCTTGAAAGAAAATCAATCACACATTATTTTTCTCTCCTAAAGACCTATAACATTAAGGGATGGAAATTTTAAGGTTTAATAGTGAGTTATCGTGGTAGGAGAAAAAGTACCTGTTCTCTGACTTGTATACACTAGGCTTTCCGCCTGGTGAAAACATGGCAAGAAAGATGTCAATGTCACACACTACTGAGAGCTCATTAGCTTTCTTCAAGAGTCCCTTCTTTCGCCTTGAGTATACTCCTATGCGGTTGCTACCATCCAACTTATGCAGTTTCAATTTTGCTCTCCCCATTCTGCATTTCCATAAGGACAGGTTCAACTCTTTGATGCCTATAACATCAAATGACTTAAGAACATACACTCTATTGAACTGTGATTGGTGGTAATTGGTCAATACCCGATTCGTACCCCTATTTAACCATTTTACTAGTAGATACAATTTGGAAAACAAAACTCTTTCTGTATACCAAAACTATTATACATGTGTAATCCAAGAAGTTCGGAAAATAATCATGCCACAAAAACATGTACGTGGGGGATTCTATCCATTTTTCTTGTAAGAACCTATTACAATAAACAACAGGCGGTACTTAGTTTCAGGTAGTTAGGTAAAAGATTTACCTTACTTTTGCTTCAAAATCTCAGCTTCTACTTTCCTACAGAGTCCAAATCCCGTGAAATTTTAGGAACAATTTCTCTCTTTCATGACACCAGCAGTATGAGGAGACCTAAGATAAAATGCAGGGGAAGAAAAAGAAACCAGACTTAGATCGGTAAAATTCTCTACAACCACACAAGAAAGACAATCCCAGAAGTGAAACATTATCTTGTTTTGTACACAACGTAAGTTTTTATTTAAATATAATCAATTAGCGGAGTGGAAGTACCATTCCCTTCTAAACCATCTACCATGAACTTGTATAGAGCGTTATTTGAGAATATCTGCACATAAACAACCAAAACTTTAGCATATTCACCATCTTTAAGGTCAAAATAAATGCAGTATCCTACATAATCATTAAAACTCACATATAGTTGATCGAGTGTTCTTCACTGTCCCTGAAATTTCTGTTGAAGGGGGAAAAGTAAAAGAAGTTCAAATTTCTGTTGGGAAGAGAAGCAATGATCTGACAGCACATGATCATCCCTATATCAAGAATAGGACAGTTTGGGGAAAGTAACTATATTTAGTTCAGTGTTTAAGTACATGGGATTTCACTCATTCACTGGGTATGTTGTTGTTTAAGTATAATCCATGTGTGATCCAGAAAGTTTGGAGAAAAATTGATCTCCCTAAGATAACATTTACACATGGAATATAACTCTGCATTTTGCTTTCTTGTTTTGTACCCTTAACCTCGGAAAATCATTGCTTACCTGCATGGAGAACCAGAATTTCATATAATTGTACAAGAAATGGTGCTGTCAGTTAGCAATTCCAAGAAGTATGGTAATACCTAGAAACAAAAGAAGCCAAAAACAAAAATAATTATGATGAAGACTTGTAAAATAATGCAACCAACCTTGAATACATATATGTACATGATCATGTTTAGAAGGAAAACTACGATAACATAATAGGATAGGATTATAATTGATTATCATAATCGTACCACTTTGATTATAGGCTGCTCCATTTAGATTTTGCAATATCTGTACATGGGAAAAAAATGACAGTTGAATAATTACAATTTTGGAAAAAATAATACCTAATAAACAATGAAATATAACATTAGAAAACCCCAAACATTGCACTCCATGCAAACCCCAAACATGCATGGCTCTAAAAGTGCAATCAGTGCACTAAGCTTCCATTATGCGCTGTGAAGGGCCAGACCATAAGAACATATTGTACGGCTTAAACCTGTGACCTCCCGGTCACACAACGGCAACTTTACCACTTATGTCAACGCTCCCCTTCAAACATGCATGGCTCTATGAAGAAAAAAGAGATGATGATGATACCCTAAGCAAGAACAGTGTGATTCCACCCTCAGAAATACAGAGCAGACATATCTCCACGCCATTCTGTTGGAGATGAAATTCTCATAAATAAAAAAAGAGAATTGGAATGTAAGGGTAAAAAAAAGAGGAGGTTTTTGGTTTTATAGGCTTTTCGGAAGAGATGCTAATCTGCGGTCCCGGTAACTCAAAACGATTGAATCGGAGAAGCCGTTACTCCGACCATTTTGTGGTCACTTTCAAAATTCACAACTGGAAATTTGAATTTTACCTTCATTTTTATGTAAAGGCATTCCAATGGCCTCTATGCCAATTTATGTGTTAAAAAGGGACAATTTAGTATAAACTTTCTATTCAATCTCAATGGAAAGTTTTATAGTCACACAAATATTAAAAAGAAATAATTTAGTATAAATTTTCTATTTAACCTTAATGGCAAGTTTTCTTGTCGCACAATTGTTAAATAGAGACAATTTAATATAAACTTTCTACTTAACACAAGTTTTATAGTCTCACAAATGTATGTTATGTTATAAAATCACAAATTTCATAAGTCGTATAGTCATATAAATGTTATGACATGTTTGAGACTACAAGTTTTAAAAAAATTACGGAATCAAATTGCCACATAAATTAAAACTTAAACCGAGTAATAGAATAGTAATAATTAACTAATTACACAAACACTCACATACTATGACATTTTATTTAATCAAAAATTTGGAATTTTTTTTATATCTCAAAAAGGAAATAATAGAATGTCCAAAAATAAAGCAAAGACAGAAAAGGAAAGTGATATTCTTTGCCCTAGCCGTCTCTGAGATATATATCTAAAAAACTGATGTACATTTTGGCAGAAGAAAACTAAGTATACTATGGGGAAAAAAACTTTTGTGTCGTGTGATTTTAGAGCAGGTTGCCTGTTATTTGGTTCATCAGCATCATCTCTTCTTTATTTCTCTGGTTCTGATTCTGATTGAGGGGATCTAAGCTTTGTCAATGTTCAGTATCCTCTTACCTGTAGCTGGGAGATCTGTAAAGCTGTTGAACTGCATTTTATTCTCCTCCTCAAATGCCAAGTTGGCCAAAAAATATGCTAGTTTATTTGCTTCCCTGAAGATACGTACAACTTGTATGTGTAAGTATTCTAAGCTCTGAATTATCTTTTCCACTTTGTCGACTATTTTTCAAGAAATTTTCCAACCATCTTGTAGTATATTTCTTAGAATCAAAGAGTCAGTTTCCAAAGTAACATTCTGCAAGTTGTGTTGTAGACACCATTTCATAGCGTCCTGAATCCCAGTTGTTTTTGCCATCATATTTGTTCTTGTCCCAATCTGTTGAGCTTGTGCAAAAATCAAGTCTCATCTGTTATCTCTGAGACAAAAACCATAAGAACTTTTGCGTAGATTGTCTTGGTTTTCCCCATCTGTATTGCATTTGATTATTCCTATCACTAGAAAGGTCCACCTTACAATACAGCAGTGTAAAGAAAGCTTATAAATGTTGAGAAATTGGATCACTGAAGGCCAGTCTGGTGGGATATTTGATTAAAGAAAGCCCGTGGGCTTTAACTTTAATCATGAGCCGAGATGAGATTTATCAAGGATCAACGATTGCCCGTCAACCTACAATTAGATGCCTAAAAATGGATGGAATATGGAGTGGGATTAAAGACATCACGTGAAGGCTAAGAAGACAACTTTACTTTCGGTTTTGTATGTAGGTCTTAGCCGAAGACCATGTTTGTTTTTCTTTTAGTTTGTCTTTAATTCTTAGCTTAGCTTTTAGTTCTTATTAGGACATCATTAATAAGCCATGTAATAAAGAAGTATGACTAGGCCATGTAATAAGGTGACAAGGCCGAGAGTTCCTTCCCACAAGATGATTAGGCCGAGAAGAGTGTAAGAAAGACAAGGTGGCAAGGACAAGAATGATCTTGAAGATGAGGCTTCCAAGGAGATAATACAATCATGCATCTAGCTGTGTGGAAGACATCAAGATCGGCCATGGGAATATCAAGAGTTGGCCAAATGATTCATCAAAGCAAATACAAAGAATGGAAGCTTCCAAACATATTTCAAGAAGAAATGTTTTTGAGAAGCCAAATTCATGCATTTTTCTTCATGGGATTCACAAAGGGATGTGAAAGAGATTGGGTTCATCCTTTTCCCCAAGCAAGGCCGAACCCTTTCCCATTTATTCAAGCTTGGCCGAGAGCTTCCTTGCTTCCAAAGCCCTTTCCCACTTGTCCACACTTGGCCGAAAATCCAAGGAGTTTGTCCTTTAGTTTGCCTTCTAGAATAGTCCGTCTAGTAGTATAAATAGGACCCTTATATATGTAAATATTCAGAGTTGTTGATTGAAATATAAACTTGAGTTTTACTCATACTCTAAAGTATTCAACTTGTGTGTTGTCTACCTTAGATTGGTCCTTATGTGGGCCTTGGTTCTTATGTGAGCCAACCCCTTAGTGTAAGTTGAAGCTAGGACTTGTGTGACCTAGTTAAACCCAAGCTAAGGTCCCTTCGGTGTAAGTCTTGGTTAGGACTTGTGTGACCTAATCAAACCCAAGCTTAAGGAACCCCATTGGTGCAAGTGGACGTTGGAACTTATGTGATCCAACCAAACCCAAGCTTAAGGAACCCCATTGGTGCAAGTGGACGTTGGAACTTATGTGATCCAACCAAACCCAAGCCTAGGGTCTATCTTAAGATTATCGGCCACCCTCACTTGGCTTGTTCACGGGCTTGTACTTAGCAACCCCGGTCTAGACCTTGTCCAATTGGCCAAACTCACTTGGTGTCTACTCGAGCATTAAAACCCTCGTGTCTCTATCCTTGTCCATATCGACCGATCATCACTTGGTTTGCAACCGAGATTGCACCTAGCAACTCGTGTCCATTCCTTATCCAAACCACCTTATTCTTTCCACCACCACATCCCACGATACTTCCTAAACACCCCCACGAAAGATCCTTAACTGAAACCATACACACATACCCGTCCAATCCCGACAACACCCAAACAGTCCGCATAACACACCTTACCGGTACCTCACTGTTTCAGCCAGTTGCCGTCACCTTGCCACCACCCAACCACCGAACCCCGACCACCAACATAACCCTCAATGTACCCGAAATACCCCCACAAAATGCCTCAACCCAACTCCTCCCTAAACTACCCGCCCAAGTCCCACAATACACCACACCGCCAAAGAACCCCTCTCCTCCCCGAGAACCCTCATTTCAAGTCCTTTTTTGTGTCAATCCGCTTACAACCAAACTTTTACCAACTCACCCCTCCTTATATACATCAATATTAGTCAACCAATGATATTTTGTTATGATAAGCTGGTTTACTGTTAACTGCACATGATATAAGAGTCTGATGTAAGTTGTATTACCTCCATGCTTTATTAAGTTTCTTTTTTTCCACAACTCCCAAATAATAATTTCTGGAATAGCATTGTATATGGCCTGAAGTTTGGGAACTGCATCTGATGTCCACCATTTGATGATTACTTGTTGTAATTGCAAGCCTTCAATATTGAAACATGCACAAAAATCAAAATGCTTCCAAAGCTTAAAAGCTATTGAAGATGTTAGAAAAAGATGAGCCACTATTTCTATATTGTCATTTACACCTCGTTGAGCGAGGTCCGAATCACAACCCTATCTCGCTTTGAGATAAGCTCAGCGAGCTCCTTGGTCCATTTTACACTTGGTAAAAAATTTATATTTTTCGACGGTACTGATATCGTCTCAGTAAAATAGCCATAACTCCTAGCATAGAGCTCCGTTGGACCTCCACCATATATGGTTCGAAAGGTATTTCAAAGATCGACAACTTTTATGTTTTTATATTTCTCCAATTCTCAACGTATTTGTATGAAATCATGCTGGAAAAACAGATTTGCCATAAACTTAACTAATTCTATCGAATCTTAAGCACCTCACTACTCGTCTTGATTTCAAAACAACTATTTCCACCCAAACTTATTCTGATAGCACTTCACATGTCTAAAATGTCACACGAATATTGATTTAAAGCATCCACACCTAATCTGGATTTACGGAGTGTTACATTATCTCCCTCTTGGGATCATTCGTCCGAGAATGATGGGTCATGGTTAAGAATGAGACTGAACATGGCATGAGTACATGAACGTGAAGAAACATGACATAGAACATGGGGACTGAATGACATGATTACATGAAAATATGAACATAATGACATGAGACATGAGTAATGAATACATGAATGTGAAACATGAGGCACAGATAGGCACGGGACATAACGGTAATACTAAAGGTACTTTCCTTGTACGTTTTCTGATTGCTCCTAAAATAAGTGTGGATATCTGAACTTCATGTCCTCTTCGGCTTCTCATGTAGCCTGCTCAACTTTCTGACTCCTCCAAAATACTTTCACTGAGGCAACTTCCTTAGTCCTCAACTTGCGAACTTGATGATCCAAAATAGCCACAGAGACCTCTTCATAGGTTAGGTTGTCCTTAACTGTGATACATTCAGTAGGAGCAACCAACGATGGGTCTCCCACATACTTCTTCAACATGAATACATGAATACATGAAACATTGGGTGTACAGTGATTAAATCTTATGGCAATTCAAGCTCATAAGCCACTTGGCCAATCCTTCGCATGATCATGTACGGTCTGATATACTTTGGGCTGAGTTTCCCTTTCTTTCCAACCTCATGATACATTTCATAGGTGGAACTTTTAGAAACACCCAATTAATAACCTGAAACTCCAAGTCTCTACGCCTCACGTCCAGATAGGACTTTTGGCAACTCTGAGCTATTTTCAAACACTCCTGAATTAACTTGACTTTCTCCATAGCCTGATGGACCAAGTCCGGTCCTAATAATTTTGCTTCACCAACTTCGAACCAACCAATTAGCGATCTACACCTTCGCCCATATTGAACTTCGAATAGTACCATTTGGATACTAGCATGGTAACTGTTATTATAAGCAAATTCAATAAGAGGCAAGTGATCGTCCTAATTACCTTCAAAATCTAGGACACATGCTCTCAATATATCTTTGAGGGTCTGAATAGTCTGCTATGCCTAGCCATCTGTCTGAGGATGAAAAGTTGTATTGAGATTTACCTTGGTACCCAATCATTTCTGGAAAGACTTCCAAAAGTGTGTTGTGAACTAAGCACCACGATCCGAAATAATAGACACAATGGGGTCCCATAAAGCCTGACAATTTTTCAGATATATAACTTGGCATAATCTTATGTTGAATATGTGGTATTTACTGGAAAAAGTGTGATGATTTAGTAAGTCGATCCATATCACCCAAATCGAATCATGCCTTTGGGATGAGCGAGGTAGACCTGTTATGAATTCCATGTTTATCATCTCTCATTTTCAAACAGGAATATTAATATTCTGAGTCACCCACCAGGCCTCTAGTGCTCAGTTTTCACCTGCTGATAATTCAGACACTTGGCTACAAAGTCTGCCACATTCCTCTTCATATCATTCAATCAATAAATCTCTTTAAGATCATGATACATCTTTATAGAACCTACATGGATAGAAAACCTGGAATTATGCGCTTCTACTATGATTTGCTCTCTGAGTCAATCGACATATGGAACACACAACCTGTCTCAGTACCTCAAAGTACTATCACCTCCCCCTTGTTCAAAAGTCGTAGTCTTATGCTTATGAATACCCTCTTCAGCTGCAACAAATAGGGATTATTAAACTATTTATCATTTATATGTGCTACTAAAGAGGACTCGGACCGGGTTTGGACAACAACACCGCCATTTTCGAAGTCCAAGAGTCGAACTCCTAAACTAACTAGTCGATGAATTCCTTCGCCGTGGTTCTCTTTTCTTCTTCAACATGAGATAATCTCTCAATGGATCACCGACTAAGGGCATCGGCTACCACATTTGCTTTCCCCGAATGGTAGAGAACATCCACATTATAATCCCTTATCAATTTAAGCCCTATCCTTTTTCTAAGATTCAACTCCATTGCTTGAAAATATACTGAATGCTCTTGTGATCTGTGAAAATATCAATGTGAACTCCATACAGATAATGGTGCCATATCTTGAGCGCAAAGACCACGACTGCTAATTCTAAATTGTGAGTCGGATAGTTCTTTTCATGAGGCTTAAGTTGTATGGATGTGTAAGCTATAACCTTACCATGATGAATTTAAACACATTTGAGACCAGTTCTTGATGCATCATAATACACTACGAACCTCTCGGTTCCCTCTAGAAATGTTAGCATAGGAGCAGAAGTCAGTCTCATTTTTAATTCTTTAAAACTATGCTCACATGCATCTAACCACTGAAATTTGACTTTCTTCTGAGTTAATCTAGTCAACGGAGCTGAGATGGAAGAAAAATCTTCTACGAAGCGTCTATAATAGCCTGCCAAACCCAAGAAACTTCTTAAATCAGAGGCTGAGGTGGGTCTGGGACAATTCTTTACATCGTCTATCAACTTGGACACCTTCGCCTGAAATCACATGGCTTAAGAATGTTATTGACTTTAGCCAAAATTCACACTTGGAAAACTTCGCATAAAGTTTGTGGTCCTGAAGTGTCCGCAACACTATTCTGAGTTGTTCTGCATGGTCAACCTCACTACAGAAATAAATCAGAATATCATCAATAAAGACAATGATGAAAATGTCAAGATAAGGCTTGGAGACCTTGTTCATAAGATCCATGAAAACAGCTTGTGCATTCGTCAATCCGAACGAGATGACACAAAATTCAAAATGACCATAGCGAGTTCTGAAGGCAGTTTTCGAAATATCAACTTCATTAACCTTAAGTTCATGGTACCCTGATCTAAGGTCAATATTGGAGAAACATTGGGCACCCTGATGTTTATCGAATAAGTCATCGATTCTGGGAAGAAGATATTTGTTCTTAATGGTGACCTTATTTAATTATCGGTAGTCAATGCACATACGCAAAGATACATCCTTCTTTCAAACAAACAAGACTGGTTCACCCCAAGGTGAGATACTCGGTCTAATAAATCTCTTATCAATGATATCTTTCAACTCGGATTTTAATTCCTTTAGCTCTGTTGGAGCCATTCTGTATGGTGGAATAGATATCGACTTGGTGTCGGGAAGTATATCAATTCCAAAGTCAATCTCCCTATCGGGAGGGACTCCATGAAGATCTTCTGGAACTAAAAAGTTGGGGTGTGGGTATCTGCATCCCTAACCCAAACTAGATGGTAAATGTACCTCTTGGACATCATCTTTCTAGATTTAACATAGGAGATAAACTTACCTATGGGTACTACTGCATCACCCTTCCATTCTATGACTGGTTCACCAAAAATTCAAAACTCACAATTTTGGTTCTACAGCATACTGTGGCATAACATGAAGACAACCAATCCATGCCCAGTATTACATCAAAGTCTATCATTTCCAACTCTACCAAGTCGGTTGTTGTAATGTGGTGATAGAATTTAACTGGACAACCTATATGTACTCGTCTAGCTATAACTGACTTTTCGACTGGATGATACTTCAAAGGGTTCATGTAACTTTTCTAGCTCTATCCCAAATGTCTTAGCAATAAATGGGGTTACATATGATAGAGTGGACCCAGGATTCATAAGGGCATAAACGTCACAAGTGAAAACGGTTAGTATACATGTGACAACATCTGTATGAGCCTCTATATCTTGACGACCTGCTAGTGCATACAAGTAGTTTGGACCTCCGCCTGTATTGCCAGACTTAGTTGTATCACGCCTTATTGGGCTTGAGAATTATAAGAAATTGCTGAATTTGTAGACTGAGTCATATTACCTCTTGTAAACTGCCTCGCTGATGGACAATCTCTATGAATGTGACCTCGCTGACCACACCCATAACAGATATCCATACCCATGCAACACTTCCCCAGGTGTATCTTATCACACTTACCGCAAACTGGATTATTAAAGGTCATTTGACCCACATTGGTTTGTGACTGAGAGCCTGATGCTCTGAAGTTCTGTCTCTTCTAATCATTCCTGAAGTTTGGGACTGGGCACTGGATAAAGATATAGCAGGTCCTGATGACTTGTTTTTAAAGAATTGTCTGCCTCCACCTTCCCCGTGACTGAAGTGACTTGAAGAGTTAACTCTCTTATTGAACTCCTTGTCTTTCTCCTTCTGTAATATTTTCTCTTCCTTCATTCTGCTCTCATTATCTTGTACAAAAGTAACCATCTTGGTAATAGTTTTTTCCTTGTTCTAAGCAGAAATGTTAGCAGCACCGAACAAATGGGGGTCAAGACCCCACACAAAGCACCTAACTCTGGCCCTCATATCCGAAACCATGTGTGGAGCATACTTAGCCAAATAAAAAAATAGAGGTAGTACTCATTCACACTCCTACCATTCTGCTTTAGCTTCTTGAATTCGAAGGCATTTGCCTCCCTGACCTCTAGCGGCAGGAAGTGTTCAATGAAAGCATCTCCAAATTCATCCCAAGTCTCATGAGATGCACCTTCCCCTCGGGACTATTCTCATGACTCATACCAAATATTAGCAATATCCTGCAACTGATAATCTCTCAACTTTGTTGTCTCTAAATCAGTAGAATGCATAACAAGAAAGATTTTCTGAAGCCCGTCAATGAAATTTTGTGGATCCTCTATCTTACTAGACCCTGTGAACACTGGAGGCTCCATACCCAAAAATTCCCAGGTCCTTAAACTGGATGACTCTCAACTAGCTCTTGTACTTGGAGTCATTCCTTGACGTTGAGCTTATGCATCCACAATCTGGGTGAGCAGCTGAATAGCTCCCCTAACATCTGGGTTAGTGAAAATAAGCGGTTGAACTAGAGTACGAACCTTCATAGGCCCCCTAATGTCAGGTGGGAGTGTTGTACCTGCATTATCTCTCTGAGCTGAGTGTCCTCCTCTTAAGCAGTATTGGTAGCGGCCCTCTTGCTTGTAACTGACTTTCTTTTAGCAGACATTTTCTGAAATACGTAATACGTACGAGTTAGAAGAATGTCCTAAAGGTATAGCTCTAACTGCACAATCTAGATTATGAAAGAAGTGAGACAATCCTAGATGTCTTGGTGGTCAATTGTTTACATGTGTGGGCGCCACACACACATAAAAGTGACCCCACATGATATAGTTTTATAGACTCCCTAAGACACTTGAATCTAGGTTCTGATACTAAGTTTTGTAATGCCCTAAACCATGGTCTGGGTGTAACACAACACTCGATGTCTGACTGCATGTGATCGAGCGAACCACATGGCATACCTCAGCCTTGGGGGGTGGCCGGCACCTGGCACCCGAAGGCCCGAGCGAACTAACTATAGTACTTGGAGCTCTTAACACAAAACTTGGGCCGACAAGGCCTCCAGTCACTCTAACAAGACAAGAATGTATGATAACCTGCACGCAAAAAAGTCCCAACACACACACATATATATACAGATAACCAAGGCCAACAAGGCCATGACAAAACATATACACATCGTACACTAGTCTATAAACTTTTAAGAGTGTTACAATAAGTTAACATTCGGGATAGGGTCCCGCCATATCCAAAATTCTAGGAATATATATATATATATATATAACAGTACCTACTGACTCTATATAGCAACTCCGGAGAAGAGGAGTGCAACAATCAACCGTTGGAAACATGTATCTTACTGAGAAGGTACGTCTGGCTGCCTACCTGTACCTGCGGTCATAAACGCAACACCCAGGAGAGATCATCAGTATGAATGAATGTACTGAATATGTAAAGCATAAGCAAATATAAGTAAAGGTATCAATGTGCAAGGAAACTGAAAGCAACAACCTGTAACTCAAAAGTGTCATTGAGGACCATACTCTACATATAACATATCTTTAGACGTTGTGTATATAACGCGATAGGCCTATGTGGGCAATATAAATATGTAATGCATATACATGAGGAACATCTAAGGACCAAGTAATAATATTTTGAACTCGTCAAAGTGACGTAAGGTCGTTACATCTCCGACTATCCTTATGCGAATAACATATCACATGTTACTCTTTTACATGACTCTATAGGTATGATAGATCACACTATTGACTTAACTTTTAGGGAAACCAATAAGGAACCGACATTCAATGACATAAGAAGGGTGTCTTGGAATATGGTAAGTAACCTCGACAATGGATGGGTAATATATAACAACAAATTGACAGGAGAATCACAAGTACTTCCTTAAGGACTAAGAATAGAGTTTCTATCGGATTTTATTGCGTAGTCGTCGCTTCTATAATAATCATGCCAAGAAGAAGGAAGTTTGCCTTAAATACCTTGTCGATGAAGCTAGTTATATTTTATGGAGCCTTACACGTGGTGTGGACGATTGTCTATATTCAACGAGGAGTTTGTATTAATATCAAGTTCATATCTTATAAGAGATTTCATTTAGGAAATTCACTGAACAACTTGTGTGCGTGAAGTTCTAGAGTTATTCTACCATGGCTCCTTACATTAAATCAACACCACCATATTTCATAACTCTTTTTCCTCAACTTTACAATCTTACCAACATGATCTGATACTTGTTTACACTCTAAGGTTCAATCAACAACCCCAAGAAACAAGTAAAAATAACTTCATATCATTAGAGGTGTTCTTCAAGATCCTACCCATCCAACTTCCACAATTCACAAGTTATCCTCACCAACAAATCAAACTAAGTTAGGAGAAGTTAAAGCGAACATAAAAGTGATAAAGCCTTACCTTAACCAGCCAAGAGGTCTCCCACAACAACCTTAACTTAAACTCAAAGGAGCTCATAAGCTTGCCAAGCCAACTAGAGAGATTATCAAGGTGTTCTTGGTTCTTGGAAGAGAAAATCACCTCAAATACTTATAGGAGTGTTCGTCAACAATGGAGAAGGCTTTAGAGAGTGTTTAGGAGGTTTCTAGAGCTCAATGGGTCATGCTAATGAAATGAAGTGAGGTTGTCTGACTTTTAACTTAAATAATCTAACCCACTGCCTCACATATGCGGCTCCATATGTGGTGCATATGCCTATATATATGGCCACATATACCATCGCATATGGTGGTAGCGAGGTAGTAGAATTGTGTATTTGGTATGTCGCCTCATTCGCAAGGCGGAATGGCATCCGCGACGCGAGACACTAAGCGTATTATCAAAACTTTGTCATTCTTCATCGAGTTGTACTTTCTTTATTCCTATTGACTTCCAACCATCTGAAACCATTCCTCAACATCCTTATATGTCATGCGAACCCTCAGAAATGATTTCAAAGTTCTCACGACTCAAGTTGGCTAACTAAAATCTCATTCGAGGGGCAAACTACAGGCCGTAACATCCTTCCCCTCTTAAGAACATTTGTCTTCGAATGTTGAATAATGTTCTAATACTTAAAATTTTAGAAAATTTTGGTAGAGTTTTCCTTGCAAACAAGACAATCTGAAACCTACCAACAGCTCAAACATACAACCTATGTTACACAGGGCTACAAAATATCATAATAATACCCAATTGGCCTCACACGATCATCTATATATACAAGAATAGAAAAATATTAGTCATAACTCACCTCAATTATCCTTCATTGTACTTTGTGTTGTGCATGCTATATATGTCTCATCATTATCACCTAAATAAGATATAAAAATTAAGCTCGTTAATGAATTAGGAGTAATGGAACCGTATCTCACGAGTATTGGTATAAACCTGAAGACTGAAATAAGTAAGAATATCGGGATTTCATATGTTCATCTGCTTCCCATGTCATTCCTTCCATGTTGTTATTTCTCCAAAGCACTTTGACCTAAGCGACTTCTTTGGTTCGTAACTTACGTACTTGACGATCTAGGATAGCTACAGGAGTTTCCTCATATGAGAGGTCCTCTGCCACTCGAACATCTTTAATGGGGGTAATGCGGTAGGGGTCGCCTAGACATTTACAAAGCATGGATACATGAAACACGGGATGAATGGATTCTAACTCTTGGGACAACTCTAGCTTATATGCCACTTGACTGATTCTCTAAATGATTTTGTATGGTCTGACGTACCTGGGGCTAAGCTTGTCGTACCACACCATGCCTTTCGTAGGTGAAACTTGTAGAAACACCCAACCTCTCACATCAATCCCAAGTTTCGACACCGGTTATCTGAGTATGACCTTTGGTCGACTCTAGGTCATCGATGATCGCTCCTAAATCAACAAATTGACAAATCCAAAACTTACATTATCTGTCTACTCATATATTTGTTTCATCATCCTTACTCCTTAACTCCTTTCCTTAACGTCCATCTTAGATTCTTAAGATTGGTTAACCATTTTATTACTTCGTTATATGCTCATATCGGGCCTTTTTCATTGTTGTCTCCCCATACCGTTTCTTAGAAATTCTGCTGGTATTCATGGTGGAGCTAGTGCTTGACATATCCAAAATTCACATCGTATCTAGGTTTCTATTTATTATCGCTTCGGGCTTCTCCCCTTAAAGGGGTATCAGAATTCTTCATAACCAGTCATTCAATCTGTTAACCTTTACATTTCTCGCTTGAATTATTTTAAGGATTCCTTGTTTTAATGTACCTCTTGTACCATCACTTCTGGACATTGGGGTCTTATGCCTTTCGCTGGAGGGGTCTAAGCATCATTTCTTTGCTATCATCTCACTTTATAGTGATCGTATTATTACAGGTTCTATTCTAGCCTCGTTATCGGTACCCTTATCTTTAGAATCTATTCGGGCGTCGTCCTTATGAAGAATGTTCTCCGGCCTTGTTATTGTGTCATAACATCCCGCTTATATTACCAAACATCCATTTACTACTTATAGTTATTATTTTGTCACATCGTGATCTTTATCGTAAACTGCCTTCAGCCAACTGTTTCTTGCCCAGTCAACTTGTAAAATCACACCACAGAATTCGAAGCCCTTCTCACCCATTGAGACAATCATCTAAGGATCGATAACTATTACGTGAAGTGCTACCAAATCAATATATAATATGTTGTGTAATAAATACGAGCAAGTATACTTGTCGAATAACAAAAAAGAAAGTGACTTAAGGTAATGGTATTTGGTTTGAAAAGAGAGGAAGATTTTGTCTGAAACGTCCGTGATCGTAATAGGCGAACTTGACCAAGAAGTGAAATAACAGACAACCAAGTATATCCTTGATTGTAGATGTCTACCCACCTGATTCTTACGTTTTGATACTAAGGGCATTTATTAGGAACCCACTTCAGATTTTTCCATGGTGGAAATGTTAAGGTAGAGGAGAGCTTACTGAATTAAACGATTCCAGGACTATCGAGTTGTCCATAATTTATATCTACCAGGGTGACGATATGACTAAAGTAAGAAAAGAAAGTATAATGACGTAAAAGAGAAGTGGAATGAAAAAACAGAAGGAGAAATGAACCCGAAATGTCCTAACGTTCGATATCATCTTCTAAGGCTTAAGGTAGGATATAAACTTCCCTTTCGGCATCGCAGTATTTCCCTTCTATTCAATAGTGGGCTCGCCTGGAAAATTAGAACGAACGACTTTCGTCCAGCAATCCATATATATATCCATGATAAGATAGAAATCGATCACTTCTAATTCATTCAAATTGACTAAGGTGTGACGGTCACCAATAACAACATCATAACCCGATATACCTACCTAATGATCGGAATTACCACATGCGGGGACATCTCAAATAACTTACGTATTACTTCAGTCTCCTCATCATACTTAACAGCAACAAAAGGAGTAATACATGACAAAGTAGACTCTGGATTTATCGGAGTATACATATCAAATGAAGAGATATATAGTATACCTGCAACCCCATTCGGAGATGACTCTAGGTCTTGTCTATCCAACAATGCATAAATGTGATTCTAATGACCGCTTGAGCTAGACGTACCACTCCTGCCTCTGCCTCTACCAGCCAGCATCTGAGTACCTTGCATGGAGGTTCATATTGATGAAGAAGAAGTTGTTATAGATCCCGTCGGCTATGCCATACCACCTCTGCCTCTCATCGGACAATCTATAGCAAAATGCTCGGGATAACCACAAGCATAATAGACCTCTGAC
Source organism: Anisodus acutangulus (assembly GCA_029783415.1). Lineage (NCBI taxonomy): Eukaryota > Viridiplantae > Streptophyta > Magnoliopsida > Solanales > Solanaceae > Anisodus > Anisodus acutangulus. Next base: position 26,532,315 of record CM056494.1, read on the forward strand.
CCTCGACGACACTGCCCTAGATGGGTCTGGACACACTGTATACATCGAGTCAAAGGCAAGCTCATCTGGTTTGAATCTTCTCTATGTTGCGGGCATATCGTCTTTGAACCTTGTCCCTGACCAGAGTAAATGGTCCAATTACGATGATCACCCTCAAAATGGGGTGGTGCACTATCCGCCGAATAAGATGGGCTTCTAGTAAACTAAGGTCTAATCTACCTCGAAATTCTCCCATATCACCTACGGACTGGGCCCTCTTATGTTAGCCCCTATTATGCTCTCGACTGGCGCACTTCTGCCTCTTACAGTTCTCTAAATTATGTGCATAGACTTGAATGTGGGAGATATCCATGTTCGGATGCAAAAAGGTTGTAGTGCACTCATTTACCAAGTGTGGCCCCAAACTGATATACCCGGTCACTCATGTCAGCAATAATCGTAGGAGTGTACATAGCTAAGGAATTGAATTGCAAACTATACTCTCGAACGCTCATATTACCCTACTCCAGGTGTAAAAACCAATCTCGCCTGGCTCATCGAAGCTCGACCGGCAGATATTGCTACAAGAAGGCCTCAAAGAACTCCCTCCACCCTGCTGGTGGGGCATGAGGTCCCCGAGTTTGCTCCCAAGTCTTATACCAGGTCACGGAAACATCATGCAACCTATAGGAAGCCAACTCTATTGACTCAGCATCTGTGGCATGTATAACTCATAAGGTCTACTGCATCCGATCCAAAAACTTATATGGGTCCATATTAGGATCAGTCCCTATAAATACTGGAGGATGTAGGTTAATAAAGTCCCAAACTCTAGTGCTTACAGCCATATCGGTAATACCAGGGGTCTGGCGTTGGGCCTGAGATACCACTAGTCGAGTCAACAATTGCACCGCACTCTGCATATCTATATCCTGATCAAGGGCAACCGGAGGAGGAACTGGAGATACATTGACTCCCCTCTACACTTCTGGAGGTGGTGGTGCGGCTCTAGAATCTTGAGAATCAACCTCATCATGAGGCTCATGTTATACTATATTGGCGGGTCACACCCGACTGGTGCTCTCCCCTACTTCATCATCTAACATTTGAGCAGTCGCCTGGTGTCTAGTTGTAGTAGGAATCGCTGAGAATATAAACAAGTGAAGGTTAGGGGTGAACACTTAAGACTCAGCTCTATCGCACGATCCAGATCAGGAAGAAAAGTAACCATCCTAAATATCTTATAGCCTCCTATTTATAAGTGTGGTGCACAACACACCCATAAATAAAACTCTACTAGATACGACTTGTAGACTCCCTATGATAGACCTGCTCTGATACCAAGTTTGTCATACCCCAGCCTTGAGGGGTGTGGCCGGCACCCGGCACCCGGAGACCCGAGCGAACCAACTATAGTAATAGAGCTCTCAATACGAAACTTGGGCTGGCAAGGCCTCCCATCACTCTTACAAGAAAAGAATGTATGATAACATGCACGCTAAAAAGTCCCATAACATATATATACATATAACCAAGGATGATCAGGCCATGACAAAATATATACACATCGCACACTAGTCTGCAAGCCTCTAAGAGTGCTATAGTACATCAACAGTCGGGACAGGGGCCGCCATACCAAAAATGCTAGGAATATATATAACAGTACCTACCGACTCAGTATAGCAACTCCGGAGAAGATGAGTGCGACAATCAACCGCTGGAAATAGGAGGAGCCGCGTCTGGCTGCCTACCTGTACCTGCGGGCATGAACACATCGCCCCAAGAGAGGTCGTCAGTATGAATGAGTATACTGAATATGTAATGCATAAGTAAATGTAAGTAAAGGTATCAATGTGCAAGGAAACTGAAAGTAACAACATGTAACCCAGAAGTGTCGTTGAGGACCATATTGTATATAAATAGGATTTAATCGCGTTTATTTAATGTGGTAGGCCTCTGTGGGAAATATCATCAATATCATATCTATATAAGCTGCATAAATAACTCCATAGGCCTTTGTGGGCAATATCATCAATATCATATATGTAGACGCTGCGTATATAACGGCATAGGCCTCCGTGGGCAATAAAAATATGTAATGCATATACATGAGGAATATCTAAGGACCAAGTAATAGTCTTTTGAACTCGTCGGAGTGACGTAATGTCGTTACATATCCAACTATCCTTATGCGGATAACATATCACTTGTTACTCTTTTACATGACTCCATAGGTATGATAGATCACACTATTGACTTAGCTTTCAATAACATAAGAAGGGTGCCTGGAATATAGTAAGTAACCTCGACAATGTATGGGTAATATATAACAACAAATTGATAGGAGAATCACAAGTACTTCCTTAAGGACTAAGAGTAGAGTTTCTATCGGATTTCATTGCGTAGTCGTCAATTCTATATTGATCATGCCAAGAAGAAGGAAGTGGGCTTTACATACCTTGTTGATAAAGCTAGTTAAGTTCTGTGGAGCCTTGCACGTGGTGTGGAAGATTAGCTACATTCAACGAGAAGTTTGTATTAATATCAAGTTTATATCTTATAAGAGATTTTATTTAGGAAATTCGTCGAACAACTTGTGTGCGTAAAGGTCTAAAGTTATTCTAGCATGGCTCCTTACATTAAATCAATACCACCATCTTCCATAACTCTTTTTCGTCAACTTTACAACCTTACCAACATGATCCAATACTTGTTTACACTCTAAGGCTCAATCAACAACCCCAAGCAACAAGTTAACATAACTTCATATCATTAAATGTGTTCTTCAAGATCCTACCCATCCAACTTCCATAATTCACAAGTTATCCTCACCAACTAATCAAACTAAGTTAGGAGAAGTTAAACAGCACATAAAAGTGATAAAACATTACTTTAACTAGCCAAGAGGTCTCCCACAACAACCTTCAACTCAAACTCAAAGGAGCTCTCACAAACTTGCCAAGCCAACAAGATAGTATCAAGGTGTTCTTGATTCTTAGAAGAGACAATCACCTCAAATACTTGTAGGAGTATTCCTCAATGATGGACAAGGATTTGAAGAGTGTTTGGGAGGTTTCTAGAGCTTAAGGGGTCGTGCTAATAAAATGAAGTGAGGCTAGCCAACTTTTAACTTAAATAAGTTAACCCACCCCCTCATATATGTGGCTCTATATGCGGCGCATATGCCCATATGTGGCCGCATATGCCACTGTATATAGTGGCAGTGAGGTGGCAGAATGGTGTATTTGGTATGTGTCCTAATCCGCGAGGTGAAATGGCATCCGCGAAGCGAAATGCTTAGTATATCGCCAATCTTCGTTGAGTTGTACTTCCTTTGGCCCTATTGACTTCCAACCATCTGAAAATGTTCCTCAGCATCCTTATGTTTCAAGCAAACCCTCAGAAATAATTTCAACTTCTCACGACTCAAGTCGGCTGACTAAACTCTTATTCGGGTGCAAAACTATGGGGTGTAACACCACATAGCTTGTTGAATCGACATGGGCATTAAAACATGTAATAGCTATAGTTTAAAATATGAAAAAATGGAATACTATAATTATAGTCTGAAATATAATAGCGGAAATATCTTAATAAAACATGATAAGTCTGAATACTAAATACCTGACATGACATACTAAACTAGTCTATGAAACCTCCAAGGCTCTGGCATACCTCTACTTCATATTCTGATATATAAAATAAATAGACCAACACCCCGAATGAGATGGGGCTCACTAATAGCTGAGATAGTAGAAATCCTAGCAAACTGATTTGTCGTTCTGAAACTTCATACATGCACTGTGAAGTGTCGGCCCTGGGTAAAAGGGACGTAAGTGAATTTTAATTGTAGTGTATATAAAGCAACTGAAAGAATTACATGAAATAATAGGAACTGGAACTGAAACTATAACCTGAGCATTAGCATGTATAGTATTTGACATGAAAATAATAAACCATGATAATTTAGTGTAAATGGAAGAGCTTTAATATAACCGACATGAAACCACCACGCTAAAATGTGGCGTCTAATCTCTGCCTGATCAGCTAAGTTATCTCGTACCTTGCTGGGGTATGAGACATGAATATGACATGAATGGATCCAATAACCCACAATGGGTAACATGAAGGAATCTTCCTAACTGGGTGGAGCAATCATTATCCTACGTTGGCATACGTAGTTTTAGGTATTAAACGTTTTTGATAATCTGTGCAGCTCTCAAAATATGAACATGAATATATTTGGCATGTAAGCCCATGAATTTCATGAATATAACTTGTAAACATGGTTTGTAAATAAAATATATAACATGTGTATAGTTTTATTAAGACCTCAAAAATCATGGAGAATTCATGAGGTGAAATAATAGTAGTTTGTAAACAATTCGTATTTCGTGTTTGAACTCATGGAATCAATATTATGAGCATTCATGGATTACGGACGGATTCCCAATAACCATAATGGAATATCAAGAACACAATAAGGAAATAGTAACACAAACATGGTGTATCATAATATATATAATTTAGGGTTGTTATGAACTTGGAATAAAATCCTAAGTATAGAAGTTCATGTTCTCATGGATAAAAGTAGCGTGGGGAAGAACAATGGTGTTTCCACATGTGGATAAAAGCTCTACGTACCTGTAAATGCTCTAAACCAATGAATTCTCTTGTTTATCTAATGAAGAACACCCAAACCCTAGTTTTGAATCATTGGAGAATGATTACTTGTTAATCCTATTTTTTTAAGAATCATGTTAGTAATTATGTATTTAGCGCTAGGATTGATTAGGAATCGTAGAGATGTTCTTACTTTGATGAGGGAGTTTGAGAGAAGAGAAAAACGCTCTTGACAGGGTTTTCTACGAGGTTGAACAAGTTGGTGAATAATTTTTTAGACTAAGTGTTATATTTAAAGGATGGGGATTTTGGACCCCTTGTCTCGCTAAGTGAACTCCAAAGCAATGGGTGAACCCACTATGGGCCTCGCTCAGCGATATCTATGGTGAGGTCTTACCTCGCTTTGAGCTTCGCTAAGCAAGCTCACCTGTCCAAAATGTACTTAGTCAATTTTCTGAAATTTTCATTTTTGGGACCTTACACCTCGCTGAGCGAGGTCCGAATCACAACCCTATCTCACTTTGAGATGAGCTCAGTGAGTTCCTAGGTCCATTTTACACGTAGTCAAAATTTTGTATTTTTCAATGATACTGATATTGTATTAGTAAAATAGATATAACGCCTAGCACAGAGCTCTGTTGGACCTTTACCATATAGGGTTCGAAAGGTATTTCAAATATCTACAACTTTTATGTTCTTAGAGTTCTCCAATTCTCAATGGATTTTTACGAAATTGGGATGGAAGGCAGACCTGCCGTAAACTTAATAGATTATATCGAATCTTAAGCACCTCACTACTCGTCTTGATTTCAAAATAACTATTTTCGCTCAAACGCATTCTGATAGCACTTCACATGTCTAAAATATCATATTAATACTCATTTAATGCATCCATACCTAATCTGAATTTACAGAGTGTTATATCTGCATTGGTAGGCAATTGTACTAGTAATTCATTTTGCTCTGGACTAATTAACTTGGGAAGTTCTTCTAGCATCTAGATATTTGTAGGCATAGTCTACTTTCTGAAATTGATCTTGGAAGAATTGTACTGCTTCTTGCCAATTTGACTATTTTCAATTATCCAATCTCCTTGACTATTATGAATACCTTGTAAATGTAGTTTCTTCCTTATTCCTTTCACATAAGAGTGGAAGAACCTTTTATTTCTATCCCCATCCTTAAATCAACTCATACCTGGCTTTTTCTTTTAATATTCTTCTTATAAATGCAAATACTTGTTCAGATCTACTTGATCCCTATGAAGTGCCTCTTTATTCATCATGAAAGGATTAATTTCTAATTGTAGCTCATTTACCTTTATTACATCCTTCGGTGTGGATACTTGCTGGAAGATGACAGACTTCGTTTCTAGTATATCTCTTTCTGTTTATTTTCTATATATGGAAAGTTAAAAAATCATCATATAATAATCCATAAATTGCAATAGAAAATAAATAAAGGAGGTTTGTGATGATTTTTCAATCTTTTCTACTAGGTAATCTAGTATTCCTATGCATGAAGATAATCAATTCGGACGTTGTGGTCGTACTCTATTATGGATTTCTGACCACATTCTCTATATGGCCCTCTTATCTCTTCCTACTCCGGGCTCTGGTTATGGAAGAAGGAACCGAGAAGAAGGTATCAGCAACAACTAGCTTTATTACGAGATATCTCATGATGTTCATATCGATCTATTATGCGCCTCTGCATCTAGCATTGGGTAGACCTCATACAATAATTGTCCTAGCTCTACCATATCTTTTGTTTCATTTCTTCTAGAACAATCACAACACTTTTTTAATTATGGATCTACTACCAGAAATTCAATGCGTAATCTCAACATTCAATGTGTATTCCTGAATAATCTCATTTTTCAATTATTCAACCATTTCATTTTACCAAGTTCAATGTTAGCCAGATTAGTCAACATTTATCTCTTTCGATGCAACAACAAGACCTTATTTGTAACAAGTGATTTTGTTGGTTGGTTAATTGGTCACATTTTATTCATGAAATAACTTGGATTGGTATTAGTCTGGCTACGGCAATTCTATTAGACCGAATAAGTACATTCGATCTAATAAGTGTCTTTTTACTCCACTTTGTCAGTGCTTGCTTCACTTTCTTCATTTTAGCTTGCAGTTCAACAAAAGGGTTAGCAGCAAAATCCAGTAACCAATTTTCTTGAACTATATCCATGAATTTTTATGTTTAGTAAAAAAAAATTAGAAATTTGAATGGTTTAAGCATTGGTTCCTCCTTGATATCACACACAACATGCCAGTACTACGATATAATTACCTTTATAATGATAAATTTTAAAATCAAAACACTTAACTTATCTATAGGTACAAGAGAAATCTTCACATAAATATAATTTGTATAATACTTCCAATAAAGACAGAGAACTTACAATAGGGATGTCTAATTAAGTCAAAATAAATTTTAAAAAATAATCAAAATACTAATAAAAATTTAAAACATCTTATAGATTAAAATTTCTAAAAATAAGAAAAATAAATATATTTCATTAATTAATAAAAATTATTTGCAATTTTATTAAAAATTTGAATAAGAATTCTTTTAAATACAAAAATAACCTACCTTGAAAATAAATGGCAAAGTTGCCAATAAAAATTACTATCATTTATTTATGGGAAAGGGACAAAAGTGGTCATCCGGCCCAAACTAATGACAGTTGGATGGCCCAAGATGTTTAAAATTCATTTGGTAGCCTTTTACATTAATTTCATTTTTAGCCTTTTTTCAACTAATTTTAGCATGTATAAATATTGTATCATTGTTATATAGAAATCTATCATATGTATAGAAATTGTAACATTGTTGTATAGAATATGTATCCGCACAGTCTGTGTTTAGAAAATATATCATTGTTGTTAATTTATATTTAATAAATGTATAATCAATGCATATTAACTAATTGTCACACCCCAACCTTGGGGGTGTGGCCGACACCCGAGCCTTGCTTACCGAGCACAACATACATGACCTGACATATATCTTAACAAGAAAATGGGTCATCAAGGCTGTCATGATAGACTTGATGATATCAAAAGCGATAAGCAGCTGACGATACCAACATAATAAGTATGTAACATAGATAAGGGCCTACAAGACCACCATAAAGTCTAAACATCAGAACATACGCCGACGAGGCCATGTATGACACCTATACACATGCCATATATCTACTAGCCTCTAAGAGTAGCATCATCGTCATAAGGTCGGGACAGCATCGTGCCATACCAATAACATGTACATAATAGCATACCAAAACTCAGACGTCAACTCCGGAAAACATCATCATCATCATCATCATATATATATATATATATATATATATATATATATACACACACACACATCAAGACGCTCTTTGGGGCCATATCATATCGTATCAAGCTGCTCTTTGAGGAAACCATCATCATAACGTACCCAATTACAGTGGTGTGCACAATTGGTGTCATACCTGACCAATTATAGCGTGGTTTGGTGTTCATAAAATAGATACATATATATATATATATATATATATATATATATATATATATATATATATATGATGCACGAGGAACATCATAAGAACATTCTGAACGTTTTCGAAGTGGCGTAAGGTCATTACACCTTTGGCTATCATGAAGCTAACAGGCATCATACGTTTCATTAACACAAAGAAGAATACAATACATAATAATAACTCCTATGACATGAAAGTACTCCCAACAAGGGACAAATGAGATACAAGAACATTTTCATAGAATGGAGAATATGAACATTTCTAGCTTAACGTGAATAGAGTCATTTTGGAGAAACGTTCGTTTATGTTCATTTACATATGGGTCATGCCAAAAGAAGAAATAGTTAGCATTCACATACCTTGCAAAATAATCTGCTCAACAACCATGATAAGTTCAACTTACCACACCTTAATCTACAATAATGAATATGATGATATCATCACGCTACAAGTAATACAACTGTTAGATTTTGAATAGTAAACTTATCCTATAAAAAAAATCGGGCAGCATCTCTCCTATTTCACAAATTCTCGATCAAACAATCTAGCTACAACTTGTATGAACTTAAATACATGTAAAAAGAGAAGAACCTTAGCTTTTCTAGCAAGAACACCTCTTCAACCAAAGCTTTCTTCAACTTGAACGAGCTCTTAACCCAACAACAAGATAAAGGAGACAAGTTATGTGGTCTTTATAATCTTCTATGGTTAAAATCACCTTGCAAACTTGTGGGTCCCTTCCTAGCTGATGGAGGAACCTTTAGAGAGATCTTAGGGGTGTTTTAGATTTGGAGCAAATGAAAAATGAGACCCTAAGTCATGCCACCAACTTATATAGATTTTAATAAATTCTACTGCATCAAGTGGATCTCAAAGGGGCTGCATGTACACTCTCGCGAAAACGTGAATATCTCTCTACTACAATGTCGTATAAATGAACGGTTTAATGATTTGGAACCTAGACTTGTATACCTTTCACTTGGTAAGTGTAGTACCCTATAACTCCACGTAGATCGATAGAAAAGTGTGGAGATATATGACCTAAATTTCAGCGAACTTACGAACGTAACTTGCTGTGACTTTTGCCAATTTTTTCTTTACAACTTGCTTGACTTCAAAGCTTAACATAGGACTATTTTATGATCCAAATACCTCATAACAAGAAATTCTTAGCATATTATGAACTCCTAGTCTTACCCTAAAAGTACGGGCAATTACAATCCACTTTTCTTTAGAGAACTTCACTGAAAAGTGTTTTCTTTGATTCGTTTATCCTGAAAACCTTATTACACATACTTAATACTTGTTTACAACCTTCATTAACCTTATAGGAGCATCATAACCACTCTGAGCTTACGTTAGTTAAGCACAGCGAAATTGATGTACAAATTACGGGACGTAACACTAATTAAACACATATTATACATATATTACATGTTTTGGGATATTTCTTGAAGGCTCAATCAACATATACTTACTAATTATACACATATTATAAATATTTTGGGATATTGTTTGAAGGCTCAATATGAAATTTTTTTGTCGACCTTTAGTGGTGACTTTTTGTTCAAAGTCGCCACAAAAAAGTCTGAATTTTTTGTAGTGAATGGGTTGTTGGGCTAACACGTGGAAGTAGTTTAAGCCGAAATGTCATATCATAGTATTAGGCCTAAACGTGGGCCAAATAAATTCTTAATGGCTAGGTGATATCCTTTTCCCTTTATTTACAGCTTCTGGCAAAATTCATTCAGTGTAGGGTCTTACACTTGAAAGAAAAGGGACTTTGGCAAGTTTGTGTCGACATGCGATTCCTACACTTTATGTGAGTCACACTTTTTTATTAGAAAGATAAAATGTTTATTAATCAAAATGAGTTATAAGAACGCGTCGCTTCCTAAGTTTGAAAAGAAATCAGCCCGAGTGGCATGATTCAGACAGTACTACCAAAGCCAGTCGATCCCGGGAATCATTTCTTTCAGTCTGACCGGACATGCGCTTGTCACTCTGATAGGGCCGGACACAACACTAAAGATTGCATCAATCTGAAGCATAAGATTAAAGATCTGATTAATAAATGAGAGATTATCTTGCAAACGGCTGCTCCCAATGTGAATATCAATCCACTACCCAATCATTGTAATGCCACCATCAATATGATCGAGAGGAAAGAACATTGGATACTCTGTAAGCCTCTAAGTCCGACACCCATGGAAGATCTTGAACAAATTGTGGCGTCATTGACCATACAAGAGTGCCCTAGGTTTGAAGTATCGATTCTCGCGCATGTGATAGCACAAGTGGCCCCTGGTGTCATCAAACCACCTAGGAAAGAATTCACTATTGAAGTCGTTGTTGCACACGGCATGACCAGATCATGACGAGGCTATACGCCTGAGGAACTAGCCCAAAAGAGCGCCATAAAAGAGAACACTCACTGAGGGCGAAGCAGAAGATTTCTGGCGCAGGATGCAACCAAAGGAATATTTTATCATAACTTCTGAAGAAGACGTCGGCTCAGATATCAGTGATGCCACTATTGCTAAGTTCTTCCCAACACCGTTTGGCATTGATGAAAGTGTTAAATGAAGCATATGTTCCTGTCGGCACAAGTAGCGATAGTTTGGCCACTACAGTAGCTCATATCATGGGAGACCATCGGATATCATTCAACCAAGAGGGGTTGCTTAGGGAAAGGATAATGCATAATAAAGCATTATACATTATTGTTAAGTGCATAGGCAAAATCATAGTGCAAGTCCTCGTAGACAATGGGGACAGTCTCAATATTTATCTGAATACCACACTAGAGCAGTTGGGATATGATGTGGGAAAGATAAGGAAGAGATGCACTAATGTAAGAGCATTTAATGGAGCTCAGTGTGATCCGGTTGGGGAAGTTGATTTGTGTATCCAAATGGAACCCGCTGAGTTCACCCCAAGAATTCCAAGTCATGTCAATCTCCGCAACTACAATCTGCTATTAGAAAGACATTGGATCCACGCAGCCGGAGCTATGCCATCTTCGCTACATCAGGCTTTGAAATTCGTGTGGGAAGGACACAAAGTGGTGATACAGGGAAGGAAGTATTCATAACTACCCCAATAACTATGTTCTTGTGATCGAGAAAATTCCCAAGGGAACAGATTTTCATGTGGTCGATCTAGGAGGGGTCGCGTATGAAAAATTTGCGACACAAATCCTAATGCCAGTCGCATACAAAATGATTGCCTCCATAATGCTGCAAAATGGTTTTAAGCCAGGAAAGAATCTTGGAAAAGACTTGCACGGCATTACAGAGCCGGTCGTGATACCTGAAAACTATTTCTGCTATAATCTTGAATATGTTCCTAGCCCTGAAGAAGCCTCCGAAGAGAGCAGAAGGAAGAAAGATTCCCAAAAATTGTGGAAACCAATTCCGAACTTGTACCAGTCATTCCCAGTCATGATACCAGTGTTGAATGCAGATGATGCTAAGGAAGGGATAGGGATGTTGTCTTCAGAAGAAGATTGCCTGACAATCCTGGAGGAGTACACTGAAGAATCCATAATTCGTAATGCAAATCCAGGTGAACAGCTCTCCAACTGGACTTCCACTCTACTCTTGGTTCCTCGGTAGCCATGATGAGATTTTATAGCTTTCAAAAATTGATGTAGTGCGGTCGAGGCCCGGCTATTCACCCTTTATTTATTTTTCTCATGATGTTTGTTGAAAAATAGAATTGATTCAATGTTGATCCGAGTCAGGACCGCAGTTTTTATTAACCTTTGCAAATCAATGAAAGCCTTATTTTATCAAAATTATGCTTTAATTATTTTTACTTTGTATTACTAATTATGATTTGCCTTAATTTTCAGTAATACTAATAAACTAACCCTTAATGTCATGATATTTCGATCATTCGATATCCTTTTCCTTCTGCGACGGAATGGAAGAAAGGTAATGAAACCTGCGATGGCTACTAAATAACCTCATTTTGCTTCGTGAAACAAGCGAGTCAAATGTTGAGAACGAAGAATAATATGGGGAATATGATGAAGAGACCGAGTTACCTAAAGATCTCTTCGATGAAGAGGATCAATATGAGAATAGGCAAAAGTCTAACCTAGATGAAACTGAAGCCATCGATTTAGGATGCGAAGAAATAGTCAATGAGACATGGATCACTGCGCATTTTGGGTCACCATAAAAAAAGAGTTAATTGATCTGCTGAAAGAATATGTGGACATATTTGCATGGTCATACACTGATATGCTCGGATTGAGTACAAATATAGTGGCACACAAATTACCAATCAATCCTAGTTTCATGCCAGTAAAGCAGAAGATCAAACAATTCAAGCCCGATTTGAGCATGCGAATAAAAGAGGAGGTCGAAAAGCAGATTGAGTAGAGAGTGGTAGAAGTGACCTCATATCCCACGTGGTTGGCTAACATTGTTCCAGTACCGAAAAAGGATAAAAAGATTCAAATTTGTATGGACTATCATGATCTCAACAGAGTCAGTCCTAAAGATAATTTCCCACTCCCAAATATCCACATCTTCATTGGCAACGTCGTCAAGCATGAGAGAATTCATTTGTGGACTGTTTCGCTAGGTATAATCAGATTTTGATGGAAAAAGAACATGCAGAAAAGACATATTTCATTACACTATGAGAGGTATATCACTATCGGGTAATGTCATTCGGTCTTAAAAATGTTGGCGCCACATACATGAGAGTCATGACGATTATCTTTCACAACATGCTCCATAAGGAAATTAAAGTATACGTGGATGATGTCATCATCAAATCAATGAAAAGTGTTGACTATATCACTCACTTATGAAAATTCTTCGAAATGCTCTGAAAATTCAATCTGAAGTTAAACCAGCTAAGTGTGCATTTAGGGTACCCGTTGGGAGGTTGCTCGGGTTTATAGTCAGACGGAGGGGCATAGAGTTATATCCATAAAAAATAAAGGCCATACAGGATTTACCTCCTCTAAAGACTAAGAAAGAAGTCATGAGCTTCCTGGGAAGGTAGAATTACATCGGTCGCTTCATAGCTCAGTCTAGGGTGATCGTAAAACCCATACTCAAGCGTTTGAAGAATGATGTGCCAACGAGGTGGAATGATGAATGTCATAAATCAGTTGTTAGCATCAAGAAGTATCTCTCAAATCCTCTTATTTTAGTCCCTCCAAGACTGGGAAGTCCCTTATTGCTATATATGTTAGTATCGAACAAAGCCTTCGGATGCGTGTTAGGATAACTAGATGAGGCCGGGAAGAAGGAACATGATATCTACAATTTGAGCAATAAGTTCACCACTTGCTAAGCATGGTATACCTAGAAAAGACATGTTGTGTGTTGACGTGGATAGTCCAGAATTTGAGACATTATTTGTCATCATACACTACCCATCTCATCTCAATAATGGATCCAGTGAAATACATTTTCCGCCAGCCAAGGCCCATGGGAAAGCTAGCGAAATGGCAAATGTTGCTGAGTGAGTTCGGCATTGTGTATATAGTTCAGAAAGCTATGAAAAGGCAAGCATTAGCCGACATTCTCGCCGAAAGACATGTAGATGACAATGCAGAACCACTTCAAACATACCTCCCTGATGCAAAGGTACTTGAAGCAGACGAATGAGAAGAAGAACTTTATTCAGGATGGAGAATATTTTTTTACGGTACGGTTAATTATCAAGGTTCTGGAATTGGAGCAGTGTTAGTATCAGAAACAAGGCAACATTATCTAATGGCCACTAAACTGACATTCTGATATACCAATAACATGGCAGAGTATGAAGCTTGCATCTTGGGTCTCCGAATGGCACTCGACAAAGACATTGATGAATTATTGGTAATATGTGTTTAGATCTTCTGAACCACCAACTACAAGGAGAGAGGGTGACAAAGAACATTAAGATCTTGTCATACTTCAACTTCATTCAGAAATTGAGCAAGAGGTTCAGATACACGCCAAGAGCGTAGAATGAGTTTGCAGATGCTCTCGCTACTATACCCTCTATGATACAGCATCCCGAAAGCAGCCCATCTATCCAATTGAGATAAGCCTAAAGGATGAGCATGCTTACTACTCTCATGTGGAGGCAAATCCTGATGGTAAACCATACGCTGATTTCAAAGCTTATTTGGAAAAGAGATAGTATCCCGAAGGTACCACGAACAATCAGAGGAAAACCCTCCAAAGAATGGCCAACGGTTTCTTTCTAAGCAAAGATACGCCTTACAGAAGGACACCAGATCTATGGTTGCTCAAATATGTGGATGCCACAGAAGCCACCACACTATTAGAAGAAGTGCACACCGGGGCCTGCGCACCTCACATAAACGATTTTATTCTAGCCAAGAAGATCTTGTGAACTGGATATTACTAGATGGTTATGGAGTCTGATTATGCCAAATTTTTGCAAAGATGTCACCAGTTCCAGATACATAGAGATTTGATCATAGTCTCACCAAACGAGCTCAACGCCATGAGTTCACTTTGGTTGTTCGTTGCATGAGGCATGGATGTTATCGAATCGATTGAGCCGACAGCGTCCAACAGGCACCGTTTCATCCTGGTAGCCATAGACTATTTCACCAAATTGGGTCGTGGCTACCTCTCACAAGTCAATAACCAAGAAGGTAGTGGCTGATCTTATAAGGAACAACATCATTTACCGATTAGGCATTTCAGAGTCTATTATCATGGATAATGGGGCAAACTTGAACAGTCACTTGATCAAGGATATAGGTGACCAATTTCATATAACCCATTAGAATTCAACAGCATGTAGGACACAAATGAATGGAGTTGTAGAAGTCGCAAACAAGACTATCAAGAGGATACTGCGGAAGATGACAGATAATTACAAAGGTTGGCACGAACAGTTACCTTATGCTTTGCTTGGGTACAGAACTACAACCAGAACCTCAACAGGAGCTATGCCATATCTTCTCATTTACGGCACAGAAGCAGTCATCCCAAACAAGATTGAGATATTGTCACTTCGAATTATCTAAGAAGAAGAGTTAGATGACGTAGAGTGGGTTTGGAAAAGGTATGAGCAGTTGTCCCTAATTGACAAAAAAAAATGTTTAATGTGTGTCACAGTCAGCTATACTAGTATAGAACGGTCCGCGTCTTCAACAAATGGGTCAGAGCCCGAATCGTCCAGATATGACAGCTAGTACTAAAGAGAATATTCCCTCACCAAGATGAGTACAAAAGAAAATTTGTGCCAAATTGGCAAGGTCCTTATATAGTTCGCAAAGTGATTTCCGAATGAGCGTTAATTTTTGCAGAAATGGATGGCTAAGAGTAGCCCAAAGCAATTAACTCGGACGCAGTAAAGAGATACTACACGTGAATGCACGCCTTTTATATGTAATCGCGTTTCATTAACTTGTAATCACTACATCAAGATATATCTCTTATTGTATAGATACGTAGAGGGGCTCGTGATGGGTTTCGGTCTTTTTCCTTGTAATATAAAGAAAATCCAAATGACTTTTATGTAATATGAACTACGCAATGACTTGATTTCCCCCAAGGCGGCATATGTAGGCAGTCCATTCGGACTCGGTCATATCATTAGAAAAAACTAAATTATATTTATTCTGAACTATATTCAAGCCATCTCCGACTCTTCACTCTGTATCCGGGAAAAGAGTTCTAGTTCTATGGTTGCGCTTTGGGTTCGACAAGTAGCAAGATCGTCCATTGCTTGGTCTTGGGGAAAAGTAATTTCCTGCACAGAAAGCGGAGAGACAGTCAATAGACTGGCCAAAACTTCGATCATTTTAGTTGGATTACGGGTGTTTGTGAATGTGACCTTCTTTTGGGCGAGAGGCTCACCGCAAGTGTCGTAGTCAAGTAGCAGCTGCAAAATCAAATTCAAGAGCATTGCAACCTTTCTCCCCCTGTGCTTATGGCTCACTCGCCCAGTCTAGTACCAAAGCACCCCGGTTCAATACCCGGGAGTAGGCATGATTCCTACTGCGAGCGAATACGTAAGCGCTCTCTAAGCTCAGTCGCACTAATAGAAAAAACAAAAAACCCTTAGGAAGCCACAGTTCAAAGTCAGAATAAACACATGATGATCATCATCACAACTGCAGCTGGGGCAGAATATTTGAGAGGATCTCAAAAATTCCTTTCAACGAAGACCCGAAGAATGTCAACCAACAGAAGATTTCGTAACTGGGTAGAATTTTTTAGAGGGTCTCAAAAATTCTTTCATCACCAGATCACTGCGAGAGTTCGATAGTATGAGTTGTAGACTGGAGCAGAGGTCTCAAAATTCTGCAAGAACAAAATCGAGAAGAAAGTCTTGCTTTGAAAGCACATGTCATGACATTTAATATAAGAGTTTTGAAAAATGATCTTTTACCCTTCCTAATCAACATGTTTTAAATTAATATTCAAAATGTTTTTTTACTATACTCAAAAACTTCATGCTACCGAACTAGAAGCCAGATTGGAACGAACACTGTAATCCAGCGGAATGAGAAGGGAAGAACCCATGACATGAGCTAACCTCATTAAAACTAATAATTTTTCTGTGAATGCAGGTTCGATATGTCTCCAAAAATGCGGTGGCATATTTTCACTAACCCATTTGTTCATGATGATAATAGAGTGAAACCAGCAAAGCTGGAAGAATCACCCATATGACTAAAATATCGAGAGGGCTACGGAAGAATGCCGAGATGGTCATTCTACAAAAGATGCCGAGAGGACTACAAAAGAATACCGAGAGGGTCATTCTACCAAGATGACAAGAGGTCTGCATAAGGAGGCTAAGAGGGTCATTCTACAAAGCTGCCGAAAGGGCTGCAGAAGAATACCAAGAAGGTCATTCTACAAAGCTGTCGAGAGGGTCATTCTATAAAGCTACCGAGAGGGTCATTCTACAAAGACTCCAAGAGAATTGTATAAGGAGTTCAAGAGAGTCATTTCTACAAAGCTACCAAGAGGGCTACAGAAGACTACAGAGAGGGTCATTCTACAAAGCTACCGAGAGGGCTAGAATAATATCGAGAAGGTCATTCTATAAAAAGAATGTCAAGAGGGACATTCTACAAAGCTGTCGAGAGGGCCAGAAGAATGTCGAGAGGGTCATTCTTCAAGAATACTGAGAAGGTCATTCTATAAAGTTGTCAAGAGGGCTATAAAAAGAATGCCGAGAGGGTCATTCTAAAATATTGTCGAGAGGGCAAGACCGAAATGCCGAGAGGGCTACAAAAAGAATCTCGAGATGGTCATTCTACAAAGTTGCCGAGAGGGCCAGACAAAGATGCTGAAAGAGCCAAAGAAATATGCCGAGAGGGTCATTCCACAAAATTGCCAAGAGGGCTACAGAAGGATGATGAGTGGGTCATTCATCCACAACAAGAGTAAAGCAGTGTCGAGAGGACACCAACTCAAAGTCAAAATTGGGAAATATGACAATAACATCTCACACCCTATTATGTTACCAAACAGATGGGAATAGGTTCGGAGTTGCTGAGAGTGCAAGCTGGTCAAGCTAGATCTAGATGCATGTGGATAAAACATGAAAAACTTCTCTTGCGCAGCCGGTCGAGGCAGGGTGCTATGAGAGTCCAGCTCTCTGGATGGGAGTCGGAGGCTACTCCATACCTTGCTCAGCCATACTTCTATTTCCAGAGGTATTCCTACATAAGGGATAGCCTCTTTGTCCAATTGAGTCGAACTACAAGTAACCTGATTCCCCAAACCAGGGATATGTAGGCAAACTCGATAAAATAGAACCAGTCACATTCCAACAAAAGTCATTTTCTAAAACTTGGCTTCATTTTGGCCCTCGTTGAGTCAAACTACAAGTGGCCTGAATTCTCATATAGCCTAAGATATGTAGGAAACCCAGAAATCAGAGTCCGACTGCAATTCTAGAAAATTGCGCAAAAATTGAGAGGCGTTTTGATTTGGTCCGTAAAAATCAGGTTTATCAAATTTCGTTGCTCATGGATGGTCTCGCCATCCCCGAACAATGAAGGGGAAGTTGTTAATACCTAATTTTTACCCATCAATACTCTTATTTAATTATTCAAGGTTCTTGAGTCATGAACGGAGTGAAATATGCATTTTTACAAAGTAAAAATGATTTTACAAAATTTCCCGATGACATTTTGCCATTTTATTTGGCATTATACCATCGAATATATTTTTGTATATCACTTGAATATTTAAGAAATAATTATCAATTTTTGTAAATTAAGGCAGACAATTGTCTAATTATTATCTAAATTAATTATTATTAAATTGATTAATGTTTCACTCCGTGAAATTGAGGAAATTGAGTATATAAATAGAGTATCAAGTAGCATTTCAATTCTATTTCAAAGTCATTAATATGGGTTTTCTCTTGCTAATTACTCTCTTATTTTACTTAATTCCTCAATTCATTTTTATTTGAAGTCAAATTGTGGCCTAATTTGCAAAACCTGTGCCATACATCCCAACCCTTCTATTTAAAGTTTTAAACGTTTTGGGGTGGCTTCTCTTTTAACTCGGCCGACTCCGGTCCATTTTGGACCTGACCCGGCCCAAGTTTTCCTTTAATGCGCAGAAGGGGAGAAAAGCCCTCTCATTTTGTCATTTCGCCCAAAAGGTGAAACCCTAGCGGCCGCCCTTCGTTCCCTATCGACGACCAAATATGGAAAAATTGCAGAGATGACAGCTTTGTTTGAGGTCCTGCGTGACCGATTTGGTCCATTGCTTTGTATCACTCTCTCTCCGCCTTTTTTCTACCTTTACTGCTCATGAAGGACGAAGCCTTACCGGTTGACTGAATTTGTTTTCTCATTGGTAAACACACTTCCTTTTAATTTCATTTTATGCATTTTTCTGCTCTTTGTAGTAATTATGTTTGTTTTCGTTTGCTGTGAATATTTGATGCAATGATGTTTGTGTTAGCCAGTTTAGTCGACAGTTAGTATTTTTAATATGCTTTGTTACTGTTAGGTTCATGTTTAGCATCATATTAAGTATAGTGATAAGTATGTTGTATAGTCCTTATTTTGTGAAACTATAATTCAGATTACCTAAGTGTAAAGCATGTTTAATATAATGAGATGTTTGTTCTACTTTGATAATCATGATTTGTGGTAGTGGAAATCTGAATATGTGACCATGGTTGGATCCATTATATATCTTCTGTAACCAAATGAGTAGTATATAATGAGTTCTTGATTTAAATCCCTACTAGCTTGTTTGTAAACCTATATGCAGAAGTTTAGGATAGTAAATGTGAAGCTTTGTGTATGTCTGTGTGGTCTGGACCTTTGTGGATTAGCTGTAGACTAGAAATATTGAAGTATGTTGTCTTGCTAAGTTCCTGCAACTAGTTCAATAGGTATTAGATGTTTATTAGCTATAGCCTATAGTATGATAATTATTTAACTTGGGATCTGCTTCACAACAATCTTGACCCTACTGTGTTTGATTGGAAGTGACATCATGTCTAATGAACAACATAATCATAGTCATGTGTGTGTCATGACCTAAATGACACTGCATATCTGAAAATTTCATTTCTGATTGACTACTTGGCTCATCCCTATTTGTCACACGTGTCTACTGAACAGACTGTACCCTTGCCTTGTCTGTTTAAATACTAAATGCATCCATATTAGCATGAAAAACCTTTTAAGTTACCTAGTGTCATGTCTTGTCTGCTGAAGTGGTTGAATAGTATCTGTACTGGCACTTTGCATTTATTTGAACTACACCATACCATGTTAAGTCATAGTTGCACTCCATTGTTCAACTTACAATCATGTTTATGTAGTAAGTATATATAGGTATAATTTGAAGCTAAAACTGCCTAATTGAGTAGAAGGGTTTAGTATATGATTTGAATAGGTACCACTTAGGGACAAAATACCTTGTCTCTTGATAACTTGTCCACGCATGTCTAAACTGCCTACAAGGAGTATGTGTTTATTTTGCCTTGATTTCTGAACTTGTCCATGTGAGCACGTCTTTTTATAAGTAGTTAAGCATGTGATATAATAGAAATGATGCTAGTCTTGCTATGTTGCCACTGTCCAGCTCCCTTCTTGGTCTTGTTAAATTATTCTGGGTAAGCCCCTCACCCTTTAGCTTTGGTAAATCTGAAAGAATATATTGAGACCTCATTTTCCTACCTTTGGTTAAAAGCATGCACCCTCCATGTTGAATTGAGAAAGAAATCTGCCTCTGTTTTGTATGAGAAGTTAATGCATGAACGAGGTTTTTTTTTCTGTCTTCTGAACACGTGTGTAAACTGAATTCTCTCTATAAGTGTCTAAATCATAAGATCATGAGGCATGCTACCTAGGTTAACATCTTTATTTTTGTCCTTTACATGTTAGCATGTTCTGTTTGTTTATTTTTGTCAAAAATCTGAGACTGAATGTGTTGATGTGTGTTTCTGGCCTGTTATCACCTGTGTGACCCATGTTGAGGTGTTTGTGTATCTCTTCCTGTGTATCTAAATCTGTTCATTGTGCCTACCTTTAGTCGAGTTTGTTTGTTTGAATCATGAGAAGTGCACAATTGAGTTGTCCTTTCTTGTTGAATCTGAACCTGCTCATGTTGATCTTGTTTTCTTATATTTTCTACATGATCTGTTGAATATGCAGTGATATACTTCAAAGTATACAATGCATAGAGACTTTAGTACACTAGGTGTATATCAAAGTTGTATACCTCCAAGTATATCACGTGTCCTTTGAAAACTTTGTGCATATCATATATGGTTGGTATATCTGTGTATGTGTTTAACTGGGCCCATTATATATTGGGCTAAACCGTTTCTTTAAATCTGGTAATTATAGTAATGGGCCTGTCCCACCCCTTTTCGTATTACTTGAAGTCCAACACATGATTAAATATTTGAACTATTTGCTTGGGCCTGTTTATCTTTTCTGTTACTATCTGAACTAAAGCCCGTTTGCTTATTATTATTTTTGGGCTGTTTGTTCGTTCTTGGGTTTGTTTGTTTTTGGACTACTACGTGTAATAAAAACTGTTTTATATGTGTTTAATTTTGCATCATTTTTTTTATTTGCATTTGTTGATACGTTTTGGGTACTTCCTAACTCCCATACTTGTTTTCTCCTCTCATTTGCATGTCCTTGGGCCTGGTGGGCCCTTCCCTCCTTGTGCGTCTTCGTGACCTGTTGGGCCAGAGGCCCAACTACCCTTATTCCTCATCGAGTCCGGTAGATCGCTCAAGGCCTGGCCATGGGTGAAAATGGTCGGAAAATGCAAGAAGGCCCAATCAATTGGTGAAAATGGCTTAGAAAATTAGGACTTATTTGCTTTATTTTTGGGGCAAACGGGTGGGCCAGTGTACCCTCCAGCCCGTTTGTTTGTTTTATTATTGATTGTACAAACATTATATATATTGGAATCCTAGATAGAAATCAATTGAAATCACTTAGTTGATAATTTTATCGATAATAAAATACAGAATAATGTTGATTTTGCTTCGGCTGAAAAGGAAAAATGCCTTGTTATTTTTACATTCGGCTTTCGAATTTTCATTACCAAAATTAATCCTTTTTTATTAAATTATAAACGAAAGAGGATATAGATACAAATAAAAACATTCGGTTGACCCTTTTATATATATATACAAATAAAAAGTTATTTACAAAAAATTGTAATCTTGGTGGGAATTTCCATTTGCAAAGTTAAAACTTTTTAGAAAATAAGTATTTTACTACTCTTTAGAAAATAAAAAGAAGGAAATTATATCCCTAAAGAGAGGATTTTTGCAAGGAGAATTTTGTAGTCATATGAAAATTGTTTGTGTGAAATGTTCATTTTCGGCGGAAAGATGATTTGAATGACAAATATGTTTATAATATTTTAAGCAAATAAAAATGATTTTGTTATTTTAAAATCTGAGGTCAATCGTAATTTACGGATTCTTAATACCGGGATGCTTAACACCTTTTCCGGGGAATCACATCAACCTTTACTTTGAACTCTGGTTTATTAGGATTTTTCTTTAAAAAAAACTTTTACTTTAGTTTTCCTAGTTTTTTCTTATAAATTAGGTGGCGACTCTAAATAAATAAAATAAATCTAAGAATCCACAAGTTATGAAGTATCTTTTATGTCTCGCGTAAAAGTAAACCGTAACATTATGTATCCACTTAAGTTGGAGAGTCAGTTGTAGCTAGATGTGTTTATAGGAGTTGTCCAGTTAAAGTGTATCATCGTAATACCATAGTCGACTTACTTGAGTTGGAGATTGTAGATTTTGATGTAATTTTGGGTATGGATTGATTGTCATCATGCTTTGCCGCAGTGGGTTGTAGAACCAAAATTGTAGCTTTTCAATTTCCCAACGAGTCAATCCTTGAATGGAAAGGTGATGCAGTAATACCAATGGGTAGGTTTATTTCCTATCTTAAAGCAAGAAAAATAATTACTAAGAGATGTATTTATGACATAGTTCGAGTCATGGAATCAGATGTTAAGGCACCGACTCTTCAGTCCTTGCGAGTTGCCAATGAATTTGTAGAAGTTTTCTATGTGTTGCACGGGGTTGTGGGTTTGTTGGGATTGAGTGTGGTAGAATATGAGTAGGTAAGGGGTGGATGAGAGGATTGTACAATGTCGGGGGAGGCTGTCTGGTGGCCAGACTGGCCATGAAAGTAGTGTGAAGTTGTTGCAATGGAGGTCGCCGGTTTCTTTAGGAGTGAGAAGCTATCTAGGGTTCCCTCAGAGCAAGTTATGCATACATTAACTATTTATTATCAATTTCAACACTTTTGTCCAAAAACGTAATTAGGGGTGGGCATAAATCATTGAAAACCAAATTACCAATGCGAATCGGAATTTATCATACCAGACCAAATTTTCAAAGTTCGATATTCAATATCTATTTTTTTAATTATCGATTATTGAATTACCGAAATTGTTCTTCGAAAATACTGAAACAAATAGCGAATGTATACCCTTTATGAATTATTTATCATATATATAGTTAATTCAACGAGCGATTTGGATGTCTTAATTGACTTATGATGCCAAATTCACAATGTTAGGGATTGAGAGTAGAAATCTACCCCTCTATATGTTATTTCTCTAAAATCTAACATGTCAAATGTTGGACAAATTATGAATACAACTTGTCAAAATATCTTTTCTTTCAATACGTAATTATCGAGTTGCCGTACCGAAGTTTGATTTACCCTACCAAAACTTGATCTACCCGACCAAACTTTGAAAGTTCGAAAGTTCGGTATTTAGTATCTGTTTTCACTTACCAATTACTGAGTTATTGAAAGCAATAACAACAACAACAAACCCAATGTAATCCCATAAAGTGGAGTCTGTGAGGGTAAGATGTACACAACCCTTACTTTTTTAACTTTGTGGAATAGAGAGGATGTTTCTAATAGACCCTCGACTCGAAAGGAAAATAGTCGATGTAGGATTGCAAGAAAAACAAGACAGTAAAATATCACGATATAAGGCAAAGAAGCAACACATAGTAATACACACATAAAGAGTAGGAATATACGTGATACATAAAAAATACTACTAGGAAAATGAGACAAGGAGATGAAGAGGCTAGCCCCTATCTCTCTCCGCACAATGTGATAAAAACTTACTACCCACTAACCTTTTACCCTAATTCTCAACCTCTAAATCTTTCTATCTAAGGTCCTGTCATCAGTTAGTTGGAGTTGTGTCATGTCCTATCTAATTACCTCCCTCAGTTCTTATTCAACCTACCTCTACCTCTTCTAACCCCTGTTATCGCCAACCTCTCACATCTCTTAACTGACGCATCCTCACACCTCCTCTTCACATGTCCAAACCAAACCACTTCAGTCTCGCTTCTCTCATCTTATCATCCATAAAGGTCACTCTGACCTTGTCCCGTATAACTTCGTTTCTAATTATATCCCTCATAGTATGATCACACATCTATTTGAGCATCATCATCTCTACTACCTTCATATTTTGAACGTGGACATTCTTGACTGCCCAACGTTCTACTCCATATAACAATGCCGATCTAACCACCACTTTGTAGAACTTACCTTTCAGCCTTGATGACACATTGTTATCACACAACACCTAAGAGGCGAGCCTCAATTTCATCCATCCTGCTCCAATACGATGTGTGACGTCATCGTCAATCTCCTTATCACCTTGTATAATAGATCCAAGATACTTGAAGTTTTCTCTTTTAGATCTAGCTTGTGCCTCGATCTTTACTTCCATATATGTCTCCTGCATCATATCATTGAACTTACACTTCATATACTCTATCTTCGTCATGCTCAACCTAAACCCTTTTGACTCTAAGATCGATCTCTAGACTTCCAACTTATCGTTAACTCCAATGCGCGTCTCATCAATCAAAACTATGTCGTCTGCAAATAACATGCACCACAACACCTCCTATTGGTTATGTCGGGTCAATTCGTCCATTACTAAGGCAAATAAAAATGAGTTACGGGCTGATCCATGATGCAACGCCATCATGATCGGAAAATATTTAGAGTCACCTCCCAATGTCCTAACCCGGGTCTTGGCACCCTCATACATGTCCTTAATCGCCCTGATGTACGCCACCTACACACCTCTAGACTCCAAACATCTGGAAAAGACCTCCCGAAGGACTATCATATGCATTCTCTAGATCAATGAACACCATGTGTAGGTCTCTCTTTTTGTCCCTATACTGCTCCAACAATCTCTTGACAAGATGAATAGCCTTTTTGGTCGATCGCTCCGACATAAATCCAAACTAATTCTTTGATATCGAAACATCCCTCGTCATCCTCATCTTGACCACCCTCTCCCATGCGGTAGCTTGATACCCCTATAATTATTGCAATTATGAAACGAAGCTTTGAAAATGTCCACCCTATACATAATTGCTTATTTATAAATTTATAGATTTATAAAATTTAGGGAAAAGAGTAAAAAATACCCCTCTACTTTGGAAAAAGGCTAAAAATATCATCCGTTGCGAATTTAGGTCAAAAATACCCCCTACTGCCATTAAAGTTTTCAAATATACCCTTCTCTTGACAAAAATCCCCAAATCCCCAAAATAACCCAATTGTTAATTTTTAAACCCGCTCTGTTATTTAAACCGACCCAATTAAATAATAATCCATACCGATCACTTCTCTCCAATTCTGTCAAATGTTTTTGTTGTAATCTTCTCCTCTTTTCAAGCCTTAGATAACTTGTATGAAGCTTTGATTTTGATAAGCTTTCCCTTTGCTGAAATTGAAGACCTAAAATTTTAAATTATGCAAGCTAATATAACTTTTAGGATGTTCATACTCTAGGGGAGTGTCTCCCACTAGGGGTGAGTGGGTCCAGGTACCCTAACTTTTTTGAACTACTCAGACCCTACCCAATAAAAGATCGGTTCCTAAATTTACTACCCGGAATCTATCCGTAGCAATTATTACCCGGAACCTACCCGGACCCTGCGGTTCCGGGTAGGTTCCCGGGTACCCTATAAATGGGTAGAGATAAAACTAATTAACCTCTGAATATTATGTCTCCCTTTGCCATATTTGGCTCCACACTTTACCCTCCACAATTCTCAAACAATCATTGTAGGGATGTACTTCACCATGAACAACAACACTGGAAATTTTAATTTTTCATTATCACTAGTTCATCATAGTTGCTTCAATGGTATGTTGGTACAGGGGATGCCAATAGGGCCACACAGGATCTTTCATATTTCTTACGAATAATTTTATGCGCAAAGTAGATGTTCAAATTCTCTTTTTTCGAAATTCTTCAACAACGACACTTTGAAGGTATATCAATTTCCATTTTATCATTTCTAGCATCAGTAGGAATTATGTCTCTCACCGTCCATCATGGAATGAAATTCATACTGAAAGACATATTTTTATGCCAAGTCATGATATTTATCTAAAACTTGATTTTTTCTTCTTCAGAAGGTGCCAAGTAAAATCCACAATGAAATTTCTTTTCCGTTCTACTGTCTAAACTGACCTATCATCAATGTCAGGATTGAGAGTGAGCTGCACGTTGTTTATGTGAGTCATCACATGACCAAGAAGTAATAGATCCCGGGTACCTTGTCTCTATTTGCCGGAACAGGAATCGGACCTGACATTGATCGGTTCCTAATTTTACTACCCTGAACCTACCCGTTATTATAATATATCTACCCGAAACCTATCCGTTAGTGTCGGTTCCGATCGGGTATCTGGGTACATGTACCCGTGCTCACCCCTATCTCCCACCACTTATCACACCGTAAACTGATGTATTCTTCATTCCCCACTTAGAATGAGATGTTGGCCATTTTATCAAAGATCCTCGAAGGGACTACTATCTTATCTTCAATTTAACTTCTATGTATGAAAATTAACTATCAAGTAACTTAAGAGATTAACACTCATAATGGAAACCCAAACTAAAGATCTGAGAAATTAACTTTTTGCTAAATAAAAAGCAACTCATTAGTGGTAAAATACTCTCTGGTATGAGTTATTTTTAGTTGGATCAGTTTAAATAATGAAGCGGATTTAAAATTGAAATCAAGTTATTTTGGGAATTTGTGAATTTCCGTTAAAAGACTTTAATGACAAAAGAGATATTTTTGACCTAAATTTGTAATAAAAGATATTTTTAGCCCATTTTTTTTTAAAATAAAGAGATATTTTTTTATCCTTTTCCCTAAAGTTAATTTCAAACACTTTAAAAAGTGCTTATCGGTGGGGGGGGGGGGGGGTGATGGTCATTTACAAAATCAAACATATTATCTTCACTTGGGATGAGCGGCCCATCCTAATTACGTGGAAGAATCAGGTGGTTTGATGGATCCTCCCATAACACTACAACCGCAGGGTTAGACTTGATAGTAAGGGTGGCCAGTGGGCCGGGACGGCCCGACCCCGCCCCGACTCTGCTAAAAAAAAAACGTTGGCGGGCCTCGAACTCGGGACGGGACAATGTCTCGTCCCGCGAGACCCGAGCCCGCCCCAGGCCCGCCCGCCCCGACCCCGTCCCGAGCCCGACCCCGACCCCGACCCCGCCCTTTGTCCCCCCTTTGCAAATATGGACGTTGCACCAACGGCTATTTTAGATTTTGGTTGCCAATGCCATTTTAGGCCTCCCTCCCCAACCCCCTACCCCTTAATATTTATTTTTAAGCCATAAGTTATTATATTTACACTTTAGCCCAATTTTCCAACTATAAATAACTCATTTTCTCTTCATCTTTCTCACAAATCTTCCTACAATCTCTCTAATCTCTCAATATATCTCTCTACAAGTCTACATTGTTTACTAAATATTCAATTTTATTTATTCATTTGGGAATTGGGAGTGAAGTTGGCAACTAGCTTGAGGATCTTCCATCGAGCAAAGTTTCAATTTTCAACCTCTCGATTACACGTCGACGTTACGTCGGCGTTTGGTACATTCGTTCATTCATTAAATTATTATTGTCTGTTTATTTTATTTAGCGCACTTAATTTTATTGTCTTTAATTATTTATTATCATAATTAAAATGGAAGGATTAAAAGATATGTTTAAGGGTAAGGGTAAGGGTGCTTCTTCTAGTAGGATCAACCAGGGCAAGAGTACTTCTTCTAGTCATCTTATTCCTACACATGATGATTTTGTTGATACTCAACATTTTCCTACAATACCATTAGATTTAGACCAGGAGCTATTTTCTGGAACTCAAGAAGACTTTAATTTAGACGATGATCTAGATGATACACCCACTAGTGCACCCTCAACTGAAATACCTCCTATTCTCCCTAGTATGAGACGAGGTCCAGCAAAACGACCATTAAAATCAAATGCATGGACATTTTTTGATAGGGACGTAGAGAATCAAGTAGCTATATGTAAAATTTGTAAAAATGTTTTAAAATTTAAAACTGGAAAAGGTCACGGTGGGACGGGGGGTTTAATTAGACACGTAGTAAGTGCTCATCCAGCTAGGTATGCCCAATACCAGGCTTCAAAACCAAAAGAACGCCCGCTCCATCGGGACAAGGTTCACATACTGATACTGTCCCGGACCAAGTACATGGTCAAATTAACCCTATGACGGGGGAATTGTAGGCTCTAAATACAATAAACATAGAGACAGGGAAGCAATATCAAAATTAGTTGTTGTGGAGGGTTTGCCCTTTTCATTTCCTTCATCTCCCGGTTTTATTCATTACATTAGAGATATATATAATCCTACTTTTAACGATTTTCCTAGATCAACTGTTAAGAGAGATGTATTTAAATTCGCGCATGAATATCAACAATATTTACGTTTTTCATTATATCATTTTAATGGCAAAGTATCTATCACGTCTGATATAGGTCGTAGTACTAACGACCATGATTATTTAACTGTAACTTGTCATTGGATAGATTATAAATGGTCTATGCAAAAACGTATTTTAGCGTATAGATATATAGATGATAGGCACACTGATACTTTTATTGTAGATAATATTTATCAAGTGTGCCATTATTACGGAATAACCGATAAAATTATGACTATTACATTAGATAACGCTTCTTCTAACAATTACGCAATTACAATTTTAAAAAATAGTTTAACTCCATCTTTTCCATATCATTTTCATATAAAATGCGCGTGCCATATATATAACTTAATTGTAAAGGATGGTCTATCACTTTTTGAAGACATTCTTAGTAAAATACAATTTGCTATAAACTTTATTTTTAAAAGTAATAAAGTACAACGTAGAAAAGAATATAAAAAAACTTAACACGATCGTGGACTACCTTATAGAAAAATTCCACAAGAAGTATCCACTAGGTGAAATTCTTTATACGAGCAACTATTTGTTGCTTATGACTATAGAATACCTATAGCTTTATTTTTTAACTCTCATAATAAAAATCCAGCTGATATGATTTTAGATAGTGATTGGGTAAAAATTTCTGAACTTATTGTATTTTTAGAGAAATTTTTTCAAGCAACAAAAGAATTTTCCGGTATATATTATCCTACTATTTCAACTATGTTGTTTTATATAACTCTAATATTTTTATTACTTAGTGAATATATGGAAAAACCAAACTTATAAGGCAAATTATTAAAAAATGTTTGTCAAAATAAAAAAATATTTTATTCCTATTCCCACTATTTATATTACTGGTTATGTATTAAATCCTACTATTAAAATAGACTATACTAAATCACTAATTGAAACTATTTACGATTGTATAGAAGTACTACCACCTACAAGTCCCAAAAATCTAAATCACCCACCACCTATTGAACAAAATCAAACTAAAGAAGAAGTGTTGTCTAGCGTAGAACACCAATGCAAAAAAATATATAGATTTTATCAACAAGAAAATGCTAGTAACTTACCGGCTTCCATACCATCTTCTTCATCTTCAACACAACCTCACAAAAGACATCTTTGTTCTGGCTAGAATTGAAAGCCTCAGAAATAGAGTGTGCGAACGTACCTCTACTACTAACCAAATTAATCAGTTGGATATATTTATTTTGCAGGGTTTTGTACCGTTTCAAGAAGTTATCAATGAAGATGGACATGAAGACTTGTCAAATCTTGGAGGGGAATGAGAAGACCTTTCCGACACTTTCATTGATGGCCCGAGATATTTTGAACATTCAAGCGCCATCAATCGTATGAAGCGCTTTTTCTCACGGCAGATATCAAATAGGAGACCACAAACACTCATTAGCCGAAGACAACTTTGAAATTGCGGTATTATTCGTAGATTGGATACGGAGCGGAGAAGGTGCAGTCAACCGGAGATCAACGAAGAAGAAGATAAAAACTACAACGAAATCTTAACCGAAGGTAGTGGAAGCGACGTGGATCAATTTGACCAACAAATACCAATTCCAACCGAAGAACCACAGGAAATCATCAAGCAATTAGAACATGTTTTTTTGAGAATGTAATTTTTTTAATTGCAATTTTATTATGTAATTTGCAACTTTTGGACAACACCACAAAGTTGCAATTTAGATTTTAGACAATTGTATTTGTAATTTTGTATTACAAAAAAATTATATGTCTATTAAATAATATAAGAGGCACAAAAACAGCCTTGGGATATTTTTATTACACTATCTTATTTTGTTTATTGAGTTTTTTTTATACATATGTTATTTAAAAAAAAAAAGGAAAACCCGCCGGACCCCGCCCCGAGCCCGAACCCGCCCCGCCCCGATACCGACGGGATCGGGATCGGGATCGGGACGGGACTGGAGCAAGTCCCGCCAGTCCCCGCCAGACCCGACCTCGACCTCTTCTCCCGTCCCGGCCCGACCCCAACCCGGCCAGACCCGGCCCGCCAGACCCGAGCCCGACCCACTGGCCAGCCCTACTTGATAGTAGAAAAAAAACTACCGGCAAAAAGAGGAAAGTAACATTACACCCCCACCCCCCACACCCTTACCTACCCACGCACCCTCAAGCCGCAGCGCCCCCACTTTATCCATCATTGAGTTCGACACCTACTTCCCTTTCCCTTCTCTCTTTTTCTTGGACATATACCCACTTTACAAATATAGTGAACTCAAGAAGTGGTTTTGTGGGTTGATTTTAACTTAGAAAATGATCTTTGTTTCTTGATTTCTTGAACCTTTGCCATTCTTAAATGACAACTGATCAAAAAGCTTTATGTTCTTTGCAGGGTTTTCACTTCAGGTACATCCTTACCATTTTCTTCTCTGTATGTGTATGTGTATGTGTTTTTGAATACCCATATGGATTTGCTTATGATGGTGTAGGGTACTTTTTCTTGAGATCTTAGGGATTTAAGCTACATTTCCCCTTTTTTTTTTTAAAAAAAAAGGTTTTCTGGTTGTTTGGCTCTTCAGTTTGTATGTGTATTTTTTCAAATGGCTGTTCTATGTGGACAGAAATATTAGGTTTTTTTGGGAAGATTTGGTTTTCACAGGGCTGTTCTATGTGGACAGAAAGATTAGTTTTTTGTTTGTTTGTTATTTTTGGTTGTTGCTTTTATTTGCAGAAATGTAGGAAGGCTGCGTACAATAAAACCTTGTGGTCCGGTCCTTTCCTGGACCATGCTCATAGCGGGAGCTGTACACCGGACTGCCTTTTTTGTTGGTTGTTGCTTTTATTTGTGTGACTAGACAGGAGGAAAGTAGGATAATATTATTAGTGTTGTTTTCAAGTTTCTAGCTGTAACTGTTATGAAAAAGCTGTTCTTTTTCTCGTAAGGAAGAATCGATAAGTTTAAGGTATGAAATGCCTTTTATTCTTCACTCAGTTCATGATCTTAAACAGTGATTAGGGGTGTGTTTGGTATGAAGGAAATTTCCTAGAAAATGTTTTCTTGGAAAACAAGTGGGTTTCTCACTTATTTTCTAGTGTTTGGTAAGTAAGCAAAAAAATATTGTCCCAAGAACATCTATATGTAATTTAGCAAAACACTACGAGGGTGGGGTGGGGAGGTGGGGTTCGGGGTTGGAGCGGGTGGGGTGGTCAAGGGGTGGAGTTGGGAGCGTTGGGTGGGTGACGAGGAGGCAATGAACTTGGAATGTCACTTATGGAACTTGTTTTCCCTGCTTCCATTAGGGAAGCCATTTTCCTCACCTAGAGAATATTTTCGAAATCTTTTGACCAACCAAACATGAGAAAAGTGGAAAACATTCCTCCATACCAAACACACGGGATAATTAGGAGAGTGGCCTAAAAATGGAAAGCAGTTATGGAAGTTGGATATCTCACGAAATTATTGGATGATGCGATATGTAATTATAAAATTTTCCTGTATCATTTTTATCTTTCCAATTGTGAGGTAGAATTTTTTTAAGGCCTGGGAATGAGTGGATTAGAAGTTCCATTTCTTTTCAATTTTTCAAGCGGCAAACTAGGGCGAGACAAGTATGAAAGAGAGGCAATTTAGGACTTCTTATTCCGTGGATTCTATGGACGAGAGTTGCTTAGGGTATACGTAGCTAGATCTTGCATTTAATCTGCTAAGGTCTCTAATGGCCTTACCCCAGTTTACCTTGCAAGCTTATCGGTTGTCTATTCTGCAAATGGGTTATTAAGCTTGCATTTTTCATGATATATGAGTTGTTCCTGTCTATATGTTTATTTAGTGCTTCTCCAACTAGAAAATGATGCATTTGGACTGCCTAATGGAGGGTTTAAAGCATGTTATGCTCCTCTCTGTTGTAGTACCACTTTCTTAGTAATAAGATCCAAGCTTATATATTTATTGGGGAGGTGTGAGAGGTTGGCTATGGATGGCTTCAGGAGAGGTAAAGGTAGACTGAAGAAATATTGGGGAGAAGTGATTAGACAGGACATGACGCAGTTACAACTTATCGAGGACAAGATCTTAGATAGGAGGAGGTTGTGGAGGACACGGATTAGGGTAGAAGGTTAGTAGGTAGTAGAGCATTGTCTCACTTTTTTTTCCTTACTAGTAGTCGTAGTATTTCTTATGTAGTTTCTTATCCTTTGATTTCTGTTACTATATACTATCTTTTGTTATTTGTTTAGCGTACTGTTTTGTTGTAGTTGTGACTGATCCTTTTTCCTTTTTGACCTGCTTTGTTCTTGCTTTATCCTGAGCCGAGGGTCTATTGGAAACAACCTCTCTACCTTCAAAGGTAGGGGTACTACCCTCCCCAGACCCCACTTGTGGGATTATACTGGGTATGTTGTTGTTGTAAGATCCAAGCTTAGATCTGAATGTTCCTTTGCTTTATAAGGCGGTTTGGGATTTTTTGGTGTTGCATGGTCTCTTCTGCATTAACCCATGATTGGATCTGGTGTAGGTATTGGCACGTCTTAATACTTGTGTGATCAGCTCAATTGGTGTACCATCAGCCGGCTAAAGGTTCCTGTTGCACGTCCCCATGTTACCGGAGGGTTAGTGGATTCATGGCTTGTGTAAAGATTGTCAGTCGTCTCAAGGGTAAAGTACTGAGTTCATGAAATTTTTTATGCTAGACTTTCCTTTATCTGGTAGGAGATCGGGAAACATAAAACTTTGCATTGTGCCCTCCACCCCTCACCCAAAATCCACCTGGCTTGCTCTAGATTTTCTTGGGCTTTCTGATTTGTTTCCTTACAGATGGCATCATAGGTGTTTCAAGTTTTTTAGTTTATAAGTTCATGATTAAGCAGGCAGTTGTAGAGAAGGTTACTCGGTGGTCTACAACTTGTTAGTCCCTAGTTTTTTGCCTGATGGTACCTTCGTATTTTCCTTTTTTTTTTCTGGATATGGTAAAAACGTATTGTTTGGAGGTGGGAAGTCCTTACCACTAGACAATTCCTCCCTTGTCAGCCTTTTATTTTCCGTTACTGCATAGCAAATGACAGTTAATTTTCTTTGCCTCATTTCCTTTGCATCACAATCACATATTTCATTATCATGATCTTTCTCAAGTTTCAAGCTACGTAGTATTGACCCACCTTTATTGCCTGAAATAACCACTTGCTAAAAGTAATTGACATTGCTGAACTCTTCTACAGTTCTGTGCATGTGGCATCTCCATCCAGGCCATAAATTGTGTGTGCTTGCTGAGATGCATTTTTTTCTCATATTGCAGGTTCTTTTTGCCACCTGCTGCTAGTAATTGCTCTCTGGTTGTCTAGTTATCAGAATGTAGTGGCTCTTCCTCTGTTACCTAAACCTGGGCAAACTCCTTCCACATCTGAACTACCTAGCTCACCTAACAGTGCAACATTTCAGCCAATTGACATATCACCCACTATGATCCCTCATTATCCTTTTCCTGGAGAACCTTTGCCACCAATGTACCCTTCCTTCCCAAAGACATATGACCCTGTCTTGACTGGAAGATGCCCTGTAAATTTCTCAGTCATTTCAAGCATCACAGGGAAAACAGCATCTGATTGTACTCAATCCTTGTCGACAATAGTAGGGAACGTAATATGCTGCCCACAGTTTAATAGCTTACTCCACATATTCCAGGGATTTTACGGCAACCATTCTGATACTTTAGTTTTACAAAATGTGGTGGCTGATGATTGTTTTAAAGATATCATCAGTATACTAGCCAGCAGAGGAGCAAACAGCTCATTATCTAGCATGTGTTCTGTAAAGTCGTCTAATCTGACTGGTGGGTCTTGCCCCGTGAAGGACATCAGTGCCTTTGAGAAAGCAGTAAATACAAGCAAATTGTTAGAATCTTGCAGCACAGTTGATCCTCTGAAAGAGTGCTGCAGGCCTGTTTGCCAGCCTGCAATTTCTGAGGCTGCACTTCAGATCTCAGGGATAAAAACGACTCTCAGCGATAACAAGAACATAGTTGGAGCACCTAGTGAAATTGATACTCTTAATGATTGTAAGGGAGTGGTCTATTCATGGATTGCAAGGAAACTAAGGTTTGAGGATGCCAATACTGCATTTCGGTTGTTGTCTTCCTGCAAAGTTAACAAAGGTAAGCATTGTAGCACATAATGAAGAACTTTTTACTAAGAAGTGCTTATGTTTGTTTCAGTTTCATAAAGCACTTCTCTCATTGCTTACTCTTCTGCATTTCATGCGTACGTATTCTCAACATTCTCTGTTAAAGTCGTCACTGTTCTCTTATTTGTGTTCTTCTCCACATGGGTATTGGATTAAGGGTAAAGGTTTTAGCTGAGACTGAAATGGAGCTCAGAAAGGGATTTGAACTCAAGCTTGTGGTCTTTATCCAGAGTTTAGAAAACTATTCTTCTTGCTTTTATTTGCCAAATCTAAGTCTTCTGCTTAATTTAGGATGGTGAAGATGGTCAATTTTCGAGTTAGTTTTCTCTGTTATTAAGACAATTCTCAAATGTACTTAGGTTTTAAGTATTTTGTTAGTTTCATTGATGGTAACTCAAGGCAGTGTTGTGAAAAGCGAGTTCTTCGTCGCTTAAAGCGGTGAAGCGAGTATGGCGCTTCTTCAGTGTGAAGTGAGGCGAGGTTGAAGAAGCGACCCCTTCAGCCCGAGAAGCGCGAAGCGATCACTTTCTTATTTTTCCTTAAAAAAAATATTGTTTCAAAGAGAAAAAGGTCCTCCTCCTCCTTTCTTCCTTCTTCTATCTTCTTCTTCGCTGCTAGGGTTTTATTTCCCTGCCTCCTTTTTCTTTTGTTCTTGGTTTCGCTGCTGCGTCTTCTTTGCTGCCGACTGATCGCCATTGCTGTTTGGTCTTTTATAAAGATTTTAGTTTTTTTTTCCAGTTTGTTTAATGGTAAGTAATCAGTTTATTTAATATTTCTTTAATACTAGTAATTATCTATATAAAATAAAACTTTTTCAGTTTGTTTAAAAGTAATAATCAGTTTATTACTTACTTTTTTAAAAATTATTTAATTGTTTAATACTAAAAACTCAGTTTATTTAATTTCTATATAAATACTTTTTTCAGTTTGGTGAAGTGTTAAAAATCAGCTTATTTAAATAATTTTTAAATATAGTTAACTAAATACTACTTTTTTCGGCTGAACAATAAGAAAAAACAGTTTATTTAAATGCGTTTTTAATAGTATAAATAGTATTTAAATAAGTACTTTTCAGTTTGTTTAATGTAAATAATCAGGTTATTTAACAAAGATTGTAACTCTCTTTTTTCTTGTTAGTTGTTTTGATTTCAAATTGAATTTTGAGGCTCTAAATAATTTGGTTTTGATTTTGCTCCTCTGAAAGATTATTAGCTACTTGTTAAATTGAATATTTGCTAAATATTATTTTTGTGAGTTTTCGTTTAGTTAGTTATTTTATTTATTTGTGCAATGTTAATTTTGTTGAAAATTGCGCTTCACTTCAATGAAGTGAGCGCTTCGTTTCTTGCTTCTCGCTTCACACTTTAAACGAAGCAGACCCTTGTCGCTTTTTCCCGCTTCGCGCTTCCAAAAACACTGACTCAAGGTGTTCTTGGATTTTCTTAATGAAAGATCGTTCTATGTATAAAGAAGTAGGAACAATGGGGCTAGCCAAAATTTGATCAGATGGAAGTCCAGCAAGTCTTAACAACTAAAAACATCTTCTGATGTTGCTCAAATTATTTTCCAACACCGTATTAGTGGGCATCAACTCATTACATTATTTATTCATAACAATCTTCCCCAGACCCGCGCATAGCGGGAGCTTAGTGCATCGGGCTGCCCTTTCTAACAATCTGCACCTGTCCAAGATAGGTAGACATCCAAATCCTGCTTTTTAAGGTTAGTGAACTGATAAATCACATTATGAAAGCGGGAGATGTCATTTGTGTATAGCCTTACAGCCTTTTCCCAAACTAAGAAGATAGTCTGGAATGGACGAAACAATGGCATCAACTTCGAATCAATAGAATTCCACAATAAACTGCACATTTGAGCATCAATTTTCTCCCATTCTTCCCTATCCTTTTCATTAATATCATCAGCCCATTTAATTTAGTGATCTTCAACACCTTGTCCGTTACACCATAGTTGAATTGAAAAAGACCAAGATAAATAATTTGCACTACCTATCAAGGGTTTAATAGTGATAGAATAGTTCAAATTGATAGAAAACATGATGATGTGTCAAAGCAAAAATCTACCTCCAAATCCTACTTTTTAAGGTTAGTCAACTGTGAAATCACATTATAAAAACGGGAGATGTCATGTGTGTGTAGCCCACGAGCCTTTTCCCAAGACTAAGAGTCGAGTTCGGAATGGACGAAACGATGACATCAACTTCGAATCAATAGATGTCCACAATGAGCTACACCATTGAGCATCAATCTTCTCTCATTCTCCCTATCCTTTTCATTAATATCATTAGCTTGTTTAATTTAGTGATCTTCAACACCTTGTCCGTTACACCATAATTGAATTGAAGACCAAGATAAGTAATGTGCACAACCTATCAAGGGTTCAGTAGTGATAAAATGGTCTGAATTACTGGAAACCATTGTCTTAGCATAAAAAATATCTGATCTGAGAGACATGATGATGGGTCAAAGCAAAGTTTAACCAAATATCAAGTATATGTTGATGTAGATGTGGATGTTACCGGGGTGAAATGTCTCTGTTAAAACCTAACTTGCTCGGACTCTCCAAAAATGTTGCCGCACCCGTGTCGGATCCTCCAAAAATACACTACTTTTGAAGGATCCGACACGCACCCGGCGGCATCTTCCGAGAGTCCGAGCAACATAGGTTAAAACTGTCGTGAGTCGGAAAACTGGAAGCAGTCACCGAAAAATTGAAAAACTAGAAACAGTCACTGGAAAATCAAATCTGGTAATCGATAAGTGGTCGGAATTGGGAGGCACTTATATGGATAGCCTCGGAATGACCAAGAAACCCCATTGGAAGAAGAAGCAAGTAGGAAAGTGGCGGGACTAGCTCACACGCTGGCGCATGGAGCAAACAGCCTCGCCAGATGGACTGTTCTAACGGCGCATGAGGGTGCGTGTCAGGTCAGCTGCCGGAGTGACTGACTGGTGTTTGCTCGCCGAGGGGTGGAGAACCCTGTGATGGTGTTGGTTTTCACACAACACTGAAGAAGAAGGCTGTGACGCAAACAACACTAGAAAGTTGCTGGAGAATTGCATTGATGGAATTCTCTTCCTATGTGCTGTTGGCGTTAACCAGGTCTGATACCATGTGAAGTGGAAGAGAAAATAAAAGAGGAATATCGGCTTGATTATTCCCTCAAACTATTGGGGTCTAAATAACTATATTTGCATGTTTTGAAAAGGAAAGGAAATCATACCTAATCACAATTGGAGTAAATTAAGCCACCTACTATATTTACATATATTCTAGAATATTCACCAGGATTTTAACAGTTAGCATCTGCGTTTTAGAAGTTATTTGTTTTCGTGCCCCCGAGGCTTTGGTTCAACGATAAAAGTTTGCATGGCCATTAAGAGGGAGTCATACTTTGGACTACTTTTTTAGAAAGAAACTATCTGACAGCCTTTACAGTTTGCTGCTCCCGAATCTGGTTGTCAGATATTTGAGTGACATCAGTTATATTTTCAGGCAACCCCATCAATACTTAAGGGCTAAAAATGGTGAATTGGAAATGGAGCTAGTGCTGAGTTCTGGTTCCACCAGCACAACCACGTGGTATGTGCACCATTATTTCAAACCCTGCGGTGGTCCAAAAGTTTGGTATTTAAGTGAAGACGGGTAGAGGAGCCCATTATTCTCTGAGTTCCATACCATGAGCCAGTTGGCCCTCAAATATTTCTGGGTTATAAAAAAGTATTAGTTTTGTGTCCTTGTCTATTCTCTATCATAAGTTTTAGCTTAGTAGCTGTACTTGTTACTTTTCTATTCTAAGTTTGAGCTTTATTTTCTATGATTTGGTCCAATTATGCTAAATCCACTGAAAACTCCATTTAGGTTATTAAGACCTAAAGCGCCAAATTCATCCGAAAAGGCGCATCTTTTCTTAATGTATTGAAGTTGTATGTAGTCCTTGAATTGGAATTATCCTTGAGATAGAAATATGCAGCTGTCAAACCTTTATGATATTTTCATCTCTTCCCTAGACTAAGTGAGAAGGATAAACTGAGAAATTTGTTCTTCATTATGCCCAAGTACTCTACCTTCTAACATATGTTTACCAAACTTCAGAGGCTTATTTTTAAGCTGTTGTCTTTTGGATGTAGCTTGTCCCCTGGACTTCAAGCAGCCATCAGAAGTGATCAATGCATGCAGAAATTTAGCTGCTCCCAGTCCTTCATGTTGTAGCTCGTTAAATGCCTACATCACAGGGATTCAGAAGCAAATGTTGATCACAAATCGGCAAGCAATTATATGTGCTGCTGTATTTGGTTCTATGTTAGAGAAGGCTGGAGTCATGTCAAATGTTTATGAGCTTTGTGATATTGACTTGAAGGATTTTAGTCTCCAAGGTGATCATTCATTTTGTGATTTTGTCCGTTTATCCATGTCTCTTGTTTCTTGGAGCTGACATTTGCTTTCTATTTGCTTGTCTTCTGTTTGCTGTGGTGGAGCAGCGTATGGGCAAGAAGGTACAGATTCTCTTTTAGAGACCGAGCTTGGAAGTTGATTCATGTTGTGTAATTATACAGTAGTGAGCTATAGTTGAATTTTAACTGTATCTGTTGTTAAGAAGTGTTGGCTTGGTATTACCAATTGAAAAGAGGAAGTGTTGGCTGGGTGTTTATCAAGCTTAAAAACTGATTCAGAAACGTATGCAGTAACATTGATATTGATATAAGTTGTGGAGACCCCGCGCGAACATCTGACCTGGCTCTGGGTCCAGAATCTGTGCATATCTCTGAATGGAAACTTGCTATTTTAGGTTGAGAAATAGTAGTTTCAAATGCTGTTATAGGATTTTCCCCTCCATCTTCCTTAATGATATTGAAAATATCTTATGAAATCTTGTGTCTTGTACAGTTTAATACTATCACTCATGTGCCCAGTGCTGCTTTTCATCTAACATTAGAAAAGACAGTTGATGTGCACTACTAATAAATTCTGTGAAATCTTTGCATATGTTCTCTCTGGTCCACATATATTCTGTTTGTTGGGGTGGAAACCAGATTGAATCGTCTTAACAGAATGGATCTACTCTATCATATTAACAATTACTCTAATAGGCTTATTCGCGATATCACAATGTCGTTTTCGTTATCCGAAGGTTAGCCGTAAAATCAGCAGAGCCATTTCCTCGTCTATAGTAGGCTTAGTTGTGTACATGCTCCTTAGCATTAGAAGTTCTAATCATGCAATAATTGCATATATTCGGTCATGAGAACTTAAATGTTCTGATTTACGTTCTTGGGATCTGGAATTTTTTATATATATGCGGTTAATGAGAAACACTTTGCAGTTTATAACTCTGTTGGATTTAGATATATATATATATATATGTATGTGTTTCCCTTTATCAAAAAACATGTGTTCCATAGTGAGAACGTTTTAGCTATTCTTGGTCTAGTTTATACTGATGAAGTTGTTCAAATTAATGAAGCAGGGTGCTTGCTACGCAGCTTGCCAGCAGATCTGGTATATGACAATTCAACCGGGTTCAGTTTTACTTGTGACTTAAATGACAATATTGCTGCTCCGTGGCCTTCATCATCGTCAGTCACATCCTTGTCTCTCTGTGCTCCTGGTAACTGACTGACAATTGTCTATCTTTAAATTGATTTTACTGATTCCATAAAAGTGAGAATGATTCTTTGGTGTCTCTGGCTAAGTACTGTCTTTTACTGAATCACTTCAATTTGCAGAGATGTCTTTGCCAGCTTTACCAACGTCACAGACATTGGGCAATTCTGGTGAGGATCTTTCATTTCCTAGCTTGTTTTTATGCTATTCATTGCTGATGGCTCTTTTCTTTTCCTTCTCTTGTGTGCCTGCGTGTGTGTGTGTGAGAGGGGTGGGGAGGAGTTAAAGATTGATTTTCTATTCCTGCTCAACCTCATAACTGTAGTTCTCAGTTTGCTTCGGAGAGTGAGTATTAGCCATTGGATACGCTTGTATCCTATCACGAGGGAAGGAGGGTTTGCGGATGTTATTTAACTATTCCGTAATGTTATAGTGCCTCAAGGTTGATTACGGAGTTCTTTTACTTCTTTGTAGGAACCAATCTCTTTATTTTGAGTTGAAAGATGATACATGTGTTGCCATGATTGCAGGTTGTCACCTGGGTGGAGTGCATTTCCTTGTGTCCACTATTTTGATTTTTGTTTCAACATTATTGTACTGAATAGAGCCCATAGGTAGACAGACACGGAATGACCAGATCACATGTATATGTTTGAGTATCCTCATGTATAGCTGCTGGTTTTTGCATACCGATTCATGGTTTTGTGACTGGCGATTGTCTAAAAAATTGCATGCAATGTGCAATTTATTCTTCTGCCGTTGCATTCTTTTCCACTAAATATTTCATGTATCAGTTTAGCGTTTGCACATGATAAAGCAAGGTTAAAAATAAAAAAAAAGTTTTTTTTTCAATCTGAAATAAATGACTAAGTCATTGTGCACCTGGCGTGGAATATATTGGTAGTTGAACTTACATATGTAAGATGAAGGTTCAAAAGCATGAGATGTAGAAGGAAAGTGAGGCAACCGTTACGTGGATCTTGATTACATTCATATGTATTGTTTTGTATTTGTGTGTAAGGGCCAATAATTGAGGGAATTGTTAACGAGTAGGGAAGGTAGTGTTTGGAACAGTCCCTTACACTGTTTGGATGGTCGTTACCCATGGTTTCATAATGGACAGTATGGTATGATATCGTATTGTATTTTATTGTAATGTATTAATGAGTATAATGTTTGGATAGACTGTATCGTTTGTTGTGATTTAATAACATTTTATTATTTGATTTGATTGTATAATAACATGTAAGTTTACTAAAATATTCTTAACTCGTAATTACAAACTAATTTATATATATTAGTAAAACTAAGATAAAGGATAAAATAGAAACTTTAAAAGATAAGTAGGTGGTGGGTGGGGGTAGTGTGGTTGTGGGAAGGGGGTGAGGGGTAGTGGATGGTGGTAGGGTGGGGGGTGGGGTGGGTTTGGGTGTTATTGAGGTGGTGATTGAGGTTGAAATCTTTCTCTCTTTAGCTGTGTTTCTTTATTTTAGCTCACGATTTCATAAGCTTCTAAATGAAACAAAGTATAATTTTTTTTTGTGATCACTGCACCGTTTATGGCGGTTAAGTTAAGGAAATTTTATAGTACATGAATATTTAGGCATTAATTACATTTTCTTTAAATGCGTTCAACTATCAACTTAGCAATACTCTTCATTTCGTAGCAATTTAACCCATATCCCTTAATTG
The DNA here is from genome assembly GCA_029783415.1 of Anisodus acutangulus. Taxonomy (NCBI): domain Eukaryota; kingdom Viridiplantae; phylum Streptophyta; class Magnoliopsida; order Solanales; family Solanaceae; genus Anisodus; species Anisodus acutangulus. The sequence continues at coordinate 26,574,256 of CM056494.1, forward strand.
TAGGTTTTAATCTTGGGAAAAGAATATCTAGGCATTAATTCCTCTCTCTAAATGTGTCATTTTTGTATTCTTTCTCCCAACTTTCCCCCATCTCCCGATTCTCTCTCTCCCTCTCAATTCGCTTGGAAGCTTGGAGACTATGTTCGAACCTTGAAATCTGAATATTTATTTTTGAAATTGAGTAGGAATCATTTGTTTGAGCTTAAACTTGAAGTATAAACACCAATTACAGTGATTTAGGAATTTCAGTATTGGACTCCGAAGAAATTTGAGTAACATAAAATAGATTTTATTCAACTTGTTGTTTGCTCAAATTGGTGATTGGAATTTGTTGAATCTATTTGTTAAACATTGTGGCTTAAATTTCAGAACATTTGGTGGAGACGTGGTTGAAAAATGAGACGAAATTGAAAAAATTATAAGAAGAATTAAAGAACAACTTATTGTATATATGTTGTTGTTATATATATGTGTATATGATATACAAGTGATATATAGACATGTGATATATAAATGATATTAATGTATATGTCATGTGTATATCTTGTATACGCGCGCACACACAAAAAAATAAAAATAAAAAATAAAATAATATATATATATATATATATATATCCTACGTATGTTATTGCTGGTTACAATGGTTGCAGGAAACAAGAAATAAGTAACTGCTAAGTATTACAATAAAATGAAATTACAACAACTGAAATTTCAATAAACTGAAAACAAGAAACTGAGATTACAAGCACTTTGATTTGCTGGGTCGAGTGATGACACTTTGTCTTTAAGACAAGATTGCTCCGTATGTATCATTTCTACGCTATGGACAATAGTCTCCCAAGATAAAGCAGCAACTCAACAAATGAGCAAAGGAAACTCAAGTGTTACGTTGAAGAACTTAGTGTAATGAAATGATGCTGGAAAGTAGTAGGAAGATTTATATTTTTTTCGTTTGTGTGTAGTCTCAACAATTGAGCCAAATGCTTCAATATATAGTGCATGGATGAGACTTGTCAACTGCCCAACTAATTGCTGTTAATGGCCATGTAATGACAATTAGTGAAGAGTAGTTCAACCAAATAAATGACTGAATTAATGTGCACCCAAGTAATGACTAAATTGATGCGCAGATTAATGGAGGTTTAACGTTCCAAAACCAACAGCAAAAAGCACAAGTTCTCTGTCCAATTTTATCTTACCTGAAACACCAAACTGTAAATATGAAGCAATACCCACGACCCGAGACCGTACAGGACGGGACAGGCGGGCGGCGGCGGTGCGCGTGTGGACTTAGCCTCGAACCAAAGCACATCTAGGTCCTTCCTCCTTCAAACACATGGGTTACCCCTTGGGGTCCCAAACCCTTAGCCAATTTTGAAACTTATAAACTAAACAAATCTTCCTTCCCCCACCGACGAGGAAGAATTGGTCTATACCATATTTTCATGCTTCAAACACCTCACTTCGTGGATCAATATCTCTTTCATTTCTCAACGAAATTTGACGATCATTGGCCCTATGGTCATCCACTCACTTAGTAGATTATGCACGTGTGAAGAATCAAAGTCTCCAACATGTGGAACCCTAGTGTTTAAGTCATTAAAGATGGGTGGATGCAACTCCCACCAAAGGCAAATTTCCAACAATCCCCTCTTGAAAGAGATTTTGGCGCACTCACAAGGTGCCTATTTCCAGCAATATATCAGCGGACCGATGTTGCATAAGGAGAGGTAGCTTCAGCTTTGAACCTTCCATAGTTAAATACCACCGGACTTACTTACTGCGTGGTGAATGTGATGTCTTGAACCGTCAGTGTTTAGTGCAAGCCAAGTCAATAGTACCAACACAACAAATTTCCTTACTCTTTTTTTTGTAATGTTTTGTCCGTTGTGGCCGTGGACACTTCTTGGATTCTTAAGTGCGTTCATTTGAGGCGGTCTGTCCTCACACTTAAATAGGTGGTCTCCTACAAGGTATCCTGCTATACCCCACTTTACAAGTGTTAGGAACCATTAAAAGTTTCCCCAAACCTAACCTCAACCATTGAGGATCATTAAAGGTTTTGGAGACTTAACCTTTACCAAGACTGCAGATAGCACTTAACGTCTATCGCGGGAATGACTTTGGGTTTATGTTCCTTACAAGAATCATAACCCGAAGTGCTCTTGCTTTCACCGAAGCGCTCAATTGAACCTTTACAACTTAGTTTTCCCATTGAACCAAATTCCTGGGCTCTCCAGTCAGTAAGGTTGGGTTACCACTGTATTGGTCCTTTAAAGCTTGGGTTTTAAGCCCATTCCCCTAGACAAGCAGAATATCTGATCTCTGGGTCATACCATTTGTCAGTGGGTCTGTTATGTTATCCTTTGATTTTATATAATCAATGGATATTATACCCGTGGTGATCAGCTGCCTAACGGTCTTATGTCTCCGTCGAATATGACGAGATTTGCCGTTGTACATAGAACTCCGTGCCCTTCCTAAAGCCGACTGGCTGTCGTATTGAATCATCATTGAAGGTACGAGTTTGTCCCAATAAGGGACGTCCTCTAAGAAGTCGTGAAGCCACTCAGCTTCTTCTCCTGCTTTGTCTAAAATGATAAACTCCGATTTCATCGTGGATCGGGCGATGCAAGTTTGCTTAGAGAATTTCAAAGATACAGCCCCACCACCAATTGTAAATATATACCCACTGGTGGACTTGGTGTTCTCTATATCAGATATCCAGTTTGCATTACTGTACCCCTTTAGTACAGCTGGATATCTCGAATAATGTAACCCGTAATTTAGCGTGTACTTCAGGTAATGTATCACCCGATTCAACGTTTTCCAATGATCATTACTTGGATTACGGGTAAACCTAGCCAACTTGTTGACTGCATAAGCAATATCAGGTCGGGTGCAGTTTATTACGTACATCAAACTCCCAATCACCTGTGCATATTGCTCCTGGCATACGGGTGCACCACGATTTTTATCAAGTTTTTAATTTCTATCCAGTGGTGACTTCATAGACGAATTGTCAAACACCTCAAACTTTCTGAAAACATCCTTGATGTAGTTAGACTGAGATAAGACCAGTCCGTTAGACGTCTTAGAGATTTTTATCCATAAGATGACATCTGCGATACCCATATCCTTTATGTCGAAGCATTGTTTCAACATGTTCTTAGTCTCTAGGATTACCCTAGGACTGCTTTCTGTGATCAACATGTCATCTATGTACAGTCATATCATGACGAACGAGTCAGAGTTACCTTTCGTGTAGACACATTTGTCATACTCGTTAATGGAGAAACCCTTTGATAGTAGAGTACTATCAAACTTTTCATGCCATTGCTTCGGGGCTTGTTTCAGCCCGTACAGAGATTTGATAAGTCGACAAACTTTCTTCTCTTGCCCTGGAGCCACATACCCCTCGGGTTGTTCCATATAGATTTTTTCTTCCAAATCACCATTTAGGAATACTGTCTTAACATCCATTTGATGTATCTCAAGGTCATGAAACACTGCAATCGCAATGAATACTCGTATAGATATCATTCTAGACACCGGAGAGTACGTGTCAAAATAGTCAAGGCCTTCTTTCTGTCGATAGCCCTTAACTACCAACCTGGCCTAGTACTTATCTATAGACTACCCATCTGCTTTATACTTCTGTTTGAGTATCCATTTACAACCCAACGGTTTATTTCCCGGAGGAAGATCAACCAACTCCCAAGTATGGTTATGCAGGATGTAGTCTATTTCACTCTCAATAGCTTCTTTCCAGAGCAGTGCCTCTGGAGTTGACAATGCTTCAGCAATTGTCCTTGGTTCGTCATCAACCGATATAAGCTACAAAGTCAGGACCGAATGTTTTATCCTTCCTGACCCTTTTACTTCGCCTTGGTTCCATCTCTGGAGTCTCCAAGTTCTGAGAATCTGGAACATTAGATTCCGGATATTCAGCCACTTCGGAGTCCACTAAATCTGAACCATCTAGATCCGAGCAGTCAATGACTTCCGGTTCCTGAGAGCTTTGTTCATAACTTCGTTTGCGAGAGGTTATGTCTTTTTCCTTTCTAGAAAAAGTATCCTCAAAGAATTGAGCATTCATTGATTCTATGATTGTAGCCCCGTGGATATCTAGAATATATGACTTATGCACTAAGAAGCGATAAGCACTACTATTATTTGCATATCCGATGAAAATGCAATATACAGTCTTAGGCCCGATCTTGACCTGCTTTGGCTTGGGTACTTCGACCTTTGTCAAACAACCCCACACCTTTAAATATTTATAGGTGGGTTTCTTTCCCTTCCATGATTCATATAGAGTTTTGTCCTTACCCTTATGTGGGACTCTGTTAAAAATCATAGTAGCTGTAAGGACGACTTCTCCCCACATGTTTTAGGGAAGACCGAAATTGATGAGCAATACATTTATCATTTCCTTCAATGTGCGGTTATTACGTTCCGCCACACCGTTTGACTGAGGTGAGTATGGAGCCGCCGTTTAATGAACAATGCATGATTGGGCACAATATTCCTCAAATGACGCTACGTATTCTCCCCCTCTATCGCTATGAATGGATTTAATCTGCATGCTTAGTTGGTTCTCAACTTCTGCTTTGTAACACTGGAACGCTTCAAAGGATTCATTTTTACTTTTCAACAAGTAAATGTAACAATACCTTGTGCTATCATCAATGAATGTCACAAAGTACTTATTCCCCCTAGTTTGTGCAAACTTCAAATCACATATATCTATGTGAATAAGTTCTAGAGGAGCGGTATTCCTTTCGACTGATCGAAAAGGAAGCTTTGTGAGTTTTACCTCTATGCACACCTCACACTTATGTTGAGGGTTTACGTTGATAGACGACAATAACTCCTACTTGACCAACCTTTGGATGGACTTGTAGTTAACATGTCCTAATCTATGATGCCATAAATTAGATGACTCAAGCAAGTAAGAAGAAACTTCAATATTATTGCTTGGACGCATTACAGACATGTCGTTAACTTTGAAGAGGCCTTCACAGACGAAGCCTCTCCCCACAAAAGTGTCATTCTTAGTGATTACAAATTTATTGGACTAAAATACTAGCCTAAAACCAGCATTAACCAATAAAGGACTTGAAATTAAATTCCTCATAATATCAGGGACATGCATCACTTCCTTCAGAGTGAGCTCCTTTTCAGAAATCATCTTCAGGACCACCTTTTCTACCCCCAACACGTTAGAGGAAACGTTGTTACCCATGAATAACTTTTTGTCGGTGACCGGCGTATACGTGGAGAAGGCATCTCTATTGGAACAGATGTGTCTGGTAGCACATATGTCCATCTACCACTGCATGGGATTCTCAACCAGGTTTGCTTCAAGCACCACCGCCGAGAACTCCTCAATCATGTCGTCCAGAAGCGTGTCTTTGACGACGTTAGCATGTGCCTTGCCTTTAGCTTTGGCTTTCTCTTGTTGCTCAGTCTTGAGCTTGCGACATTCCTTGATCATATGACCAGGTTTCCCACAGTGGTGACGGTTTCATTTGAACTTCTCCGCCGCTTGGGTCTTGCTGTCTTTCTGGAACTTGCGCTTCTTGCTTGGGTTCCATTTGGCCTCAGCCAGATTTGCCTTTGCCTCAGAAGGTTGCTTTCCCCTAGGCAAGGCCTTCTTATTATCTTCATAAATCTGGAGTTTTGATAATAAGTTCTTCAAAAGTCATCTCCTTTGTCTTGAGTTTTAAGTAACTCATAAACTCATTCCACGAGGGAGGTAACTTTTCAATCAGTGATGCAACCAAAAATTGCTCATTTGGTTTCATACCTTCCAAATCCAGGTGATGGAGAATCATTTAGAGTTCCTGGACTTGGGACATTACTGTTTTACTATCCACCATTTGAAATTTCAGAAATTTCCCAACGATGAATTTCTTAGTACCTGCATCTTGTGCGTTGTACTTCTTTTACAATTTTCCCACAGCTCTTTGGCAGTGCCTACGGTGCAATACACCGTGTAGAGAGGGTCTGACAAGCAGGTCAAAATATAGTTCTTACACATGAAATCACTATGATTACATGCATCAAGAACCATCTTCATGCCATTAATGGCATGGATACCTTGGCCCCCTTCAGCCATTTCAGTAGGTGAAGGGTCCATTTCATCTCCAGATTGTGGAGGATCTTCTGTTAGGAACCGAGCCATTCCCATAACCGTCAAGTAGAACAACATCTTCTGCTGCCATCTCTTAAAGTTGGAGCCCATGAATTTTTCTGGGCGTTCATGGTGGAATGCAGAGGGTGGAGGAACTGTCACGTTCCCTTGAGGAGCAGTAAAGGCATTGGACGTGCCTTGGGTAGCAGTGGGGAAGGCAAATGAGTTGCCTTGAACAGTAGCAACAGCAGGAGGGAAGGCAAAAGGGTTGCCTTGAGTGGCAGCAACAACATAATCATAAGTGTTTTCAGTCATGTTTCTAAGCAGTTACAACAAGCTAATCTTGTCTTAAAATTGCTGATTACAATGGTTGCAGGAAACATGAAATAAGTAACTGCTAAGTATTACAATAAAATGAAATTACAACAACTGAAATTTCAATAAACTGAAAATAAGAAACTGAGATTACAAGCACTTTGATTTGCTGGGTCGAGTGATGACACTCTGTCTTTAAGACAAGATTGCCACGTATATATTCTTTCTACGTTCTGGACAATAGTCTTCCAAGATAAAGCAGCAACTCAATAAATGAGCAAAGGAAATTCAAGTGTTACTTTGAAGAACTTAGTGTAATGAAATGATGCTGGAAAGTAGTAGAAAAATTTCTATTTTTTCGTTTGTGTGTAGTCTCAATAATTGAGCCAAATGCTTCAATATATATTGCATGGAGGGGACTTGTCAACTACCCAACTAATTGTTGTTAATGACCATGTAATGACAATTAGTGAGGAGTAATTCAACCAAATAAATGACTGAATTAATGTGCAACGTATTGGAGCTTTAGTGAGGAGTTATTCAGCCAAGTAATGACTGAATTGATGTGCAGATTAATGGAGGTTTAACGTTCCAAAACCAACAGCAAAATACACAAGTTCTCTGTTCAATTTTATCTTACCTGAAACACCAAACTGTAAATATGAAGCAATTTGGGTCCAAAAAGATAATATCAGAAGAAGCCCAAAGCCCAAGGCCCACGACCAGACCGAACGGGACGGGACAGGCGGGCGGCGGCGGTGCGCGTGTGGACTTAGCCTCGAACCAAAGCACATCTAGGTCCTCCCTCCTTCAAACACATGGGTTACCCCTTGGGGTCCCAATCCCTTAGCCAATTTTGAGACTTATAAACTAAACAAATCTTTCTTCCCCCACCGATGAGGGAGAATTGGTTTATACCACATTTTTATGCTTCAAACACCTCACTTCGTGGACCAACATCTCTTTCATTTCTCAACGAAATTTGACGATCCTTAGCCCTACAGTCATCTACTCACTTAGTAGATTATGCACGTGTGAAGAATCAAAGTCTCCAACATGCGGAACCCTAGTGTTTAAGTCATTAAAGATGGGTGGACGCAACTCCCACCAAAGGCAAATTTCCAACAGTTATGTGCATCACTATTGTGCACATGACATACACTTGACGTATATATGATATACATTCGACTATAATGTACTTCAACGTCGAAGTTTAATATGAAATTTGACCTAAAATCTCACCAAATCTACGTCTTAACGTCCTAGATTGAAATATAACCTCCCCAAGATGTTCCCAAGCTTTTGGAACAACACTAGTTGAAAAAAATTCAAATTCGCAAATTCAAAAATTTGAATCATGCTTCAAGTAAAGCTTCAATGATGACCTAACCTTGTTCTTCAAATTTCGACGCACTAAAGAATGTTTCAAGCAATTTTACAACTCAAGCGAATAATTTCCAATAATATTCAGTCACAAACAATCGCTTCGAAACTTCTCTTTAATATAAGATTTGCAAGCTCGAAGATGCAACAATGAAGGCCAGCCTCGTATTAACAACTATGAAGATAAGAAGAAAGGGGATATATTTAAAATTTCTAATTTTGTTGATTTGGTGAAGGTTATATAATTTATATAAAGATTTTATTGTTATGATAAAAGTGAAATAATATTTGTAAGTTATTGTAAATACAAAGTTTTATTTTTGTGTATCTATGTAAAGACCCCTATATTAATCCCTTGTGTACTTTTTCTCAATTAGCTATCAATTGTGAGTTTGACTCACATGATCCCGAGCAAAATGCATAATACATGCTTTTGAGATTGTCATTTCATTTGTATCCGAAATTAATTTTTTTCAAGTTTATTCACTTCGAGAATAGCTTCAAACATATGTGACAGAAATTGTAAAAAGTCGCATTTGAAGTTTGACAAACTTCAAACATTTGTATGAAGCGCGGTCTTGTGAAAGACAAACATATGATTTTTTTTCCTGAAGTTTGGTATGACATGCCAAGGCCAACTTCAGACATTTTGAATGAAGTTAGTGACTTGATAAGGCCAAAGTTCGAAGATTTTTTTTTACTGAAATTATATCTTGTGAACGACAAACATATGATTTTTTCCCTGAAGATTGGTATGACATGCCAAGGCCAACTTCAAACATTTTTGAATGAAGTTGGTGATTTGACAAGGACAAAGTTTGAACATTTTTGACTGAAATTGAGGTCTTGTGAAGGGCAAACATATGTTTTTTCCTGAAGTTTGGTATGACATGCCAAGACTTGTTGACTTGACAAGGCTAAAGTTTGATCATTTTTAATGAATTTGTGGTCTTGTGAAGGGCAGACATATGACTTTTTCCCCTCAAGTTTGGTATGACATGCCAAGGTCAACTTCAGACATTTCTGAATGAAGTTGGTGACTTGACAAGGCCAAAGTTTGAACATTTTTTACTGAAATTGCAGTTTTGTGAAGGGTAAACATATGATTTCCCCCCCTAAAGTTTGGTATGACATGCCAAGACCAACTTCAGACATTTTTGAATGAAGTTGTTGACTTGACAAGGCCAAAGTTCGAACATTTTTTACTGAAGTTGTGGTCTTGGCAAGACTTCAGATATATAATGGCTTGTCAATGCCAATTTCAGACACTATTAACCGAAGTTGTGGTCTTGACAAGACTTTAAATATATAATGGCTTGCCAAGACCAATTTCAGACATTATTGGTCGAAGTTGTGGCTTTGGCAAGACCCAACTTCAGATAAGAGGAAGAAGCAGAATAAGAGGCGGAAGAAGAACAAGCAGAATAAAAAGAAGCGGAGCAGTCTTTTGTCTGAAGTTTATTAATATTGAATAAGTAAAATAATATTTAAAAGTGAATACAAGTTCCATATAAAGCCCGTCATGAAATTTTTATCGTGATCCCTCCATGTCGTTTAATTATTTTTTGTCCAAAATGACATTTATATATGTTTTGGATTATTATAGATATTAAGAAAGTAAAAAAGATAATAACGTAGAGGGAAAATATGTATTTAAAAATCAAGGGTAAGTTAGAGATGGCCAGTGGGCCGGGCTCGGAACCGTCGGGCCGGATTTGGCGGGATCGGGTCGGGGTGGGACGAGGGGAAGGGACGGGATCGGGTCTGGTCAGGTGGGATCGGGATAGGCGGGATTTGCCGAAGTCCTGCCACGATCCCGATCCAGTCGGAATCGGGATCGGGATCCGAGCGTTTTTTTTTTTTTGCACTTAATTTAAAAAATAACATATATATATAAAACTTAATAATTAAACAAGACAAGATAGTGTAATAAAAATATCCCAAGGCTATTTTTGTGCCTCTTATATTATTTAATAGACATGATATTTTTTGTAATACAAATACAATTGTCAAAATTACAACTTTGTGGTGTTGTTCAAAAGTTGCAAATTACATAGTAAAATTGTAATTAAAAAAATTACATTCTGAAAAAAACCTGTTCTAGTTTCTTGATAATTTCATGTGGTTCTTCGGTTGGAATTGGTATTTGTTGGTCAAATTGCTCCACATCGCTTCCACCACATTTGGATAAGATTTCATTGTAGTTTTCGTCTTCTTCTTCGTTGATCTCCGATTGACCGCACCTTCTCCGCTCCGCTCGTATCCAATCTCTGAATAATACTACAATCTCCAAGCTGTATCCGGCTAATGAGTGTCTATGCTCTCATATTTGATATCTGCCGACAGAAAAAGCGCTTTCAGACGTCGTTGATGACGCTTGAATGTTCAAAACATCTCGGGCCATCATTGAAAGTGTCAGAAATGTCTTCTCATTCCGCCTCCAGTATTTCAGCAAATCTTCACGTCATTCTTCATTGAGAACTGCTTGGTACGGTACATAAACCTTGCAAAACAAAAATATCAAACTCGCTAATTAGGTTAGTAGCGGTACGACCGCACATTCTATTTTTGAGGCTTTCAATACTAGCCGCAGAAACAACATGTCTTTTGTGAGGTTGTGTTGAAGAAGAAGAAGATGGTATGGAAGCCGGTAGGTTGCTAGCACTTTCTTGTTGGTAAAACCTATATTTTTTTTTTGCATTCGTCTTCTACGCTAGGCAACACTTTTTCTTTAGTTTGTTCAATAGGTGGTGGGTGATTTGGATTTTTGGGACTTGGAGGTGGTAGTACTGCTATACAATCGTAAATAGTTTCAATAAGTGATTTAGTACCGTCTATTTTAATAGTCGGATTTAATACAACATCAATAATATAAATAGTGAAAATAGGAATAAAATATTTTTTTTATTTTGATAAACATTTTTTAATAGCTGCCATATAAGCTGGTTTTCCATATATTCACTAAGTAATAAAAATATTAGAGCTATATAAAACAACATAGTTGAAATAGTAGGATAATACATACCGGAAAATTCTTTTGTTGCTTGAAAAAAATTCTCTAAAAATACAATAAGTTCAGAAATTTTTCTCCAATCGCTATCTACAACCATATCAGTTGGATTTTGATTATGAGAGTTAAAAAATAAAGTTATAGGGTTTCTATAGTCATAAGCAACAAGTAGTTGCTCGTATAAAGAATTCCACCTAGTGGGTACTTCTTCTGGAATTTTTCTATAAGGTAGTTGGCAATCGTGACAAGTTTTTTTATATTCTTTTCTTCGTTGTATTCTATTATTTTTTTTAAAAAAGTTTATAGCAAATTGTATTTTACTAAGAACGTCTTCAAAAAGTGATAGACCATCCTTTACAATTAAGTTATATATATGACACACATATTTTATATGAAAATGATCTGGAGAAGATGGAGTTAAATTATTTTTTAAAATTGTAATAGCGTAATTGTTAGAAGAAGCGTTATCTAACGTAATAGTCATAATTTTATCAGTTATTCCGTAATAATCGCACACTTGATAAATTTTTTCTGCAATAAAAGTACCAGTGTGCCTATCATCTATATATCTATACGCTAATATAGGTTTTTGCATAGACCATTTATAATCTATCCAATGACATGTTACCGTTAAATAATCATGGCCGTTAGTACTACGGTCTATATCAGAAGTGATAGCCACTTTTCCATTAAATGATATAATGAATAACGTAAATACTGTTGATATTCATGTGCGAATTTAAATACATCTCTCTTAGCAATTGATCTAGGAAAACCGTTAAAAGTAAGATTATGCATATCTCTAATGTAATGAATAAAATCGGGAGATGAAGAAAATGAAAAAGGCAAACCCTCCAAAACAACTAATTTTGCTATTGCTTCCCTATCTCTATGCTTATTGTATTTAGGGCCTACAATTTCCCCCGTCATAGGGTTAATTTGACCCTATACTTGGTCCGGGACAGTATCAATATGTGAACCTTGTCCCGATGGAGCGAACGTTTGCGCACCCGGTTTTGAAGCCTCGTATTGGACATACCTAGCTGGATGAGCCCTTGTTACGTGTCTCATTAAATCCGTCCCACCATGACCTTTTCCAGTTTTAAATTTTAAAACATCTTTACAAATTTTACATCTAACTACTTGATTCTCTACGTCCCTATAAAAAAATGTCCATGCACATGATTTTAATGGTCGTTTTGCTGGACCTCGTCTCATACTAGGGGGAATAAGAGACATTTCAGTTGAAGGTGCACTAGTGAGTGTGTTGTCATCTACATTAGTGGGTGTATCATCTAGATCATCGTCTAAATTAAAGTCTTCTTGAGTTCCAGAAAATAGCTCCTTGTCTAAATCTAATGGTATTGTAGGAAAATGTTCAGTATCAACAAAATCATCATGTGTAGGAATATGATTCTGTGTAGAAATAGGATCCTTGCCCTTGTTGCCCCTACTAGAAGAAGCATGACCCCTACCCATAAGCATACGTTTAAATTCTTCCATTATAAATTTATAATTATACTAATAAATAATTAAAGTAATTAAAATTAAGTGCGCTAAATAAAATAAACAGACAATAATAATTTAATGAATGAACGAATGTACCAAACGCCGACATAACGTCGATGTGTAATCGAGAGATTGAAAATTGAAACTTTGCTCGATGGAAGATCCTCAAGCTAGTTGCCAACTTCACTCCCAAATGAATAAATAAAATTAAATATTTAGTAGACAATGTAGGCTTGTAGAGAGATAGATTGAGAGATTAGATAGATTGTAGGAAGATTTGTGAGAAAGATGAAGAGAAAATAAGGTATTTATAGTTAGAAAATTGGGTTAAAGTGTAAATATAATAACTTATGAGTTAAAAATAAATATTAAGGGGATAGGGGGGTTGGGGGAGAGGGGAGGCCAAAAATGGTCGTTGCACAACGGCCAAAATGTAAAATGGTCGTTGGTGCAACGGATTTTTGCAAAAGGGGAATTTCGGGCGGGATCGGGTCGAGACTGGCGTGTCTGGAGCGGGCCCGAGTCCCAATATCGCGATTTTTTTTAAAAAAATAGTCGAATTCGGGGCGGTGTCGAGACGGGACCGACCCGACCCGACCCAATGGCCAGCCATAGGGTAAGTTATACTAAACACCCCTGTCATATCAATTGGGTTTAAAATACGTCCATTATTTTCAAATCAAAATAGAGTGTGTAGTTAAAATTAAGTAGTATCATAGGGGTGTTAGCGTAAATTTAGAAGGGAGAAAATGAAATGATTGTTACCCCACCCCCATGGCTGACAAGCGCCGTTTTCTATTTTTAGTAGTAAGCAAACTCTAAATAAAAATCTGGTCTAAAGAAAAAGGTTACGCCACCCATTTTCTCTTCCCCTAAAAAGTGTTTACTTTCCAAAATCAAAGTCGGTTAGTATTTTTCCAGGCCTTAGGGTTAGGGGTTTCCCCCAATATATATCACTCTCACTTCTGATTTGGTTCAATTTCATTATGACTTGAGTTTTTGTTTTTCAACAAAGTTTCCTCTTTTGGATGCTCTGAAAACAAAAATTGCGTTTTCGTTATGTCTACTTAAATACGTTGGTATCTCCACAAAAGTCAAATCAAGTTTTACTACAATTACTTGAAATGCTTTTGGATAACATCTAAGGTCAGTGCTAAAAAAGCTGCTCTTTTTACCCCTTTTGATAGAAGATACTCCTTTTGGATCAAAAAAAGTGTCCTCCCGTTTGCACTCCTTCAAAAAATAATAACTTCTAGATAACAATAGATAATTTGACTATAATGTCCCTAATTAAATAGTTATAATAATTTGATCACCTAACACTTAATAATGATAAATATGCAAAAGTAAGATTAATCTTAATTTGATAAGTGAACTCAAAAAATAAAGGTCAAGTAGATACTCTTTTTGATCCGGACGGAGTAGTTACCACTTTTTTATTTATTTATAATTTGATGTACAAGTAGTTGGGCATGTTAGTTATTTGTGCCAAAAAATTGAGAAACCAAATATTCATGTGGGAAATTGCAGGTGTCTTAAGTGTTTTGGATTGTGGAATATTTGGGGGGAATAAGATGAGTTTGATTTTCAGATATTGGATTCTTGGACAGCCAATAGTGGAAGACTACAGGGAATTTGACACAAGCTTGAGTTATTTGAATGTTCTCTAGCATTTGGTTAATTAATTTAGTGGAGATTTTTTTTTTGTTATTTTGATTTTAAATGGAGAGAGGAGTTAGTTTTTGGGCGTCTCCGAGAGGTCAAGCGGAGGGTGTTTCCTCGTTTGATGCTAGTGCAAGGTCTTCAAATGTTGACTCGTATAACAATGTTACGGATATTATGAACCTTGATGCTTATGCCGGATGGTGCACTAGTCCTAGTGCAGCAGAGCAGATGTTTGCCTCTTATGCAGCATTTTCGCCAACTAATCCTATGTCTCAGAGTTATGCACAATATGAAGGATTGAGTTATACTGAACAAAATACTGGAGCATTTCCTCCAATGGATGCCAATATGGAGGGAAGTACTCATGAGGGAGGAGAGAAAATGATGTTTGGGCAAAATGATGACCAGTTCCATTTTGTGGATGGGGTCGGTTTGGTAGCTAATAGAAGTAAAAAATCAAGCCAACGGGATGACGGTGTGGGGGATATTGGCAACTCTATGATCCCAAGGTCACCTTCTCAACCACTTGCTGAGAGAATGCTTAGGGCATTGGCAATGTTTAAAGAGTCATCTGGTGCGGGAATTTTGGCTCAAGTTTGGCTTCCAATAAAGAAAGGCGATCAATATTTCTTGAGCACGTGTGAACAGCCATATCTTCTTGATCAGGCGCTTTCTGGCTATCGAGAGGTCTCCAGGAAGTTCACTTTTGATACAGAAACAAAACCAGGATCAGTTCCAGGTCTTCCTGGTCGGGTGTTTAGTTCAAGAATTCCAGAGTGGACGTCAAACATTCTGTACTACAAGGAGGCTGAGTATTTACGTGTGCAATATGCTTTTGACCATGAAGTTCGTGGATCTATTGCTATACCTGTCTTTGAGGATGATGCCTGTGAAACTCCATGTTCTGCAGTATTGGAACTTGTAACAATGAAGGAGAAGCCAAATTTTGATTTGGAAATGGATCATGTTTGCCAGGCTCTCCAGGTTCACTCCCGTTTTCTTGATATTTTTTTGGGGGGGGGGGGATGTTGTAGGGGTCGTAACCCTTTTATATTGTAGCTTTGAAGTAGTTTATGTTTTTTGGTTCAATCCTTAATATTAGTTGCAAATTATTATTTACTGTTGTTTGGGAAAGAAAAATATGAGTGAAAGATAGTAATCTTTCTTTAATTGAACTTGTATAACACAAGTTTGCTCAACTGCTATATAATAATAAAAAGGAAAATATGGGCCAAAAACTAGTAAATTTGGTTGCAGCATATTTATGTTGTTGAAACTTTTATTTTGAATGTTTACACAAACTCAATAACTTTGTGTTGCTTTACTATACTTGATGCTAGGCTTTTCTTTTCTTTTCTTTTAAAAAAAAAAAGAAGGGTGGAGGTTGTGGTCATAGTTTACTGATCTAGGTCTTCAATCTTGGTACCTTGCTTAGAACAACAAACAACATACCAGTGTAATCCCACACAGTGGGGTCTCCTGGTAAGATATACGCAGACCTTATTTCTTATTTGTGGGGGTAGAGAAGATGTTTTCAATATACCCTCAGCTCAAAAGAACGTAGTCAATGCAGAAATTTAAGGAAAATAAGACAGCAAGACAACAATAAAAAACAAATAAAGCAACACATAGGAATACACACATGAGTATCGATCTATGCGAAACCTAAATAATACTACAAAGAAAGCGAGAAGAGGAGATGGAGAAGCTACTCCCAACCCCCCCTCACAGTGTGACAAAACTCAACTACCTACTAACCTTCTATCCTAATCCTCGACCTCCAAATCTTCCTATTTAGTGTCATGTCCTCAGTCAGCTGGAGCTGTGCCATGTCACCTCTCCCTAATTCTTCTTCGGCCTACCTCTACCTCTTCTAACTCCTGCTATCACCAGTCTCTCACACATCATAACTGGCGCATCCTCACACCTCCACATGCCCGAACCACCTCAGTCTCGCTTCTCTCATCTTGTCCGCCACGGAGACCACTTCGACCTTGTCCCGTATAGTATGACCACACATCCATCTGAGCATCCTTATCTTCGCTATTTTCATCTTCTGAACGTGGACATTATTGACTGGCCACCCACCACTCTGTAGAACGTACCTTTCACTTAGACGACAACTTCTTATTACAAAGCACCCCGGAGGCGAGCCTCCATTTCATCCACCTTGCTCCAATACGGTATGCGACATCATCGTCAATCTCCCCCCTCTCCTTGCTTATATCAAGGAAGTAATATTTCTTTTTGTTTTTAGATTATATTTTACAGTTATAAACTGTTCAAGAGACTTTGACACAGTATGTGAAATTCTTTACTACAACAACATACCCAGTGAAGTCCCACAATGTGGGGTCTAGGGAGGGTGGAGTGTACGCACGCAGACCTTACCTCTACCTTGATAGGTAGAGTATGTGAAATTCTTTCTTGTTGAATTTTAGGGACAATTATTCCTTAAGAATTGGGTTCTATTTGGACTTGTAGAGTCATAACTTGCTTATCACTTGTAAACAAGGTGATAATACCAACATGCTTTTCCCTAACTCTTTTGTATGTCACGACAAGTATGGGGTCATTTGTATTTATCCCCCACTTACTGCCTTCCTCTATTACCCATGGACCTCGAAAAAGATAAAAAGGTGAGCGAAACCAAACCAGGCAACTGTAAGATAAACTTGTACAGTTGTTTTATGATACTATAGATTCTTGTTTCAACTTTATCTCACCCAAAAATACTATACAAATATTCTTTCAAGTACATATGCTTTTTCTTGTGCTTATGCTTTGTCTTGAGCCGAGGGTCTCTCGGAAACAACCGCTCTACCTACCAAGGTGGAGGACCCTCCCCAGACCCACATTGTGTGATTTCACTGGGTATGTTGTTGTTGTTGTACATGTGCTTTTTGGCTGATCAATTATAAGATCCTTCCTTTATATTTCTGCTTTATCAGAAGTTATGCTAACAGTGTGTCAGAGCACATTGGCTGACAGTATATAAGTACTCCAATTTCGAGAAGAGTAAAGTTACAAAATTGAGACAACTGCTATAATATGATGTCACAATATGCGCTTTTCTTATCATTCTGCATTTTGACAGCTTTTGTTTTATTCTCTTGTGCACGTGTTTTCATATATCTCTAGTTGTATCCTGTGGTAAAAGATGGTCTAACTTGTAGCTTCTGCTCATCTGCAGGCTGTGAATTTAAGGAGTATTGTGCCTCCTCGGCTTCATTCTCAGGTATACTGGAAATGTTAATTTTACATGCAATCTGCACACCAATCATGTTATTTATTTTCTTGTATCATATTCGTCCTGATTCCCTTTCTTTTTTTAGATCAGTACAGACCTTCTAATCCCTTTTCTCAAGTTACAATTTATGTTTCCTCATCTTGCAGGATCTCTCAAAGAACCAAAGAGATGCTTTAGCTGAGATAACAGATGTTCTAAGAGCAGTTTGCCATGCGCATAAGCTGCCTCTTGCTCTGACATGGATTCACTGTAGTGTCACTGAAGGAGAAGGAGATGAATTCATAAGAGTGCGTGCTAGAGGATGTAATGCAAGTTCAAATGAAAAATGTGTGTTATGTGTGGAGGATACAGCTTGTTATGTGAGTGATAAGGAAATGCAAGGATTTGTACATGCATGTATGGAACATTTTCTCGAGGAAGGTGAAGGTATTGTTGGGAAAGCTGTTCAATCCAACCACCCATTCTTCTACCCTGATGTGAAGGAGTACCATATAAGTGAGTACCCACTTGTTCATCATGCACGAAAGTTTGGTCTAAATGCTGCTGTGGCTATCAGATTACGTAGTACATTCACCGGCAATGACGATTACATATTGGAGTTCTTTCTTCCTATCAGTATGAAGGGAAGTACCGAGCAACAGCTTCTCTTGAATAACCTTTCAGGTACCATGCAAAGAATTTGCAGAAGTTTGAGAACAGTGTCAGATGCAGAATTGGTTGGACAAGGTGCTAAGTTTGGGTTACAGGATGGATCTCTTCCAAATTTACCACCAATTGCATTGTCTAGGAGGAACTCTCAGCACTCATTAGACAGAAATTCAAATTCTGTGGATGGGGCTCCTTTAGGTGCCTGTGATTCAAAGGGTGCTGGAATGCAAGCTGATGATTCGCATGAACAGGTGTATCATCCGATTGTCGAACTAGCATTATTTTATCTAATCTACGTCCAACTAGATTGTTTGCATTGAGTATTCAATTTCAATCAACTTTGATTTAATGTGATCTGGGTGAGCGTTTTAATATGCTCCATATTCATACTGCACTTTTGGGCATACTCTTTCTTTTACACTTGGTCTATTTTTCCCTGAACAACTTATATTCGTGACTGTTTGTGTTTTGTTTTCTAAATTCATCTATACTGAAGTTTTGTTGCAACACATTTTGTAGACAATGACTGGATCAAGAAGACCTATGGAGAAAAAACGAAGTACGGCAGAAAAACATGTCAGCTTAAGTGTTCTTCAGCAGTACTTCTCTGGAAGCTTGAAGGATGCTGCAAAAAGCATTGGTGGTAAGCATATATCTTTCAAGTATCAGTCCACTAATTTGCAAGTATACTGGATACCTATATATCATTACTTTATTAGTTGTTGATGATAGCTCCTTCTCCCATGAGGTGTTCAACGGTCCATTGAAAAAACTCTTTTAACTTTACCAAGATTTTGTCTTTAGTCCAAATGCAGGATTATAAGTGTAAACACAGTGAATGCTATTGAATATCTTTCCCTCTCTTTTCCTTCAAACATGAATTTGGGCCTCTTCCACACCCATTAAATACCTTCTTTCATAAGTAGGATATGCTATTTTGGATGGCTGTTGTATATTGTGTGGAGTTTTACGTAACTGCTTAATTTAACTGAGAAGTTCTGGATACTGCAAAGAGAAAACTAAAAGAAGGCATAATAAAAACTGAATCCTCAATTTTGGTAAGTAGAAATGGTTTTGGGAATCCGTTAATGTATGCCATGTAATACCATGGATTTCTTACTATGCTGGCACAAGTTGGTTTTTTCCCAAATCTTCCAGGGACATATGGAAGTCAATTTCAGAGGTGGTATAAGTGGGTTATATGGAGAGAAAGAAACGCTAGAGTTTTGAAGACACGAAGGACAATGCAGTTAATCTAAAACTCAAATGTACATCATTGCTTAGTTTTGGTGGAGCAAAAAGCTACAACATTTGTTTTGGAGCCGGAAGCTATGATTGACTTCCTTCGTTCTTTACATACACTGTACTTTTGCCTCGGCATTTCCTTAATGCTGGTATTTTTACATCAATAATGTCTCTGTTGGTAAGTAGAAATAGCTGACGTATCTGTTCTTTGTGATATTTTTAAGGGTATGCAGAGATGTCATAATTTATAAGGATGAGAACATATGGAAAGTAAAGAGTATATTAGCTTTTCTTTGAAATAGTACAGCCTTTCAAAGGTGGTCTTTTAAGTTAAATGTTGTGTCTTTTGTAGTGTGTCCAACTACCTTGAAAAGGATATGTCGACAACATGGGATATCTAGATGGCCATCCCGGAAGATAAACAAAGTCAATCGGTCTTTGAAAAAGATACAAACAGTGCTTGAATCTGTCCAAGGGGTAGAAGGAGGATTGAAGTTTGATCCAGCCACTGGAGGTCTAGTTCCAGCTAGCTCTACCATCCAAGATTTCGATGCACAGAAAAGCATGTTTTTTCCATTCAAAGATGTCTCTGTCAAATATCCTACTTCTGTTTTCCAGGATGCTGTGTCTGTACCCTCAACTTCAGGCAATGACAAAGAGAATTCTATGGTGAAAATGGAAGAGGACTCTTATGCTGATGGGAACCAACTCAGCCAGTCAAATCATATCAATACTCCCTCTTTTAAGGGAAGGAATAAATCAAGTACTCCAGTGCCTGGATTTTGTTATGAATCCAAATTGGCAGCATTAGATGCAGGGTCTTCTGGACCTGCAAGTCTGAATGTGATGCCATTGACTAGTTCCGGAAATGCATCATTGGGCTCTTTCCTTACCAAAGAAGAATCCAGGATTTGGGGGTTGAACGATGGTACCTTGGACAATTTTGACTGTAATTTCACTTCTCGGTGCTCGTATTCCATGGCTGTTGGAGGTGATGCTGACAGTAAGAAGAAAGGAGATAATGAAATGGATGGTGGGGTCATCGAACATAACCAGGCCAGTTCTTCAGCCATGACAGATTCATCCAATGGGTCAATGATGAATGTCAGTTCATCGAGCTCTCATAGTCGTGGTACACAGAAGCATTCTAAAGCTGAGGCGAACTGTGGTGATAGTGGGTCAACAATTACTGTGAAAGCCACTTACAAAGAAGATACCATCCGATTTAAGTTTGAGCTTTCAGCAGGGTGCCTCCAACTCTATGAGGAGGTTGCCAAGAGGTTTAAACTGCAGACTGGGACATTCCAACTCAAGTATCTTGATGATGAGGAGGAATGGGTGATGTTGGTAAATGATGCAGATTTGCATGAGTGTCTTGAGATACTGGATTTCGTTGGTGGTCGTACTGTCAAATTCCTTGTTCGTGATACACCTTGTGCTATGGGTAGCTCAGGCAGCAGTAACTGCTTTTTGGCTAGTGGCTCTTAGTACTGTAGCCTCATGCAGGTCTGAATGCTTCAATCAACATCTGGTACTTAAACGATAACAGGGACACTCGGATGAGTTTGAGAGTTACTAGTTTACACTAGTAGGTCCGGTAGAGCTTTTTCGTTCTACCTTTCAATGTGCTTATTCCTAGGAAGATATCCAAAGAAGAAAACCAAGAGCATAAGAAGATTAGTAGAAGCCGCATAGTAGGTGAAAGTTCATTTGTCTTCTGTTTCTATTACGTTTGCATGTGGGATAGATGGCACATCTTTGTACAAGTCACAATGAGTTAAAAGGAACTTTTAAAGTGCCTACTTTGTAAATATGTTAGTTTTATAGTGTTCTTTTAGGGAATAGTCAAAGCAATAAGTTGTACAATATCTTTTCAATAAGAATATGTAAAATTTCCTCTTCTAAAGTTAATTTATCCCTCTTCTACTAAATTAATTGACATTTCGCCTAGATACTTAATAAAGGTGAGCATGGTCCTTAGAAGTGTACATGGACGAAATGGTACAATATGACCATAGCTTATAACCCCCAACAATAGAATAACAGTCTATGCTATCTCCATGACACGAAGTGAAGTAGTTGATGAAGACAGGCCCCAGTGACTCAAACAAATTAAAATTAATAGTTCTCCGCGATGCAAGGTGAAGCCTCATCAAAAGTAGTGTATGAGATATGGAGCTACCCTGACAGAGTGGCTCAAGCTAGTTAGTGTCGGTCCTTGAAATCAGAAATGGAGAGTTGGCAGAATAGCCTAAGCTTCACATGTCTAGTATGTGTACACACATAAAAGGGCAGCCCGGTGCACTAAGCTCATTATCTTGTGAGGTCCGGGAAGACGCAACCTTACTTCACATTTTTGCAAGAGATCAAGCTTCACTGGGCCAATCCATGACCTCATCAACTTTACAAGTTAGTCAAGGCTCTCCTTCAATGTATACACATATATATAATAAATTATTTCCCCAAAATTTAAATAAATCATGAGATACGAAAAAACATTGATATAAGAAAGAAATAATTATATCAATTCATAAGTTGAACATATAAAACAGAACAATTTAGTGAAACACATTTCAAATCATTCTTTCTCTTTAAAAATGTAGAACATAAATGTACAAGTGTAAAGCAATGGGGGGACACAAGATCAAAGTACCTAGCCGTAAATATGATATACCCAATTTGCTTAGATCATCTCATCAACTCAGCCATGCTAATATTTAGTATAATAATACCCTCTTGTGACTCTGTCATAGTTCCCTACCGCCAGGTAGACTACGCCTATACTGGCATGTGTAGTAGCACCTTGAGGGCTGAGGCCAATGTTTGTGAACACAAATAACTCCAAAAACTTTCACACTTATCAAACATGGCGTTCATAGCCAATCCAAATATCAAAGCATTTATCAAAGGAAACAATGTTTAAAGATTCTATCAAGTGCTATTCGAGTTCAATAAAATCCTAAAAACGAAGCATTTCATATTTTATAGAAATCGTGACTTCAACACTTAAACAATTACCTTGCAAAGAAAATGCTGCAATTCCAACCCTCTTGTCCCCACATTTACCAAATCGAATTATGATATGAATTTTGAGAAAAAAGCTTCGAATGATAATATATTTCAACATACCTTGAAGTCGTTCCAATTTAGCTGCAAGTTATGTCAGTCGCCTCCAATGACACCATTTAAACCAACTAAGGACTCAACACTAAGATTAAATACTCAAGGTCTCCCAAATATGCGAAAACTAATAATTGTGAACCTTGAATAACGATAAATCAGACGACACAAAAACTATACTAAAAGAAACATAATATTTAATATGATTTGACGAAGTGACCTACAAATTGAAAACTAATATAAAAAAAAGCATAAAAACTATTCAGAAAAAAATCTCCCCTAATCAAATTCTCTAAATGACTACATTGTAGTTATTGTGTCTGAGAGAATAAAATATATTATATTTATAGAAGTTCAAAACTTCTTGTACGAGAAAAGAATAAGAATAAATATGGCAAAAAACCTTTTTTTCATAAAAAAAATCTTATTTGAAGTAAAACACAATTATAATATAATTTAAATAAGTTAAGAAATTCAGGACAAACACTAACTCAATTGACCCCTTAAAGTCCAACATTAGAGACCCATGTTCACTGTTCATCCTCTCTTTCACTTAACAACCAAACACCATTTATGGACTTTCGGTTCGTAGGTTCTTCAACCTCCAACCACCAACTGATACCATAATATGAAAGATCTTCTATTACAATTCGAGCTTTTACTATAGTTGGCTAGATGTAGGTCAGACCCAATAATGCTTAAATTAATACTCCAGTACGGTAGTAAGGAGAACCTTGAGTTGTGATTTGGTAATTTTTAATTCTGAAATGGTCTGTGATGAGCCATTATTGAGTTGGGGAGACAGGTGATTGGGATGTTAGCAATGTAAGTTATACTGACATTCATGCAAGGAAACCTTCAGTTTACTTTGATCTGACTCATATCTTGAATACCCTTATTTCTTTCACGTTAGAGTGAAAACGCCATTTTTTTTTTGTTAGTTTTCTTTCTACGCTATTTTCTTTTCGGGCTGCTCAACTTCATTATGTTGATTGTCTTAACCCCAAGGTCGTTATGCCTGAAGTATCTAATTTCTCATTTCAAATTTTAGGTCATTCATTCATATTTTAATTTTCCATAAGTTTCAATTAAAAGCATAAGTTGAATGAATCTTTTTGAATCATCCATTATTATAAGCAGACAATATTAAAGGAGAGATAAAGTGACAAATATGTATAAGACATGATTAATCATTTGTAACATATATCCATTCCCTCGCGGAAACCGTAGGAATTTTTGGGTTCGTAAACAAGTAGTAAACACATCGGAAGTTTAAAATTTCTTATCCAACAACAATCCTGGCATGACTTATGCGATAATCATGTTGTATGTTCAAAACATGATAAAATAAAACTTACAGGTTTTCGTACGCGAGATTCAATACTAAGGTATCCACGCGATTTGTTTTCTCGATTGCAAGATCTAACTCCAGTGTATTTTCTACTCAAGAAAGCTAGAAAATCTTACTTTAGGAACTGAGAAGTTATTTTCAATCTACTATAATTATGGGGTATGTGTTGTATATATAGGAGTTCATGACAAAACCTAAACAGATATAAAACATGAAAACCTGGGCCCATGTTAATGTTCAATAGACCAGCCCAGCTGGTCCACTTCACACGCCCAAAGTGGACGTCCAAGCTCCCATTTTGGGCCAGTAATTTCTGGCCCAATTGCTTCCTGTATTTGTCCGAGTACCCATATAATATATCCAACACATTTAATTAAATCCGAAATTCAATTCGACTTAATTAAATAATTTCTATCAAATAGAAATATTTCATAATTATTATAAATTAAACATCTCGATTCTCAATCGAATATTTAATACTTTATCAATGCACTCTTAGATCGAAGAAACAATAACATATAGTGTGACCCTATAGGCCTTCACCTATCGACATTAATATAATTAAGGTCCATACGAAACTCCTAGACTGCGTCGTATGACGAACTCAATATGTGAAATACGTTTACATGAATCCAGCAAACTTAACCTTTATGCAGAACTATAAATTCCTTTCATTCGCGACACACTCGATTAAACTTAGGATTTGCCAAGTGTATCCAAATGGCTTAATCACTTTATCTCATATTTATTAGTTGACAATTAGACCATATTCTAAATATATCTCTTGCACTGGCCAGTTACTTTAGTCAACCTAATAACATTGAGAAGTTGAGTCCTCTCTCGAATTTCCAATCGAGGAATGAATCTTATTCTTGGCTCAACTATCACCTTAATTTACATCCTGATGTACCCAACACAAGCCGTATCTTATCCAGAAGGAGTTTAAGCTTAAAACTTGGTCAAAGTACATCATTCTATAAACAAGGTGTGTATTGACCTCAAGTCAAATGACCTTTATATTCCACACGCCGATAACACTATAGACATGTATAACAAATAATTTATCGGTAGGGTATACCAATACTTCTCCAAAGTATCCATGTGTCCATCACGAGTAACCATTACTCGTAGTTGTGAGACATACTACATTCTCCAAGAATGTGATGCAGACCACATGTCGACTTATAGCATATCATCAATATCTCATTCTCGGTGATCATTAGTCGAGACTATTTTGAGAGTTACGTTCTATCATTAATATCTCACTCTATTAATGACAACGTAAGCTCAAGGGATGCACATATATGAATAATTGCAAACAATCAAATAATAATTCAATAATTGCAAATGTCATAAATATTAATCTCATTAATAATACGAATGTGTTCAAGTACATTTTTGTCCCTAATATAGGTTGTCTCTATGACATACATACTTTCAATCTCCCACTTGGCCTAGAGCCAATCTCCAATGTATCTAATACCCGTATTTTCGAAATGACCATTATGCTTAGCTAAGCTTAATGATTTAGTAAATGGGTCAGCTAGATTATCATCTTTGGGAATATAGTCTAAATCTATTTCTTTAGATTCTACCATCTCTCTGAGTATGTGGTATTTTAAATGGGTCAGCTAGATTATCAACTGTATCGTCTAACTTTATTCAAAAATAAAAACTTTCTCAAGATTGTGATGCATCAACTTGAGGTTTTAAGATTAAAATTGCAAATTAACTCACTCTCATTGTGCAAGTAAGCAATTGAATTAGTTTAATTGCATGGTGATACCAAAACCGAGTTGCTAATTACCATTTCATTAAATTAATAGATTGATGTGCTAGTGAACATTTAATTTGAATTAGTTTAATTTTTTTTCTTTTTAATATGAGGCACACACACAATTCATTTTTTTTGCCCTTCGTTCTAAGATTTTAATTAATGATAACCAACTAAACTAAATTAATTGCTCATCTTGCAGGCTCAAAATATATCGAACTATTTTGTATTTAATTAAGTGTCAATGTAATAACACTCATTTATGTCATTATATGGATATAACGCTGCCTCTATTCAAACGTCAATTACTATTGTACATAATTCATTCTACTGGTATACAATTTGTTTTCTTATTGACGCAACATACACATGTAGCACACACACTCTAAACTTAGTACTTATAATAAAATCTCAAAACCCATTTGCATCACAATTTATATTGACGTGACATTAATTTACTAGTGATAAGAATTATTCTTGACTGTGTTTTCCTTTTCTCCTGAAATTTGAAGTAAGTCCTAGAAGGATATATAATCTTAATATTCTTTTT
Source organism: Anisodus acutangulus (assembly GCA_029783415.1). Lineage (NCBI taxonomy): Eukaryota > Viridiplantae > Streptophyta > Magnoliopsida > Solanales > Solanaceae > Anisodus > Anisodus acutangulus. Next base: position 26,600,215 of record CM056494.1, read on the forward strand.
CCATAACAGAAATATTGTGATTTTTTCACTACAAGCGATCTGGTTATCAGCCACAAATTGTTCAACTAAATTGCTAAATAAATATGAAGATATCAACCACTGAGTCTTTGTTAAAAGAAAATAAGTATTTACAAGACAATTAAGATTCTATTTCAACCATACATATATCGGATTTAACTTTATGCGAAACAATCATTGATTAACCCGTAAGTTATCTTTCAAGATCTGTCAAATCGCATGTTTTCTCTCCTCATCAAACCCCTTAACAACTCTTAGGAACAATTGTCAGCTCCTAATCCTTTGATTAATTAAGCTCCATTTTTTTTTTAGTTTTGTTGGGTTAACTCAGGTATGCATATCATATCACATGCATGAAATAAATCTGATGATTTTAAAACTCTCATTTTGCTTTTAGAATTTCATTAATTAATCATTCTTTTTTCCGGTTTTCATATAAATTAATGGAATTATTCCAACGTTCGGCTTAGAAATCGAACAGACAAGTAACTAGTAGCGATGGATGACAAAGAATGTGTGTCACAAAGCAGCAAAGGATGAAACAAAGATTCAATTTGGAAGGTTGAGGGAAGACAAGACGTCCTTCGTCTCAAGGGAAATACCTAACACGCCATTCATTCCAAGCAGATCTTCCAGAACCGTAAGGGATGGATTCTTTTTTTTGGGGGGGGGGGGGGGACTTATCTTAGACCTAATGAACAAACTCCATTACACATGAAGACCCTAATACTAATTCCTGTGGGATATCGAGGTCGTTGAACCAGGTCAGATTCCACCTTTCAGAGATTGTCATATCAAATTCCCATTCCATGGCCCTCCACTCTTGTTTTCCCAAAGCCAAAGGCTCAGCTTGGAGAACGTCAAGAGATCAGTTAAATGCGCAAAACATGTATCTGAAGCAGGTAAATTACAATAGTTTCGTTGCCAAATTGGTTAGGGTCAGGAGAATGAAAGCTGTTATCTTTATATACGCTGAAATCCTTTGATGTATAGCAATCTACCATGGATTAGCTTGAGATTCATGTCATTCATTTCTTAAGTACTACAATATTCTATACTCATATATTCGAGGTCATATGAAAATTTCTCGTTATTAACTAATTTACTTCCAGTTATGTATTCTATGTTTTTTATTGATGATTTATATTTTGGTAGCTTGCATTCATGGAAGGAAATTGTATATGCAACATTGAAAAGATAGCATAACAAAAATATCAGAAAGCTATGACGTCGAAACACAAATAAAAGTGTTACTGATTTTGAAGCTTTTTATCGTACTATTTTGTGCTGTGGATTGCTTGTTCTTGAGACGAGAGTCTATCGGAAACAACCTTCCTACCTTGGGGTTAAGGTCCGTGCATACTCTACTCTCTCCAAACCCACTTTATAAGATTTCACTGAATATATTATTGTTGTTGTATATTTGAGTTTGACAAAATAAAGAAATTGCGATAGTCTGAATCTTCACTTTGAGACATCAATTCACGGGCTTGATAGATTACATTATCCACCACAAACACTTCAAAAATCACGAATTGCAATTTTACATTTAATTCATTCCCAACAGACGAATTAATGTTTCAAGTTCAAACTAAAATCATTTAAACTTAGGTATACATGATTGGAGCTTTAACCCAAATGGTTGAGGCATGGTACGTCTCGATACAAAGCTAGTAATACTCGCTATACTAATTTTAGTGTTGCACATATATATCGTGTAAATGAATAAAAAGATACATATAAGAAAAAAAATATTGTTGGGAAATAGCAATTAATGTTAAAGTAAATTCAATATTTGTTTAAATGATGAAAATACAAGTTACTACATTGGCACAATAGCTGAACTGATCTATATGCAATACAAATATATTGCGTCGTATCACACTTAATATTTCTTTACAGATAATTGTTACTGTTACGATCCGATCCACTTTTACGCGGGCGCAAAAGCTATTATCATAACTTGGCTCTATGTTTTGGTTGAAATAGAGTTGCCACCTACTTAATTATTAGAATTAGGAAACCGTTTGTTCTAAAAGTTTGCTAGTTCGAAAGTCTTTTAAAAGAGTACCAACGTTTGGGTAAGGGTTATGATGATTCCCTGAGGAAGGTGTTAGGCACCTTGGAAGAAATCTGCCCAATGCAGTTTACCTACGAATTTAAATATTTGTTGCTAAATTTTTATTTCTTACAAGGGTGTTTAATAATATGTATAAAGTGAGGAGTAAAGTCTTGCCCTTGTTTATTCATGACATATTTTGGAAAAAAAGACTTGTGAAGAATTGTTTTGATTTGGTAAAAAGGTTCAGAATTATTTGAAAGATTTTAGTTTATTTCTACTACACGTATCTAAAATTGTCTTTTGAATAGAGTTCTACTTTAATTTGGTCCAAAAAAATAGAAGTCCACTTTGAACTTGTAGCAATGATGTCACGGCTCAAATTACAATGTCGTGGTGGCACCTACACTATCTCATCGGTAGGCGAACCATTCCAAAATATTTTACAACCATAACTATTTAACAATGCAAAAATAAAGGAAAAATACAAATATAATAAATCTTCTTTTAAAAGTATTATAACACCATTTAACCCTTACAACACTTCCTCCCAAAATCTGATCTGACTTGTACAAGGACACTAAGATACAATGTAAGGAAAGAAATAACAACACTGCCCTGAATGAATAGGGGCAGTTTGACTGGATAAAGACCAAGGCTACCAAGAATGAGTGGTCTGCCTTAACCTTCCCATGCTCCAAGCTGCAACCTGAATCGACCAAATACATGCATCCACGTAAAAGATGCAACAAGTGTAGCATGAGTAACAACATACCCCCCTAGGCACCATAGGCTGACAACGACGGAAGTTACGTAACATGTATAAACATCAACTTGACTCTCAAGTAAGTCCTATTCTAGGAAAATTTCAATAGTCACATAAGTCACCTTATTCACATAAGAGTTCAATCACAGTTAAGTACAATTCAATTCATATTGCACACATGGATCTTACAATTAATATCCTCCGATCAGTAATCTATATCTAAGTCATGTTCATATTAGTCTTCACTTATCCAACTTAACAAATCCATTAGACAAGTTGACACTTAGTTCACAACATCATTTAAGAATGCTTCCAAGAGTATTACAATTAGTCTGACCATACCGATATTAGCTCCTTTGTTATCTCTAACCCTTAGACTTAGTTACATCTCTATACAGTTAAGGGCATGACATATATTAGTTCATTTAATGTCCTCATTATACTCTAAGTAGAAGTCTACACCGTACACCCTTTAATTAAGGAGGGGATCTATACATACATAACATACAAGTCAACAACTACAACAACGACACATCAACAAGTTCTTTACTAGACACTTACCGATTAATGCTATCAATCACCAAGTAATACACAGACACACATAGTTCTCTTTGCTATACATGATAGATATGATAAATAGACATCGCCGACCACAATATCAGTTTGGCATCGAATACTTAGACTCATAAAGGTGTAACCCACAAAAATAAATTCACAGAGAAAAAGCCAAATCATGGCAACCAATCTAGTCCAATGGAATTAATGCAATCATTCAAATCCATTTAATCATGAAAATCACCCAAGTTCCAATAACCAATCCATTTCACATTACTAATCAACAAGTAATGAATTCATAAGTGAACGTATGTTATGAATGCAAATGCAATGTCAGGTACCTTTTCACAATCGGTATTCATACGTTCAAATTCTATAAACTGTAATCCATTGGGGACCCACGCCGTCTATATACCGCTCCTAGCCAGTTGGAGTTCAACACACATCTCTGACTAGATCCAAGAACCCTTTGGAATCATATCAATTATTTCCATAATCTCAATGTTTCCAACTATCTCATAAAATATCCTTACCTCTCTAGTCTCATTGGACCTACAACATTTCTATACCACTCCACTTTCAATACCATCAGAACTATGAGTGTATGAATCCAATGACAATAACAAGGCAAGTTGTCACGACCCAAACCGGAGGGTCATGACGGGCACCCGGACCTTACTTGCCGAGTACCACTAATCATATATTTAACATCTAACCATACTTAGTCATGGGCCATGAGGGTCCGCCACGAGTTACCCTACTGGCATATAAAAATAGTAAACTGGAAAAAGTGTTATGTAAACTCTTACAAACAGAAGAACTCAATCTATGCATATATACATACTAAGGCCGACAAGGCCATACATGACTACTACACACAAGACATCTGTCTACAAGCCTCTAAAGAGTATGTAACATTGTAAGGTCAGGAAAGGGACCCGCCATACCCCAACGCATAACCAAAATATCATACCACGACTAGACTGCAATTCTGGAACAAATAGAGTGCTCCAATATCAGCTGAACCAACAACCTAATAGTGCGAACTGTCACCCTCTTTACCTGAGCCTGCGGGGATGAAACGCAGCGTCCCTCGACAAAAGGGATATCAGTACGACTGATGTACCGAGTATGTCAGGCATGAAGAATAGCATAACAGAGACCTGAAAGAAATATGAGACCATAAACAACCAACCTGTACCGAATGCCTCTGAGGGCTATAATATGCATAAATATCATGTCTGTGTAGAATTCCTCTGAGGGCCATAATATGCCCGAATGCCATGCCAATGCAAATACGGTCTTTCATATACATATGCGTATACAACGACATTAAGCCTCTGTGGGCACCCCATCATATCATATCAGCCTCTGTGGGTATAATCATTATCGTGTATATCTGTACCAGATGCAGGTGGTGTGCGTATATAACGCCTTCCCTTTCCCCATATCCCATACATATATATATTGCATACATATAGTAGAGTATATAACTTCTTTAAGGTCAAGGTATGTACATGTATATAATGCAAGAATGATATGATAATAAGATACTATAAGTTTTTCGGAGTGATGTAATATCGCTTCACCTTCGATTAACATTATGAATACTAACATCTTTTCCATATACCTAAATAAGGATTTAGGAACATATTTAGACATGCTTTGACAATAGGAATGAATAACATGAACATTCTTAACTACTAGGAGTAGAATAATTTATGGGACAATATTACATTTACGTTTCATTACACAGAACATGCCAAAAGAAGAAATAATTTGCCTTAACATACCTTAGCCATTTTGTGTCCACAATATGACTAAAGCAGCCGGTAATGCACCCCAATCTTATTTTTTAAGAACCCTCTTCTTTCACCTTACTTCACTTCGAAGAAAGCCCGGATTCAATAACACGAAAAAAAACTCGAACTAGTGAGCAAAACCCCCTATATTTTTCTTGGAAGAAAATCATACGCTGCTTCTTTAATATTAGAACTCATATTGCTTCCAAGGAAGTGAGAATAACGTTGGTATTGTAAAGCTAGTTGGTGCATATAAAGTTCATGCAGTAAAATGAAGTCAAAGAGTGTTGATCATGTTTTTTGCTTACAAAGTTCACTATGTAGAATGAATTATGAAGTGTTGTCCTCCCATTTTCCTTTACACTTGTCCTCATTAGCTTTATCTCTCGCCACTTCAATTAATAATGCCACCTAACTAAACTCATAACTCCCTCATTAATGAATCAACTTTTTATACGAAAATGCAAAGAAGAAGAATTAAAGTCCAATGAATTATCTTTTCATTTACACATGTCATGCGTGCACTACCTGTGCCATTTGACTCAACAAAATTAATTACAAATCACTTAAGACTCCCTTTAATATAGTACTACCACGTGGAAAAGTATTTCCTTTCAATACTTATCCATTAATTACACTTAATTCCTACACTCAATATCATAATAATGTGGCATGACACTAGTCCATAACCTCTTTTGGCATACACACAATATTATTCTCAATCATCGTCCTCACACTTATTAAGTTTAAATTATTTGACACTTATTAAGTTTAAATTATTTCGGGACTCCATTCATTATACAATGCTTTCGATCTTATGACCAAAATTCTATACGGTATTTATAACTTGTTCCATATTCCGATCTTTGACGAACTTATTTCTCTAATTCGTTTAACCTCTAATTTCCACGTAACCTCTTTAACGTTGACATGAATCCTCTATAACTTCATGAATGACCTCAATTTCATTAAGCTCATGTGTGTTTACCTTGATGTATCCTAAAGCTAAAGTACGGGGTGTTACATCATCTCCCCCTTAGGAACATTCGTCCTCGAATGGGAAGTATAGATAAGGGACCAATTAATCCTCAAGATTTTCAAAAATTTTGTTTAACCGAATTTCCCCTTCTAAATGGGATTATCCAAACCCTGTCAGCGAGTAGGAGATATCCAAACTTGCCTCAAACGGCCCTACATCAACATATACATATCACCGGGCTTCATGTGGCCGTCAAACATCAAACATAACTATCTAAAGTGGGAACCTACCTCATGTATCCATACATCAGTTCTTGGTCAGGTTATGCTTCACTCGGAGCATCGGCTTTAGTCTAAAATAAGTGGGCATACTTATACTTCATATCATCTTCCGCTTCCCACGTCATCTCTTCTACTTTCTTATTCCGCCATAAAACTTTCACGAAAACTACTTCTTTAGTCCTCAACTTGCGGACTTATCTATCTAAGATAGCAATAAGAACCTCTTCATATGATAGGTCCTCTGTAACCTTCACATCGTCAATTGGTACAATTGGAGAAGAATCCCTAACACACGCTCTTAACATAGAAACATGGAAAACTAGATGAACAAACTCTAACTCTGGAGGCAAGTCCAATTCGTAAGCCACTTAGCCGATTCGTCGAATTATGAGATATGGCCCAATGTACCTTGGATTGAGCTGTCCTTTTCTCTCAAACCTCATTACACCCTTCATAGAAGAGATCTTCAAAAGATCCAATCATCCACTTAGAACTCTAAGTCCCACCGTCGCACATCTGAATACGACTTCTAACGACTCTGAGCGGTTAACAATCGTTCTTGGATAAGCTTCACATTCGCTATGGCTTGGTGCACTAGGTCAGACCCAAATAATTCTAATTCGCCTACTTCGAACCATCCAATAAGAGATTTGTATTTTCGTCCATACAAAGCTTCATATGGAGCCATTTTGATACTAGCATGATAATTATTATTGTACGCAAATTCAATAAGGGGTAAATGATCATCTCAACTTCCCTTAAAGTCCAATACACAAGCTCGTAACATGTCCTCGAGCGTTTTAATCGTACGCTCGGCCTGCCCGTCTATTTAAGGGTGGAAGGCTGTGCTAAGATTAACTTGAGTGTCCAAACTTTTTTTTCTCTCTAAAAATTAAATGTGAACTGCGCACTTCGGTCAGATATAATAGAAATAAGCATACCATGAAGGCAAACAATTTCCTTAACGTACAGCTTTGCGTAGTCCTCGGCTGTGTAGGTAGTTTTGACCGCCAGGAATTGAGCTGATTTGGTCAGTCTATCAACAATCACCCAAATAAGATTAGACTTATGATAAGAGTGAGGTAAACCTATAATGAAATCCATATTAATCATTTCCTATTTCCACATCGGGACCTCAATATTCTGAGTCACGTAGTTGGGCTTTTGGTGCTCTACTCTTACTTATTGACAATTAAGGCACTGAGATACAAACTCCACAATGTTCCTCTTCATGTCATTCCACCAATACATACCTTTGAGATCATGATACATCTTAGTAGATCTAGGGTGAATGGAATATCATGATCAATAGACCTCTGTCATAATCTTATTTTGTAATCCTGCTACATTAGGAATACACAAATGGACCTTCCACCTGGGGTCCCTCTCTCATTATGCTCGAAGGTTGCGGTTCTCTTTTGTTAAATATCTTCCCCGATCTTCTCTAAAAATAGGATCTTCATCATGGCATTCATTTCTTCCAGTATGAGGGATGACCCTGCTTTCTTTGGAGTCATAGGACTATCACTATTTGAATCCTCCAATCAGACTCCCACTTAACTAACTGATGTGTTCCCTCATGTCAACTTCCCTCCTTAGTCCTCACATTAGTCAAGCCGCTTGTGGGTGAATGATTCTGTTGCCAACTTAGCTTTGTTTACTAACTGGTGTGCTGAAAACTCTTATATTTGTAGTATCTCAATAATGAACACTTTATGGACAATGTCATCGAATCTGAAGTGCGCATATCATCGTAGTTAACTCTCATTCATGGTCTGAAAGGAATCTTTTTTGTACCTTCTCACTACTCGTATTTATAAATAACTTCCTTTCCTTCTTTTGACACTTGTTCACTCATTTTCTTACTTGTCATACTCGTCTTAATTCTAAAATATTATGGTGTATATACGTAATCTCAAACATTGCTCCTGATTTCAATCCTTAGCGTTACTATCCCCTAAAGGATGATTTGTTAACTTATTCCCTTATTCTATAAGTGGAATATTCTGAAGAATTTGCATTACATGACGTTGGCCTATTATATCCAAGCTTGGTCATTCTACTTAGATTCGAATTCCTTCACTTGCCTCATGGCTAAGGCTTTCTCAATGGCGCTTTGGGAAAAGATTTGATCTCGTTAAGCTGTAAACCCATTACTTTATCTATCTCGTAGAACCTTTGGTCAGTTAAAAAATACACATAGACATCTGTATTTGCCTGACATTTTATCTTCATTATAATGTCATTATCTCTTGACATGTATCTTTAATGTTGTATCCATATGCGTCATTGGCCCATTTTCACATGTTTAGGTGCTATCCTCGAGCTTTACTCATTGTTACTTCCGTTTACATACTTTTTGAAAGGTATGACTTCATATATTTTGGAACCGATGCTTCGTATGTTTAGATCCAATTCACAGTGTTACATGATCCAATGACTTTTCAAGGTTTCTTGTCTTATCATTATTAGATCTCCCATCGACCGAGTGCTCATTCGTCTTACCTTTACATTTCCATTTCAAACTACCTTGGGGTCTCTTATCTCAAAGTATTTCTCATATTATCTTCCTGAACATCAGAGGTTCATCACCTTTGGCCGAAGAGTTCTTATTGTCCCTCATCTGCTGTTGATTCTTACGTTGTTATGGAGTAATCATACCTTTGTTAAACCTGCATAACTATAATCTCATTCACATTTATTCTTCTTGTCGTAATCCCTTCTTTTATTCGTCATTAAACGAAAAAAACATTTCTGCCTTGATACTTGATCATACCATTCCATTCATACTTCATATTTATTACAACCATTCTTCGATTGTTCCATAGTTCTCATCCTCAATTGCCCCTAACAAACTATTGCTACCCAGAGGTTATTTTGAATTGTAACATGCTGCACAATGAAGCCGAAGACCTTACCAGTCCAATACCTATAATATGCCTTAGCTCGATAACATTAATACATGTAATTCTCAATAATAGGCGGTATGGTCCTTTACGCGGCTTATGTCCCCCTTCCACTACCGTGGATAACTCGATCCTTATATATGACTTGGACTCACTATTCTGGGTACATCACTTTACGTGATCTTCTTGAATTTACTGATCGTCACTCTTCACATGATTCAATTGTGTCAATCCATTTTCGTTAATGATATCCTGGGTTAATTCCCAATCTATTCTAGGTAAGACATTACAATTTAGGTCGTACGTACATAACATATTCCCTTATTCTAATCAACAAGAGTCATTGTAAAACGTGTAATTTTTTTATAACCTACTAAACCTTTCCATGATGTCTTCTGCTTTTCATATGTACAACTCATAATCATCTTATCCTTACCTTTGCGCATCCACTTGGGACACTTCAGAACGTTGTGTTCATGGCTGCCACACTAAACCAAACCCCTTTATCTTTACGACATAATCCGGCATGCGCTCGACCACACTGACAACAAGATGGTCGGGGCGGTCTCACTCGACCTTTACAACTTTGACCCTGAGATATTGGCATCTTTGACCCCTTTAAATATCAACGATCCCTGACTAATAATCTCCCTTGGTTATGAGCTCCCTGACCCCTCAAGGTCCTATCTCTATCATATGTTCCAGGATGAAGTCGTGCCTGGGAAAGCAACTTACTCATATTCTCTGATGAATTTGTCTCAATAGAGAGCATACTACTCGCATTTACACTCAATCCAACCTTAATCTCCCTGCTAATCATAGCCCTATTGAAAAAATACATTGTTGTAATCATGAACACGATAAGATTTACAAAGAGAAGTCTTACAACTCAGCTATATAGCACGATTCTAGATCAAGAATGAAGGTAACCATCATCTAAATGCCCTGTAGCCTCCTGTCTATAAGTGTGGTTCACAACACACCCATAAATAAGACTCTCCTAGACACGGCTTGTAGACTCCCTAGGACAGACCTTCTTTGATACTAAGTTTGTCATGACCCAAACCGGAGGATCATGACGGGCACCCGAACCTTACTTGCCGAGTACCACTAATCATATATTTAAAATCTAACCATACTTAATCATGGGCCGTGAGGGCCCGTCACGAGTTACCCTGCTGACATATGAAAATAGTAAACTGGAAAAAATGTTACATAAACTCTTATAATCAGAAGAACTCAATCTATGCATATATATATAATAAGGCCGACAAGGACATACATGACTACTACACATAAGACATATGTCTACAAGCCTCTAAAGAGTACGTAACATCGTAAGGTCGGGATATGGCCCTGCCATACCCCATCGCATAACCAAAATATCATACCACGACTAGACTGCAACTCTGTAACAAATAGAGTGCTCCAATATCAGCTGAACCAGCAACCTACTAGTGTGAACCGTCACCCTCTTTACCTGAGCCTGCGGGCATGAAACGCAGCGTCCCCCGATAAAAGGGACGTCAGTATGACTGATGTACCGAGTATGTCAGGCATGAAGAATAGCATAATAGAGATCTGAAAGCAATATGAGACAAGAAATAACCAAACTGTACCGAATGCATATGATGGCCATAATATGCATAAATATCATGTCTGTGTAGAATGCCTCTGAGGGTCATAATATGCATAAGTATCATGTTTGTGTAGAATGCCTCTAAGGGCCATAATATGCCTAAATGCCATGCCAATGCAAATGCGGTCTTTCATATACATATGCGTATACAACGACATCAAGCATCTGTGGGTACCCCATCATATCATATCAACCTCTGTGGGTATAATCATTATCGTGTATATCTGTACCAGATGCAGGTGGTGTGCGTATATAACGCCTTCCCTTTCCCCATATCCCATACATATATATAATGCATACATATAGTAGAGTATATAACTCTTTTAAGGTCAAGGTATGAACATGGATATAATGCAAGAATGATATGATAATAAGATACTATAATTTTTTCGGAGTGATGTAATATCGCTTCACCTCCAATTAACATTATGAATACTTAACATCTTTTACATATACCTAAATAAGGATTTAGGAACATATTTAGACATGCTTTGACAATAGGAATGAATAACATGAACATTCTTAACTACTAGGAGTAGAATAATTTATGAGACAATATTACGTTTACGTTTCGTTACACAAAACATGCCAAAAGAAGAAATAATTTGCCTTAACATACCTTATCCATTTTGTGTCCGCAATACGACTAAAGCAGCCGGTAATGCACCCCAATCTTATTTTTCAAGAATCCTCTTCTTTCACCTTACTTCACTTCGAAGAAAGCCCAGATTCAATAACACGACAAAAAATGAAACAACGAGATCTAACTAGTGAGCAAAACCCCCTATATTTTTCTTGGAAGAAAATCATACACTGCTTCTTTAATATTAGAACTCATGTTACTGCCAAGGAAGTGAGAATAACGTTGGTATTGTAAAGCTAGTTGGTGCATATGTAAAATGAAGTTAAAGAGTGCTGGTCATGTTTTTTGCTTACAATGTTCACTATGTAGAATGAAATATGATGTGTTGTCCTCCCATTTTCCTTTACACTTGTCCTCATTAGCTTTATCTCTTGCCACTTCAATTAATAATGCCACCTAACTAAACTCATAACTCCCTCATTAATGAATCAACTTTTGATACGAAAATGCAAAAAAGAAGAATTAAAGTCCAATGAATTATCTTTTCATTTACACATGTCATGTGTGCACTTCCTGTGCCATTTGACTCAACAAAATTAATTACAAGTCACTTAAGACTCCCTTTAATATAGTACTACCACGTGAAAAATTATTTCCTTTCAATACTTATCCATTAATTGCACTTAATTCCTACACTCAATATCATAATAATGTGGTATGATACTAGTCCATAGCCTCTTTTAGCATACACACAATATTATTCTCAATCATCGTCCTCACACTTATCAAGTTTAAATTATTTCGGGACTCTATTCATTATACAATGCTCTCGATCTTTTGACCAAAATTCTATACGGTCTTTATAACTTATTCCATATTCCGAACTTTGACGAACTTATTTCTCTAATTCGTTTAACCTCTAATTCCCCCGTTACCTCTTCAACGTTGACATGAATCCTCTATAACTTCATGAATGACCTCAATTTCATTAAACTCATGTGTGTTTACCTCGATGTATCCTAAAGCTAAAGTACGGGGTGTTACACAAGTAATCACAATGTATGAGATGCAATCAAGTATAAGAGATGAATATTACATGATTTCAAAAACTTAATAACACATAATTCCACGTAAACCAGTCTATCATATCGAAGGCAATGTGATGAATAGACACAACAATTATCAACAATGGCGACAAGCCCACATAATGGCGACAAGCCCAAATAACAACAGTCGGAATCAGCTTAAGGCTGATTCCCCAAATCACCCATCAATACAGTTCAACACCGGTACTTACCGAAGCGTTCATCACAATAGCTAAGGTGGGACCCCTAAAAATCCGAATACCACACAACATTTATAACTACTATGTACTTCTATTAGAGTCTAAAAGAGTTAAACCGTAGCCTACCTCATTGGCGAGCGGGTGCCATGAAGTCCTAGTCCACAACGTCATTTCGAACGAATATCAGACGGTCGTAACTCAAACAAGTGCATAGATTCCTTTTTTATTTAATTATACCCGATTGGGTTTTTATTAATGCAAATCCAAAATAAATGTAAATCAGTTCAAAAAATAAAGACTAGGCCCAAACTAGACCCGGTCCAAAAGCAAAAAACAAATAAACAAAATGTAAAAAGACAAAGGCAAATAGGAAAGTCTAGTGTGTCTGCTATCGATATTGTTTCCTTAGATTTACGCCTCTCTTTCATATGTGATCTACTTCTCTGTCTAGGAGCTTTATTTCTGGTGTTGTGGAACTGATGAAAAGCCATTATTGGTGCTCGTAACCACAATAGAAATGGTAATTTCTGATTTACTTCACCTCCACCCTCTCTCATCTTCATTCTCTGCATAACAATTTCAGGTGAGTTGTTGTTGTTGTTGGTTTCCTCCATTCTCATTTGAGTTTTCTCTAATCCAGCCGATGATTGATGTTTTCCTGTATTGCATGTACTGGATCTTCGGTTGGTGATGCTTGAATCCTTTCGCCTTCGTCTTCATCTTGAATTGAGGGATTTATTTGCTATGCTCAGGTATCTTTCCTCCCTTCATTCTGTATTTCTGCCTTTGATAGTTGTTGTATGCAATATTTCCTGTGGTACTATGAATTCTGCAATATTGAACTGAAAATAAGTAACAATTGCCAGTTGCATTTCTTGTATGTTGCCTTTGATTCCATTCCCCTATTGTATATGTATTTCCATGATTTCCCTATTTGATTCAAATTCTTAGGTATATAATTTATGTCTTGTCAGTGTTTAGAATTCTCCTTTTGTCAATTTCCAGCTCTTGAAAGCTTTGGCATTGAAAAAACCCTTATCAAGGGCTTGATTTGCCAATGCATCAGCTAATTTGTTCCCTTCCCTTAAAATATGTGCAAAAATGATCCCATATCCTCCTTTAGCTCTTGAATCTCCTCTATCCACTGTGAAATATTCCGTGGTGGTTTCCAACCTTCTGCCAAAATTCTATAAATCATCTGTGAATCTGTTTGAATGATGATGTGATCCAATTGAGCATTCTTACAGTACTTCACAACCTCAATTACATCTCTAACCTCTGTTTTTGTGTTTTTAATTATTCATATATCTTATGCTTGAGCATATATCAAATTTCCATTTGAGTTTCTCAGACAAAAGCCATAGAAATTTCTACCAGGGTTACCCCTCGAAGCTCCATCTGTATTACACATTATCTATTCACTTGGTGGAAATTTTCAAATAACCTTGGTCAGCTTGCAATTAGGCTATCCTCCCTCTAGCATCTGAATCATAAGCTCTCATTTAGTAGGCACCTGTTTGATAGATGGATTTCTAGTCAAGACCAGCCTTTGATTTATTACATAGACCAGATTAATCACATTTTCTATTGATCTTTTTCCTTCATGTTTGATTGTGTTCCTTCTCTTCCATAGTTCCCAAATGATAATAACAGCAACATCTTGGAAAGTATGTTTTAATCTTCCTGTAGCTGGAGCCTACCACCATTTTATTATTCTTTGCTTCAATGATAGTCCTAAAATATGAATACCTGCAAAAGTAAAAAAATAGGACCAAGTCCTGTTAGCAGAAAAAGATGTAGCAAACAAGTGTTGTGTTGTCTCCTCCATTGGATTTGGGCAACACCAACACTTGGATGCCATGTTATAATTCATTCTCATCTAAACATCATCAACTGGTACTTTGTACTTCCAACATCTCCATAGGAAAAATGAGATCTTGAATGGAAATCCATTCATCCATATGTATTCAAAAGCTTCTTTTTTTCTCCTCCCAATCTTATATACTCCTATGCAGATTTAACTGTAAATTTCCCATTTGTTTCCAAAATCCACCATGGTCTATCCATTCCTTTCTCTGCCTTTGGTGGTTTGATGTTAGAAACAATATGCTGAATCACATCATTAGGCAAGATTACCTATGCATGCAATGATAATAACAATGCAAGTAATCAGGATGTATGTGATGCAATCAAGTATAAGAGAAGAATATCATATGCTTTCAGAAACTCAATAACACATAATTCCACGTAAATCACTCTATTATATCGAAGGTAATATGATGAATAAAAATAGCAATTATCAATAATGGCGACACCCAACATAATGACGACAAGCCCAAACAACAACGTTCGGAACCAACTTAAGGCTAATTCCTCAAATCACCCATCAATACAGTTCAACACCGGTACCTACCCAAGCGTTCATCACAATTGCTAATGTGAGACCCTTAAACATGCCAAATACCCCTCAACATTATAACTACTACGTACTTCTATTGGAGTCTAAAAGAGTTAAACCGTAGAAGCTAAAGGACACATAAAGATGATAAAACCTTACCTTATCCAGCCAAAGGTTTTCCCACAACAAGCTTCAATTCAATCTAAAAAATGTCCACAACTTTGCTAAGCCAACTAGAGAGAATTTCAAGGTGTTCTTGATCTTTGAAAGAGGAAATTACCTTAGATATATCAAGAATTGTTCTTTAATGATGGAAGATACTTTGGAGAGTGTTTGGGAGGTCTTTGGCGCTCAAGGGGTTGAAATATGGATAATAGAATGAGCTGCCTTGAAGGTAGCTTAAATAAGACATCACACCGCCTCACATATGCGACTGCATATGTGGCGGGTATGAACATATGCGGCCACATATGCCACCGCATATGGTGGCAGTGAGGTGGAAGAGTGGTGGCTTTGATCTATGGTCGAATCCGCGATGCGAAACGCTTAGTGTATCGCCTAATTTTTGTCAAACTTATATCAATATATATTTCCTTTGATACCAATGACTTATAACCATCCATATACCTTCTTAATAACCATTTATGTCATAAATAAACCTCAGAGCGGGGCTCGAGTTGTTGAAACTTAAATCGGTTAATCAGGTCCTCAAACGTGCGCGAAACGACGAGTATGACTTAGAATCTTGTAGATATACTTCCCATTTTGGTACAAGGCCTTCATTACCCATTTTCATGGGTGTCATACTCATTTCATCTTACATCATCTTGACACGATGCACTCAACATAAGGATTGCAAGCACAAAGGTCTTAGCGGCTCTGAAACTCTTACGACTTCTTTGGGTTTCCACTCAACCATTCCTTAATCTTCCCAATGGAACCCTGTTCCTTGGATTAGGCTCCCTAACTTAAGTTATATTCAATGAATGAATTTACATGGTGTAACATACTTCCCCCCACGTAAAAACATTCATCCTCGAATGTTGGGGCATCAATACTCGGATAACGTGACTTATATTCTTTGGAAATTTTGGCAGAGTTTCTTCTGCAAATAGGGCTATCTCAACCTGTCACGCAATACCATCACTATCCCCTTAAAGGATTACACAACTAAATCAGTACAACATCAACCCCACACGGTCATACATCCCTTTTACAATATTGCATAATAAACTTGTAATTTATATGAGCCGTCGAACCTTGAAATCTGAACTATGTTTTTCAGTCCCTTGTTATGATTTCCATCTGTGTTAGGGTATATGTGATTGAAGTTTATAGGCTTAGAGCATAGGTAGAGACATAGGCTCGCACGATGATCGTCATAGGTCAATAAGTTTGAAAGATATAGAAATCTCCGAGTTCACTTCTCCTTCTGCTCTTATCTTCCATCCCTATTTCTACCATTTTTATACATTTATTTCTTACCTTAGTCATATCGTCATACATGCAGGTACCATATTTGGGACATACTTGCATGATCACAAATATTTCAGCCAAATTTCATCATGTTCTTGAAATCAAGTCCTTTAGAACATCCTCCTATAGCTTGAGCATTCTCATGACTTAATATATAAAATCCAACACCGCTAACACAAATAGTTTCTTTCTTTGCTATTCGATAGGGGTCTTATCCATCTTCCTTACACAAAGTCATATATATCGACATAATAGTACCCCCCATAATAGTTATCATTATTCCAAGTCCAATACATCTACACAGAATATATTTACGATGGTCCGAATCTTTTTCTTGACTGACCCATTGGGATAGAGGTGGGGCTAAATTTTAATATCCAAGTCCCTTCCAAACTAGTTCCTCAAAAGTAGTTTGCCGTGAAAAATGTGCTTATTTAATGGCTTGAGAGAAAATAGGCAATCTCTTAATATAAATATCGGCTAATATTTGATTTTATAGGCAGTCTTGACTATTACAACATAACCCGACGATTCGGTTATATGTTGGTCTTTTAAATCAGAATATCTTACCATGCTAGTGCGATGATCCTTAACAATTCCCGTACTAATCAATAGTCCACAGTTAAGTCCTCCAATCTGAGTGGGTATCTCCTTATATGTTTTCAACCAACATACTTATTCTCCAATCGCAATAGGATTCTCATCACTACCGTTATTCCATATCACAATGCCTCTCAACGGATTCTAGACGGAGCTCTTTGTCTTGGGTTCTTTTGCATTCTGCTTTAGGGAATTATTATCATCTGGCTTCTATTACGGTTGGCTACGTATTATTTTCTTGTGTTGATTCATTCCCTTAGCCTTTATATTAGTCCTCTCACTAACGGTAGGTAACCACATCGTCAATCAACCTATTGTTCACTATGTTGGAATCTCTTATTCCTCGTAACGTTTCAACTGAATATTTTATAAGTAATGCTGTCAAATCTTGAGATAGGACTATTGTTCCTTAACCGTTTTCCATGTTTTCTTGAGTATCCTTTCTATGTTCATATTGTTCCATTTGTGATTACCTTATTTTTTCCTTTTTCTTACGTACTGGAAATAGGACATTCCCTTATCTTCGACGTCATTTCCCTTAATCGAACTTATCTCTTAGGCATTTATTGTTTTTGCTTATCTTGGACTTGTGCCTCCCAGAGAGTAATATCTACTCCATACTAAGGGTGCAACACCTAATCCCTGCAACTTCAAAGTTCATCATCGCCATATTCTACTATTCTTTCACTGGGTATGTCGTATATGTCCTTTCTGAAGGAAACCCTTCAACATAATGGTACTGTTCTCCAGTAGTTCTTATACTAAGGATTGTCCTACCATTTTCTCATCAAGGGATTTATCTTACTAGGCATTGATCTGTCAGATTCACTATGGGTAATATAATGATCGTGAAATATAAGGGTATCGGTTGTAAAGAATCCCAAATTACGAAGTGAAGGCAGAAGATAAATCAAGGGACATAAGACATTAAAAGGAGAAGAACATTCTCAAGGCATTCCAAACTCTTCTACAATTCTTTTTCTTTACATTTCCTTTTTATCTTATTTCGGCTTGCCCTTCCATGCCCAAACCTGGGATTTCTCATACAATCCTCAGATGATATATTATCGCGAATTAGGAGTCTATCTAGCATAGTCAATTGAAAATATGTCACATATTCCGGTACTAGGTCAGGTTAAGTGTTCCATATCTTTCCCATTCACACTACGCATACGTAACTTTAGTTGTACATTAGACTAGTAGTCTCCTCCTTAGTTAATATCACTATATCCACAATCCCTTTCTTAGCAAATTATCATATTCTGCGGGAAATTCAGGAAATCAATTCTGCAAATGGTATCACTCTTCTAAAGTATAAAATAAGTCCATTTTCCGCATGCAGAAGGTAGGTAGATAAATAAGAGAATCATAGCATACCTGCACTCGTCTGCCCTCCTCGGGCTCGGTTGGTAGAGGCAGAGGTAGAGGTGGATCATCTAGCTTAGGCAGTCATCAGAATCGTATATATGCATTAGCTCGTGTACAGAACCTAGAGTCATCTCCTGATGTGGTTATAGGTATACTATCCATTTCTTCTTTTGATGCGTATGCGTTAATTGACCCAGGCTCCACTTTATCATATATTACTTCTTTTATTGCTAGAAAGTTTGGTAGAGAACCTGAGCTATTGCATAAGTCTTTTGAAGTATCTATGCCGGTTGGCAAATCCGTAATTATTTGGTTGGTATATCGACGTTGTGATGTAATGATCTATAATCGTCATACGCTATCCAACCTAAATGAATTAGAGATCGTATGGATTGGTTGGCTTCTTGTTATGCTAACGTGGATTGTTGAATGAAAGTTGTTCATTTTAATTTTCCAGGCAAACATATTATCAAGTGGAAGGGTAATGCAGTTGTACCTAATGAAGGTTTATTTCCTACCTTAAGGTCTGAAAGATGATTTCGAAGGGTTATACCTATCATTTAGTACGAGTGGAAAATGCGGAAGCAAAATTTCCAACTCTTCAGTCCATTTATGTCATTAATGAATTTTCTGATATTTTCCCTAATGAACTCTCGGGCATTCCTCCTGAAAGGGATATTGACTATACCATCGACATACTTCCAGATACCCAACCTATATCCATTCCTCTGTCCGAATGGCCCCTGTTGAGTTGAAGGAGTTGAAAGCACAATTGAAAGATTTACTATAAAAGGGAATTATTAGGCCTAGTACTTCCATGTGGGATGCGCCAATATTGTTCATTTATAAGAAGGACGGTTAATTGAGAATGTGTTATTGATTACCGTCTTTTGAATAAGGTTACTATCAAGAATAAATATCGACTCCCAATGATCGATGACTTGTTTGATCAATTGAAGGGAACTAAATACTTCTCAAAGATCGACTTTAGGTCTGGATACCATCACTTGAGAGTTAAGAATAAAGATATTCCCAAGACCAATTTTAGTCCTAGATACAATCATTTTGAATTCCTTGTTATGTCCTTTGGTCTTACTAATGCACCTGCAACTTTTATGGATTTGATGAATTGGGTATTCAAGCCATTTATAGATATATTCGTGATTGTATTTATAGATAACATTCTGGTGTATTCTCGATCAGAGACAGAGTATGTAGATTATTTGCGAGCAATATTGTAGACGGTCGAAGATCATAAGTTATATGCTAAATTCTCCATTTGTGAGTTCTGGTTGAATTCAGTTGTTACGCCCCGTAGTTTCACACTCGAATGAGAGTGTAGTTAACCGACTTGAGTCTTGGGAACTTGAGATCATTTCTGAGGGTTTGTATGACAAATAAGGACGTTAAGGAGTGGTTTTGGAAGGTTGGAAGTCAATAAGACCAAAGGAAATACAAAGATTGGTGAAGTTTCGATGATACTCTCGGATGAGGCTGCAAACCAAAGCCTCTTTTTCTCCACCTCATGTCCACCATATACAGTGGCATATGCAGCCGCATATGGATTCGCATATGTGAGGCGGTTTGGATGGCTTATTTAAGCCAACTTCGGAGCAACCCATTGTCATTTAATATTTCAACCCTTAAGCTCCAAGAACCTCCCAAACACTCTCCAAAGCATTCTATATCATTGAAGAATATTTCTACTTGCATAAAAAATGATTTCCCCTTCCTAGAACCAAGAACACCTTGACAACCTCTCTAGTTGGCTTGGCAAGTTTGTGAGCTTCTCTGAGATTGAGTTGAATCTTGTTATGGGAGACTCCTTGGCTGGTTAAGGTAAGGTTTCATAATCTTCATGTGTCCTTTACCTCCTCTTAGTATAGCTTTATTGGTTGGTGGATATAACTTGTGAATTATGTAAGTATGGTAAGTCTGATCTTGAAGAAACACCTTTTATGGTGTGAAATCATATTACCTTGTTATTTGAAGTTGTTGATTGCGATTGAGAGTAAATACAAGTATTGAATCATGTTGGTAAAGTTGTGAAGTTAAGGAAAATAATTATAAGATGGTGTTGTTTACTTGAGTGAGTATCCATGATAGAATTAACTCTAGAGCTTCACGTACGCAAGTTGTTCGACGAAATTCTTAAATGAAATTGATTATAAGATATGGATTCGATATTGATACAAATACTTTATATGATCTAGGTAATCTTCCATAGAAGGTGCGGAGGTTCGTGTGACGTAACTAGCTTCCTCAACAAGGTAAGTAGGAAAACTTTCCTTCTTGGCATGGTCTGCCAATGATTTCCACTTCAATGGAACATCACTTGCCTCAGCGGTATCCTTCTGCAGAAGGCCCTCTGCATACGCAAACTTACTAAATTCTCAGAAATTTTGCTAGAGCAGACAAAACACCACTGGTGTGGGATTGTTGAAGCGATATGATTCACGCCAGAGTGACGACAAAATCTCTGGCAAATCTTAAGTCGATTAATCTTCTCCCTAAATCAGCTAAAAGTTACTCTTACCCATAAATTCTATGCGTAACAATTATCGGTGAGTACCCGAACGAGGGGTATTTAAGGAAAATATATTAAAAGTGCACAATGATTGAAAGGGTCATTATAGTGTGACAAATATGGTATCAGAGCAGATCAGTCCTAGGGATGTCTACAAGCC
This sequence comes from Anisodus acutangulus, assembly GCA_029783415.1. NCBI lineage: Eukaryota > Viridiplantae > Streptophyta > Magnoliopsida > Solanales > Solanaceae > Anisodus > Anisodus acutangulus. The sequence goes on from CM056494.1 coordinate 26,621,617, forward strand.
GTGTCTAGTAGAGTCTTGTTTATGGGTGTGTAGCATACCACACTTAGAAAAAGGAGGCTACCGGACATTTAGGATGGTTACCTTCCTTTCATGATCTAGATCATGTAGTAGAGCCGAGTTGTAAGAATTCGAATTTATCTCATGCTTTATGCCATCCCACTAACACTGATTGCCAGAAAAACTTCAGTTAGTTCATATTCGTAGCCAATTAATGAAATACCCCTACCAAATTAGTGATACGTCAGAGATGCGAGTATTATACTAGAATCTCAAAGCATGAGTAATTCTCTTACGCATATAAAAAGAAGGAAAAGCAAGCAGAGAATGGTGTAGCGCTGATTTTAGGATGTTAAGAAAGTTAAGTGCATGGATATAGAGTGCTGATATGTGGATGGCATGATGTAAGTATTGTTCTCTTGCTTTTAGTAATGGTAGAACCACAATGAAAAGTACCTATGCTGGTTTTTGATCTATTCACATTAAGAGATGTGGGTTTAGAAAGAAGTAAACCACCGAGTTCTAGTAAGGATTTTAATTCACATCGTCGATTAATTGTTCTAAGAAGATATGGGGCCTTACAAAGGGTTAATGATGGTTTGCAACTTGTTCATAGGGGTGTCGGGAAACATGGAAGTTATGCGAATTAAAGAGGATACATTTCATCAAAGTTCGCAATGTTACATTTTTGTACATTGGGAGGTACGCTCTGTACAATGATATACAAACCGTATAATGTCTGAGAGGCCGTATAAATACACAAAGTGTTTGTGGGATTTTTGGGGCAAGGTATGGTTAGATGTACGACCGTACATTATTGTACGGACCGTATTTCCAACCGTACATTGAGGTGGTGGCCGACTTTGTTTCATTTTAAATACGATTTGGGGATTATTTCTTTATGGCAAGGCCCTTGTCTAAAAATAAAGTGGGTTTAGAAAGCGCTCAGCAGATAAGGTCAATTGTGGAAGGAGAAGTCAAGTATTCGGAATACAGGGAGGGGTGAGATGGATGGAAAAAGGATAATACTAGTATAAGTAAGACATATGAGTAATACGAGGAACAACGAAAGTCATACAAAAAATACAATGAGGTGACAGTTAGGTGAACTCAAATGGTAAGAAGCAGCAAGTGTTAGGCAGTGAAGATGAATGTACTATGAGAATATCCATTATGAGATTTGAACAGTTAAATGTCAACAACATGTACAAGTCAGGTGGTTCAACCTTTTGAGTCAAGAAGAATAGTTATTGGAAAATTTCTTTGGTTAAACGGAATGAGAGTTGGAACTTTGAGGGATTGTTATAAGAAAGATATTGAGAAATTGCGAGGCAAGCGGTCAGATGGTACGAGAATACACTATAAAAGGAAGGAGGTAATTCTTAAAGGTTAATCATAAAGAAGTTCTTAAGAATAAATGTCATAACTAGAAGGTAAAGAGTCCATTGAGATTAAGTATGCTAGCTACGAACTCATGGCGTGCTATTAGTGTAATTGGGTTAGCAATCCCTAGAAAGAGGGAGTTGTATTGGAATCTAAGTTTTTAAAAATATGGCAGAAGTGTGAAGGGAGTTGAGACAACCATATGGTCTTTTAAGACAGAAATATTCGAGTACAGAGAGTGACCCTCCTCCTATAAGGAAGATAATATGATAGAAAATAATGCAGGACTCACCTGATCATTCAATAAGGAGATATGAAGGTTATAATAAAGGATTTATAAAAAAACCAGATTGTGCCCTATAGATCTGGCAAACGCGTTATGATTATGAGATAGGATGTCAATATTAACGCTAAGAGAGGTTTTGTAGCTACCTTTGAATTACATGGAATAAACAATGATGGGAACCGCTAAATATATGAGATTCAGAAAGGAAGAGCATGACTCATAAGTAAAGACAAAGGTAGGTAGACCCAAAAGGGGTATTTAAGATTAATGAAGAAAATGGTAAATTAGGTTAAAACAAAAGATGATCCAAGGAGTTGAAAGAGCCACCGGTTGGTATCAAAAAAAATTTGCAATGTGGAATTGTTTTAGAACATGAAGTTTTAACCTTACCAGTAAGTGATCACAATCCTCAGAAAATAATTTAGATGAAAAATGATGACAAAAAGGGCCAACTTAAAGCAAATCAAGTCAAAAGACTATGAATGCCTAGGAGAAAAGGGTGTAAGTAATTAAGAAGGCACTTGAAATCAGTATTGTTAGAACTAGAGTGGGTATAAAGGCAAAAGGAATAATGATTGACAGTCAAAGATGCCCACGATTTTATTGGACAATATGATGACGAGGTTATTGAGAGAATAGTGCTAGAAGATGTTAGACAAATATGTTAAGGGTAGGTATGCGCTTAATAAGAGAGTACATCAATAACTAATGTTTGATGTTTTGATTAAATAAAGGACCATAGTTATGATCCCATAAGGGACTAAGTCAACCACCCATTCTTTACAAGGTAAGTACTATCAAAAGATAAGAACCGATTGTAACATTTAAAGCTATAAAAAATAGGCCATTATGTTTTATAATGAATGACATATGATATGTAAATGAATGAGTAAGCAAGTGTTAAAAGAAGGGAAGAGGGAAAGTTACTTACCGCATTGAGAAATAGGAAAAGTACGAAAAGGGTTTTTCTTCTAGATCTTGAACGAGAAATTCAACAATATGATCTACAGGGTATTCACGGTAGAGGTACTACAGTTGTAAGATTCTAATACTTTGACCGATAATGAGGCTAAGTTATGAAGTGAGTGATAACTTAAGTATTCCAAGGATTTCATGTATCGATAAACTTATATCATCATAATTGAGTAGTATCGTAACTAGTACAACCAACCATGTACCCGCAAATGGATTGGCTAGTGCGAAGGTTAAGAAAATGGATTAACCTAAATGATGTATCAGTTAATCAAGTGGAGGTCTGACTAATAAATTCAGAAGATAATACTCTTAACATTCAAAACTCAGTAGAGTCATTCTTAGTTTAGAAAGATAAGGAACGTCGGGATAAAGATCCCACTTTTAGGGGAAATTTTGGAGAAGGTATTTAATAAAAAGGAAACCGCACCCCCTTGAGCTTAATAGAAAATGACATTTATTCCTAATGTGATGGAACTATGAGGCAAGATTTCGACAAAGGACCATTATCCGCAATACACTACATGTCTGGGATGTACTAATACGTATCAAGATGTTGAACGGGTGTATTAATGAAACGACATGAGCAGGACCCTTATATAGGGTTTAGCCAATATGTTAATTGTCAGCAAGTATGATTGAGCACTAGAAACGGATGGGTAGGCTCAGGATTTTGAATACCCAATGGAAATGGGAGATGGTTAATATAGAAATTTTCTAAGAGTTACCTCGCTATCATCATGAGTTGATGTAATGATAAGGTCTATTTATACAGCTGAGGACTGCGAGATTATACAGTTAAGAGTATAGTTCACCTTCGTGGTATCTCTGGTTGTATGATATTTGATAATGGTGCTCAATTTTGAACTAAGTTTAGAAGATGATTGGAAAAGAGTTTTGGGCACTCTGGTTAGCCCCACCCCAAAATAGATATTCAAATCAAGCATATGATTCAGACGATCGAGGGCATGTCACAAATTTGCGTATTGAATACTAAAGGATGTTTGGATGACATCCTATCTCTTAGTAGGTTGCGTGCAATGACAGTTATTATGCTAAGCATCAGAATGATACCATATGAAGCTCTAAATGAACAAAGACATAGAACCCCCTATCGGGTGGTTAGAAGTAAGTAAAGCATAGTCAATGAGATCTTATTTAAAGTATTAAATCATAAAGCAGATAAAATCTCTTAGAAAAAGGTGTTGACCACCAAGGATCGTCAATAAATTATGCTCAGATGGGTAACAACTGAACTTAAAGATTTCAAGTTAGTGATTCTTGAAAGTATTGTCTATGAAGGGCGTGATTAGTAAGAATGAGGGGAAAGTTTAGTCTCAGGTACGTCGGACCATATGATATTGTTAAGAGAATTTGACAGGTGGCCTATAGACTTGAAATACCTCCAAAACTTAGAATAGCTGGTCCAGTGTTTCACATGTCAAACTCTTTAGAAATGCATAATAAATCTCTTCCGTGTTACCCCTGTAGTGGATGCTTAGATTACATGAAAACTTGTTGTACGAAAAAATTGCTATCTTAGATCGGTAGATTCAAAAGTTTCTAGTCAAAGAAATAGCCTTTGTTACAATGTTATCGGAAAGTAAAAATATGGGAAACGATAACATATGAGGCGAAGGAGGACATGAAGTCCAAGTATCCTCCTTTGTTTCAGATTACAAGTTTACATTATCATTCGTGTGATGCCTTCCTATCTTATATATGTCAAACATACCTTGTGTGCCTCGTATAGGTAATGTTGATTGATACAGATTTAACAGGCGCAACCCAAATTTTGACATTTGACAGTTGAGGTGAGTTATGACTAACTTTTAATTTCTGGATAGATGATCGTGTGAGACAAGCATATTGTATTAGGATTGTTATATGGCCCTGTGTGGCATTGGATATATTTTTTGGCTGCTTGATAGGTTTGGATAGTCCTATTTAAAGAGGATACTCTGCCAAAAAAATTTGGAATCTTGAAAATTAGAAATTTGGAATTATGCTACCTCAACATTCAAGGATGAATGTTTCTAAGGCATGAAGGATATTACATCCCGTACTTCTATACGGTGGATTCATCATGAGTAAGTTGACCTAAGTCCAAGAAAATGATCAACTTGAGAATTAAATAAAAGCAATCATGTTGGACTTTAAGGAGTTGCAAAGTTTGAGAAGTGATAAGCTCGTTGTACCCCATCTTGCTGCATCAATTGTATCATAAGTAGATTAATGTAAGTTCGGATGAGTCGTGGGACTATATGAGTGTAAGTAAGTATATCTAAAGGTTTCAGGACCAAGAAAATCAAAGAAATTAAGTTCGTCGAAACCCGGGGAAAGCTAGGCAGAATTCTGGATAGGATTTTGGCGAAACTTTCGGTAGGTATATATTCTTGTGTATAAAATATTATGGGATGCATAACCTATATAAATTTAATTTCATAGAGTCTTCTTTCCAATACAATAGACAGTTTTCCAATCAGAGAAGTAAGGTGACCGATAGGCCCGTACTTCCAGGCGTACATCTTGATGGTGCAAAAATTCTGCTTTTATATAAATTGTTTTGCTCAACATGGGACTTCATTTATCACACTTTACAAACCTTAGACAACTCTAGATACTCTCTAAATAGTCCCTCATCATCCTAGACTCAAATACAAAGGTAAATCTAACGTGGTGAATCCCGTAGTTAGCATCATATCTTCCTCTTTGTAGTATTGATTTCGGAGAATTCTTGAAGGTGAAGTAGCTCTTATTTGGAAGAGATTATTGTGTTTAAAGGTAATTTTTATCCTTATTTACCTATTCTTATGATTACATAAGAGTTGTGGAGTGAATTGTTGAAAGATCTTCATAAACCAAGTCTTAGAAACTTTGAAACTAAGTTGTATCATTGTTGGGATGATTTGGGTGAATTAAGAGTATGCTATGAAGTTGTTGAAATTTTTATGAGGTTAATGAGATGGAGGAGAGTTGGTATGAAGTTGTAGTGTTGGAAATTCATGTAACTTTGGATGTAAAAGATTGTGTAAACTTCATGAACATAAGGTGTTCAATAAAATGTCCAAATGAGTTTTCTTATGAATTTTGAATTCATTGTTGATATCAATCATTTATATAATGTAGATAATCACCCCTAGAACGTTGACGACTCTTGAAGTCCATATATGCTATACAATAAGGTATGCAAGGATTACTCCCCTTTCTTTTGGCATGATTGATATAGAAACGATTATTATGAAATGCTTTCCCATGAAGAATCTACTCTCAATCATTAGGAAAGTGCTTGGGACATATCTCGTCGATTGGTTATTGTACTTACCAATTCTTTGTTGAAAGAACTTGTCATATTCTATCGAGTCATTCATAACATGAGGTAATAAGGTCCTTGTTGGTTTCTTGAAGGCTAAATCAAAAGTACATTTATTTGTTCTTATTGATTCACAAGAAAGAGTAAAGATGGTATGTTTGCTGCATAAGGGTAGTCGGAGGTGTAACGACCTTACGTCACTCTGACGGGTTCAAGAGAATATTCCATATCCTTTCAGTTGTCCTTATGTATCTGTTTTATATATCTATGTTACCATAGAGGCCTATGTCATTCTATATGTGATATACTATATAAATGATATTGGACATAAAGGCTTACGACGTTATATACGTGATATACTATATTAAGGATATTGCGCATAGAGGCCTACGACATTATATAAACGATTATATTATACTTATGCACATCATGGTCCCAGTGGCATTCAGAGTTACAGGTTGCTTCTTCCTTATTCTCCCTTCCATTGCTGTACCTATTTATATTATTTTACCTTACATATTTAGTACATTATTCGTACTGACTTCCCCTTTTCGAGGTGCTACGTTTCATGCCGACATGTACAAATAGCCGAAGCTCAGCTCATTTCCAATAGGATCTTAGCTCAGCGGTAAGGTCAAAACTTTCCACTTATTTTAGAGATGCTAGTCAGATATATATATATATATATATATATATATATATATGCTGGGCCTTGTCCCAACCTGATGATGTTTATGTACTCTTTAGAGGCTTGTAGACAGTTCTCCTATATAGAGATGCCTCTATGGCCTTGCCGACCTTCCATATGGTATGATATACTTATGATGGCCTTGTCGGCCTTGGAGTGTATATATATATATATATAGGATGTTGTTAGGTCCTTTTCTACTTGAAGGTTGTTACACAACTACTTATTAGAGGCCTTGTTAGCCCCGATCCTGTAATATTGTCTCTATGTTTTATGTGGTGCCACACCCTCAAAGGTTGGGGTGTGACAAAAACCAACCAACCAATTCTAAAATTATATCCTTAAACTTCAACAGGTCATAAATTGCATTACAATCTAAAGAAATTTTCAAGTCGCAAATCAAAGCACATTTTTCCAAAACGAGCAATAAATTGAAATAATTAAATACCGGAATTTCCAAAATGCAACCTTCTCCCAAAGTGAACCAAAAGATATTCATTTGACTTTAAATTTTGCAAGCAAGTCAAAATAATTAATAAGGAGCTATTGAAATAGATGACATGCAAACAAGAGCATTAGTTCTTAAAATAACCGACCGAGTCGTTACATGGTTGCGATCGCGAAGAAGGAGTTCAGGGCTGGGTCGGGTATGGTCATCACAATTGTGGGAATGGACATCGCGATCACGATAAAGGGAACATGTAACACCTCGCACCTTCAAACTAAGTCTTGTTCATGATTTAGGAGTTTAGAAAATTGAGATGGGGTGTGTGAAGTTAAAATCTGTTGCAGTTCAGTGATTCATGTTTTACGCCAAGATTCTAGAGACCGTAGAAAGTTATACGGGGCATAGAGATTACACCGTACAATGACCGTCGACAACCAATGAAATACATTGGCTTATGCGGTCCGTATAAAATTATACGGACCATCATTTTATACCATATGATGACCCCCAAGTTTTGAGGCTCACTGGAAAAGTGACTACTAGATTACGATACTTTTATACAGACCGTACAAGTTATACAGCCTGTACCTCTCACTGTAAATAATTATACGGACCATACAATCTGATCATAAAAGTGGTCCGACAGTTGGACCTATATAATCCACATTTTCCAGTCTTTCTATTTCACTCTTTATTCTCCCAAGCCCTAGAACAAAGTTCCTCTCTTCCCAACATTCTCCTACAGAAAGTTAGGCCTATTTTATGCAATTTCAAGTGATTCTAACATCATCGTCATGAATCCTAAGCGAGATCATTGATTCTTAACCTAGGGATTTCAAGAAAACCAATCACAAGGAATTGAGTTCAGGCTTTTGGGAATTCTTCATCAAAGTTTAGATTCTTATTACAAGATTAGGAGTGCATAAGGTATTTATAGTATCTATCCACGTTTGGGAACATCATTGATCTTCCCCACGCCACGTTAATCCATGAAAACCCTAGAAATTGAAGGTTATGTCTTAGTTCATGATAAATTCTTGAAAAAAAGTTATATATGTTATGTATGTGCTGTTAAAGCCAATCATGTTTTCGTTATTGTATTCATGAATATCACTTTGATTATCATGAGTTCGCCCGTAATCCATGAATACACATGTCTTGCATTTCATGGGTATTTAAACTCAAGTCATGAACCCATATTACTCAATTCCATGAAGTCTACATATTTCCATATTTTTATGCAAAGTATACTATGTGTTTATATTCATGCTATATCTTATACTCATTAACCATATTTACAAGTCATGATTATACAAACCATAGGCTTTTTAGCCAACTATATTTAATGTTCATGTTTGGGTGTTGCACATATTACCGCGAAGGCTAAAACATCCTGAAACTACGTATGTCAACATCGGATAAGGATCGCTCCATGTTAGGACGATTGCTTAATTTTACCCATCGCAGTTATTGGATCCATTAATGTCATGTTCATGTCTCGTACTCCGGTAATGTACAAGATGGTTTAGCTTATCGTGTAGAGTCTAGACGCCACATTTCCACATGGTGGTTACATGTTAGTTATACTAAACTCTCTCATTTATAACAAGTTATCATATTTTATTATATTTATGTCAGATATTATACATGCTCATGCTCAGGTTACAGTTTCAGTTTCATTTCCTATTATTTCATGTGCCTTATTATTCTTTCAGTTGCTTTATATACACTACAATTCAAATGTACTTATGTCCCTTTTTTCCTGAGGTCTGCATTTCATGGTACAAGTACTGAGTTTCAAGACAATAGATCTACTCATTAGGATTTCATCAGTATCAGCTATTGGTGAGCCTCATTTCATTCGGGGTGTCAGACTTATTTATTTTCATGTTATGTTTTACATTAGAGATATGCCAGAACCTTGTCCGGGTAATTTAATTTTGCAGCCAGACTCATGTCTAGAGGTTTCATAGCCTAGTTAGCATGTCATGTCAGATATTCAGTATTCAAACTTATCATGTGTTTTTCATATTATTCCGCAATCATAATTTTAGACCATATTTTTAGTTATTATGTTTTATATATTTTTAACCATTACTATTACATGCTTTTGATGCCCATGTTGATTCAGTAGCCTATGTGGTTTACTTGGTCACATGCAGTCAGACATCGAGTGTCGTGTTTCGCCCAGGCCATAGGTTGTGGCATTACAAAACTTGGTATCTGTGTCCTAGGTTCAAGTGTCTTAGGAAGTCTATGAAACCATGTCCAGTGGGGTCACTTTTATATGTGTGTGCGCACCACACATATAAATGGTTGACCAAAAGACATTTTGGATTGTCTTACTTCTTTTTTACTCTAGATCGTGCAATTAGAGTAGTACTTTTAGCAATTCTTCTAACTTGTGCCATAAGGTCTAGAGTAGTAACTAACATTCTCTTTCTATGGAATTCTGAATGTATCGAATGCGCAAGCAACGAGAAGAAAATTCAAGGTCTAAGTGAGGATGACTACCCATTGAGTATAATCGGGAAGTGCATGTTGGTAACAGATGAGACTTGAGATAATATCGAAAGTGGAACAAAAATTTGTAATTACTATAGACCAGAGCATAACCCATATCAGAAAGTACAAAGGTAGTTATCATGATTTAAGGTTATCAGTTTACCTCAGTTACCAGCTATACATTATTTTAGTTAGCAGGATTATAGTTATTCAGTACACCAGTGTTCGGTTATGTAGTTATCACATTTCTAATTTTTAGTGTATCAAGGTTCTTATGACTTGTGAGTAAGTGTTTACCACAGATGTGTATAATATGATATGATTTTAAAGTGTATAGAAAGTTTGGGATTAGGTATTTCAATTTTTCATTTAAGACTGACGAAATTTCCCCCAAGTGTGATCCATGTCCATAGTAAAGAAAAGATAGTATACGACCGCAGAACAGGGTCAGATGATAAGGGAAGTTAGAATAATCTACTCTTCACTTTAGTATTCAGGATAAAATAAGAGAACATAATACTAGCAGGTTGTTAGTATAGAATAGTAAGTAAGTTCTGAGTAGATACAGTGAATAAGCAATTTCAGCAAATCTAGTAGAGGTACGATTTGATTTCCTTAGTTAGGTTAACACTAGTGATAAGTAGAAGTTTGAATACACCCAATGTGTGATAGAATCCAAATAGTTTAAGATAAACATGAAGTACAATGGCAACGGGAGAAGAAAAATTAGCTAAGCAGTAAGAAAGAAAATTATAGAAGAATAGTCTTTTAGAGTTATCAGAAAGGGGTCTCCCTAAGACTAGCAGTGTGAGCAAAGTTAAGTCGTTAAGATAGAATATGCTAATAATTTAGTCCATGTAAGTAATTTTGTTCCCCATTCATGTAAGTAATTCAGTTTTCCCTGGTAAGGAAGATCGCTCAGAAGTGAGCCGAAAGATGAGCCGTTAGTGACATAAAGTGCAAAAAATTGCAGAAGTTGAGGAAAGTTGGTTGGATCCCAACAAGAGAGAAGGATACCCAAATATAAGATCTTAACCTTTGGTCCAAGAGAGAAATGTGTAAATTTTCAATGAGTACAGTTGAATATTTGAAAACTCGAATGGTTAACATGGGATATGAAGAACCTCAGTTCAGTAATAAGGGCATAATGAGATAGTCTCCATAAGAAATATGCCTAGAATATACAAGAAACACGGAGTGAGTAGAATGATAGTCGATCTACTTATTTCAAGATTGGTTAGTATCAATTAAGGGATCACATAAAAGTTATAAGATCTTACCCAGTTATGTGTCATAAGGATAGTTCCATTGCACGAAAATCTAATATTCAGGGTGCTGGTCAAAAACTTAGTGCACAACACTGCTGTGAGTATTTCAAGATGTGTCTAATAAAGAAATCAAGTATGGGTAGTTTAGCTCATGCTGAGGCAAAATAAGAGAATCATGATGAAAGAAGTTGATTGTTTAGCAAACCTAGGAGTTCAACTTTTGGACCCCGAAAATGGTAGAGTTGTTGTAAAGAACAAAGCCAAATCCTCCTTAGTAGTTGAATAAAAGACGAAAACAATTTCATGACCCAAATCTATTAAAGCTAAAGGAAGCAGTTCATAGACATAAATCCATGGCTTCCACACATGGGAGATGATGGTACTTTAAGGTACGAAGGAAAATTTTGCGTCCTAGATTTAGATAGACGCAAAGAGAGGATTGTGGCAGAGGCACACAATTTTAGATATTCTACCTACCCAAACTCTACGAAAATGTATCATGACCTTCAGAAGGTTTATTGGTAGAATGACATGAAGAAGAATGAAGCCAATTTTGTGGATAAGTTTCCAAATTGGTAGCAAACAAAACCCGATTCAGCAGAAGATTATGTCAAGTTATATATCTAGGAAAGTTCTAGATTCCATGGGTCTCCAATGTCCATTGGATTATTTCGAGGTTCCCAGTTCAAAGTGAAATTTGTTTGAAGTCTTTTTAGAAGGGATTAGATACCATCTCAATACTGATTTTCATCCTCAAATAGATGTTAGGCAGATCGCACTATAGAGACACTCGAAGATATGTTAAGCGCATGTGTCCTAGACTTTAAAGGTAATTGAGATGATCATTTGCCTCTCATTGAGTTATTTCTAAATATAGATATCATGCTAGTATCAAGATGGCACCATTTGTAACCTTGTATGGGCGAAGGTGTAGCTCACCTATTGGTTGGTATGAAGTTGGCAAAACAGAATTTCTAGGGCCAGAGTTGGTCCATTAAGCTATTGAAAAAGTTAAATTAATTCATGGGCGATTGAAAATGGCTAAGAGTCATAAGAGTCCTATGCGAATGTACGGTAAAGAGATTCAAAGTTTTATGTTATCGATTGAGTGGTTTCTAGAAAGTTTTGCCTATGAAAGGCCTCATGTGATTTGATAAGAAAGAGAAGTTAGTCCCAAATATATTAGACCATGTAGGACCCTACAAAAGATCGTCAAGTTTTCAAGTTGAGGACTAAGGAAATCGCTCCAGTAAAAGTGTTGTAAAGGAGACAAAATGTGAAGGAGGCTACATGAGAAGCCATAGAGGACATGAAGCCCAAATATCCGCACTTATTGGTGGACAAGAGAAAAATGTCTAGGGTAACTACCTAAGTATTCAGACCTCATATCAGCTCAGTGTTCAGGTCCTATCTCCACCCAACATTCAGATCTCATGTTATGACATTCATCTTTTTGGCAATCAAATATCATGATATGATATCCATGTTTACACGTATTCATATCTCCTGTCAGTTTAGCATTCATGTATCCATGTCAGCCAGTATTCATGCATTCATGTCCTATGTCATGCTCCTAATATCCAAGTAATATGGCTTGAGTGAAACACGACACTTGGTGCCTGACTGTGGGTGACCGAGCAAACCACATGACTGCTGAATTAACATGGGCATCAAAATATATTATTGTAATGATAATGAAACTTGTAAAACTGCATACTGAAAGTAGTCTGAAATAATCATAGCGAAAATAATCTAAAAATATGATTAGTCTGAAAACCAATACTGACATGACATACTAAACCAATCTATGAAACGTCTGAACATGAGTCTGACTGTAAAACTATTTACCAGAAGAAGGCCCTGACATACCTCTATCATAAAACGTAATCATAAAAGTAACTAGACTAACACACTGAATGAGATAGGGCTCACTAAATGGTTGATACTTGAGCAATCCTACTAAGCAGGTCTGTCTCTATGAAAATCAACACATGCACTATAAAATGCAGGACCCATGCAAAAAGGGACGTTAGTATATTTAAATTATAATGTATGTAAAGAAACTGAAAGAATAAGCAGACACATAGAATAATAGGACATGAAACTGAAACTGTAACATGAGCATGAGCATGATCTGACATGAGTATAAAATATGTGTAAACATATGTAAAGTTGTATGTTTGTAAGTTTGAATATTTGAATATTTGTGTAACTGTATATGTGTATATCTGTGGGGAGAGCAATAGCATAACCAACAACATAAATCACCACGTGGGTACGTGGAGTCTGGTGTCTGGACAGACCAGCAGAGCAATCCCATACCTTACCGGGGTATGAGATATAGCATGGCATGAAATGATCCAATATGCAATCTGAAGGTATCATCCTCTGGTGGAGCGACCCTTATCCTATGGTGGCTTACGTAGTTTCAGGCTATCTGAGCCTTCTTGATGAACTATGCAACTCCCAAAATAAGTATTTAAAAATAGTGGCTTGTAAGCCCATGGTTTCATGAAAGCAACTTGTAAAGTATGGTTTGAAATCATAATTTATCATGTGAACTAATATAACATATAACTTGTGTAAATTCATGAAAAAAATAGATATATAAGTTCATGAAATCTAATAGAAATGGTTCATGACTTGTAATTCTAGAACCCATGGAATTCGAGGTTATGGGCATTCATGGATTATGCACGGATTCCTAATAACCATAATAGAATATGAGGAACACAATAACGAATTAATAATACAACATGGTATATCATGATACATGTAATTTAGGAATGTCAGAAAATTGGAATAAAACCCTAAGTTGTGGAATTTCATGGATTTCATAAAAAATGTGGCATTGGGAAGAACATGGATATTCTCACACATGGATAGAAGCTCTACATACCTTATTCGCTCCAAAACATATCTTAAAATCTGGACTTGGAAGGATAATCTCAAAGATTGAACCTTAATTCCTTGAGTTGTGTTTCCTTGAAAACCCTAGGTTAAAAATAGTGAATGTTGCTTAGGAATTAATTATACTTGATTAGAATTGCATGGAAATACATGGAAAGGACTTACCTTGAGTTATGGGGATGATGGGAGAATAGAGCTTCGTTCTAGAGCTTGAGAGAATAAGAAAATTTGATTTTTGGAACTAAGTTACGTATTTATATTGTTTGTTGTTGGATGTATTTGACGGTCAAGATTGACGGTCCGTCAATCTTTTTACGGTCTACATCTGGTCCGTCAATAATTGTACTGTCCATATAATCGGACCATCAAATTACAACAACATACCTAGTGAAATTCTACAATGTGGGGTCTGGGGAGGGTAGAGTGTACACAGACCTTATCTCTACCTTGGTAAGTAGAGCGGTTAATCGAAAAGGCCCTCGGCTCAAGACAAGCAAAAGCACCAGCAAAGCAAGAGAAACGGTCAGACCCGGACAAAAAATGTAAAATAGTATGAAAATAATGATAACAAAAGCGAATAAGCCATGATAGCGCATTCTGAAAATGAAGCAGTAACAAACCCAGGTAAATAATATAGACAAAGTACACTAAAGAACATATAGCAGCAGAAATCAAATGACAGGGGACTATAAAGAAATACTATGCCTACTAGTATGATAGGCTAAGCAAGCCTACAATAATAACACTACAACTACCAATTTGTAAGCATAAATAGAACTACGCTCAATTAATTACTACCCTAATCCGTGTCCTTCAGAACCCCCTATCTAAGGTCACGTCCTCAGTAAGTTGCACCTGTACCATATCCCGTATAATCATCTCTCTCCAATACTTCTTTGGACTGCCTCTACCCCTCATGAACCTGTCCATAGCCAACCTCTCACACTTCTGCACTAGGGCATTTGTGTCTCTCCTCTGTACATGCCCGAACCATCTCAACCTCACTTCCCTCATCTTATCCTCCACCGAGGCCACTCCTACTCTATCCCGAATATCCTTATTACTAATCCTATCCCTCCTTCCATGCCCACACATACATCTTAACATCTTCATCTCCATAACTTTCATCTTTTGGATGTGCAAAGTCTTTATTGGCCAACACTCTGCCCCATACAACATAGTTGGTCTAACCACCACCCTATAGAACTTGCCTTTAAGTTTTGGTGGCAATTTTATCGCACAAAACTCTAGATGCGAGCCTTCATTTTATCGACCCTGCCCCAATATGATGTGTGACATCGTCATCAATCTCTCCATTCCCTTGGATAATAGACCTGAGGTACTTGAAGTTTCTTTTCTTTGAAATGACCTGAGTACCAAGCCTCACCTCCATGCATGTCTCATGGTCTCTCCCATTACTGAACTTGCACTCTAAGTATTTTATCTTGGTCCTACTCAGCCTGAACCTTTTAGACTCCAAAGTCTGTCTCCAAACCTCCAGCTTAGCGTTCACTCCGCTGCGAGTCTTATTAATCAAGACTATATCGTCTGTGAATAACATACTCCATGGCACCTCCCTTTGGATTTGTCGCGTTAGTCTATCCATCACCAAGGCAAATAAGAATGGGCTAAGAGTTGATCCTTGGTGCAACCCCATCATCACTGAAAATTGCTCTGAGTCTCCTCCTACTGTTTGTACCCTAGTCTTGGCTCCATCATACATATCATTGATTGCCCTAATGTACGCCACGGGTACACCTCTCACCTCCAAACATCTCCATAGAACCTCCCTAGGGATTTTATCGTATGCCATCTCGATGTCGATAAAAACTATATGTAAGTATCTCTTCCTCTCTTTATACTGCTCTACTAACTTCATAATAAGATGAATGCCTTCTGTAGTCAAACGCCACAACATAAATCCAAACTGGTTCTCAGAAATAGACACGCCTCTTCTCACACTCATCTTTATATCTCTTCCCCAAACATTCATAGTGTGACTTAGCAGCTTAATAACCCTATAGTTGTTGCAACTCTGGATGTCACCTTTGTTCTTGTACAAAGGAATCATTATACTCCACGTCCATTCTTCGGGCATTCTCACCGTCTTAAAAATGACATTAAACAACTCAGTCAGCCATTCCAAACCTTCCCTACCTGCACTCTTCCAATATTCAACTGGGATCTCATCAGGCCCGGTCACTCTTCCCCTGCGCATCCTGCAAATAGCACCCTTAACCTCCTCAACCTTAATGCTTCTACAATATCCAAAATTTCGATACCTTCCAGATTGCTCCAGATCTCCTAGCACAATGTATTTATTTCCTTTTTCTTTCAAGAGCTTATGGAAGTAAGACTGCCACCTCCATCTAATATGCGCGTCCTCCACTAGTACTTTTCCATCCTCATCCTTGATACACCTCACATGATCCAAGTTACGGGCCCTTCTCTCTCTTACCTTGGATAATATGTACAACTTCTTATCCCTGCTTTTTTCCTCTAATTCCACATATAGGCGTTCAAAAGCCATCATTTTTGCCTCCATAACTTCTAGCTTTGCCTCCTTCCTCACCATCATATACAATTTCCTATTCGTACACTTCTTCACCTCATCCTTGCTTTCTACCAATTTTGCATACGCCACTTTTTTTGCTTCCACCTTTTCTTGAACTTTACCATTCCACTACCAGTCCCCTCGATGCCCACCATGGCTACCCCACGAGACCTCGAGCACTTATTTAGCTACCTCCCAAATGCAACTGGTCATCCTATCCCACCTACCGATCGCTTATCCTTTGCACCAGCTATGGTCAAACTCCCCCATTTGATTCTTAGTGTGTCCTTCACAACCCTCATCTTCTTCTCCATCTTGATCTCTAAATACATCATCAAAAGCTTATGTCGAGTTGTAAGATACTCACTCGGAATAATCTTACAGTCATTACAAAACTTGGGAGACTTCAGAAGGTAAAAAAAGATGGACTGTCAAATATTGTACGGTTCATAAAATCAATTGGGTCTCATAAATTTCAAAAATGGAATCGACGATTCAATTCGATGGACCGTCGATAATTCTACGGTCCATATAATCCAGTCATCAAATCTAATCTGCAGAACTGAAACTGGTTTTTTAACTTAAACTCCCCGCTTTGGTTTCTAAACCCATAAATCATAAACATGACTTAGTTTAAAGATACGAGATTCTATATAATCATGTCATGTTCATGCTTATGTTACAGAGCTCATGTCATTCGTGCGTACGAATTCTTTACCAAATCTCATATATAGTATTCATGTATTCATTCAGTTCAATATTCATGTGTTCATGTCATACCTGTATTCATGGTTGTTGGTATTCACGTATTCAAGCTAGTTCAATATTCATGTTAGTCATGTTCATGCTTCAGTCACCCTGTTATGTCATGAAACACGTATTATGATGCCCTATGAGTCTTGTGTTGTGCTCTGGTTAGCTGATAGATGTTTGATAAATATTGTGACAGTCTTATCTACAAAGGAAAATATGTCGAAATTTCTGCATAATTACAGAAATTAGTCCCACTTCTAGCCACGACCATCAATAGAGGGCAACTATCTCATGATTCACGTTCATGTATTCATTAATCATGTCTCATGCCTCCATGTTCATCTTTTCATGTAATCATGTCATTTCAGTTCCCACATTCTATGTCATGTTTCCTCACATTCATGTACACATGCCAGACCCAGTTTCACTCATAAACATGACATATTATTCGAGGATGAATGATCCCAAATGGGAGATATTGTAATACCTCGTACCTTCAATATAAATCTTGTTTATGATTCAGGAGTTTAGAAAATAAAGATGGGGAGTGTAAAGTTAATATCTATTGCAGTTCAGTGATTCATATTTTACGCAAGTATTCTACGGACAGTGGAAAGTTATACGGGCCGTAGAAATTAGACCGTACAATGACCGTCGAAAACCAACGAAATCTGGTAGCTTATGCGGTCTGTATAAAATTATACGAACCGTCCTTTTGTATCGTAGGATGACCCTTAAGTTTTGAGGCTCATTTGAAAGTGACTACTAGATTACGATACTTTTATACAGATCGTACAAGTATTCATATTCATGTTAATGTTGCATCTTATACTCATCAACCATGTTTACAAGTCATGATTATACAAACCATATACTTTCTTGCCAACTATATTTCATGTTCATGTTTGGGAGTTGCACATATTACCGAGAAGGCTCAGACAGTCTGAAACTATGTATGCCAAAGTCGGATAAGGATTGCTCTACCCAGTTAGGATGATTCCTTTATGTTACCCATCGCGATTATTGGATCCATTCATGTCATTTTCATGTCGTACCCCGACAGCATACGAGATGGCTTAGCTGATCGGACAGAGACCAAACGCAACGTTCCCACGTGGTGGTTACATGTTAGTTATACTAAATCACTCCCATTTATAACAAGTTATCATGTTTTATTATATTCATTCTTAACCATGACCCATCATTCGAGGAAGAATTATCCCAAGGGGGAGATATTGTAATACCTCATACCTTCAAACTAAGTCTTGTTCATAATTCAGGAGTTTAGAAAATCGAGATGGGGAGTGTGAACTTAAAATCTGTTGTAGTTCAGTGATTTATGTTTTACGCCAAGATTCTAGAGATCGTAGAAAGTTATACGGGGCATAGAAATTACACTGTACAATGACCGTCGACAACCAACGAAATACAGTGGCTTAAGCGGTCCGTATAAAATTATACGGACCATCTTTTTATACCGTATGATGACCCCCAAGTTTTGAGGCTCACTGGAAAGTGACTACTAGATTACAATACTTTTATACAGACCGTACAAGTTATACAGCCTGTACCTCTCACTGTAAATAATTATACGGACCATACAATCTGATCATAAAAGTGGTCCGACAGTTGGACCTATATAATCTACATTTTTCAGTCTTTCTATTTCAGTCTTTATTCTCCCAAGCCCTAGAACAAAGTTCCTCTCTTCCCAACATTCTCCTACAGAAAGTTAAGCCTATTTCATGCAATTTCAAGTGATTCTAACATCATCGTCATGAATCCTAAGCGAGATCATTGATTCTTAACCTAGGGATTTCAAGAAAACCAATCACAAGGAATTGAGTTCAGGCTTTTGGGAATTCTTCATCAAAGTTTAGATTCTTATTACAAGATTAGGAGTGCATAAGGTATTTAGAGCATCTATCCACGTTTGGGAACATCATTGATCTTCCCCACGCCACGTTAATCCATGAAAACCCTAGAAATTGAAGGTTATGTCTTAGTTCATGATACATTCTTGAAAAAAGTTATATATGTTCATGTATGTGTTGTTAAAGCCAATTATGTTTCCGTTATTGTATTCATGAATATCACTTTAGTTATTATGAGTTCGTCTGTAATTCATGAATACCCATGTCTAGCATTCCATGGATTTTTAAACACAATTCATGAACCCATATTACTCAATTCCATGAAGTCTACATGTTTTCATATTTTTATGCAAAGTATACTATGTATTCATATTCATGTTGTATCTTATACTCATCAACCATGTTTACAAGTCATGATTATACAAACCATATGCTTTCTTGCCAACTATATTTCATGTTCATGTTTGGGAGTTGCACATATTACCGAGAAAGCTCAGACAGTCTGAAACTATATATGCCAAAGTCGGATAAGGATTGCTCTACCCAGTTAGGACAATTTCTTCAGGTTACCCATAACGATTATTGGATCCATTCATGTCATGTTCATGTCTCGTACACCATCAACATACGAGATGGCTTAACTGATCGAACAGAGACCAAACGCAATGTTCCCACATGGTGGTTACATGTCAGTTATACTAAATCTCTCCCATTTATAACAAGTTATCATATTTTATTATATTCATTCTTAACCATGACCCATCATTCGAGGACGAATGATCCTAAGGGGGAGATATTGTAATACCTCGTACCTTCAAACTAAGTCTTGTTCATGATTCACGAGTTTAGAAAATCGAGATGGAGAGTGTATAGTTAAAATCTATTGCATTTCAGTGATTCGTGTTTTACGCCAGGATTCTACAGACCGTAGAAAGTTATACGGGCCATAGAAATTACACCATGCAATGACCGTCGAAAACCAATGAAATATGATAGCTTATGCGGTCCGTATAAAATTTTACGGACCATCATTTTGTACCGTACGATGACCCCTAAGTTTTGAAGCTCACTGGAATGTGACTACTAGATTTCGATGCTTTTATACATATCGTACAAGTTATACGGCCCATACCTCTCACCGTAAATAAATATACGGACTATACAATCTGATCGTAAAAGTGGTCCAACAATTGGACCTATATAATCCACATTTTCCAGTCTTTCTATTTCACTTTTTTTTCTCCCAAGCCCTAGAACAAACTTCCTATAGTCTCAACATTTTCCTACATCAAGGTAAGCCTATTTCATGCAATTTTGGATGATTCTAACATCATCCTCATGAATCCTAAGCGAGATAATTGATTCTTAACCTAGGGTTTTCAAGAAAAAACATCTCAAGGAATTGAGTTCAGGCTTTTGGGAATTCTTCATCAAAGTTTAAATTTTTATTATAAGATTACGAGTGCATAAGGTATTTAGAGCTTTTATCTACATTTGGGAACATCATTGTTCTTCCCCACACCACGTTAATCTATAAAAACTGTAGAAATTAAAGGTTATGTCTAAGTTTTTGATAAACCCTTGAAAACAAGTTATATATGTTCATGTATGTGTTGTTAAAAACAATCATGTTTCCCTTATTGTATTCATGAATATCACTTTAGTTATTATGAGTTCGTCCGTAATTCATGAATACCCATGTCTAACATTCCATGGGTTTTTAAACACAAGTCAACCCATATTACTCAATTCCATGAAGTCTACATATTTCCATATTTTTATGCAAAGTATACTATGTATTCATATTCATGTTATTTCTTATACTCATCAACCATGTTGACAAGTCATGATTATACAAACCATATGCTTTCTTGCCAACTATATTTCATGTTCATGTTTGGGAGTTGCACATATTATCGAGAAGGCTCAGACAATATGAAACTACGTATGCCAACGTCGGATAAGGATCGCTCTACGAGTTAGGTCAATTCCTTCATGTTACCCATCGCGGTTATTGGATCCATTCATGTCATGTTCATAACTCGTACCCCAACAACATACGATATGGCTTAGATGATCAGATAGAGACCAGACACAACGTTCCCACGAGGTGGTTAGATGTCAGTAATACAAAGGCTCTCCCATTTATAACAAGTTATCATGTTTTATTATATTCATTCTTAAGCATGACCCATCATTCGAGGATGAATTATCCCAAGGGGGAGATATTGTAATACCTTGTCCCTTCAAACTATGTCTTATTCATGATTCAGGAGTTTAGAAAACCGAGATGGGGAGTGTGAAGTTAAAATCGGTTGCATTTCAGTGATTCATGTTTTACGCAAGGATTCTACAGACTATAGAAAGTTATACATGCCATAGAAATTACTGTACAATGAACGTCGAAAACCAATGAAATACGGTGGCTTATGCGGTCCATATAAAATTATACAGACCATCTTTTTGTACCGTAGGATGACCCCCAATTTTGAGGCTCACTGGAAAGTGACTACTAGATTATGATACTTTTATACAGACTGTACAAGTTATACAGCCTATACCTCTCACCGTAAATAATTATACGACTATACAATCTGATCGTAAAAGTGGTCTGACAGTTTGACCTATATAATCCGCATTTTCCAGTCTTTCTATTTCACTATTTATTCTCCCAAGCCCTAGAATAAAGTTCCTCTCGTCCCAACATTATCCTACATCAAGGTAAGCCTATTTCATGCATATTCAAGTGATTCTAACATCATCCTAATGAATCCTAAGCGAGATCATTGATTCTTAACCTAGGGTTTT
Source organism: Anisodus acutangulus (assembly GCA_029783415.1). Taxonomy (NCBI): domain Eukaryota; kingdom Viridiplantae; phylum Streptophyta; class Magnoliopsida; order Solanales; family Solanaceae; genus Anisodus; species Anisodus acutangulus. The sequence goes on from CM056494.1 coordinate 26,643,376, forward strand.
CAAGAAAAACCATCTCATGGAATTGAGTTCAGGCTTTTGGGAATTCTTCATCAAAGTTCATATTCTTATTACAAGATTAGGAGTGCATATGGTATTTAGAGCTTCTATTCATGTTTGGGAACATCTTTGTTCTTCCTCACGCCACGTTAATCCATGAAAACCCTAGAAATATAAGGTTATGTCTCAGTTTATGATAAATCCTTGAAAACAAGTTATATATGTTCATGTGTGTGTTGTTAAAGTTAATCATGTTTCTTTTATTATATTCATGAATATCACTTTAACTATCATGAGTTCGCCCCTAATCCATGAATACCCATGTCTAGCATTTCATGTGTTTTTACACACAAGTCATGAACCTATATTACTCAATTCCATGAAGTCTACATATTTCCATATTTTTATGCAAAGTATACTATGTATTTATATTCATGTTATATCTTATACTTATCAACCATATTTACAAGTCATGATTATACAAACCATATGCTTTTTGCCAACTATATTTCATGTTCATGTTTGGGAGTTGCACATATTACCGAGAAGGTTCAGACAGTCTGAAACTATGTATGCCAACTTCGGATAAGGATCGCTCTTCCCTGTTAGGATGATTCCTTCATGTTACCCGTCATGGTTATTGGACCCATTCATGTCATGTTCATGTCTCATACCCCGGCAACGTACGAGATGGCTTAGATGATCGGACAGAGACTAGATGCAATGTTCCCACGTGGTGGTTACATGTCAGTTATACTAAATCTCTCCCATTTATTACAATTTATCATGTTTTATTATATTCGTGTCAGATATTATTCATGCTCATGCTCAAGTTACAGTTTCAGTTTCATTTCCTACTATTTTATGTGCATGCTTATTCTTTCAATTGCTTTACATACAATACAATTCAAATGTACTTACGTCTCTTTTTTCCGGGGCTTGCAATTCACGGTGCAGATTTTTTTATTTTCATATTTACATTAGAGGATGTTTACTTCATGGTGCAGATTTGTTTATTTTCAGGATGATGAATCTGCTCATTAGGATTTCATTAGTATCAACTATTGGTGAGCCCATTTCATTCGGGGTGTCAGACTTGTTTATTTTCATGTTTACATTAGAGGTATGACAAGGCCTTGTCCTGGTAAGACATATTTGTAGTCAGACTCATAACTAGAGGTTTCATAGACTAGTTAGCATGTCATATCAGATATTCAGTATTCAGGCTTATTATGTACTTTTTAGATTATTCGGCAATCATAATTTCATACTATATTTTATGTTTTTACATGTTGTAAACCATTACTATTGCATACTTTTGATACCCATGTTGATTCAGCAGCCCATGTGGTTCACTCGGTCACATGCAGTCAGGCACTGAGTATCGTGTTTCGCCCAAGCCATAGTTCGAGGTCTTACAGAACTGTTGGGCACTGTATTATTTTCCAAACTTCAAAATTAGACTTCATAACTTTATATTTTGAGATATAAAGCTCTTATTAAGGCAATTTCAAAGGAGCTTTGCTCGATTTAGCTCGGTAAGAATCGAATCCTAATTTTATGTTATCTCTTGATTCCTCTCTTCTATTAGCATTTTAAACGACAATTTGGGGTATTCGTACTAAAGTTGAAATTCAGCTTATCTTGCAATTGGAAGTCAATTATTGGATGGTTCTTGACGACTTTTTGGATTTAAACTAAATAAGTCATGGATAAATCAATTTTTCAATAAATTTCTAGTTTTTCCTTAGGGGCTCTACTTTGACTTTTTTGGGTTCATTTTTCGGTATCAAAGTAAAGTACAATATTATGGGTATTTACGGACTCATTTACTCATGTGATCACATATTTGATATAGTGGGATTATTTTGAGATCTTGAGGAAAGAAAAGTCGGTTTCATGAGGTTTATGGCACGTGCTCGGCTTTTGAGGTATGTTAAGACTTCTGACTTTGCATGAGGGACGTTCTCGTTAAGTAAAGATAAAAATGGAATAAAAATGGGGTAATGGCGTACCGAGGGGTCTCGTATCCATAATATTAAGGGAATTGATATGAGTACTGATGCCATGATTTGATGAATTGTATTGTATTCGAGTCATTCATGTTTATGGTTTAATACCAAAACATGTAGGCATTACATGCTATGTTCTATGTGTAGACTTGATTGTTGTTGTAGCATCTGAACGAACCTTGTATACTCATGATAATTACGTAGATAGACATGTTGATGGTTATTAGATAGTAAGTATGTTTCTTTGATGAATTTACGTGAATACGATGGCTATGAAGTCCAGGTTATTGATATATGTATTATCTTAAATGTATTGTACATTTGCATTGTCTTGGCTTTACATGATCTATGGATTAGGATTTCAAAGAAATTGACAGATTTTAGGCCTATAAGGTCTGTTTCATGGTATATTGACTCTTAAAGTCGGGAACATGATATTGGTCTTGGAGGCCTGGACCCGATGAGATTTAAAGGATCTGATATTTTGGGTGGTATATGAACTTGCGGTCTCACATGTGTCACATCTTTTGTACAGTCCCAAAGCTCTGTTTATGTATGGAGCATATTTCATTGCGTTGTATTTATTCACATTACTTAACTAATTTATTGATTGGCCCTTACCTGATTTCCCCATTTATTTGACTATTGTTTGTCTAACTACATGGCTTATTGGGCATTTATTTTTAATCTAACTACTTGATCGTGATATATGATTATTGATAAGGTAAAAGAAAAACTTGATACTTACTTCATCACTACTTCTGTCGTTGTTGGCCTATGAGATATACTAAGTATACGTGCTTCCCGTACTCAAACTACACTTGTTGCACTTTTTGTGGTGCAAATTTGACTCCGAGTACTAGTGGATTTCATGGATGGAATAAGTGTGTTGATTCCGTTCATAAGACTGTAGTGAGCTTCCTGGCTATCCCGCGGTAGCCTTCTCCCTCTATTCTTATTTTCTTGTCTTTCCTTTGTATTCAGACTTGCAATATTCGGTTATTAGAGGCTCTTGTAGTATGGCACCAATCTTGGATGGATTATTTTTCCATACTATTTATATTATGACTTATTATAATGGATATTCGACTATTTTTCTTACTTTCCATTTATTACTTTTCACTGTGTTGTCTAATATTTTAGGTTGGCTTACTTACCGGATGGGAATATGTACCATCACAACTTTTATTTATTTTGGGTCGTGACAAATTTGATCAAGAAACGTTGCAAAAGTAAAATTGTAAGTTTATAACAAACACATATGTGACTATACCTTAGATGCATCTATTAAAACCATATAATAGGTGGTCCACATGGCAGGACAAGTCATAAGAAGTGCGAAGTCGCGAAGCAAAGTGAGGAACTATAGAAATACAAAGCGCTTACAGTAATATGTCTAGGCTTGATGTAATGACTTGCATAGTCATTTTGATTACTTTAATAGAAATTTAATCCCTAAATTACCACTTCCTGAGCCTTTACTTGTGTGTTTGTGACTTGCGGGGATGAGTGTCATGATTCCCCAGGTTATCAGGTGAGTTTCGCATCTATTTTGGTAAGTTTGGAAATTCCTAAGTTAAGGGAATAGGAAGAGTTAACTCATATTTTATTTGGTAAACACATCTTTTTCGTGGTTTCTTCTATTTCATTAGGTCTAGAATGAGGCAATCGGGTGTATTTTGGGTAGTTGGTTGAGAAGTAGGAATCTATTAACTTAAGGGTTGACCTTGGTCAAACCCAGGGCAAGAAGACCTTTTTCTGGAATTTTGAGTGTGCGAGCAAGTCCGTAACATATTTTATGATAGAAATGCATGTTTGGTTTGTGTCTATAGGGGTCCAAATGAGTTTTGGCTATTGGGACGAATTTCGGGAGAAACCAGAATTTTCTAGTGTTTCAGTTCTGGTTTCGAGTATTTCAGACCTGGACAAATTTAAATCCCATTTTGAAACCCTTTCTTCATTAACACATTTTGAGAGCTAGAGACCTCGGTTTTGGGAGATTTCAAGTGCAAATTTAAAGATTCTTCAATGGGGTAAGGTGTAAATCATAACCTAAGTCATTTCCATTGATTTATTCCTTTAGTTTAAGCTTTAACCCATGATTTTTTAAGTAGAATATTTGAGGTTTTTTCATAGAAAGCGGGTTTGATGATTTAATGAAATTGATGTTCCGTATGAGGTTAGATTCTTGTGATTTTGTGGATTTATACTAATTAGGTTATGAGTAAGATGATTTCATGATTAATTCCCCATTTTGCCCTTGTGAGCTCGGGGTTTCGTTTTTGGGTTAGTTTTTGAGATTCGATTTAATTGTAACAATTTGAGTGTTATTAGACTCATATAACCGTGTAGAGTATTATTTTGACCTCAATGAACTCTTTTTTGCGGTAAATTACTATTTTGAGCCTCAGGATTTGGGAATGGGTTTTCGATTGACCTTTTTAGACATGAATCCTTTCATATGGAAAAATAGGTACCGTTAGACTAGTATTCTCATCTAGATATCATATTTGAATAGATTGTCCACGTTCGGAGGCTTCGAGGAAAGGGAAAGTGCTAAAGTGACTCTTCGGCTTCAGATTCAGATTCATGCAATTGAGACTTAGTAGACCTTAATATAATATTTATATGTTGGTTAAGTAATTAAGGGGTGTAATGGGGATTGGGGGTCCCATACTCATAAGGTGACAACACTTGTGTGGATACCAGTGTACTTATATGGGTAATTAAAAAGGCAAAGTAGTATACATGTGACAGAGACTATGTATTTAGCCTTCGGGCTGTGAGCGTGGTGCATAAATGTACTTAGGTTTGTATGACTATTGTTTACTTGGGCTATGATAGCCATGTTTGGTCGATTTTGTGATTATGAGTTTTCATGCATTCATCACTCTACATCGCGTCTAAATCTTAAAAAGGAACTTGTATTGTTACTTGACTTGATTTTATGCTTCTGCATGGTGTACATATATCCAATCATACATTTATAATATTATTGGCACTTAATTGATAAGATATTGAAAAGGGGACTTGAAGGCTGATTATTTGGATATTGTACATTGTACGAGTGATGATGATGATTATATTATAACCATAGAGTTGGGACCTGATGGAAAATTATTCCGAGTGGGTATATGGACCTCATGGGTCCCCCATGGATCACGTGAGACCTACTACAAGAGTGTGTCAATACCGGCTACATATGGACATTGCACAACATACATATCACTAGTATTGCATCTCATTTATACTTGTTGATGTGAACTTTATGCCATATGTGCTTGATTGATGTAAATGTGTAATCTTTATGGGTTTATTGCCTAAATTGGATGAAATATAGAATCTTTGTGACTTCTTAATGGTAAAAGACTAAAATATGGAACTTATGGGACTAGATGACCTAAATGGGGTTAGATTGGATCTTGTGGAAGTTTTTGGCTTCCTTTCTAGTAAAGGTGGGAACTTTATGACAAATTCTGGATAATACTGATGATCTTCGTGATTGACTTGGTTGTAGAACCCTAATGCAAAGTTAAAACACTTTTAAATTGATTATATCCTAACTAAATAATTAAGTAGAGAAGTATAAAAAAGTATCAACCCTCACCACCATTATAGTTAGGGTAGGTCAACAATGCTACTGGGTACATGTGCTTCTCATACTCACTCTACACTTCCTGCTCCTTTTGTGTGCATGTACTAATCTGGGTTCGAGTGGAGCATAGCAACGTGCGAATATTGGAGAGCTTACTCAGAGTATAGGGTGAGATGCAAATGCCTTCCCAGCACTGGACACCCTCTATCCTTTTATTTTCTCTCTCTTTTACTTTAAACAACATTTGTATTAAGTATTCAGACGTTGTAATATTCTTTATAAGGTTTTGTACTTGTGACTACCAGATTTTAGGAATTTGACTTAGACTTTATGTATTAAGTATTTAAGACCTTGTCAATATATTTGGTGTCCTTTATTTTTCTGCATTGTTAATTGATTATTTTGTCTTATATGGATGGGGTTCTCCTATTGGTTCATGGTAGGTGCTCTCACAGCATAAATAGGAGTTTAGGTCATGACAAATTGGTATCAGAGCACTAGGTTCATTAGTTTCATGAGTACAAGAGCAGTGTCTAGGGTTCATTGGTGTCATGATCACTAGGTTTATTGGTGTTATGAGGACTCTCTCAGTCGCAAAGGAGATTATATGCCCGCACCTGCATCTACACTCATTGATAGAGGTGGTGCACGGGGCAGAGACAAGAGTGAGGTAGAGGTAGACCTCGAGTTACTGCACCATCCTGATGTCGAGCACCATTAGCTGCTCAGGCCCGTGATAGAGAAGAGCCTCTAAAGCCAGAGGTTATTACAAAGGATGATCAGGGTCCGATTGATAAGGATGACCAGGATCAGGCTGATGGGGTAGAGCTAGCTCAGGCACCCCTGGGTTTTATTGCTACAATGGTGCTTCAGGACACTCTGGTTTGTATGATGTGCTTTCTTGAGACTATAGCTCAGGGTATTCTACTGGTCATTTCGGATAGATCACAGACTAAGGTTGGAGGACAAACTCCTAATCATATGGCTATGCCAGGAATTTAGACACCACGGGTTCAGCCAGTACCTACTAGGTTTCCTCATTTCTTAGGCATAACAGTGCCTGGTCTTGCTTCACCCCCAGCTACTCAACCCACGATGTCCGTGGAAGAGCAAAAGATGTTTGAGCAGTTCAGGAAGTTGGATCCTCCTAGATATGATAGAAACCTAGAGGAAGGTGCTTATGAGTTCTTAATTAGCTATCATGAGAAGTTGCACAACCTAGGGTTGGTGGAGTCTCATGGAGTAGACTACACCACTTTTCAAATAATTGGACCTGCCAAGTAGTAGTGGAGGTCATATGTTGAGATCAGACCAGCAGAGTCCCCTCCTCTTACTTAGGCTTCTTTTACTTAGGCCTTCTTGGAGAAGTTTGTGCCTTGCATTATTAGAGAGATGAGAAGACCTCAGTTCGAGGGGTTACGCTACATGTGTATGACCATGACAGAGTATGAGACACGGTTTCATGCATTGTCCTGCCATGCCTTGATGATTATTCCTGATGAGACTGAGAGGATGAAGAGATTCACTAATGAGTTAATTTGTCCTCTTTATTTGATTGCAGCACAGATGGTTGTCATGGGTTCTACCTTCTAGTAGATTGTTGATGTAGTTAAAGAGGCTGATTTAATTAGGCGGGATGATTATGAGGAGCGAGTGATGAAGAGGCCTCGTTTTAGCACTCATATGGTTGCTTCATCCAGAGGTAGGGGTCATTTTGGTGGAGGTCATCACCGTTCGAGTGCTAGGCTAGTTATTGCAGCCATGCCTACATCTGAGATAGCACAGTCAGTACGTACTTCTAATAGGCCATGTGGTCATGGTGGTCATTTTGGTGTCAGTTCTTCTTCTCAACTATCCACATTTCCTAGAGGGTGTTATGAGTGTGGTGACTTTAGACATGTCAAGAGATATTGTCCTAGACTTTGGCATGGTGGGAAGCACCAGGGTTCTCAAGCTTAAGAGTCTAGGGCATCAGGACCGTCAGCTAGAAGTAGGTCCCAGGGTATTAGAGGTGGTTCTCATGGTGGCAGGGGTGGCCCTCTTTCAGGTAAAGGTGGTGCTCAGTCTAGTTAAGGTGGTGGTCATGGAGGTACTCAAACTTTGGGTGATCGTGCTCATTTTTATGCTTTCCCAAAAAGATCTGAGGCAGAGGCCTCCGGTGCAGTCATCACAGGTATTCTTACGGATTGCCATTATCTTACTACAATTTTGTTTGATCCAGGCTCTACCTATTCTTATGTGTCTGCCTACTTTGGTTTGAGTTTGGATTTGATGTGTGATTCCCTAGCTATGACTATTCATGTTTCTCCTCTTGTTAGGGATTCCATAGTGGTAGATTGGGTATATCATGGTTGTGTGGTTACTTTGATGGGGTATAATACCTAGGTAGACTTGAAAGTTTTAGATATGGTAGATTTTGATGCTATTCACAGGATGGAATTGTTATCCCCGTATCATAGGATCTTGGACTGTCATGCCAAGACAGTTACTTTAGCCATGCCTGGTATTCCTCGATTAAAATGGAAGGGTGCTCTTAGTCAGTATTCGAAGAAGGTAATATCGTTATTAAGGCTCAGAAGATGGTAAAGAAAGGATGTCTCTCTTATTTGGATTATATTCGATATATGAGTGCGGAGACTTCTCCATTAGAGTCATTTACAATAGTGAGAGAGTTTCCAGAGGTGTTTCCTACATACCTTCATGGTGTTCCGCCTGATATTGACATTGACTTCTTTATTGATTTAGAGTCGGGCACTCATCCTATTTCTATTCTGCCATATCAGATGGCACTGACCGAGTTGAGAGAGTTGAAGGAACAATCGCAAGATTTATTGAGTAAAGGGTTCATTCGACCTAGTGTTTCTCTTTGGGGTGCTCCTGTGTTGTTTGTGAAGAAGAAGGCTATGTCTATGCGTATGTGTATCGATTATCGACAATTGAACAAGGTAACCATCAAGAACAAGTATCTGATACCTTACATTGATGACTTGTTTGACCAGCTGCAGGGTGCTTCGGTCTTTTCCAAGATTTATCTTAAGTCAGGTTATCATCAATTAAATATTAGGGCGGAGAATGTTCCTAAGACAACTTTCCTAACTCGTTATGGGCATTAAAAGTTCTTGGTGATATCACTTGGGTTGACTAATGCGCCCGCAACCTTTATAGAGTTGATGAATGGGGTATTCGGGCATTACTTAGATTCATTCGTGATTATTTTTGCTGATGATATTTTGATCTACTCTTGGAGTAAGGAGGAGCACGAGCATCATTTGAAGATCGTGCTTGGTATTCTGAAGGAAAAATAGCTTTATACCAAATTTTTAATGTGTGAGTTGTGGCTTAGTTCAGTAGCATTCTTAGGGCATGTAGTGACTAAGGATGGCATCATGGTAGATCCCAAGAAGATTGAGGTAGTTCGGGATTGTATTTGACCTTCTTCGGTCACCAAGGTTCGGAGTTTTGTTAGCCTCATGGGTTATTATCAGCATTTTGTAAAGGGGTTTCCATCCATTGTAGCCCCCTTGATTACATTGATCAGAATGTAACACCTCGTACCTTTGGGCTAAGGTTCGACCCATACAATGGAAACATAATGAAACCAAGATGAAGAGTTTATGAAGTGTTTTGAAAACAAATCAAGTTATAAGAAGAGTCTTTGGGCAAAGTATAGTTGGAAGCTACTCTACGAGCCATGTTTTCAAGTGAGTTTGCACAAGGCCTCACTTCAAGTGAGTATTCGGAAAATTCTATAAGGAATTTGGGAAAACTTCCTTCCTAAAAGTTGTAGCCTTCGAAATACCTCTCCGTCCATATAAGGCCCAGGTCAAATGGAGATATGTACGAAAAGTTATTGCTGATTTACTGAGGACATGTAAAATGGAAATCCCGATTCTTGTTGGATTAGGATTAAAGCCCAAGACTTTGTGATAACCTATAAATACAATCCTAAAATGTTTTATGTGAGGATATACAATCATACAGATTTTATTCATGTTTTTTCATGTCAGTTTTAGATGCCACATTCACACGTGGTGGTTATATGTCAGTTTTATTAATGCTCTCCCACAAGATATACAAATATACAATCATACATATTTTATTCATGTTTTTACATTCATGTCAGATCATATAAATGTTCATGCTCAAGTTAAAGTTTCAGTCTCATGTTCCTATTATTTCATGTGTCTTCTCATTCTTTCAGTTTCTTTACATATAGTACAATTCAAATGTACTAACGTTCCTTTGCACGGGGTCTGAACTTTACGGTGTAGGAATTGAGTTTCAGGACGACGGATTTGCATGCTGGGACTTCACCTATATCAGCTATTGGTGAGCCCCATTTCATTTATGGTGTCAGCTGATTATTTCCTATGATTATGTTTTAGAGTAGAGGTATGTCATGGCCTTAACATGGTAAACAATTTGTAGTCAAACTCATGTTTTTAAAGTTTCAGACTACAATTTCTTAGCATGTCATGTCAGTCATTCATAATTATTATGTTTTCATACTATTTTGCTATGATATTTCATACTATTTTTAGTATACAGTTTTACCTATTTTATTACCTTTATTATTACATGCTTTTGATTCCCATGTTGATTCAGTTGCCCGTGTAGTTTGCTTGTGTGCGCCACACATATAAATGGTTGACTACTAAGATATTTAGGATTGTCTCACTTCTTTCATACTCTAGATCGTGCAATTAGAGCAGTACTTTCATGAATTCCTTTAACTCGTGCCATGAAACCTAGAGCAGTAAGTAACATTTTCTCTCCATCGAATCCCGAATGTATCAAATGTGCAAGCAACGAGAAGGAAATTCAAGGTCCAAGTGAAGATGACTACACATTGGGGGTATAATTGAGAGTGCATGTTGTAAACAGATGAGATTTGAGATAATATTAAAAGTGGAACAAAATTCATAGTTACTATAGACCAGAGTATAAACATTATCAGAAAGTACAAAGGTAGTTATCATATTTTATGGTTATCAGTTTACTGCAGTTACCTGCTATACATTGTTTCAGTTCGTAGGATTATGGTTATTCAGTACACTAGTATTTGGTTATGTAGTTATCATGTTTATAATATTCAGTATATCGAGATTCTTGTAACTTGACTTATAAGGATACAACAAGGTAGATGGGTGCTAAAAGAAAGTATAAGTAACAATGACTATAGCGAGATCTTCATATTTTTCAAGTACGGGTTAAGACCTAAGACTCGCCAAATGGCCCATGATGTATTTATCAGGTGATAGTACTATTTTAAGGACAAGTTTCTGCATGATAGTATACATATGTTCTATACCTTACATAATAAGTTTATTTGAATTTTTTAGACCATAGAGCTACAAGTGTGAGGATGATAACTCAAATTTAAGACCCTACAGGGTAACATGTTATGAAGTTAGCCGCAATGGGCATAAATGGCTCACGATAGTTTTGAGCAGAAAAGAGTCAAGGGAAAAATACCTAGAAGGAAAAATGACATGATATTGTAGTTTGTGTTTTCGTACGACCTATGCAGAGACGACGCACGACATGAGAACCAAGAGCAGACGATATTGGACTTCAAGGAATATAATTTTATTTGTGTAAGTTTATTTTGATCAGAACCAGAGTATGACGTTAGTAAGTTACTATAAGAAGTAGATATTACTATGAGATGATAATATGTTATATTTCCCTCAAAGGTTATGTGATTAAGTGTTTATCCCATATGTGTATAGTTTGACATGACTTTAAAGTGTATAGAAAGTTTTGATTAGATATTTCAATATTTCATTTAAGAGAGACGTAATTGCCTAAAGTTCGATCCATGTCTATAGCTAAGAAAAGATAGTATATAACTGCAGAATAGGGTCGGATGATGAGGAAAGTTAGAAATAATCTTACGCTTCACTTTAGTATTCAAGACAAAACTAGAGAACATGATCCTAGCAGGTGGTTAGTAGATATAATAAGTATATTTTGAGTAGATACAGTAAATTAGTAATTTTGGAAGAGCTAGTAGAGGTACAATTTGATTTCCTTAGTTAGGTTAACACTGGTGAGTGAGTAGCAGTTTGAATTCACCGAATGCGTGTTAGAACCCAAAGAGTTTAAGATAACATGAAGTACAATGACAGTGGGAGAAGAAAATTAGCTAATTAGAAAGAGAGGAAATTATAGAAGAATAGTCTTGAAGAGTTATCCAAAAGGGGTTTTCCCTAAGACTAACAATGTGAGTAAAGTTAAGTCGTTATGAAAGAATATTCCAGTAAATTTAGTCCATGTAAGTAATTTAGTTCCCCATCCATGTAAGTAATTTAGTTTTTGCTAGTAAGGAAGATCGCTCAGAAGTGAGTTGAAAGATGAGCCGTCGGTGACATAAAGTGCAAAGAATTCCAGAAGTTGAGGAAATTTGTATGGATCCTAATGAGAGAGAAGGATCCCCAAATATAAGATTTGCACCTTTGGTCTAAGAGAGAGATATGTAAATTATCAATGAGTGCAGTTGATTATTTGAGAACCTGAAAGGTTAGCATGACATATGAAGAACCTCAGTTTAGTAATAAGGGAGTGACAAAACTTGTAGTCTCCATAAGGAATGTGCCTCGTATGCACAAGGTCATTTATCGAACTTGTGTTAAGATCAGTTATTATCATTTAAGCGATTACATAAAAGATATAAGATCATGCCTAGTTATGTGTCACAAAGATAGTGATATCGCACGAGACTCTACTATTCAGGGTGTTGGTCAAAGACTTAGCGCACAACAGTACTATAAGTATTTCAAAAGGTGTCTCAAAAAGAAATCCAGTATGGGTTGTTTAGCTCATGTTGAGGAAGACAAGAGAATCATGATGAAAGAAGTCCATCATTTAGCAAACCTAGGAGTTCAAATTTTGGACTGCAAAGATGGTAGAGTTGTTATACAGAACAAAACCAAATTCTCCTTAGTAGTTGAGAAAAAGAGGAAAATAGTTTCACGATCCCTATCTATTACAGCTAAAGGAATGTATTCACCGTGGCTTCCAAACAAGGGGAAAATGTTAACACTCTAAGTTACGAAGGAAAATTTTGTGTCGCGGATGTAGATAAGACGCAAAGAGAGGATTATAGCAGAGACACATAATTTCAGATATTCTACCTATCTAAGCTCATTGAAAATGTATCATATCCTTGAGAAGGTTTATTGGTGGAATGACATGAAGAAGAATGTAGCCAATTTTGTGGCTAAGTTTTCAAATTGGTAGCAAGCGAAATCCGATTTAACATAAGATTAAGCCAAGTTATATATTTAGGAAAGTTTAAGATTCTATGGGGCTCCAATGTCTATTAAATCAGATCGAGGCGCCCAGTTCAAAGCAAATTTTATTTTTGTAAGTCTTTTCAGAAGGGATTGGATACCATCTTAGTACCATTTCCATCCTCAAATAGATGTCAAACAGATCGCACTATCCAGACACTCGAAGATATGTTGAGCGCATGTGTCCTAGACTTTAAAGGTAAATGAGATGATCATTTGCCTCTCATTGAGTTGTTTCTAAATATAGATATCATGCTAGTATCAAGATGGCACCATTTGAAACTTTGTATGGGTAAAGGTGTTGATCACCTATTGGTTGGTATGAAGTTGGCAAAATAGAATTGCTAGGTCCAGCCTTGGTCCATTAGGTTGTTGAAAATGTTTAATTAATTCAGGAGCATTTGAAAATGGCTAAAAGTCGAAAGAGTTCTATGCAAATATGCAGGGCAGAGATTCAAAGTTTCATGTTAACGATTGGATGTTACTAAAAGTATTTGCCTATGAAATGTGTCCTGCAATTTGAGAAGAAAGATAAGTTAATCCAAAATAGATTAGACCATACATGATCTTATGAAAGATCATCAAGTTCACAAGTTGAGGACTAAGAAAGTCACTCCAGTCAAAGTGTTGTAAAGAAACCAAAATATAAAAAAGACTACCTGGGAAGCCAAATAAGACATGAAGCCTAAATATCCGCACTTATTGATGGATAAGCAGAAAATGTCTAGGGTAACTACCTCAAGTATTCAGGCCTCATGTCAGTTCAGTATTCAGATCCCATCTATGCTCAACATTCAGATCTTATGCTGTAACATTCATCTTTTTGGAAATCAAATATCATGTTATGATAGTCATGTTTACACGTATTCATATCTCATGTCAATTTAGCACTCATGTATCCATGCCAGCCAGTCTTCATGTATTCATGTCCCATGCCATGCTCCTCACGTCCTATAATCATGTCATGTTTATGCTTATGTTCCAGTACTCATGTCATTCGTGCCTACAAAACGTTTTTTCCAAATCCAATGTATAGTACTCATGTATTCATTCAATTCAATATCCGTGTGTTCATGCCATACATGTATTCATGATTGTCACATTCATGCTTTAGTTACCATGTAATGTCATGTCATGCGTATTAATATTTCTTGTGAGGCTTGCGTTGTGCTCCGATTAGCTTGTAGGTGTTTGAAAAATATTGGGATAATCATATTTATAGAGGAAACCCTACCGAAATTATTGTAAAAATTCCAGAATTAGTCATATTCTAACCATGATCAATCATTCAACGATGAATGATCCCAAGGGATGATATTGTAATACCTCGTACCTTCACGCTAATATCTAATCATGCTTTCAAAATATTCTTAAAAGTAGACATGTTTCAAACGATGTTGTAAAGATCTGTCCGATTTTTTTTAGATAAAGACCCTTATTTGCTTGTTTGACCCTTCTCATAGACTTTTTGTGATGTGAGAGAATGGGTGGTACGGATCCCAATATTCATTTATAAGAGTTTCGGATGAAAAACAAAAAGCTAGAAACTTAGAGTTGGATAGTTTGACTCAAAGTTGACTTTTGGCTAAATGGGTTTATTTTCAGGTTCCGTCACTTCTAAAAGTTTCGGTGGGTTATTTATGATTTAGTGTTGTCATTGGTTTGCTTCCCTAGGCAATCAAATATGTTTTGTGTCTTTATTTGTTAAGTTTGGATATTTGGTTTTCCCGAATAATTCTGTAGAAAAGTATGTCTTAGCTTGGTCAAATAAGTAATCTGAGGGTACGAGCGAGTTTGTAGCACTGTTTACCTTAGACGAGCATGTCTGGTTTGTATTTGGGAGGTCTCGGGAGTGTTTCAGATGTCTGATGGAAGTTCAGGCTGATTTATAAGATCTGGTGTCCACCTCGGCGGCACCAGTGCTTGCTCCGACGTGTCCGTCTCGACGAGAGGTTGGCTCGCCAAAGCGGAAGTTGGGAAAATGTGGATTTTTTCCTTGGAGGAAGATATGTCCACAGGGGAGAGTTTGCCTCTGCGAAGTCGTGTTCGCTGTGGCGCTGCGGCGAGGTGTCAAGTGACACCACCTCAATGAGGGTTCTGTTTGTGGCAGCGGGTCTGCTCCAGCAGAGTCGATTCCGTCGGGGCAAAATCATTGTATTAGGTGTCCTATAAATTTCTTATGTTAAACTTTCTTTCCCAAATTAGAATACCTCGAAACCAGAGCTGCCATAGAGTATTTTAAGATGTCTAAGAGCAATTTCATCCTTGGAGTAAGTGATTCTTTCCTTTTTGAATTAATTTATGCTTCTAAGTTCTTTAATAATAGTGATATAGTATGATTATAAGCTGTGGAAGATGAGTTATGCATTCTTGTGAGAATAATAGAGTTAAATCAATGATTAATGAAGGGTTTATGGATTAGTTTACTGGAATTAATGTGAATTAGTGATGGATATGATTATATGATCATGTTATAAGGCTTAATTTAGATATGGAAACCTATTCAAATTGGGGAAAATTTCTAGGGTTTCAATTTGGAGTTTTGTATATTGTTCAATTGAGGGTTCAAATATGTATATATTTTCAATTAACTTAATGATGTGACTACCTAGTTTGTATTCTTCATATGTATGTATTAAAGTTAGAGTCTTGGTAGCGTGGGCCCGAGATTGGTATTTAAGTCTTTCTTTACATTGTGTAATCTTTATATTAACGAATATGATATACATGATTAGACTTTGATTATCATGAGGTGTAGAGGAAGGGCAAGTCTATCATCGAGGTTTAATCGTGTAGCACTCCTGTTCTGCCCAGATGTAGGCTACAATTTAGTTTTTTTTAGACTTCGATAGAAGTGCGTAATTAGTTATAATTATTAAGGAGTATTGAGCGTGTTTGGGGGTCCCACTCAGCCGGTTGTGATGAACATTTGAGTGCTCGTCGCCATGCTTTCTATTATTTATTTACTCATCACATATATTTTTGATATGATATCTTGATTCTAACTTGAATTATATATGTGTGTTAGTGATCCTTGAAAGCATGTGACGTGTCATCTCTATACTTGATTGCATCTCATTATATCATGATATCTTGCCTTGTATTGTCATTTACATTCATACACTTATGGTTCTATGATACTGGTATGAGAGTGGTATGGATATGTTGTGGGTCCAAGAGGCTAGAAAGGTAAGAATACTATGAGATCATGGCAACATTGAGATGATATTGATACGTGGGGAATGGAGTTGCACACATGTAACATGATATTATCCATCCAAGAACTGGGCTTCGATGAGAAATTCCGGAGGGGTATATGGACTTTACGGGTCCCCCATGGGTGTACAGATCATAATAAAATTTTGACGTAATGTATACAGGATTGGAAAAGATACTTGGCATATGCATTGCATTCATATCATACATATACATGTCATTTCATTGATTGGGTGTGGATGAACTTGTATTTGGAGTGACCGTTGATGACTTGAATGGATTGTAAACATGAAAGATCATACTTGCTATTTGATACTTGGATTAGAGTTAGAATTCTTTGAAACTAGATGACGTAGTGATTATGGACTCTTATTTGAATAAGGTAATATGTGAACTTTATGAACCATTCTGTGGGCTATGTGACTTTACTTGGAGTACTAAACTGTTAGTATAGGATTACTTGGTGTCAATTTGGTATTTATCTCTGACTATGTATCTTCCGTCGTTGGCGACCTGTGATGTCTACAGGGGTACATTGCGTACTCATACTACGCTTGCTGCATTTTTTTTGGATGCAGATTTAGTACCTTCCACCTCTGCAGGACCATGTGGCTGAGTTCGAGTAATTGATTCCAACATTGAGGGTGAGGATATTATCTCCAGCATACCCTTGGATGTTTATCTCTATTTCAGTCTTTTATTGCATTTGAGAGACATGACAGACTTTCTTAGACTATTTATTTGGTTTTTGGCCTACGTGCCTATTCAGACTTGTATCGGAGTTATTAGTGCTCTTGTATCTACAGACTAGATCACTTGGAGATGTTTTTGGTGTATCAGACTTATTCCTTCTACCATTTTTATATTATGAGATGTCTTATGTAGTATTTGCTATCTTCCACTTTTACTTATGTCATATCTGTGAATGATTAGGAGTGGTTCGTCTACCTGTAGGATTATGTAGATGACACCACGATTCCTGAAAAAGGGTCGTGATAAAGTTGGTATCAGAGTCCAAGGTTAACGATCCTAAATACAAGAGCGATGTCTAGTAAAGTCTTGTAGATTGGTGTAGAGATATTTGTACTTATCTTCCAGAGGCTATGAGACATATAGGAAATTTCACTTTCTTCATTCTTTTCATGCTAAGTTGAATCAAATTGGTATTTGACCCTTATTTCTATTCTCTCGCAGATGGTGAGAACTCATGCCGACACAGTAAGGAAGGAGGCACCAATATTGGCACTGACTCTAGTAGTGCGCGGTCATGGTAGAGGACGTGATTGGGGCTGAGGTAGAGCCAGAGTAGCGGCACCAGCTCAAGACAGAGCATAGAGGGCCGGTCAGTCTCGTGCTAGATTTATTTCCCCTGAGCCGATTATTAAGTCTCGTGATGATTTTCTAGAGGAGGAGATGGGGTCAGCCCAGAATCAGTCTGGATTTATTGTTACTCTGGTTCTACATGACACATTGGTCAGGTTATTGAGTGTTCTTGATGGTTTTAATCAGAAAAGCGTATATCCTACTACTCCGGGTGGTTCTTAAATCCGTGAGGTAGAGAGGTAGACTCATACCTCTGAGTTTTGTACTCTCGGGGTTCAGTCAGCGGTAATGTCAGCGGTAATGTCAGCGCCCTGTATTGATGAGCTTCATGCTCCAGAGTTTAGTCCCTGTCCTATTGGAGGGACAACTATGACCCGCGATGAGTGGAAGATTTGGGAGTACTTTTCAAACATGAATCCTCTGGTATTTTATGGACAGCCCGAGGAGGATGCATATGAGTTCATCGTGAGTAGCCATGAGAGATTGCATACTCTGGGTATTGTTTAGTCACATGGAGTTAGTTTTGTGGCCCTTCAACTTTTGGGGGACGCGAAATAGTGGTGGAGGGCGTATGCTGATTGCTTACCCACGGGGTCGCCTCCATTGACATGGGTTAAGTTCTATCGAGTGTTCCTTGAGAAGTATGTGCACTTGAGCTTGCGTCTGAGGCAAGCGTGGTGAGTTTCAGAAGATTGCACAGAGCAATTCTATAGTTGCACAGTATGAGACTCGCTTCCATGCCTTATCCCGTTATGCACCACCGCTGTTACCTATTGAGCCGGAGCGAGTGATATGTTTTGTCAGAGGTTTGAGTATTCCTCTCCAGTTGGCTACGCTGCAGTTAGTGGCCGATGCAGCTTTTTTTGAGATTGTAGCTGAGCATGCTAGGATGATGGAGTACGCGAGGGGAAGATGTATATGCATGATCCCGATAAGAGGGCGAGTCAACTTGGACAGTTCAGTGATTCTACTTTCCGTGATTATAGGTATCAGGGTAGATATCAGCAGTCGCAGCCTAGTCGACCAATTCATGAAGCTCTCCATATTACTGATGGTAAGGGTCAGTCTTCGAGGAGTTCTTAGTCTAGGTATTCAAGATTAAAAAACTTGATCATCCCATCATTTTTGTATGAGTACCCACTTTTCATTGTTGATAATGTGGTATTTAAGATGTTTGTTGCTAGCCTCCAACCATTATTCAAAATGGTATCAAGTTACACAATCCAAAATGATACTTACTTTGAAAATCTTTAACAATTTAAAATAAAAAATATTTAAGTTGTTGGAAAAACTCACCAGTATAACTGCAATAACAACTAATATATGGACTTCAAACAACAACAAAAAAGGGTTCATGGCTAATATGGCATATATTATTGATGATTCACAAAGGCTTCGGAATCATATTTTGAGATTTGTTTTGTGTTTCTACTTCACATGAAAGCAAATTTTATGTTAATTTGTTTAATTATTTGTCGGGGTGAGTTCTTGAAAGAAGAATATAAATAATTACAGTCAATAATTGTAGTACAAATAATGCGATGATGAAAACCTTATTTTATGAGAAACTTCGTTAAAAAGATTATTGCTGATGGTCCAATGTTTCATCTGTGTTGTGCTGCACACATAGTGAAAGAAGGGCTAAAAGTGATAGGAGATAGTATTAGTAACGTGTGACAATATTTATACTGGGATAGGGTCATCAATGGTTTGAAGAAGTTTCACGGTTGCTACATATTTCTTGTATTTGGAGTATGGCTGTCCTTAAAATACAAAGAGGTATTTCAGAAGTTGACTCTAACTGATATCAATTATCGGTATTTTCTAATTGACGGGCAATAGAGTGAAGCAGAAGATGTTTGTGATAAGTTGAAGCTCTCTTATCATATTACTGAATAATTTTCAGGAATCAGTATCCAACTTTAAGTCAATACTTTTCTAAAGTTTGTGTGCTCGAATTAGAAGCATGAGTAAAGAGTTTTAGTCCTTTGATTAGTAATGTGACATCGACATGTTGTTAAGATTTAATAAATATTGGAATGATATGCATATATTGATGGGTGTAGTTGTTATCTTTTATCCAAGATATAATATGAAGTTAGTGGAGTTCTATATTTCACTAATTTATGGTGAAGAAGCTTTGACTAAATTGTTGTTTTCTAATAGTACAAATGTGGAGATGAGGTAAGAGTTGCATTTGTATTA
Source organism: Anisodus acutangulus (assembly GCA_029783415.1). Taxonomy (NCBI): domain Eukaryota; kingdom Viridiplantae; phylum Streptophyta; class Magnoliopsida; order Solanales; family Solanaceae; genus Anisodus; species Anisodus acutangulus. Next base: position 26,663,019 of record CM056494.1, read on the forward strand.
CCTACCTCGAACTCCTTCATTTGAGAATTTAAGTTGATTAAAGATAAATATATTAATATTTTTTACTTTATAAAAGATGGCTCGTGATCTCTTAGATTTTTTTGTATCTACTAATGTTTCTAAATCAGCATTTAGCACTAGTGAAAGATTGTTTGATCTGAATCGCAATAGACTTCATCCTACTATTTTGGAAACTTTGATATGTGCTTACACTTGATTTTGGAATGAAATATAGTAAGTAATTTTTCTCAATGACGTGTTATCTTAATATTTTTTCAACTTTTAGTATTATATTGTTATATTAAATCGCCTGCTTTTCTTTTTAAGTCTGACGATAGAGTTTTATGTATGATGTTTCTTGATGAAGAAGAAGAACCAGATTCAAGTTGTAGACCATTTAATTTGCATTTATTGAAGGATTGTTCATGAGGATCTACTTGAAGAGGCAGGGGGCACCACCAAAATGATGAAACACACAATACAGAGAAGAATATTTTTGGATTTTTTAATTTCTGAATGCAATTTCTTTCTCTAACGCCCTTTGAATTGAATGGAGGGTTTTATATTTTAATGTTTTGCTTGAACTTTTGGGAAAATAATATGCAATCTGTGTTTGTTTGGAAAGTATAAGTTTTGTCTTTCAGTGTTCCATAAAAGGTGCTCACCATCCTTATATACCTTCTAAAAAAATATACATCTATTACAAATAATTAGTACCCTCTTTGTTGGATCGAACATTCTTCATATTATACTTATCAAATCATTCTACTTGGTGTAGATTAGCTTCCATTGCCAATCGGATTATGATTTACCGTACCTTTCTAACCTTTACGTAATATTTTCTTAAAACTAACTGCTTCTCCAAAACTGTTGAAAATCAATCAAATATTGTCAATTGATTAATTCTCAATCTAACATTGAACGTTGATTTTTGTATTTTGAAAATCCAAATTACAGATTCAAAAACTATATGAAATACTAATATCACTACATCTCAGTTACAAATTTTTTCGTCGGAGAGTAATGAAACTAATTAAAATTATCATTATCGGAGAGGAAGAATATTTATGTAAGAAGTGGTTAAGTTGTCTATCCAGTAACATTAAACTTATTTGTTAGTTGTGAAAACATCATGTCAATTTTATTATGAATCAGTGATGCTTTTTTAAAAGTATAAACTATCAAATTTATTTTTAAAAATAATTTATATAAAAAAAAGTAAATTATGTTAGACGAGTTGTAAATATTAAATTATGCTATGCGGGATGGGACAGGTTGTCTTCACGAATTTATCATAGGTTTGCCCTGCATTCATATCGCACCGCATCATTTGATATCCCTAATTGATCCAAAATACTTAAATTTCGAGATCTTTGGATATAGATCTATTTTTATTTAAGCTAATGTAAGATATAACCATACTCAACTGTTTGATAGCAAGAGATGCTCACACAGGTCCTTGTTGGTTGATCTCCTTAAGTTGGAAATCTGTCACACCTATCGGGAGGGCAATGAAATGGTCGATTGTAACATCAAGACCTTTAATATTAAGTAATCCTTTATTTTATTTAAAGAATTTGTAGGTTCATAAAATATTTTGGGACTTGTTGGAACCCCAGGGGTGGAGGTGAGGTTTTAACAAGAAGTTTCATTTTAGCTGTTTTATAAATAAGAATTGTGCAACCACATTTGGGGACTAAGGGTTGCAAACGCGACACTGCAATTACGAGAAAGGGGTCTCACTTACGACAGAGTCATCGCAATTGCGAGATTGGCCTCCGCAATTGCAACAATGTAGTATAAAAGAGACTAATTACGTAATTTTTTTCATTCTAACTCAATTTTGGGAGAAATCCTAGGGGGGTCAAAGGAGAAACATCTTATAGAGTCGAGGTAATGATTCTTTAGCAATTTTCATTGATTTTGCATGAATCTATGATAGATTTAGCACGTATATCATGAATTTGAAAGTAGAAATTTGAAAAAAATTATCCTTAATTTAAGAGAGAGTAAGTTGGCGGTTTGGACATCAATTTGAACACAAAATTAGAATCTAATAATTGATTTGGACTCGTATGATTATGGGTAATCCGAAAGCTTAATTAGTTTCATATTTTGACCACAGGGCTCATGTTTAACTTTTTTGTTGACTTTGACTTTAACTTAGTCTAAAAATTATAATATGGGTATCATTGAACTCGTTTAACTCTGTACAATGACCAATTCGAAGTGAGGAAAGGTGTTCGAGAGGGCTAGATTCGCTTCGGACCAAGATAAATTAAAATTTTGACCTCAATGAGGAATTTTTTCGGAATTGACAACTATTGTGATATGCTACGTATACGGGACAAGCACATAAATGGATACCAGAGATACATGTTGGGCTGTTATTACATACCATGCCTACTTTCTATGTTTTACTTGTTGAGTGATTATTTGAGCATATTTTCATGCTAGAGATAATGTTATAAGCAGTATTTTCATGCTACATTAATATTACAAGCTATGTATATGTAAGTTACATGTTAGCTATTGTCATGAACTGTACATATACATATAATTTGCATACTGATTTTTCACACATAGGTGTGGTTGAGGCAGAAGTGAATCCAGAATTTCAAGAAAATGGGTTCACCATTGCTTTTAAGATAAGATATAAAATTTTATAGTGACATAAACTTGGCGAGCAAAAAATATTTAATTGCATCTTTTATGAAGTTATTTTATAATCACAACAACATAGATGTATAGTTACAAAAGAGGAGGAATATCAGCTCATACAAAGATAACAAAACTTATCATAAGTCTAAAGAACTGACAAATTCAAGGGCCTATCATAAGACCATAGAGCTAATAAAATCCAAAAAAAATGTTTAGGTGGTATCACCAAAAGTATCATCACTTTACAATTGTACTCGATGAGGCTTCATATTTTAAAAACCGATCCATAATAGCATCATTTTTTATAGTTGCAAATACCTTACACTCTATCTTACAAACTATACAACCATTCAAAAATTCTTCACTAATGCTATTACGTAGATCATTTTTTATGAGCTTCATTGAGGATAACACTTTTTCTACACTTGCAGTAGCAACAAGTAAAATCAATGTCAGCTTCACAATTAAATAAAAAAGAGATCAAGTTTCATCCAATTTTGTTTTTGCCATCACAATAAGAAGATCCGTAATCCCCTACAAGTTGAGAAACTTGTTATCACACTGTCAAGCATAGACAATGAAACTATCAAGCTGGTAACTAAGATCTCGAAGTTGGTTATCACCAAACTCACTTTTATAATATTCGGCCAACTTCATTATTCTGTTATTTTCAAAATTAGCAAATGAATCAACCGGAATTCAAACTAGCCATACCGAGGAGTAAGTCACTACATCAAAACGATTATTGAGCTCCTAAAGTTGCAAATCAATAGCCGCATAAAATACTTTCACATGAAAGTGATGTAAATATGAAATTCCAGACCTCTTACGCTTCGTCCTTGAATATTCATCATCCATTTTGGGAATTAAAATATCAAACTTGCCACAAAATGAATAAACCTCATCCATCAAAGACTTCAAATAACTTTCTCTCATTATTTGTAATTTTTTCTTTGCAAGGTTAATCAACCACATAGCATTGATAATATCTTGATATTTCTATTGTAATTATTTATGCAATTCATTTGTAAAAAGCAACATATTGAACAACAACATAAAGACAAATTCAAATTCTTGAATTTTATCCAAAAGATATCCTGTTGCTAGTTTATCAAGCTCGATTGGAGAATCTTCTTTCATGTCTTTAAGAACATTAGCAATTGAAGAAAATATAATCATGAAATTTTTCAAGGTCATAAAATGAGATCCCCAACTAGTATCACTCGATCGTTGGAGGACACGTTCTTGATTCAATCCTTGCCAAGTAGAAAATTTTCCAACTTTAAGCAATTCTTCCAACTTCTCCACTTGATGTTGTCGAAGTAAGTCCCTGCTCTTAAAAGATGTTCCAATAATATTTAATACATTAGTGATAACAAAAAAGATTTTTTTCACATCCGAGTGCTTTTTAGAAAGAGACACAAGTGTCAATTGCAACTGATGAGCAAAACAATGAATACAATACGCAGATGGAGCATCTTGCAAAATTAAAAATTGTAGGCCATTTTTTTCTCCTTGCATATTACTTGCTCCATCATAACCTTGTCCACGTAATTTTGATAGACATAACGAGTCATCCTCAAGTAAAGAATAAATTATTTTCTGTAACGGATGGACGACTATTAGAACTTGGTTGTCCAATGTACAACTTAATCACATATTTATCCATTCCTAAAAAAGAAAGTGCAAAACGGTCGTCACAATATAGTTTACCCAACTAGGAGTCGGGGTCGAATCCATATGAAATAATATACTTGGGCAATTAAGCTAGTTATAGAATTATCACCAATTAAACTAAGCCAAATGGTTTTCAAATATTTGATTTTATTTAAAAAAGAATAAAGATAAAACTACTAGAGTTTTTTCTATCTCTAGGTTAAACCCATTAGATGAGGTTTAAAGCCTCAAATCGTGATAATTAATCTATCTCAAACCCTAATTTCTACTCTCAAGTTTAATTAAGGATACATGGGAAAGTCCTAGAGTTAGCTAATCCATTTGAAAACATTCAAGAACAAGATTAATTAAATAAATAAGAGACCCATTTCATAAATAGAAAGAAGAAATTACTATAAAAGCAACAAGAGTTAAATACAAATACTACTCAACAAGTCTTATAATTTTGTTGTCCAAAGTCATCACACACACCAAATATAACAATACAATGCAAGGAAGTAAAGAGATGAAGTAAGAATTGCTCATTATTGACTTGAAGTATTCACTTTCAAGGTGATGGGTGATGAAACCCTAGCCTCCAAAGCTTGTTCTCCCTCTTTTAAGCTCTCAAAAATAGGTTGGAGAATAATTCTTGAGAGTTGGTGTAATGTGTAATGAATCTCCTTTCTCAAAATCCTAGACAAGGCTTATAGAGGGACTCAAAATTTCGAACTCACTTAATCACGAAAATGCCACTGCCATCCACTCTGCGACCGTAGAATGAGATCGTAGAAAAGGTCTGTGGTCCACAAAATGGGTTTAGGGTTCGCAAAATGGTCTTTCATCTTGACTGTCTCGAACTGCGGCAGGAATTGCAGCCCGCAGAACTGAACTACGGTCCGCAGAAATGCTCCGAAGTATCGCAATTTGAGATGAAACTATCGAGGAGCAGTGATTCGCAAATCGGACTGTGGCCCGCAGAATGGAAGTGCGGCCCGCAGAGTTGGTCGCACTTCGGGCTCTAAATTCCTCTGTTCACTGTTTGAGTCTGCGTTGTAGTCTCCCCATATATGGTCCATAGTCTGATTCTGCGGTCCGCAGATCCGATCTTTGGTGCATTTCTTTCTTTATATAGTATTTTTGTCCATGTTTACGCTCTTTTCCTCATTTCTGGTATCCCGAGACAAAATTCCTACAAACTCAACATAAACATAAGAAATTATATTAAAACTTACTTAAAGGGCTAGAAAAGCTTAAGAAAAGGGTATCAAAAATGCGTAATTTCACCGCACATCAATACCTCCAACTTAAACTCTTGCTTGTCCTCAAGCAACTAAAACAAAATTAAAAGCTATGACTAACAACAAAACAAGAATGACTATGGTTGGTTCTACGTATGGGTTCACAAGCATGTGATTCAAAATGTTAACAACCCCTCAATTTTCTCAAAAACAACGCGAGAGTGTATAGCTACGAACAATCATTCATGAAAATCATGCCTCAAGATATGTCTAAACGCTACTAGTGACGAGATGCACACAAGTACAACAATTCGAGAAGTCCTGAATTCACAAATTCCATGCAATTCATGTGCCCTCACAATAAAGAAAGTCCCAACACTCATTAAGAATAATTCAAAATATGAGACATATGGAAAATCACTCACTCACAAAGAATGTCAAGTGTCACACATATCATGCCATAGGCTTGCCCTTATTTTAAGTCAACACTACTCAAAGAATGCTCAGTTTCGGATCTCAAAATACTTTTTAAAACTTGTAATGTAGTCTTAGGGACAGGTGGGATGTTCACTTGGGTACAAGTGACTTTTCCCTCCTCTAGCACTACAAATTTTTCATTCTTTTTGTTCAATTTTTTTTCTTTTCTTCCACTTCCTTTTTCCACCCCTTTATTCAATTTTCCCACTTTATTTCACTATTTTGTGTTACATTTTCTTTTTTCTATTCTCTTGTTTTTGCATTTCATTTTCTTCTTTTCTCATTTTTTTCTTCTTTATTTTTAGTACTACTCACATCACAAATCTTCTTTTCTTATTTCATCTCATGTTCCACCCCAACATAGTCTTTTAACATCAATCTTCACTTTTCAAGCACATCAAAGAGGGATTTGGTTCAAAAGACGATTTGTTTCAAAAAGGGTTTTGGTTTGTAATGTGGTAATCAAGAAAAAAGGCAAAAAGGTTCAAAAGAGGACAACTAGGTACTCTCATCTCACTGGTAGGCTAATGAAGTTTCGAGAAGAGGTTTACTCTCATAAGAAAGCCTAAGATCATTTTCTCAACCTAACAAAATCTACAATTGTGGTGACAAATCAACGGGACAAGTTCTAGATGATACAAGCAAGCACAAGAGAGCAATCGAATCACCACCACATAATGCACATGAACTACAAGAACTACAACATTTTTAGCTCTCTATTGAATACAAGGCTATCATCTCATGAAGATTCAAATACAAGTAGACATAAAGTGAAAAAATGAGGCATGCTTTCACAAAAAGATCATTCAAATGAATGGCTACTCTCGTTTTTCAAAATACAATTTTTTTAGTTGTATTATCAAAACCAAAACTAAGTTACACATGCTAGAAACTGCATACAAGCACCAACCAAGTCAAACTACTCTATCATTAGGCCTTAGTTACTGAACATACACCCTTGGAAAAGAATCATGCAAAGAAAAATCAAGGGAAATTAAAGAAAAACCTACAAAGTAAAACTAAACATGTTACCCCACCCCCAACTTTAAAAGCATGTAATGTGCTCAATGCATAAAATCAAAATGTAAGGACAAAAGTATGAGGGGCTCCCTGTGGTGCACTAAGCGCTCTCATGAGTTTTGTTTGATGAGGAAGCTTCTGTCTAGGCATCAGTGCCCTCAGACTTTGAAATGGGAGAGGGTAACTCTGAACTGCCCTTCTCCGGCTCTGGTGGCATAGGACTAGTAGGACTGACATGTGAAGTGGTCTCCATAGATATTGGAGGCATAGGATGCACTTTTTTTTAGCTAACTTATAACTCAAAATGCGATCGCAGAACAGGTCGCGAAACTGTTCTGCGGTCCACATAATGGATCCTTCTCTTCGAAGTTTATGCTCAACCTCCCAATTTTAGGCTACACTAGAGCTTTTTATATCTCTAGGTTAAACCCATTAGATGAGGTTTAAAGACCCAAATCGTGATAATCAATCTATCCCAAATCCTAATTTCCAGTCTCAAATTTAATTAAGGATAGATGGGCAAGTCCTACGGTTAGTTAATCCCTTTGAAAACATTCAAGAATAAGACTAATTAAATAAGCAAGAGACTTATTTCATAAATAGGAAGAAATAATTATTCCAAAAGCAACAAGAGTTAAATACAAATACTACTCAACAAGTCTTACATTTTTATTTTCCAAAGTCATCACCCACACCAAATATAACAATACAATGCAAGGAAGTAAATAGATGAAGTAAGAATTGCTCAATAATGACTTCAAGTCTTCACTTTCAAGGTGATGGGTGATGAAAACCTAGCCTCCAAAGCTTGTTCTCCCTCTTTTAAACTCTAAAAAAAGGTTGGAGAATAATTCTTGAGAGTTGGTGTATTGTGTAATGAATCTCCTTTCTCAAAACCCTAGACAAGACTTATACAAGGATCTTAAATTTTGGACTCACTTAATTATAAAAATGTCATCGCCATCCACTCTATGACCGCATAATGAGACCGCAGAACAAGTCTGCAGTTCACAAAATGAGTTTAGGGTTCGCAAATTGGTATTTCATCTTGACTGTCTCGAACTGCGGCAGGAAGTGTGGCCCACAAAAATGAACTGCAGTCCACATAAATACTCTGAAGCATCGCAATCTGAGCTGGAACTGTTGAGGAGCAGTAGTTCGCAGACCGGATTGCGATCCACAGAAGGAAAGTAAGGATTGCAGAGTGGGTCGCACTTTGGGGCTCCAAATTTCTCTGTTCACTGTTTGAGTCTGTGATGCAGCCTCCCCATCTACGATCCGCAGTCTGATTTTGCGTTCCGCATATCTAGTCTTGTTGCATTTGTTCCTTTTTATAGCATTTTTATTCATGTTTATGCTCTTTTTCTCATTTCTGGTGTCCTGAGGAAAAATTCCTATAAATTCAAAATAGACATATGAAATAATGTTAAAACTTACCTAAAGGGCTAGAAAAGCTTAAGAAATGGGTATCAAAAATGCGTAATTTCACCGCACATCAGATTCCTGCAAATTTAAATAACTATTCAACTTAGTCACAAATTTATCACTTGTAAATTCATAATAAAATAGGGGAATCACATCCCTTTCACATTACAAAATAAGGGAATCAGACGCTTTCATATTCATCTTAAAATAGAGGAATCACGCCCCTTTCGCATTAAAAATTAAGGGAATCGCATGTAACAAAATAGAGGAATTACACCCCTTTCGCAAACAAAGATAAGGAAATCACTCCCTAATATTTTATAATAAAATAGAGGAATCACACCCCTTACGTAATAAAAAATAAGGAAGTCACACCCTTGCAAATTCATAATAAAATAGAGGAATCACACCCCTTTCGCATTAAATAATAAGGGAATCATACTCTTCCAAATTTATAATAAAATAGAGGAATCACACTCATTTGGAATTCAAAAAATAAGAGAATCACAGCCTTGCAAATACATAATAAAATAGATGAATCACACCCTTTTCGCATTCAAAATTATAGAGAAATATTCCTTACCAAGCTCGAATTAGTGCAAATGCGATCCTAGAGGTCCAAAACTTCACGGCCGTAATGCAACTCCTCTTCGGAAAAAAATGATGACTCCAACCTGAAAATAATAATTTCTACAATTCCTTAAAATCCATACCCCAAAATTTAAAAGCTCAAAATAACTCAAAGTATTCCAACTTCCAAGCTAATAGTTATGGGCTATGGGAACAAGAGCTTTCGATTTTGGAATAATGAAAGGAGAAGAATTTTGCCTGATGTTGTTGTATTTTAAATTTTTGGTTCATGGTTGCCTGAGCTTTTATTTCGCGCCCTGCCTACTGCTTCGTTGGTTCATGGCTGCCTTTATGGACTAGAGTAATTATACGTAATACAAAAAAGGGAAAGCATTAGGGACTTAGGGTGATTAGTAATTAGAAATATTTTTAAAAAAAAGTGATAAAGGGTATTTAGAAATTTTAAAAAAACGCAGATGTGCAGTGCAGCAGCAACTAAGTTTCGAACCCGAGACATTGAGCATTTAAGCACAGAGCCTAACCAGTGCATAACTTGGGCTAGTTTGACCATGGGCAGTAATTCTAGCAGTCAACTCGGTTTTTTCAAATTATTTCTCATTATTGAGAAAAGGTAACAAAGATAAAATACGAGCTTGTTTTATAGCAAGAGTAATTAATCGTTCATTTAACTAATATTAGATATATTTTAAGAATTATACACGTAATATAATGAGTTTAGTCATGTGATCATGGGTTCACGTGATCCAATTTTTGTATATAAATTCGCCTCTGGGTTGAAGCACGTGAGTTGTCCGTGCGGATTATAACATGTGAGTCGCCTGTGTGGCGTGTAGATATGGATATGTCCCTCTAGAATCACCGTATTTTTCTGATAATCACAAGCAATTTGCGCGCAAACATGCTTGAGCACGGTTATAGATAAAAATGGAGTCTATATCATGGGTGCATTTGATTCTGACTCGTGTTACATGTATATCATATTATATGCTAGACTTATGCATACTGATTATGTCATATCTCTATTATATTATTTATATGTCTAGATCTTATGTCACCTGTACAGGGGGATTAAGTAAGTATTTCGAGCCAACCTTCGCCACTACTTTGTTGGGGACGACCGATTATACTTAATGGGTACATAATTTATTTTACTCATGTTATATTTGCTGCAATTTTTATGTTGATATCAATCCTTGTACCAATAGAACACATAGCCAGTTGTAGGAGCTGATTAGGGACTATCGTGGTAAGCTGTTGTTGCTTCACGGCACCTGGAGTTTCCTTCTTTTTAAATGTCTTTGTTGTTTCCATTGTCCGAACAGTGTGTTGTATTTTTGTAGATCAGTTGTATTTTAAAATATTTAGCCGCTCATGACTTGAAGCATCAATTCCTTGGAGAGGTTTATGTCATGTTATGTCGTTTATGACTCTATAACCTTACTTTTAATTTAATTCTTGCTTCCAAAGTTTATTACTGTATTTTCATAATTAAAATAGACTTTGCTTGATAACGAGTTTGCCTAACGGATTGGGGTTAGATATCATCGCGGCCGAGACAATTTGGATCGTGTCACCAATACTTTGGCTCATCATGGAAACAACGGACTTCTACTTTGCAACACAACTTTTTACTTTACTATTCCGCTCCACCTTTTACTTTATTGCAAGTTCCCGTTCGGTTACTACTTTGTAATAACTTTTACTTTCTGTTTTGTAATAAAATGCTTTTTTCAGCAAAAAAGAAAAATGGAGTAAGTGAAAGGAATAATCTCTTGATTATTTTCATTAATAAAGAGGTCTATATATACAATATACAATTTTTAAATATGGAAAATCATATTTCTATTAAAATACTAATATCATAATTACACTTGTAGAAGAATTCTACAAAATATGATAAGAAACCTAAATATCCTAAATATACACTTTGTCCGTGTGGGATACACTGTGGTTTCTATCACACCCCCGCAATCATAGCGGGCAGTTGTCGTACGTTGAGACTGCCCCTAAAATCTTCAAACATAACCAAGGGAAGACCCTTACTAAAGATGTCAGCAATTTGGTACCTTGAAGGGACATGTAAGACACGTACTTGTCCACGAGCTACCTTTTCACGAACAAAGTGAATATCCATCTAGATATGTTTAATACGTTGATGTTTGACCGGATTCCCAGAGAGATAGACGGCACTAACATTACCACAGTAGACCAATATAGCTTTCTGAATATGAAAGTGAAGCTCTAATAAAAGGTTATGCCGCCAACATGACTCAGACACCACATTGGATACTCCTCGATACTCAGCCTCCACACTGGATCGCAATAAAGTAGTCTGACATTTTGCCGACCAAGAGACCAACTTATCACCAAGAAACATACAATAACCAGAGGTTGAACGTCTGGTATCTGGACATCCACCCAAATCAGCATCTGTATAAGAGACGAGAGTAGAGACTTAGGATGGATATAAATGCAACCCATAATCAATTGTGCCCTATATGTACCGTATAATGCATGTAAGGGCATGTATGTGCTCAATCAGCGGATCATGCATAAATAAACACATTTGTTGAACTGCATAAGTAATATCTGGTCTCGTGAATGTAAGATATTGAAGAGTCCCTGCAAGACTACGATAATGGGTGGGATCCTCAAATCGCGTGCTATATGTAGCACTCAGCTTCGATTTGGTATCAACCGGAGTAGACGAGGACTTAAAAAATGACATGTCAGTTCTCTCAATAATCTCAGTTGCATACTTCCTCTGTGATAAAAATAGACCAGCTGCATGACGAGTGACAGCTATTCTAAAAAAATAACTCAAGGGCCCCAAGTCTTTCATAGAAAATTCTGAACTGAGAAGGGTCATGATAGACTTGCGCCAATTATCAGATGAGGTAGTCAAAATAATATTATCCACATACAACAGAATGTATGCTAGAGAAGTACCACAACGATAGATGAACAAATAATGATCATACTTGATGTGAGAAAATCCAATAGTAGACACATAATCTGCAAACCTCTTATACCAAGTCGTGAGCCTTCTTAAGCCCATATAAGGACTTCTTAGGCAAACAGACATGGTGGGATAATTGGGATCCTTAAAACCCAAGGGCTGATGCATGTATACTGCCTCCTTAAGATCACCGTGTAAGAAAGTATTTTTCACATCCAGCTGATGAATGGGCCATGCTTTCTAGACATCCAAACTAAGAACAGTGCGAATAGTTTCTGGTTTGACCACCGGACTAAATGTCTCTCCACAATCAATGCCAACCTGTTGTGTTTTACTATCACCTACAAGACGAGCCTTATGCCTCTCAAAAGAACCGTCAGAACTTTCTTTATGAATAAAAATCCACATAGAACGAATAATATTGACACCAGACGGATGGGGCACCAACTCCCACATATTATTTTCAATAAGAGCATTACATTCGTCATCCATGGCCAGTTTCCAATTCGGGTCATGAAGGGCAAATACTGGTTACGTGGTAGGGGGTGATTTAGTGACATTTGAATTAATATTAAATGTCGTTTGGGTTTAAAGATACTCCATTGACTATGAGTAACAGGCCCTTGACTCGAGATAGAATTGGACGAGATTTGGGTATTGGTCGGGTAGGCAATGGACTGGCCAGCAGGCAGTGGACCTGCTGGCCCAACAACAGGTAGCGGACAACGTGGAAGTGGTGAAGAGTTAAATAGGCCAGAAATTAGACCCAGACCGGAATCAGAAGCTGGGACGCTAGGGGAACTGGGCCGTGACTCGGGAACAGTCTTGAGATTGGGACTGGGGCAAGATATGGGAACAGTGCCACCACATGGGCCAACAGAATTTGGGCCAGGGATTGGATCGATCGTATTTGGGCCAGCAGGAAGTGGGCCAGCTGGTGGATTTCGGTCACAGGATAGCTTGGATAAATTGTGGATAATATACGGTGATAGCCCATCATCCAAAAAATTATTCGAACTAGACACGGAACTATTCAATTTAGCAAACGAAAATTGAGTTTCATAAAAAATAACATGGCGACTAATTATGATTTTGTTAGAGGATAAATAAAAACATTTGTAACCACGATGGTTTGATGGATAACCCAAAAACACACAAGAGGTAAAATGGGCTTGAAGTTTGTTAATTGTAGTAGACGGGAAAAGTGGATAGCACAAACACCCAAAGATAAGAATACAAGGGATTTTTATTATAAAGAGTTTTTAGGGGTGATTGATATGCTAAACCTTTGCTAGGGAGTATGTTAAGGAGGTAGGTATCCATTTGTAACACATGATGCCAAAAGGACGGAGGTAATGAAGCATGGGCTAGTAAAGTTTGGACAATATTATTAATGGTACGAATTTTTCTTTCGGCCTTCCCATTTTGTGAGGACGTATGAGGACAAGAAAACCAAAAATATATGCCATGAGTGTCACAAAATTCCCAAAATGACCCATTATCATATTCCCTACCATTATCACATTAAATGTTTTTATTTTCCAGTTCAAATTGGATACGGATGAAACCTCTAAATTTTAAGAATGTGAAAAAAACTTGAGATTTTTTAGACAAAGGAAAAGTCCACAAAAATTTAGAATAATCATCCAAAAATAAAACATAATAACGATGACCCAAAGAACTCAAAACGGGAGATGTCCATGCATCGACGTACTAGAGGCAGATGCTACAAACGATAATCGACCATGTTTCCCTAGAGGAAAATAAGGACAAATATGAGTACTACGCGTACTCTTACAATCAATAAAATTATTATTTTTAAGAGAAGAAATGATAGACGACCTGGATGACCCAAACGTGCATGCCACAAAGAAGGAGCAAGAACGGCAAATGTAGAAGGTGTGGCTTGACACGAGGAAATTGTGGTGGTGGTGATAGGATAAAGCTCTTCCCGGCTATTACATCTCATTAGAGGTATCCTCATCGTGAAATCCTTCACAAAAAAATAAAAGGGTCAAAGTTAACAGAAACTCAATTATCAATTGTGAATTTTCGGACAGACACCAAATTTGTAATTAAGTGAGGGGCATGAAGGACATTTTTAGGACTAGAGGTGGATGTGGGGGGGATAAATTTGTGTGACCATAACCACGAATTGAAATTGAATTGTCATTACCAACAATTATGCCACGATTATTGCTAAAATTGAACTAAGATGAGAGATTACCTTGGGCGGACGTCATATGAGAAGTGGCTCTGGTGTTCATATACCAATTTGCATCTGGGGGATTTAATTCAAGTGTATGCATCGCGGCCTCAATAAACGCAGTTGTTGGACCGGAAACTGGGCCCACAGCAGTGAAGGTCTGCTGAGGCCGAGGACCAAGCAGGCCAACTTGTTGCCAAGGCCCAGCAGACTGCTTAGGTTGGTACTGCTGGAACTGGGAATTGAGAATTGGGCCTCTAGCTGACCCGATTAGCTGGAACGCCTGGGAATCCTGAAAAGGCCATGTTGGGCCACTGACCACTGGCCCAGCAGCCCCACGGCCATTATGTAGTGGCCTAAGGTTGCGGCCTGTTGTACTGCAGCCAGTGATGTTGCGGCCCAGCTGGCCCACTGCCTCCACGTCCACCATTATCGCCACTGGTCAGACCACCGCGACCGATGCCACTGTTCTTGCCACCATTTTTCCTATTTTAACCCTTTTTGCCGCCATCATTGTTACGGTTTTGGATAGAATTGGCCGAGAATGAGCGAGGGTCATCAGACGTAGCCATCATCATGATGGGATTAGCTCCAGTAGCTGCCTTTTTAGCCAATCCGGCCTCTTCTAATGTGAGCATGGAACGAGCCTGGTCGAATAGTGGAAGAGGATTACTTTGATAAAGAAGTGTCCCAACGCCATTATAAGCCTCGGATAGGCCTGCAACCATCTGAAGAACGAGACGATCATTAGTGACGGGCGCACCAACGTTCTTGAGTTGATCCGCCCATTCCTTCAGCCTTTTATAATAGGTTGAGACATTCGGAAAATTTTCCTTATTGACATGGGAAAATTCCTTCTCAAGAGTGACGGCACCAGAACTTTTGTTATCTTAGAATATATCACGCATCCGATTCCAAGTTTCTATCGCCGTGGCGTCGGATTCAATAATCGTTTGCAACATGTCCATAGAGATAGTTGAATAAATCCACTAAAGTACTGTAACATCAAGAGTCGTCCATAACATAGGGTCATCATCGGCGGTAGGCACCTTCTCCATGCCTGCTTCTGCGGGGATGATGTAATGAAAGACTTGATGCGAGCGTGCATGAACTTTAAATAATTTTGCCCACGTCGCGTATTGGACGTTTTCCATCTCAAGAACGATAGGGATGTGGTTCTTAATGTTGGACACAGTAAGGGCAGGATGAAACGTATTCTTTGAGGTAGACATTATGAAAGAACAAGAGGAGAATGAGGGATTTGGCAGAAACATTTTGGAGAGAAAAAAAATTTTGGCCGGCGGCCTGACGGTTGCCGAGAATGAAGAGGGCAGCAGAAGGTTTTGGGAGAAGGTATTTTTCCCTAGACTTCTGATATCATGAAAGAAATAATCCCTTGATTATTTTCATTAATGAAGAGGTCGCTCGCTCTTCCTTTGCTTTGGATCTTTGGTAACTGGAGCATCCATAATAAAGTGGGGTCTCTCCTGCAGCTTTGCCTCTTTTTCCACATACATACTAAGGGCCCCTCTTTTTTTCCTTATCGCCTTAGCGCAGACAGGAAAATCGGCATTTCGAAAACAATTAATAGAAGAAAGTTCCCATAATATTCAGGAAGGATGAAAGCCTTGATTTTTGGGGACCTGTGTGTGCTACAGTAATGTATGGCGCTCACTCTGGAAAGGTTGAAGCATGTCTCCTTCTATAGTTCGTCTCTAAGGCTTTATTCAGAAATGAAAGGGCCGTTGGGCTGCGAGAGCGGTACCGAATCGAGGCAAACTCTGAATACTAGATATGACCTCAAAATAACATGGGTCAAGGTCGGCTAGTGAGACGATAGGGGATAAGCTTCATCGTCGTGAGGGAAACAGCCCGGATCACCAACTAAGGCCCCTAAATGACCGCTCAGTGATAAAGGAGGTAGGGGTGCAGAGACAACCTTTCCCAATCTTTTGTCCGAAAGAAAGGGAATGGCTTGGGTATCTCACCTAGCCAAGCCAGAAAAATAGATTAGATATAAATTAGATAAAATGAGTTGAAAAAAAAAAGAGGAATACTTAAGCTGATTCAAAGATGTATGACTGAATCAAAGTGATTTGTACTTCATTCAAGCATTGGATCTCTTGTCTCATCTCAATTAAGAGGGGTCATGGAAAGAACAAGTTCAAAGTCACGATCAATTCCTTTTTCAAATCCTGCTGCAGTTGCACGAGCCCTTCCCGCATACAATCTCTAAATATGGAAAATCATATTTCTACTATAATACTAATATCTTAATTACACTTGTACGAGAATTCTACAAAATATGGTAAGAAACCTAAATATCCTAATTATACACTTTGTTCGTGTGGGATACACGGTGGTTTCTATCATATTAACGTATATTCTAAAATATACTCCATATATTTTGTAATATTTAGTGTTGTATATATATGGTAGATATAGAATCCTTGTTGTATTAGGATTCCACATTGTACACACTATATATATTTGTATTAATGTGAAAGACTCCCTAAGGGAGATTAATACAATCTTACATGGTATCAAGAGCCAAAACCTAAACCCCATTTTTCTCTACCCGCAACCCCCTTCCCTTCTCGGTTTAATCAACCTAAAAGGTTGGGTCTCAATTCCAGCAAACAACAATATTGTTTGCTCAATTCCCAAAAAGCATGTATTCTGTCTTCTTCAGTAAAAAACAATTTTGTTTGCTCAATTCCAGAAAAGTACCAATTTTGTTTTCCCTTTCATTCTTCACCTAAATTAATCCACTATAATGACTCCTCCCACAGCAGCCTCATCCTCCTCCAGCGTCATCCCTACCATACCCACATCATCCTTTTGATCTATGTGAATAAGTTACTAAAGAAGAAATTTATAAGGGAATGTGTTCTATTGGAGAAGATTCTCCCTCCGTTCATCCAGCACTCACCGTAAACAACATTAAGAACTTCATTCATGTGGTTCTTGATCAAGAAGACGACCAGTACTCTGTGTGGGTTGAACTTTTTCGTATCCATGCATGTGTCTATAACGTGCTTGATCACATTGAAGACTCCTTCCCTTACCTCCTAGAGGTTGATGACCCGACATGGCATCGTCTTGACACCATTGTCAAACAGTGGATCTATGATACTATTTCTAAGGACTTGCTTTTTACAATAATGAAAACTGGCGACACGGCTCGTGAGTTATGGATTCGGTTAGAGGAGATTTTCAAGAAAACAAGCACACCCGTGTTGTTTACTTAGAAGAACAATACAATAATACGCGTCTTGAAATTTTTTCTAACATGTCCGAATATTGCAAGCAGTTGAAATGTTCAACGTAGGAATGCATGTTTCCGAAACTAAGATAATTCTCCAATTAGTTGTTGGTCTACCAAAGGGTGAATACGATACTCTAGCCACGATGATACAACAGGTTGATCCTTTACCCAACTTCAACAAGGCCCGCTCCCAATTATTGTTGGAAGAAACCCGATGTGCAAAACATGATGAGCATAATCAAAATACGTTAGCGGTTGAAACGCCTGCCCAAAACACCACTGTTACCGACCAACCACCACTGCAGAAAGATAACCAGCCGCAGAACAACCACGGCGGCGGTAGGGGTGGCAGGGTCGCAATAACAGTAAGGGGGCCACGGTAGAGGACGTGGTGGCAAAAGAGGGCAGCAGCAGCCCAGCGGCACAGGCACATGGATCGGTCCCCTATTAGTGGCCCAACCATCTCATTTGGGCCCCTTTTTTCTTCCCTCAGTCTCATGCTCAAAACTCACAGCCTGGCGTGTTAGGCCCAGGTCCAGTACACCACCGTCTAGTTCACGGTCAGGGCCATCAGGCCCATGTCATGCAGGCCCAGCAGTCTTTTCCTTCCAACGGCCTGGCCCCCACTTATTTGGGCCAGGCCTTCAGCAGCCTAACTATGCAACAACCCGATGACAATTGGTACATGGATACAGGAGCCACATCTCACCTCACCCGCTCTTCAGGTAATCTCTCTAAACTGTTTTGTTTAATGTATCCTCAATTTATTACTGTTGGCAATGGTCATCGCATTCCGATTTAGGGTTATGGTACCACTTACACACAACCACCTCACCCGCCCTTCTCCCTAAATAACGTCTTGTATGCCCCCAACATCATTAAAAATTTAATCTCTGTTAGGAAATTCACTAGTAAAAATTATGTGTCTGTTGATTTTGATCCGTATGGTTTTACTGTGAAGGATTTACGTACGGGGACACCTCTTACGAAATGCAATAGCACATGGGACCTCTATCATTTCCCATAATCTTCCGCTATCAGTTCCAGCTCACACACCTCCCTCGTTGCTACTCACCGTCAACTTGGCACAATAGGCTTGGACACCCAGGAGCTCCTGTTTTAGATTTTCTAAGAAGCAATAATTTTATTCATTGTAATAAAGGGAAACTTGCCCAAAACTGTGTTTCATGTTAATTAGGCAAACATGTTTGTCTTCCTTTTAAGTCGTCTCTTAGTATTACGTTTGCTCCTTTTGATATTGTTCACGCTGATTTATGGACGTCTCCAATTACTAGCTCAATGGGTCACAAATATTATTTAGTTTTATTAGATGATTTCTCCCAATTTATTTGGATTACCCATTAAAATTCAAGTCGAACGTCTTTTCCAAGTTTCTCGAATTTCGTATTTTCATCAAAATGCAATTTGAAAAAGCCATTAAATCTTTTCAGTGCGATAATGGTCGTGAATTTAATAATTCCACTTTTCACAAAATTTGCAAAAATAATGGCATGTTTTATTTATTTTAGCTTCCACACACCTCCTCTCAAAATGGCAAAACAGAATGAATCATTCGCACAATCGATAACATGGTTCGTACCTTCCTGTTTCATGCCTCTCTCCCTCCCTCTTTTTGGGTCTATGCAGTTAAAATGGTATAATACGTCCTTAATATTTTACTCACTAGTACTCTTCATAACATGACCCCAACCGAAATATTATACCGTTGATCCCCTCCTATGATCACCTTCGGATTTTTGGTTTCCTTTGCTATCCATACCTTACGTCCACCGCCCCTAAAAACTTAGCACCCCGAACCACTCCATGTGTCTTCATAGGTTTTTCGTCTAATTATAGGGGTTATTTGTGCTATGACATGTCCACTCGTCAAATTCACGTCTCTCATCACGTCACCTTTGACGAGGCAATTTTCCCTTTTGTAAACATACAAAAATTTTGTAACAGTGAATATACCTTTCTAGACGAGTCAGACACCTCCCCCGTCATTCTCACCAAAATCTACCGTACTGCCACCAACAACACATCATCTCTGTCTCTATAACCTACCGTTGTCGACACTGGCAGTGGGTCCATCCATGCTTCATTGTCGTCGATTGCTCACCCATACTCCGGCAATCGGCCCGACGCCTCTCTGTCCCATCCGGCCTCTATCTCCACCACCCACCGACAAACACAATCGACGACCAGTGTGTCACCGCCACCTGTCGCAATCATTCCAAACACCCACACCCACCCCAAATCATTTCCAGTTCCCGGAACTCATCCCGGTAATAGTACCCGGACCAACCCAAACCCACCGTCATCCCGTCAACCCAACCCCAACACTACAATGTCGACTCCAAAACCTTCCCCACCTATTTTTCGTCATCGACAATATCACCAAATAACCTAATCGGCATCAATCTATCTAGATCGTCGCCCTCACTAAGCCCAACAACAAACCTAGAAACCACATCCCTGATAAACTCCCTCGTAACCCGACCCAATTGTCAACCCGTTACCTACACTGCCCCTTGTAACCCAGAACCGACACCACCTCAGACTAACAACCCTACCCTTGTCCTCACGTACCATATGGAAACCTGTGCCCAACACAGAATTTTTAAACTCAAAGTCCACTTCAACCTATCTACAAAAAACATATCCCCAATTCCCAAAAACCTAAAATTAGCCAAACAAGACCCTAATTAGAATGCAGCCATGCGTGAGGAATTTTCTGCTTTAACAAAACAGCACACTTGTGATTTAGTTCCTAGATCGGAGGGGTTGAATGTGATCCGATGCATGTGGTTCTTTCGCCACAAATACAGAGACAATGGTGAGCTAGAGAGATATAAGGCGAGACTTGTGGCTAATGGCACTAATCAGCAGGAGGGTATTGATTGTGGTGAGACATTCAGTCCGGTTATTAAACCGGCTACTATTCGCACAGTTCTGAGTATTGCTATGGGTAATCATTTGTTGAATCATCAGCTTGATGTGAAAAATATATTTCTACACGGGGATTTGAAAGAAATTGTTTACATTCACCAGCCGCCTAGTTTTGTCCATCCAGCAGCCCCTCAGTATGTATTTCATCTTCGTAAGTCACTTTATGGTTTGAAACAGGCCCCTCGAGCGTGGTATGATCGCTTTGCACAGTACATTATGCAGATTGGGTTCGTATGCAGCAAGTGTGATAATTTTCTATTTATTTTTCATCAAGGTAGTAACATTGCTTATTTATTGTTATATGTGGATGACATTGTGCTTACTGCCTACTCTAATTTGTTGAAAAATGAGATCATTACATTGCTTAAAACTGAATTTGCTATGACTGACTTGGTGAAGTTGAGTTATTTTTTGGGGATTTCAGTGACTCGTTCTGCAAATACTATATTTGTATATCAGCGTAAGTATGCAGAGATAGTGTACAGGGCTAAAATGGCGAACTGCAAGGCCATGTCCACTCCGGTTGACTCTAAATCAAATCTTAGTGTTATTGATGGTGATCCAGTATCCGATCCTATTCTTTACAAGAGTCTTGCAGGTGCACTACAGTATCTTACTTTCACCAGGCTTGATATTGCTTATGACGTTCAGCAGGTGTGCTTATTTATGCATGCCCCCAGGGAGCCTCATTTCACAACCCTTAAGCGTATCATTCGATACGTTAAGAGTTCTATATATACAATATACAATCTCTAAATATGAAAAATCATATTCCTACTATAATACTAATATCCTAATTACACTTGTACAAGAATTCTACGAAATATGGTAAGAAACCTAAATATCCTAAATATACACTTTGTCTGTGTGGGATACACGGTGGTTTCTATCAGTAACTTCAACCAAGTGATGTCATCCGGCATTTCTTCGTAAAAATATTTAATTAAATAAATATAAACAAATATTTTTTTAATAATGTGTGTATATATAATAAGCAGACACTGTTAAAAAGTAACATAAATTAACAACTAGAGAAATGAAGTAAAACCTAAGAACACCATTTGCACTTTTTCCCTTATTTTGTACTGGTATTAAATTTTTACCCCTAAAATGGAAATTATGTCTTCCAGGGTATAAGTTCTTTATGGGATTCAATACAAATTATGTCGGATCCCCTAAAGAATTTATGTCCCATAAGGTATAAGTTTTAGTTGAGGGGCAAAAATTAAAGACCATGCCTTTTGAAGGGAAAACCGTGCAATTTCTTACTGCCCTATACCCAAACTTGTCTACAATCAAATTGTGATGATAAATCGACATTACTTATACAAAAGTCTAGGTACTCCGATCCACTGACCATGTTATAGGTATGGTGGAAGACATGGTGGCTCAAAAGACCACTTGGTTGTTAAGGACCTTCATGAAAGGTTTGTAATACATTCTTCTTACCAATCAAACACTCACATTCGTGAAAGCCTTAAACTTGACCACCAAAAGGCATCATGGTTCATGCCATAATAGACGCAGTTGACTAATACTTTAACAAAAAATAGTGTGATTTCATCCTGTGTCATTAGTATCTTGTTACGTGAGATATCTTAACTAATATAATAGGGTAAATTTTGTTCCTTCTAACCAAAAATATTGAGTTGGAATATTAGGGTGCAATATTACGTGTGAACTCTAGTGCTAGCTACTAAACCTTCATTCAAGTGATTTAAGAATTAAAACAACTGATATTTTTTGCAACTTGATAGAATTTTATTCAATCTTAAAAAGTCTTCTTTGTCTTCACCTACTTAAGAGGTTCAAAATCGTGCTTTTATGAACCTTACATCTCATAGGACTGTCTTTGACAACCATATTATATGGTTTATATTAGATAAAGAATCAAAGAAAAATGTCTTCAACAATCCATATATATTATTTTTTGATGTTCAACTTATCATTTAGTATTTCCAACAACTTCAAGTGCCAAAATCTTGCTTGCTGAATATAAAATCAATCTTGACTATGTAATAACCAAAAACAACTTTAACTATAAATGGTACAGACAGGAAGCCCAATTAACTTCCATCACAAGACGTTGATTTCCCAATAACCCAAAAGAGAAAAAAGAATTAAAATATTTCCGAGAATATAATTATGGCCCCAAGTTTTGATGAAGGAAATGCCTTGTTTGATTTTGTGGTCCAAAAGGGTAATGGAGTAAAGGGTCTAGTAGACAATGGCATTAAGATGGTACCACAAAGATACATCCAACCACCAAAAGAGAGAATTGACAAGAAAATCACCAATTCAAATGATCAATTACTATTTGAGGCAATTGATTTATCAAAATTACATGGACCTGAGCATGATCAAGTGGTGGGAGCAATTTCAATGGCTGCTGAGTCACTTGGTTTTTTTCAAGTGGTAAATCATGGTGTGACTTTGGAATTATTGGAATCACTTAAAGCGTCAGCTCATAACTTCTTTGCTCAACCACCTATGAAAAAGGCTATTTATCTTAAAGGAGTGAGCCCAAGTCCTTTGGTAAAATATGGGACTAGCTTTGTTCCTGAAAAGGAAATGGCTTTGGAATGGAAAGATTATGTTAGTATGATTTATACAAATGATGATGAGGCACATGCACAATGGCCTCCTCAATGCAAGTAAGAACCCTTCTAATTCACTTCCTCTTTTCATTTTGGATTTCATTTTTATAACCTATTAAGAATTTTTATATTCTCATTTCATTTAAAAAGTAACTATAGGTAACTCATGTTCATAATAAATTAAAGTTAGAACGTTGAAAGGAAAAAAAATAAAAAAGTTGGCAACCTACTACAAGTTAAATGACACTGTTAGTATAAACTTTTTCTACACTAATCGTACAATAGGAGTATAAGTTAAATTCTATCAAATAGAGCATAGTCATGTGCATATTAATTCCTCAACTTATGTGTATACTTCGTTTCTGTTTGGATTCAAATTATATGCATGCATAAGTGTAAAAAAATTATACTATTAATGTATTTTAACCCGTTATAACAGGTAATATGTTATTAATTTTATTTCTTTTATGAATGATTATCTTGCAATTATCTTTTCAATGACTCATGAGGGTATGTTTGATATGGAGAAAAATATTTTCTTTCTCATGTTTGATTGGTCATTTTCTCTGGAAAAATAAGTTTTTTAGAACTCGTGAAAATGACTTATCTTGTGGGAGTAGGGAAAACAAGCTTCATAAGTAGCATTCACACACACATATATATATTGTCTCCGCCCCAACCCCTCGCCCACATAGTATTTACCTAGATTATATATAAATGCTTTTGAGATAATATTATTTGTCAAGTTATCAAACACTAAAACATAAATAAGAAAATCACTTATTTAAGAAAAAAAAATTTCTACTGTCAGTATATAAAAGTTAAACTCTTTTTATTTGTCTTTTTTCCACATGTCAGGGATGTGGCTCTTGAATACTTGAAGTCATCTACAAAATTGGTGAGGGAACTATTGGAGATATTATTTGGAAATCTTGGAGTAACACTAGATGAAGCAAAATTTGAATCACTAACAGGGCTGAAAATGGTAAACATGAATTTTTACCCAAGTTGCCCTAATCCAGAGCTAACAGTAGGTGTCGGACGCCATTCGGACATGGGAACCCTAACTGTTTTACTACAAGATGGCATTGGTGGTTTATATGTTAAACTG